>CM056999.1:56823967-58023967 GCA_029891345.1 Dryococelus australis
GATGCTGAAATAAATTTAAAAAAATAATGGAAAGTTTTATGTTTCTGGAAAATAGCCGAAAAGGGCGATAGGAATTTAAAGATGGGAATTACTTAGAGCACTAACCAATCACCACGACACTGGGAATACTGTAGATGTTATGTGCCTCGCCTGTCTTACCTACACACAGCTGATACTAGCGGATATCCTAGCTCCATTTACGAAGGAAGACGATATTATACAATGAATGAATAGATGCTAGTCCGGGGAATTTTAAAGCACGGTATCGATACAATGAAATCTTTTGATCAGTCGAACGAAGACTGTTTGCAACAACTGGCAGAAAGAAACATGATTTTTTTTAAACGTAATTTTGAAGAGAGCTCACCAAGTTTTATCAGAAACAGGATGCGACCACAAGAGCCAGATGAATTGCCATGGATTGTGTATGTAAAAGGGGGGGGGGGGAGGCTTGTTGACGTGAAGAGTTCTGGTT
The DNA here is from genome assembly GCA_029891345.1 of Dryococelus australis. Lineage (NCBI taxonomy): Eukaryota > Metazoa > Arthropoda > Insecta > Phasmatodea > Phasmatidae > Dryococelus > Dryococelus australis. The sequence continues at coordinate 56,824,443 of CM056999.1, forward strand.
GAGGGGGTTGTCGAGTGTTGGGGGAGGGAGGGGTGATGGAAGGGAGAAGTGAGTGGGCAGACAGATTTATAGTGTTTTGTGTGCCGCAGCGTTTAAAAAAGACGAGGCCCTCAAACAATAAACAATGGGCAAATAATCAATCAATAATCTACATCAGCGAAAGCACGGGCGTACTGGAGAAACTCAAGACCAGTCTGGAAGTACCATGAGGAGGGGGGGGGGGGGAGGGACATTACATTACAGGCAACAAGAGAAAGAGAAGGAAAAAAAAAGAAGAAGGCTGAATTCAATTTTCCCATCACCAATCTGAAGTCTGGCAAGATGTGCGATATCGCCCCCGACTCAAAACTTTTATTAATAATAATAGTAAGGAAGGCCGCAGCGGGGCTGGGTTTATCAGAACAAGAATCGAGCGGCGGTAAGGGTGTCTTCCACGCGAGGCGGTCTGCCTGAGGGAGTACGGAGGGGAGGGAGACGTAAGGGGAGGGGGTAGACATTGCTCGATTACTCGACGTTTTCCGCCCGAACTGCTTGTTCAATTATAAACAATTCCCCCTCGAGTTAATCTGACGCGCCTCGCATGCAGGGTTCTATCGTGTTCCCCCGGACAGAAATTCAATTTAAGACAAAAGGAGAAGTGTAGGGCCACGACGACAGCGCGACTGCGCGCGAGGCGAAATACTGTCGAAATATTCGTTTACGGTATTGATGACTGAGGGGAGGGGTGACAATTGCAAACCGCCGACGTTTTGTTCGTCAGGCTTAGAAGGGGTTTCCTGATCGTCGTGTGCCCACAACGAGCTGCCTGCCGTCATGACTCGAGCTGGGCTTGAACCATCGCCGATTTCAATGTGCGCGAGGACAGCGGAAACTCTGCCGTCCATGGTAAACGCAGCAGGGAACATGATTTTATCACCTCTTTCGGGTGCGAAAATTCCTCAAATAATGCCTTTGGTAGATATATCGACCTAAGATTCTAACACAAACATTATATTGCACATCAGGGGAAATATTTTCAACTGTATTCATCGGTAACATCTGAAAAACTACAAATTACTTCAGGGGCTCAATTATACTGGCTTATCAGTGGTTTATACTGTTTTACTCATTAATGAGTAAACGTGGAGTGACTGAATTTCCAATTGACAGTTGAAAAAGTCAATTTAGATTTCACGTCTCACGATTTAGCGCAGAGGCTAAAAACAAACGGGTCACCATATTATCGTGGGCACCGAACCACACAGAGAAAGGTCTAGTGCTGCTTCAACAAAAAAAAAAAAATACTATTAAGGCACTTCTTTACTCGTTTATGTTGTAGCAACATTAATAATGTTGAGACAAAGTTACTTAATGTTAACCATTTACAGAGTCTTATATTCCTGAAATGCAAACATACAGTTCAAGTGTTAATGTTAACAAAGCCTCTAGTTACGTTGCCGTAACCAAAAGTTGTATTACGCTAAAATTGACAGGAAGAACAAAATATTTTGTGTTACTGCGACATTAAAGAAATGTTCAAGCAACACAAGGTTACATTGACTTGGCGTTGTAAAAATGGCGGATAGTAGTGAACAGCGATAACCTCGTAAAATGAAACTACTTATTAAAATTTCAAAGCACGATATGAAAACTAAGTAGCTTAGACCAGCTCTCAAGCCTTGCAAAGCAGTTTACGTGTGCCAAATATCCATATATTTATAGAGCATAAAGTATTTCCACATAACGAAAGAGAAATGGAGTTTGTCGTTTAAATTAAATTTAATACCTACGATATAAAAAAAGTAATCACACACTCTGCGACAGGTATCCCATATGTCTCGACTGATAAACTTCGTACGTTGGGAACAGAATTTATGCAAAAATTCCGAGCAAATGATGAAATGCAACTGGGACTCAGTGTGGCACAAAGTACGCGGCAGCCTTCATACTGTTCGTCTTCGTAACATCAATATTATACAAAGAGCTTATATTGTAAACACGTACCTATTGTCACAGCTATGGTATGTAGCGCATCGGTTCCCAATGTCAAAAACACCCGAGGCACAAACACGGCAGTACGTAGGGTGGTTCATGTGGCATGGGTAGGGACTTGCAAAATTTGCGTTATAATTTTGGGATACGTTAAACTTGAAACACGTGTATCTTTGCTATACGTTTGTCACTGGACAATGCTTCATGTGACACGCCCTGGGTAACTCTGCGCCAATAAATTAACATACTTCGCAATTGTGTTCACCAATCACGCGGAGTTCAGTCAAAAAGGGAGTGACTTCACATGTATGCAGCAGCTAATGGAGAAACGATGCTCTCTCCTTTACGTACAGAACAGTGAAGTTTAGCCTGATGTAAAATAGTAACGCGAATTTTGCAGGTCCCTCGGCATGGGTATATATTCCGGACGAATAAGGAGCAATTCATTCTTCCGGCAGACAAGAGGGACGCTTGGGCCTTGTGGATCTAAAACTGAAAGTTAGGGCATTGTTTGAGAAAACTATACTACAAGAATTCATGTCTGCAAACCGCAACGTCACGGCGCTTCATCGCGGAGTTTGGAAAAAAAATGATCATATGCCGATATCAACTGTGCATTGGTTGTCTGATCTCACAGTGGAAGGCGAAGATCGGGCCAACCTTCTCTAAGAGGTGTCAAACATCGTGTGGACCAATGGTTAAAGTTATATAAACACCCGTGGTTTGGATTCTAACTTCTCCCAAAATGAAACCTCGAATTCTTCAGGTGTTTAGTCATAACTAATTCGTTTGTAACAAGTAGCTACATGTGTTACCAGATAAGTACATGCGCACTTGAGTAGCCTCTGTCCACTATTGTACTTCCTGTATCATATAGTCAAAATACATGTCAATAATTAAAAAAAATTGGTAGGGCGCCGGGTTCTATGAAGTGGAGTACATCAAGTACACACGGCGCGTTAGTTTATATTTATTTTTGTGACAGTATAATTGCACTTGATTTATTTTATACTACAATGTTTATTTTAAAAAATTGAAGAAATACTTTAACACAAATTATAATACCAATGCGACAGAAAATTTGTTTTGCCGTAACATAAAAGTCGTCTTGTCTCAACACGAAATTTATTTTGCCGTAACATAAACACCGCCCTAATGTTGGCAATACAGTAAGGCGGTAATGTTGTCACAAAAGTACTTAATGTTACAGTAATATGGCTAAACAATATATTACATTAACAGCAACATTAGTTACTGACGGCTCACAGATAACAAAATATTAATGTTGCAGTAGCATTAATACTGTTGCCGCAACATTAGACTTTTTTCTGTGCACATGATTACCAACACGGTGCTTAGAAAATTTTTGGTAATATCGGAAGAAGGGCTCAAACCAGTGTAATATGGCGATATATCAATCACGATAAAATGTTTTCTTTTAAATAGCAACAGCGATAGGGATGAAAAATATGATATAGAAATATAGGATATAGCATATCGCGATAGTTTCGTTATTAACTTTTTTTTCTTGTATATCGGTGGGCTATTCCCGATATTGCAATATCACGCAATTATATATATTGTGATTCGGCGTTAGTTTCGATATAGTAATATTCCCGCATATGCCATATAAATATCATAAATATATATTTTTATTTATAATACATTCGATATCGGTATTATCGATTTTTGGTCAATCATTTTAGTACCGATGAATTATATTTGCGACGTGAATATCAGTGATATAATTAATAGCTATATTTTTTCGACTTCGATATCAAAGTTATTCGTAATGTCAACATCTACGATATCGATGTAACCGATACCTCCAATGTCGATTCTTACGAATGCAGTATAAGGCAATGTATGTGACATCACTATAGCAATAGTTGCGAATTATCACCAACTATTTAGAATACTTTACGAAAGCGATAAGGGGCGTGTCGAAACGATTTGGAAAAGTCTATATATCTCAGCTCTATTCGCCACATGCGCGTGGCTGACGCCTTAGTGATCAAGTTGCCACTGACGATCATAAATATTGATACATAACTATATTACTGAAACCAGTGATTAGGTTTTAATTATAATTTCAACTACCCATAACTGCTAAAATTAGTTACGACTTAAAGTGGAGAGTGTGACGCATCACTCTCGAGTCAAGTGGCGCTTATTGTATTATATTTGAAATAAATTAGTTGTGTGTGTAAGCCGTTATAGGCAGCTTTCTTCATTTGCAGCGCCACTATCTACAGTCAATAATTATTCATTTTATGTGTTATAGTTCATCCATTTTTATTCTGTGAGCCAACCTCGATGTATAGAGTTGCCAGGGAGTTGTTGATTTGAATATTGCAGCAGTTTCTTTGCACTAGATTGAGATTTTTTTTTTTTTTTAATACCATGGCTTACTCCAGTCGGATGAAATATATAATATGAGTTAATAATTACAAATACTGGTTTTAACCGACATCTCTGCCACGCATTTGGTAAGTCGATTTATTATATCGCTTAAAGCAGGAATTCTTTCGTGATCAGGCTCCTATTTCGCCCCAGCAGTCCTGAATATTAATGATCAAGAACAATTTTAGCCGGGGTCTGATAATTTCTTTAATTGCTTACCTGCGCAACCATACATAGGATTTGGACAGAATTATACGACTATGATTATTTAATTAAGAGCTGCGTATTAAATGTTAAATATCTGAATACATGGAGTTGATTATTCAAAATATTAAGACGGACTTAAAAATTCTGGTTCCTGCTCTTAATTTCGAGGTGTTGAGAGCCGATGGGGGATAGCGAGACGAGAATGGAGATTCAAAGGCGGGGGGAACGGGAGATCCCCGAGAAAACCCGCCGGCCAGCGGCATCGTCCGGCACGATTCCCACTTGCGAGAATACGGGAGCAACTCCGCCGGGAATCGAGCTCGGTTCGCCTTGGTGGGAGGCGAGAAGTCTGACCACCAGGCCGCCGCGGCCCCAAGACTTAAAGGTTGTTCGTGATAAAGTGAGCACTTTAGAAATCAACCTTAGAAAAAAGTCACTGCTGTTACTTACACTTGCACACACACACACACACACACACACACACACACACACACACACACACACACGCATATATATATTAACGGGCGCCCTGTATGACATGAGCACAGTAAAGTTGGTAATGATGGAGGGAAAGTAGTTCGATATCTTAACGTCGAATGAAAAGTGTTGGCTAACAATTTTTGATAAATTAAATTATTTCGTTCACTTTCCGATTTTTTAAATACATCAAAATGTAAAATGAGCAGTTCTGCAAAATATTTACTTTTCTAATAACCTCACAGTTTCGCTTGACTGACGCAGAAATAAAGTGATAAGGCCCATGGTAATGTTAATTTTACATACGGCGGAAGAATACACAACGTGCATACAAGTAGATCTTAAGCAGGGATTTCAAAAGTGCTCATTTTATCGTAAACAGCCTATAGGAACAAATACCGAAATTTCAATTTACTTTTAGTCTAACCGCTCAACTATTACAAAGCGAAAACTTGAGGCAATTGTCGCTTGAAAATGACGTCGTTTGTGCGGTGGTGAGGGGGGGGGGGGACTTTGCTTGCGAAACCTATACGCGCATACACATTGACGCAACAATAGTTTCGATGTCGATCGTGTTCCTGCCCGTTCGAAGAAACAAGCCAGTTTTATCGCATCCATTTTTGTCCCTGTGCAGAGAACACTATCCTCGCACTCGATTTCCTTCAGGACTTTTTACTGAGCTGCACTGTTCGATTGCTGTATTCACGATGGAGTGGAATATCCACAGCATACGAAAATATTAGTACCGGAGCGTTATCGTCTTACTGTGTGCATGGTAAGAAGGTAATAAAATATTATGCACGATATATATATATATGCTGTTCACGGGAAATTGAGCACTTTTGAAAGCCCTGCTTAAGATCTACTTGTATGCACGTTGTGTAGTCTTCCGCCCTATGTAAAATTAACATTGGCATGGATCTCATCACAATATCCATGCGTCGGTCGAGTGAAACTGTGAAATTATTAGAAAAGGAAATATCTTTACACTTCGATGCGTAAAGAAACAGAAAGCGAAATAAATTATATAAGTTGTCACAAATGGTTACGTAACACTGATTATTCGACGTAAAGGTACGGAACTACTTTCCCTTCATCGCTACCAACTTTACTGGGAGCATGTTGGTCAGTGTTCCCGTTAGAATATATGCAGGTAGGAGCAGTGACAGTTTTCAAAGGCTGATTTCAAAAGTGCTCACTTTATCATGAACATTCTCTTTATCTAACTTAAGTTAAAAAATAACTGACTTAGAAGCACGCATTAAATTGGCATCGAATATGCATGAATTAAATACAGCCAGGCATAAAACTTAATATGAAGTGTGAAGGGGGGGGGGGCCTTTTAACACCTTGTGGTGTGTGTGTTTGAGAGTATGTTTAGTGAGGAGGAGTGGGATGTCTTATGGTCACTTTAGGAAGATATGCCATTGGTCCATCCAGTTGCATGTAAATGATATTGCCTTGGCTGCTTATCTGAACATGTCATCTTGACAGTAATTTCCACTGGCAGAGAAAAGACATTTTCAGTTCTGAGAATAAAGGTCGAGCAATGTACTAGCCCAAGCAATTTTCTGATGTTGACAGTTTACCTACGATAATGGTTAAACTTTTCTTCCTTACCATAGCATTAATTTAGTTACCAATATTACACCAATACCTTCTTATACTTCGTTATACAGTACTTTCAGAAATGTAAAATAACACGATTTCATTAATAATTTTTAATTTTAATTGTTGTATTTAAGCACACATTTGGGGCTATTACACTCAGTTTAAACGGTGATACTGTACTCGGGTCAATTTAATATATTTTTCTTTTCAGATGGTTCAATATTATAAGCATTTAAATACAAAAAAAAACTGTATGCAAAATTGTTTAAATGAGAGCGCTAGATAAATAAGCGTTTGGAAGCAGCGAACCAGTTAGACATTATCTTAATCTTAAAGAGTAGAGTATTTTCTTTTAAGAAATAATTGTGAGCTGCAGGTCGTTAATCATCACAATGTCTCCCACCAGACAACTCAGAATACAGCTGTGTTCAAAATCTCAAGAAGTTAAACGGTTATCAAGACCACGAAGTCTAAGAGCCGCCCAAATCTCTTCACTCACTCAAGAAGTTATCACTCTATATTCGAATCAGTGGGAAAACCATGGGAAGTGTCACTGAATCGATCAGTAAAGGAAATATGGCATTTTTTCAGTGGTTCATCAGTAAAATTCACTGAAGTGACTGTTGTATCGGCCAGGTACGTTTGACTGAAAGAATCAGTGAAATACTCACCGATTAATATTTAGAGTGAAATATTCCAAATTATCCTGAGTTGATAGAAAAATTTATAAAAATAAAACGGACCTTAATAAAAAAAAAAAATTCCCAGATATTTGACCTGTAGTATATTTTTCGCGGAAAATATAGCTAAACGAAGACTCAAAGGCAGATTATCCTGAAAGAGTAAACGAAACTACTATATATATATATATATATATATATATATATATATATATATATATATATATATATATATATATATATATATATATATATATATATATAAATTAATTGCACAGTGCAAGACTCAGTCACGAAAGAACCTAGACGAAAATAATGAAAATACACTACGTGTTATCTGTCGTATAAATTGTTCATCACAAAATGTTGCGAGTAGAATAGCTCCGCAAATGAGCAGAATTTCCATGCATATGCTACGTCTGTCTCCATTTGTCCTTTTTTACTGTAGCAGTTTATTACCAAAGAGGTTTTTCTGTGTATCATTATTGTAAAGATGGCCTCGTATAGCTTATTAAACACTGTTTCCGTTTCTATATGAAGATTTCTTTCGGAAAATGTTTTTAATAAGTTCGTTTAACTGAAAGTGAGTGGAATATCCCCGCTCTACCTTGCCTACGTACGATTCCTAGGCTTCCTCCACACCAAACCAAGCTCAACTGTTTTCCTCCATGTATTTTTTGCAGTAATAGTACACGTTATTAATTCTAATGTAATAAATACTTTTCCGAGGAACAAGCTACTCCTGAATATGTGTAATATTTACATTTTTAAGCTTGGCCAGTCCTACTTCACTGAATACTAAGCACTTTAGCAAAATATAGTACCCGGAATATACCCAACTTTGTGAATATTAACCAGTTAATATCTTATATTTATCACGTTCCAATCTTCCGGAATAATAATGTGGAAGTATAGTGGAATTTAGTTTATTTTTATCGAACTGAATAGCAGCTTACGCCAAGTTGTGAAAGACCACAACTTATAAAACCCCGTAATGTCAGTTTATTCGTGATCATGAATGTCATGGTTACAAGGTACATCAACTGATTTTTTCATATGCTGTCAGCAATTCGTTCCGCAGCGTATTTGAGAAATGAAAAAAAAAATCATGTTTTCGGGCATGCAAATTTTATGCTCTTGCTTGAGAAATGAAAAAAAAAATCATGTTTTCGGGCATGCAAATTTTATGCTCTTGCGTATAGCTATGAAACACTAACTTCTTCATTAGCACAAAAAAAAAAAAAAAAAAAAAAAAACCAACACAACCTTCCGTAACTTCCTACGTTGTAAACAAAATTTACGTTAATCATAATAGTAAATCAAATGTTACCATACTGCACGGTTATATGTTAATTCCAAATAACAAATTTATAGTTTGATTGCAAGTCTCTAAATTAATGAAAATCTCAAGTAGTGCAACAACCTCGTTTTATTTAATATTAATTTGTTAAAATTACGTTGGCTGTTGAATCAGTTTACCTGTTTTACGACTTGCGTACTAAGTTTAACGATGGTTTTCTACTATCGAATGTATCCAAAGATAAACAAAATTCCAAACAGAATATTACACAAATAGTTTTATGCCACGTAAATCTGGCTCAACTACTTCGCTGCACACATTCGGAAAGGGCGTCCGTATTACGTGTCAGGAATCAGGAGTCAAAAATGACTGTCGCCAAGATATCTGCAACAGAGAATATGCGCTTTCGTAATTCTAGCCTGTTCACGGTCAAATGAGCACTTTTGAAAGCCATGTTTAAGATATACTTGAATGCACGTTGTGTCGTCTTCCGACATATGTAAAATTAACATTGCCACGGGCCTCAGCTCTTTATTCATGCGTCGATCACGTGAAACAGTAAAATAATTAAGAAAGAAAATATTTTAAAAATCTGCTCATTTTTACTCTTCTATGCATTAAAAAAAAGCAGAAAGGGAACGAAATGATTAAGTTATCACAAATGGTTACCTAACACTGTTTATACGACGTTAAGATATGGAATTACTTTCCATCATTCGTTACCAACTTTACTGGGCGAATGCAGGCAGGGCTGGTGACTTTTTTCTAAGGTTGATTTTAAAAGTGCTCACTTTATCGTGAACACGATTTACCACTTGTATTTGGTGTATTTGTGGTCACAGTCCCCACTTGACACTTTAAAATGACAACAAATTTTTAAATTCATAATTTGTTTTTAGGTTGTGCTGTGAATAAGGGAAACATAGTTCCATGTATTTACTGTATTTTACTATATGCTTGCACACAAGTGCATGAAATGTTTCCTGTTCGACAACTAACATTAAAACCATGTTATAAATTTTAAAAAATTGACAAATTTATGGAAATAATAATGATTCTCTAAAGCCCCTCTGTTAATTGCAATGAATAAAAAAGGCAAACATTTGGCATAACTTACACCGCGTGTTTCTGCAACACGTAACAAACATTACACAGGTGACAATTTTTAAAGCATAGTAAAAAACAATAATATGTGAAATCATATCGGAGGACCTGGTTTAACCTTAAAGCCCATCAAAATTTCGGGGTAAAAACGTATGAAATGTCTTTAAAAAAAAACTCTTTGCGAGTGTGGGTGAGTTTCTGATTTTCTTGCACCGTTGCAAACAAGTTACAACAAACAGGTGCCAGCAGGTGCCCACGAATGCCACACAAATAGACGCCTACACAGGACCTATTTGTAGGGATAGGAAAAATTCGCGCGTTCACTGACCTGTAGGATTGACTCCACAAAAATGTGTATACTCGAGTCTCAGATGTTTGCCTATTGGTTGTTGCCTCATAGAGTAGCCAGTGTTACTTCCCTGGCAGTACGGCACTCGCTACTTGTTTCCTTGCAAGTCTACCATAGGCTCAGAGTCATCCAGAGCGAGTCTAATAAACTGTGATCCAATTGCAAAGTCAACTTCAGTGTACACGTGTTTGACGTCTATCTTGTCCTGAAATGAATTCGCGAAATGTTCCTATCCCTACCTATTTGGTTCTCGAAATATCATACGCCTCTGACGGCAGGCAAACGAGATACTTTCAGTACATGTACACGTTCGTATCGTAATTTTACACTCTCATGACGTGGAGAACAATTTAGAGGTGTGCAGGAGGGCATAACTAATTTACTCGCCTTAGTATAATTTAATTGTCCGAGCGTAATTCAAAGGTTCTGATAGCATATTCAACAATCGCAATGTGTTGTTCTAGCCAACTCGTCACGATGGTCAAGCACAAAAATACATTCACCGTAATTCATTTTAACTTATAGAGAAATGTGGTATAAAGAACCAATCTTACAAATATTAAATAAAAATAATAATACGTTCCCATTATTTTTCACAGGAAAAGAAAAAAAAAGGGGGGGGGGGTTGTTGGAGTGGAGAAATTTGGGCGGCCCTTATCACCGAAGTCTTGAGAGCCGTTTTTTTCAGAGGCACAATTAAGCGTTTAAACATAATCAGATATTCTATTCATCCTATGGTTTATTTTAAGCATAAAATTCACAATCTTTCAAAATGTTTTGCCCCAGTAATAATTCTACAAGATTGTATGCAATTTTCCATTTCCTTTCAAATTTAATTACGATACACCAAATTTTGCATCAAGGACCTGAAGTCTACATTTATATGCACCTAAGAACTTTTATGTTTAAACTTCCCTGGGACAAATAAAAAAAACTGATTAAAACCCTTATGAGACATTACCGGGGAGCGTCCGTGTATAATTTTTTTAAAGTTATTATTCGGAAACTAAAATGTTGAGCCAGATGCGTTTTTTAAAATCTCTACCCGTCGTAAATACAGCGTATAGCTTCATTTCGCAAAACGTTTCAAGTAGGGGAAAAAATTAGCTTGATTTAAATCCCCCGACCTAGTAATCACTAACGTTTTAAGCATGCGAAATATTTAACAAGAAATATAAATTTTATTGTTACGTTTGCTTTTAATTACCAGGGCCGGAGTTCTTTTTACCCGCAGCGTTGGCGAGCTTGGTTCATTAAGGCGCTCATTAACCCGATCTGGAAGTATTTATGTACCGAGAGATAGGCCTTGGCGTCCCAACCTCACTACACGCACCGCCTTTGTTAAACAAACAATAATTATCCCGATTAGAAAGCAGCCTTAATGAAGATGAACTAAATCTTGATTTATGAGCTGGACCGCCGATAGAATCGTTTGGGCTCTGAATACTCCTCTTCGTTCTTTTCAACTTCAAGGTCGAGCTGAAGTTCAGAATAATTATTCTGGCGTTTCTAACATCTCCGTTATTACTGCTCCGTATGCTGAAATAAATGGATTGTCAGTTATAGCTTGCATTTTTATTTAACCTGCGGGTTAAGTGGAACACATCAGAAAGTTGCGCCAGATGATTTTTATTAACAAACCAGCTGGCTTCAGTGGTATAAAAGATTGTCAGTCAGCCCACGAAACTACAGAAAATATCATTGGTTCGATTTTAATGATCATCTGGCTGCCAAATTAACTCAGTGTCCTGAAACGATCAAAATTAATATATATGTTTTGTGTATAACCTATATATATATATATATATATATATATATATATATATATATATATATATATATGTGTGTGTGTGTGTGTGTGTGTATATATATATATATATATATATATATAACCAAGTGCAATTTTAAAAGTGTGGAAAACCACTGAGCACAAGAATGAGAGAAATCTATAAAACCGCTAACGACCACTACCTTCCGGTATGGTAGTTTTGAAATCGACTAGTTCAACTGATTATTTTAGATTCTGTAAAATCTGCTCCACTTGCATTCCACGCTTTCTCTTATGTGACTTTTTCAAAGTCGCCTATAGGTCTACTCTGGGAGTCTGTAATTAGAACCATAACATTGAAGAACACATCATGATAAATACTCAATTATCCAATTAGTAGTGTATATATATGTGTGTGTGTGTATATATATATATCGCAGAGTTCTTTACAAATGTAATTAAACTTTTAACTATGAGGTTTTCCCCTGCAGAATTACCAGTTTTAATTAAAGATAACTCGCAAATGGACATCCTGAAAACAATACACTACAGGCCGTTGCAAGCAGCGACATGTACTTAAAAATCTAGATTATAAGGATTTCTCCAAAATCGCTGTCAAATCCGAAGAAAAAAAAATCATAAACGTCTTTCCTCCAATATTTTATTCCACAACGCAAATAATGTAGTCAACATTAGAGTATAGACACCTCTTTTATATAATTTCAGCGGGGTAATTGTTCACGGCAGTTATTTACATAGCTAAATACATTGATTTTCTGCAAAGATATAGCAAATAATACTGGCGAAGATCTACCTCAGACATAGTGGTCATTCAATTCGGAAGAAAATCCCACCTATTTAACAAACCCTATTACTTGACAAGCACATCTCGGAAAGTTCTCAACACGTATTCAACATTATTAGCCGTGCTGGCATTCGATACAGCGCAAATATTTTTCAAGTTTCGACTAAAAGATCTGGAAAATCCTTCACACAAATCAAGGCAAATTCCACCGCTGCATACTTATCTGATTGTCGTATGATTAACTACTATACTTCTTTTCCATGGGAATTAAAGTATTAAATGTGCGTATTGTTTTAAAGTATCAAGATTAAGATGGCGTGATCGAACGGCACATATACAGTCGTTATAGATAAATAGAATGTCACTTCACCATGTAGTCAAGAAATGCACAAACTTTGAATCCTCATTATAGTCCATTCACGCTTTCTTCGACCTTTTGGAATCGAACCTTTGAAAAATCACCCTATGCGTATTATGTCAACCTGTTTTTCCAATAACTTGTATTCCACAAGTATTTAACACTGTGATTAACTTTAGAGTACTGTGTTATTAAATAAATGAAACTTTACCTTAGTATCTTATATAACTTGTAATATTTATTTCGTATTAAATACGAATAAACAACTGTGAGAGCAGCGACGTGTTGGCAATGGCCGGTAAGAAATAGTTCACAGTTACAATATTTTTTAACCTCGTTTTATGTATACTATTTGTAAGTTAAACGTTGCCAATTGATATATTTGTATTGTTAGGTAGCACTGACGGAAACACATTTCATTGTTGCAGTTAAAAATATCCGCGCAAATTCCCGTGTGTAGGTTGGTGTTTTTTTTTTCCGTCCGGAATAAACTTTCAATAAGCGAAGCAAAGTGTGTCTCTCTCGTTCTCTCTGTCTCTCTTCTCTCTCTCTGTCTCTCTCTCTCTCTCTCTCTCTCTCTCTCTCTCTCTCTCTCTCTCTCTCTCTCTCTCTCTCTCTCGGGAAGATCGTACCACCTGTGTAGGAAAGGTTTTCAGCACATCTTATACTAATTACAGTAACAGTAATGATGTCTGAGATTGTAATTTACAACTGAAACGAGATTTTTTTGTTTAAATATCTATTATATATTACTTAGATGCAACGACATATTGTTGTTTCGATGCGATGGCTCGACACAGCTCGTTAGGCGACACTTACAAATCCAGCAGGTTGGCAGAAGTGGTGTGGAAAGCATTTCCAATATGGCGGCGGGGGGCGTGTTTCTGAATGAAGCGTCAAGTTCGTACTCGTGTTTTTTTAACATCCTACGGAGGTTACAATGTTGTGATAAATATGTGTTTCTACGGCAGAGTGAAATGTGTTGTGATCGTTGCGTATTAAAGGGCGTGGTGGCTGCGTTGTAATCGTTACGCAGGCAAGGTTTGTGTGTTGATTTCAAATACGTGCAACATTTATACTATTCAACCATGAACTGATGTTATGACGAAATTAATTATTTACCTTCACGTCTGTTTATCACAACGTTGTACCTTTGCGCTAGGTGTTTGGGAAACAGTTGTGTAACGAGCTTACGTTTCTGTAATTTGGATGTCTGCAACAATCCCAACTAAATACTAAGCCCGCCCAGATAAATTTAAATAAATAATAAAATAAACCTACAAGCCAGTAAGTAACAATGCATGTAAATATTAGTGGAATAAATATTACGGCAGGCCTATGTGTTTGCGTGTTCACCGCTATCTTTTACGTTTGTCGATGTACAATAAATAAGCGACGCGAGTTGCGTGCTTGAATTTACTGCGTCGTTTCGTTGGACTGGTTGTCCCTTCGTTTTAATTTCACATATTAATTACAACAGGTTAAATACTACTGTTGTTTACGCCACAGTTGTAACAAGCACCGTCGTGACAAAATATTGATGTGTATTATGTGTAATGTGCTATATCGTGTGTAACAAATAGTTACAAAGCTGACATAAATATTGTTATAGGCCTACATTGTGAACATTCGTAGGAAATGGTTTCTGAAATATGACATAATTCTTTGAACAGTTGTAACCAGCAACCAACGTATTTGAAAGTTATAACAGTAGAAGTAACATGACAGTGTTTATGTTTACGTGTAGCGGAAGGATACGTAATCAGTAACCAAAAGTAGAAATTTGGCAGGGCTTCAGAAAAGGCCGAAGTTATCCAGAATCATCTATATTCAGTATATTTGGTATCATAATGTAACTATAATTTACGCTTGTCGTTGATAACTGAAACTGTTCGTAATGTTCGTTTTGAGATAATTTTCAAACAATAATAATAGTTTCTAATTGCGCAGAACGCCGTGCTAAAACATTCTTCAATGAAACCCAAGTTCCTCCCAAATATAGCTATACCCAAGTTAATACACGATTAGGTTCGTTACTCCTCCAAGGCACAAATTGTCTGCAAGAAAGTTTTTTATTAGCGATCCTGAGAATTTATTTGGCAAGGAACATAAACGACGGCAAAAAAAAACCCACTAAAGAAGGTATATCACAGCTTGTCAATATAAATCTACACAGAACCGTTTCTTCGGTAGTCTTCCGTTAAGAACAATTAATCCCCACGTACCACTGAAAGAGCACCACTTGAATTAGGGCTACATTAAGTTTGCGTTCTTATGTTTACGCCTAAGTCTTTTGAATTCACGTCATTGGCGATGCTTATTTCGGTAAGCCCCCAAGTAAAATACGTATTAGGCCCCATTATACTAAATACTACTTTATTTTATGCAAAGTCTTTCTTTTAGAATATTCAACTTAAACGAATAAACGGAATGAGTAAAATGGAAAGGATATACACAAATGTACACAAACGACTACACCTAAATACAAAATGAAAAGATGTCAGAAACTTTTTTTAAAAATAAATCACAAGTATTACTGAAAATAATTCGTATAACGTTAATTTCAACCATTTCAGTACAGTGCCCTGTTTTAGTCCGAATGCGTCCACACTTTAAAACAGAAATCCATTAAGTTTTCTGCACGGCAAAGAAAACCATTTCTTTGGTGTTTTGTTTGCGGCAATACAATATTGCTTTAATTAAAAGATAAGGTAGATTTGCCGTTTTTTTTTTTTTTTTGTGTGTGGCAATATAACATTCCTTTACAGCCAAGAAACAAAACCAATTTTGAGCTGATTTTGTTCACAGTAAAGAAAAACTGTTTCGTATCAAAGATAACCGTTTAAGAGTTTTCCGCCGTTCACTGCAGTTTTCAGTATTTAACTGTTGTCCCTCCATAGACATTCATTAACCATCACTGCAAAAAATAATGGTAAAATCACCTGACAAGTGTAAGGTAATATTCGCAAACTTGTGGGGGTTTTCCTTACATGTAAGGTAAAATTACCGCACTGTGGAGTAAAATTCACGTACATGGTAGTGAAAAATCCCATTAATGGATGGGAAAATTACCATACGACGTGTCGATTTCCTAGTAGATTTGTAACTATTTGATAATTGTATAATATATATTTTCTACCTTAAAATTAATTTTTGTTTTCTAGTCATACAAGGTGTCCAAAACGGCTCTTTATATGTAAGGTATAATTACCGCACTCTGGAGAAACATTCACGTACATAACGGTGGAAAATCCCATAAATGACTAGGAAAATTACCTTACGACGCGTGCGTCTCTTCAGCATTGTCTCAACAGCTAAATGGGAGGGCAGGCGGGCGGAAGAAACAATCCTTTTCACTTCTAATGTAATGTTGTCGGCGTGGTGTAATTATATATATATATATATATATATATATATATATACACACATAAAGATAGCGCATTGGACTATCGTGATAGATCCAGCAAGAGTCGAGGATTTTCGAATATAGGTTTCGGTTATTATACATCAGAGGACATAGATATAGGTAATAAAAAAATTCAACATTACTAATACTCCGTGTATTATTAAATATAATTTTACTATACGATATACTGTAGTTTATTACCTTACTTGTATGGGATTTTTCCTCACTTTTGTCAGGTACTATTCCCGTACGATTAGGGAATAGTACCTTACTTGTAATATCAATTTACTCCACATTTGACTGGTAATTTTACCTTACATGTAGAGGAAATTAGCTTCCCTTACATGTAAGGGAATTTTACCTCAAATGTTTTTTACAGTAAACTGCAGTTACGAAACTGCAACTGGGCAAATCAACAATCCTCCTCCAGACTTTCAATATCATTCTGAAGTGCAGTGTTTCTCTCAATCACTAACCTCAAGTCTTACCAAGAGGTGAGATTATATTCTGGCGCATGTTACCATCTCTCATAACCCGCGTATCAGCAGCAACCAAAAAACAATTAGGCCTAGTGGTCGTATGGTGACGGGCGTTAGACTAGTAATCTGGGGGATGATGCGGGTTCCAGTTTCGGAACCGTGCTATTGTTTTTTTTTTTTTTTTTGTGAATATATTATTGAAATATTGGCTCCTTCTCTTTTAATAACTAATCACGGATGTTTTTGAAACAGACATTTTCTTTACAATGCAAATTACATTAAAGGCTGTTCACGATCAAGGGAGCACTTTTGAAATCAACCTCAGAAAAAAGTCACTGTTCCAACCTGCATAAATTTTAACGGGCGCCCTGAGTGACATGCACCCAGTAAAGTTGGTAACGATGGGTGAGAAGTAGTTCCGTATCTTAACGTTGAATAAAAAGCGTTCGGGAACCATTTCTGATAATTTAAATTATTTATTTCGCTTTCTGCTTTTTTTAATGCATCGAATTGTAAGAATGAGCAGATTTGTAAAATATTTATTTTTCTAATAATTCCACAGTTTAACTTTACCGACGCATGAATAAAGTGATGCGGCTCATGGCAATGTTAATCTTACATAAGACGGAAGTATACACAATGTGCATACGAGTAGATCTTAAACAGGGCTTTCAAAAGCGCTCATTTGACCTCGAATAGCCTATACCACAAAGACGTCTGCTGAACTATTGTTACGACACTGTAAATTTATCAAAGTCACTACTAGATCAAACAGAATCAAAGTTGATATCGATATCTTAGTACTTAATTACATCTCGGAAATGACGTATACGGTGTCTTATGAGCCCCGTAGTGCCATTTACGAATTCGAAATATAAAAAATGTCCATACCTTCAGCGGTTCGGAAGATATTTAGAGTGGGCAACTTGGCTGAGTAATCCTGTATACACAACACGCGGTTCATACAGGGCTGGGTGTCAGCTGATATCATCGGCAACCCTTACCCACCGTCCCCTCAATCGTCATATGTGTGTGTGTGTGTGTGTGTGGTGTGAGGCGACAGATCGGTCAGGAGGGGTGAAGAGGGGGATGGAAGTGAAGGGCCGTATCGCAAACACACCCTCCCTTCCTCCAGCGCGAGATGATCGCGATACGGCCGGAGATTTGCGAGCAATTAGCGCGCGCTTACGCCACCACCGAGTCGATAATGACGCCACATTATCGATGTGCCCCCCCCCCCCCAAAGCCAGCCCCAGCGACGGGCCCGATACGGCGCGGACCCCACACCCCGGTCGACCAATCGCGATCAATTAATACCGTCGCGCAATCAGATGCGCGCCGCAACGATACGAGATTAGGCACCCGGCAGGGCGGTGCGAGAGCTGATAAAACATATTGAGCACTTCCTACTCGGCTGGCGTCGTGTGCGCAGTGCGCTGGGTAGACGACCAGCACCGCACGCGTTTTCGCGCGGAACCACGTCAAGACGTAAACTTTCTCGGACCCCCTGCTAAATATCTACTTGCTGGCCCGTTTCGTATCATTCCGCCAAATGTAAACAAACATTGCCATGTGACTGCCATGTAGCATCTGTCAAAATCAATGTTTACATTCCATTGTGTGTGTGCATATGTTCGTATACTTTCGCTACACCTTAAAATAAACACTGAAATGTGACTTCTACTTTTATACTTGTCAAATTAGTTGTTTACTGTTTACAGCTTTTCAAAGAATTATGTCATATACCAAAACCATTCCGTACGGATATTCACAGTTTAGGCCGCTAACATTATTTAGGTCAGCTTTATGAAGTTTTAGAAATGCCTGAATTGAAGACAGTTCTTACGGTTATTTTACATTAACATATTTGTTTTTCACGACGTAGCTCAATACATGTAATGCAATTTAGTATTTTGCCGCGACTGTGTTTAACACTGTTACAACTACAAGGTAAACGGCTGTACTAATCGTAATTATCATTTTGTTATTGATATGTGTTGGGTCATTACTCTAAAAGGACGCCCTCAGTTGGAATAAATATTAAAACGAAGGAACAACCGGTGAAAAAGGCACATTAAATTCAAGCACCCAACTCGTGTTGCTCATTTTTGTCATACAATCTTTAAAAGATAGCGGTGGACATGAACACAAATAAACCTACGATAACTTTTATTCCGCTCATATTTCTATGTATGCTACTTACTGTTTATTAGGTTTATTGAAATTTATCGGGATGGGCTTAGTATTTTTCTTCTAGGATTGTGGCAAATTACGTTACGCGATTGTGATTCAAACCCCTTAGGGCAAAGGTACAACGTTGTGATGAATAAACAGACGTGGATGTAAATAATTAACTTCATCATAAAAACAGTTCACATTTAAAACGTATAAATAGTGCTAATCTAATACTTGAAATCACGCGCACACAAGGCCAGCGTATCGACCACGATGCACAAAGGCATGCCATTTCACAGACGCAAAGATTAACGAAACACACGTCACAGTATATTTATTACTGCCGTGAAAACACAGATTTAGCACAACATCGTAACTTACCTAGGTAGGTTTAGAAAAAACAACGTCTACAAACGTGACGTATATAGTATTTTTCGGAGTAGAATAATTTACGTTTCGTTTGACAAAAAGCAACACGCCATGTCATGGCTCGCCACGTCTGCCAACTTCACTAGGTAACTGCCCCGCCATCATATCTAAATATATTAAAATACGTATTCAAACATTAAAATCGCTTTTCAGATGTAAATTATAAATTTAAAAATCATTATTTTGCTGTAATAAGTATGAAATATGGTACAATTGAAAGCATGTACTATTTCGTTGCTTACTCGCGAAGTGAAATTTCCCGAGTTTGAAAGAGACGAAGAAAGAGAAAGAGAGCGACAAGCCTCGACAGCAGACAGTTTTAGTTTTTCAATTGCTTTCTCGCTCGATAAAACAATACCTTACCATTACGGCCTACTCACGATATTTTCCGCCGTTATTTTAAACTGTAAAAATGAGATATGCTGCCATCGGGGCTACTTAAGTATTTAAATATTTCGATATGCAGCGTTTAATTTACAAATAGTATAGTAAAAAACGAAGTTAAACTAATATTTTAACTGTGAACTATTTCTTACCGGCCGTTGCCAACACGTCGCTGCACCCGCTGTTGTTAATTCATATTTAAATAATAAATAAATATTACAAGTTATAGAAGATATTAAGGTAATGGTTCATTTATTCAATAATACAGTACTCTAAAGTTAACCACAGTGTTATATATTTGTGGAATACAGGTTATTGAAAAAACAGGTGCCTAGAGTGTTTTTTCAAGGGGTTGATTTTCATAAGTCGCTTCCAGTTGGGAATGTACTATAAAGATGAAGTATAGTTATAGACTGTTCACTGTAAAGTGAACATTTTTGAAAGCCCTCTCATTTGGAATAATTGTCAATCAATATATTTTGTTTTAGCCATAGCCATAGAAAATAGTTGAAACGAAAAAGTAACTAGGGTTTCAAAAGTGCTCACTTTACCGTGGACAACCTATAAGTAGGTTTCACACAATGCAAGATGAGTGCCAAACTTGGGCGAGATGCCGACCTTGCGCGAGAATTTCTTACACAAGTTTGTGTGCAAGGCAGATCTTGCACGAGGTGAGGATATAGAGCAGGTCCTATTTTTTCTCGTGCAAGGCGATGCAAGTTGCGATCATATTGGTCCTTGTATGCTAGTCATGTAACCTGTTGTAAACTCATCCATAGAGTAAAAGAAAATCATAATCTGAGTTGTGCGAAGAGGAATACAGGGAAATAAAACATTGCTGGAAAATAACTTTAAATCGTGGATTGAAGTTTAGACAGTTCGCTGAGAATAAAATAAAAACAATTATATTTTGGAGGGAAAGCTTTGAAACAAATGCCCTGTTGAAGTAAGCAACTTCATATTTTGTATTATAATACCTTGGCTGTTTGGTACCCACTAGGGCTATCAACTAATTATGATGCGAACAGTATTCATTTTATTTATCTGCGTGTGAACTCGTTTCGCACGCAATTAAGTTGGCATTCTCTAACGAAATATTTCATACGAAATCTTGCGAGAAATGCATTTTGCATCTTGTGAAACATGCTTTAGGGACAGGTGTTTTTCGCGGAAAGATTTTAAGAGTACCTACTCCAAACCACTTTTATTCAATTGCACTTTCGTGATTGGATGATTTTTAATGTCACGTGCCTCATGTGTCGGTCTGCGAATCATGGACGTTTGATATCGGAGTACTTTGTTGCGATTGGCCCAGACAAACAAGAACATGTATTTTCACGTAGTCATGCTGCCAATAACCAAAGGAAGTTGTGGTTGTAGACATAGGATATTGAAGTATAGCATGACCACAAATATTTTCGCGAAATACGCCTGTCTCTAGGTATAGTCTGTTCACGGTTACTTCACACTTTTCTGAAGCTCCGCTTAAGTTCTACTCGCAGGATATTCCTCCGCCTTGTGCAAACTAAGCTTAACGAAGTCTGGAAAATTACACCTAAAGAACAACGCACTCATTAGTAATGATGTTTCTCATGAGAACTATTTCTTACTAAGCGCTACCAACGCACGTATTTCCTCACTGTTTGTAGTCATATTTATTATAAATGAAATATAAGATACCTATTTTCATGTTAACAGAGGTATAAAACGCGTGTGATACATGGCATATTTCGGAAATAACTAAACACAGCATACATGGGGTGATTTTTCAAATGTTTGATACAAAAAGTGTGAAGATACAGCGAATAGACAATAGACCGATCTCTCTGCATGCGAACCTAACATAACTTGGTGGTAAGTTGAGCCAGAGCTGGATGTCACGTTGTACGTAAAGCCGTTTCAAATAACTGATTAGGGCTCGACAAACGTCTCGATGAGCGAATTAAACCTCCGCGCATTATTTCCTGAACAATTTGTATCGAAAGACGTACGCCTGGAGAAAGAGCTTCGAAACATGTCACGTGTCGTCAACCAAGTTTTAAATTAAGCAATAGCATAATAGGTTCTGGCATATCGCAGCTAAATAAGCACATAGAAGCAATGACAGCGTTTGTTTTTTGTAGCTTTTATAACAGTTAGTGATCATTCATTAAGTGACGGGTGAGGAGGGCAAACTAGTTAACCAAGGTTCCACTGTAGCAAAGAACTATCAAATCATTTTCTTAAAGAAAACCCGCTCACTGCTACATATACATGCATGGATCTTGTGCACAGAGTCAGTCGCCATGCCTCCCCTGACTTGCATTCGATAGAAACCATGTTCTTTTTAGGTATGCTTGGGACGTTATTTAATACAGTATTTATTAGCAGTTTACAGTGGTCGGTATTTCAAAAGCAGTGCGATTAAATCTAACAGCAAATTCACATATACTAATCCGAAATTAGGTAAATTAATTAATCAATTGATAAGGAAAACATATAAACCCGTATATCTGAGTTAGCCAATTCTAATCCAGTCGCGAGCGAAGAAGCAGGATTTAATTTAAATTTTAAGTGATTTTTTGTTAACATTCTGTCTTTAGGCCATAGGCCTATTTGCTGAATGTAGGAGACGCGCAAGTTAACACTAACTTAAACTTAAAATTTTGTGTCCTCGCCCTGGAGGTCATCGTGTGTATTTTAGTGAAGTCCATGGCCTTTTATAATCTGTATTCAATACTGTGATATTATTGTTCATTTCTTATTAGGAACATTCGATGCGTCATACATACACAATTATTAGAGACATGCGAAATTCGCGTTATTATTTGGCACCCGGCTGAGCTCCACAGTACTGTGTATCTCGAAGCCGGCATAGTTATACCATGGCTGCTGCATGCGATGCGAAGCACGTGATTGGGGCACACAATTGTGAAGTGTTTATTTATTGGCGCAAA
Organism: Dryococelus australis; assembly: GCA_029891345.1. NCBI lineage: Eukaryota > Metazoa > Arthropoda > Insecta > Phasmatodea > Phasmatidae > Dryococelus > Dryococelus australis. Next base: position 56,847,285 of record CM056999.1, read on the forward strand.
ATTACCCATGGCCTGTCAGATAAAGTATGGTCCAATGACAAACCAATTGCAAAGGTAAAAATATGTAAAGTAAAACATATCCCCAAATAATAACGTGAATTCTGCACGTCTCGAACAATAAATTCTGGACCATTAGCCTTCGCCCTACATGTCACAAGGAAACACCACTTTACAGGATGCGATTGAGAGGCCATAGACAACTCAGCAGAAGATCACTTGACATGCGAACAAATGTTGCATACTGGACCGGCAAACTGAGTCAATAAGAAAAACAAAGCGTTCTTTATACCCCACCCTCGCCTTGCAGATAAAACTCCAAAGCCCGTCCCTGAAACCAGCGCGCACAAAAAAAAGAACAGAACACGGACCGGCTAGTTCAGAATTTATTTCGCGCCACATCCGGCTGCGCCTGCGTTATGTCAGAGAGAACTGTCACTTGAAGCGCGCGGCGACAGTTTCGCTCGGTCTCCAGACGAAAACAAATGAAAACATCTTTTTTTTTTGTTTGTATTCCTCGGGGCACGTCCCGGGGTCTCCAGTCGCCGATCCGAAATGCTCGTGACCCCCCTCTCCCCTTCTCGTGGCACCCCTTCAGCCCTCGCGCGAAAAGCATCAATCTTCGGGTAGGCCCCGCCTCCCTTTGGCGCCCCGTGTGAAACTCATTGTCGATGCAGGCCCGGCTCCAAGAGTATCAGGATCGGCTGCAGCAGACTCGCAAGTCGTGGAAGCATGGAGGCAGTGGCGGGGGGGGGGGGGGCTGCCGGACCTACACCCCTCTCAGCCTCCACCGAGATGATGGATCGCGCACTGCCCACTTCATTTCCTGCGTCGTGCGGCGCTCTCGCTCTCACAAAAATACTCTTCTGCTGTCTCGGTGCGGGCGGAATGATAACGCCGGGCCCCTGGGGGAGTAGCTAGACCCTGCGGGGGGGGGGGGTGAAGGGGGTGTCCCTGCCCTGGAGATAGCCCGGCCCACCACCTGCCCTGCCACTATCGCCATCCCCGGCAGGACAAGGGAGAGACTGACGAATTAATGGCTCTTGCCGATATCTTAAACAGGATATGGGAGCAGCCGGTGTGTGTTCTCCCGGGGTCCAGCAACTGAGGGACTTGCGCAGTGCGCAGCCTGCCCCTTTCAGCGTCCCGCTACATTTTACAACGGCATCGCAACGTGCGAACAAACACTTTAGTTTTGGAAACAGCCCCAAAGCACGCTTTCCTTCAAGGCTGTTCACGATAAAGAGAGCACATTAGAAATGAACCTTAGAAAAAAAAGTCACTGCCCCCTGCATGCATATATTTTAATTAGTGCACTGAGTGACATTCACTGAGTAAAGTTGGTAATAATGGATGGAAAGTAGTTCCATACTATCAACGTCGAATAAAAAGTGTTAGGCAACCATTTGTGACAACTTAAAAATATTTATTTCGTTTTCTGTTTTTTTACTGCATCGAAGTGTAAAAATGAGCAGATCTGTAAAGTATTTACTTTTTTTAATAATTTCACAGTTTTGTTTGACCGACGGATGAATAAAGTGATGAGGCCCATGGCAATGTTAATTTTACACGAAGCGGAAAAATACACAACGTGTATACAAGTAAGAAGGGCTTTCAAAAGTGCTCATTTTATCGTGAACAGCCTATATATATATATATATATATATATATATATATATATATATATATATATATATATATATATATATATATATATATATATATATATATATATATATATATATATTATATATATAATATATATATATATATATATATACATACACACACACACACACACACACACACACACACACACACACACACACACATGCACGACTGAGTGTAACGTGAAGTCACCATTGTCACTTGCCAACAGACATATTACAATTGAGAGTTAAAAAATACCAGAAAAAACGTACAGGACGAACATAAAATTTAAGACAGTTATCGTCTAAAAAATAAGAAAATCCAGGAGATTAAACTAGCTTATGTTACACTTAGTTCGGCGTAAATCAGTTGCTATCAATAAACTAAGCGAAAAATATATGCAACTCTCAAGGTCTGCAGGAAACGTGACATATATAAATATGAACATTTGATATTTCCATTTCTGTATATAAATCTTGATGGGAAACTTGAAACCTTTTAGTAAAACAAACCAGCCGCCATTTTATAGTAAACCAGAACGAATATATATAAAAAATAACATTAAAACTTCCTTTGTAGTTATGATATAAAGATTGCAGCGTTTGTGTGAATTTAACTGTCAGCTTGTTGCGTGTATTTCTCTCGCCATCTGTAACTAAACCCGAGTTTTGACGATTAGCATAAAATCTCTTAACCTAAAAGTGTTTTGCCCAATAGGCGTTTTGTATAGAAGACATTTAGCTTGAAAAATTAACATTTCTATTGAATTTCCAGATATACAGTTTGCCTAACAGGAGTCCCTGCTGTAATTGTAGTAGCTGTATTATCACTACGAATGGATCCTAAGCAGTTCAGGAGAAAAGTTATCAAGATGGTAACTTATCAAGCAAAGGACTAGTTCAAAGTGTTTTGTATGTCTGCTTGCGCCCGCTATGAGGGTCGCATGCAACTGAAACGTGTAATTATTTAGATCACTTAAGAAAAATTACCACGCAGCTGTAACAGATAACTAACACTCATTAATTAAAGAAACAAATGACTAATACTTATAAAGCTAGAAATACCCCTAATCCATCCTGTGTAATATATAGGTGGAAACATAAATATGCCAAAACATAGTGCTAATTAGATTAATTATTTACGGGTACACATAATTAGGTTACTAAGTAATGTCGGAGCTTAGCAGCAAATATTTCATTTCAATACAGTTCAATTTTCGTGTGAGCCGACCTCCCGTGGCGCAGTCGGCTGGCGAGCCACCGATCCGGGGTGCGGGAGACCCTGGGCTCGAATCCCGGGCAAGGCATGGGCGTTAATTCAAGCAAGGCCATAAGTTAGCGTGCAAGCCACACCCCGCCCAGCCCTCAAGCATAAAACCGGAGGACGTTAAAAAGCCCATTACATTACAGTTACATTACATTACAATTTTCGTGTGACGTCTTCTTACAAAACTGCACCGATACGTTTCAATTTTTCATTTTACCGTCAATGTGTATTTAAGCTTAAAATTTGTAAAGGCTGTTCACTATAAAGTGAGCACTTTTGAAATAAACCTTAGAAAAAAGTCGCTGCCCATACCAGCATATATTTTAACGGGCGTACTGAGTGACATGCGACCAGTAAAGTTGGTAACGATGGAGGGAGAAGTAGTTTCATATTTTAACGTCTAATAAAAAGTTTTAGGTAACAATTTCTGATAATTTAAATTATTTCTTTCTCTTTCTGTTTTTTATAATCCATCGAAGTATAAAAATAAGCAAATTTGAAAATTATTTGCTTCTACAATAATTTCACATTTTCGCTTGACCAACGCATGAATAAAAAGAAGAGGCCAATGACAATGTTATTCTTACATAAGGCGGAAGAATTCACAACGTGCATACAAGTAGATCTTAAGCAGGGCTTTCAAAAGTGCTCATTTTACCGTGAATAGCCCATTATATATATTTTTTTTCGTGACTATAAATATGCACAGAAACATTAAAGAAAAACGAAGACGCGGAATAATTTTTATTGTGCCATAATACTTACTTATATGCCTTGCGTGTAGAGACAATGAGGCGTTTGATGGATGTCCCAAAATAGCTCCTTTTTTTTTTTCTCCTCCCCTTCTTCTTCTGTACTTCAAAACGAAAAATATACTCTTGGTGGCTCATAAATTGTGTTATAAAGAAATCAAGCTTCTGCCTTTTTATAGCAGAATGATTAGTAATTATCTTTTAAAAGTCCCAGGAACTGGGGGATCTATAATTTTCCATTGTTTCTTCAAATCGGTGACCATGACAACTGAAGTAACTAAAGTTATCCCAGGTACGGTTAACCAATTCCGTAAGACGCCAATATTTCTGAAGCTACACCTTCTTGTAGCCTTATCACGTTTTGCATGCACCGTGGGCTCGTTTCTTTGCCACCATAGTTCTGCTCGAGACAGAAGATAAACTAGCCCGTGAGCGATACAACACGTCGACAGCACTGCGATGTCATAAACAACCGCCGCAATATTTCAGGTAGCGATAACGAGCTAGAACTGCAACTCAAGATAACTAATGCGAAATAAACCTAGAAAATAAAGGCTGTAAACGCAGATACGGGGCTAGTCGTCAGCTAGGACTTACATGCAATACTCAGTACTCGCATAATGGTTCAGAGGAAGATTATCACAGACCGGATGAACAGGCACCTGAAAACCGTAGCCAGTATCGCCGAATGCCACGTTTAACCACGTGTTAAAGACTCGGCGGCAAGGAAGAAAAATTAGACAGGGACAACAGCTAATGAATGACAAAGACGAGATATTCATTATTTAGACTCAGCATAGAGGTGTTTAAACGAACGAAACTGTCACCGCGAATGTGGAATATACCTGCTGTGACTATAACCCATTCACGGTCACTTCACACTTTTCTGAAGCCCTACTGAAGTTCTACTTCCAGGGTATTCCTCCGCCTCATGCTACTAAGTCTAGAAAATTACACCAGAGGACGACACACAGCATTCGTGCGCACCCAGTTATAATAATATTTTTTTGCATGAGAACTATTTCTTACTAGGCGCTATCAACACAAATGTTTTCTCCCTGTTTTTATTCATATCTATTATAAATTAAATATTTGAGTTCATTAAAATATAGGCAAAACCTCTATTTAACCAAAAATAATATAATTTTATGTTAACAGAAGAATATAACGCTTGTGATACATAGCATATTTAGGAAATAACTAAACGCACCATACGTGGGGTGATAATTCAAACGTTTGAATAGAAAAATGCGAAGAAAGAGCGAATAGACTATAGACAAACGACCGCTTGCAAGATTGGAATCGCCGAGCCATAGTCTTGACTGCAACTCTAAAAGTGGGTTTGAAAGACAAGAAACTAGACGCTCAACTCAATAAACCTGGTTGGTATATCGCTTGAAATTCACAAATAACACGCTGACGGTTACAAAAAGGGGCTAGTTAATAAAATAATACTGACAGGAACGCATGAAGCTGTATTCAAAGGTTTTTAGGTCAGTAAGTAAGAAGATGCATGTCTTATGGGTGGTTTCTCCGCACCAGGTTAACTTCAAAATCCCACGCATTACTTTTGGCCAGTCAGCAAAGAATACATGACTCTGCGAATAAGGCATTTAAGAATTTGTTTATTTAAATTGCAAGCACTATTCGTGTGCACATTTCGTCTAATAAAATGTTTTGTACAGCCATAAGTAAATTGATCAGTTTTACGTATTAAAACGCGCATTACAAATATACTGTAATAAAATAATTCTGTTGACAAGATGAAGGAAGAAGAAGGGGGGGGGGGGGCGAGAAAATCTCAAATCTTAATTCGTACATTATCATTTAAATACAACACGTAGTTAAATGATTCTATCATCATCGGAGATGCACTAATTTTGACAAAGGTGCGACGCAAAGACAATGACTTTTTTCTTTCGCAGAAACGTGTTTGCTGTAAAGCCAAATATGTAAACAAACGGAGCATGGTTGTTGAAATAGGTGTATATGACATTTGTTTCGGTAGATCTTCAGTCATTACAGACATGAGCAGAATACTAAGATTGGTCTACCTTATATTTAATCTATGGACCAATTGCGTTAATAAACAGAAGCTAGGATGAACTCTGGAGCTATATTATTATTTACCTGGATATAGCAAACTACGGAAAGATCTGTACACGGCTATGGTCGGGAATAGAAACCTGGTCCTCCAGAATGAGTGCCCCTTGCTATAGGCTGTTCACGGTAAAATGAGCACTTTTGAAAGCCCTGCTTGAGATCTACTTGTATACACGTTATGTATTTTTCCGCCTTATGAAAAATTAACATTGTCATGGGTCTCATCACTTTATTCACGCGTCAGTCATGTTAAAGTGGAATTATTAGGAAAGAATATATTTTACAAATAATGTCATTGTTTTACTTTGATGCATTAACAAAAATAACACAAAGCGGAAGAATAATTTAAGTTATCACAAATGGTTACCTGATACTTTTTATTCAACATCAATATATGGAACTACTTTCGATCCATCGTTACCAACTTTACTGGGCGCATGCCACTCAGTGCGCCCGTAAAATATATGCCGTTAGGAGCAGTGGAATTTTTCTAAGGTTGATTTCAAAGTGCTCACTTCAACGTAAACAGCCTTTACCGGTGTGCCACCTCGCTCGGAGATAAACAGATAAACAAGCGCATACGACTGAAATGTTACAGAAGCGTTACTCCAGTATTCAGACGCTCGTAAGTTTAGCTGGAAGTTTTGCGAGCTGCAATCCCATGTCGAATACGCGGACAGAATTAAGTGGCTGCTGAATGTAATTTACTGGTGTTTTGGAAGTGACGAATCCCAGGCGGGCGATGACGGAACGCAGGTTGTAGTAGAGAAGCATTGTGAGCTGTGAATGCCGCCTTTCCCGCGCCTCTAGAAAGCGTTGACAAAATGCAGGAGATGATTGGGAGTGCGATCTGGAAAGAGAGGGATCGTGTTTTAGCGAAGGGGGGGGGGGGAAGAGGGGGCGGCGACGGATGAAGGAGGAGCCAGGCCCCCAAACCCTTGGGCGATGCCTAGGCGAACTGCGCACGCGCATCAAGACTATTTATCCACCGGCGCGGAACTAAACCGCACCGCGCGCGCGCACACACACACAGCTATTTATTCCCGTCATCTCGCGCCGCATCCCAGTCCCCAAAATTCATTTCCTGAGTCTTCTTCATGATTCCCATAAGCAAGATGGCGGATTGCGAACGGACATGAGACGAAAATGAAATCTCTCGTATGTACAAATGTACCGTGCATACGGAGGGGAGAAGAGAAGGAGATGGCAGAGGGAGGGAGAGAGCCAAGGCAGGCAAGCCAACCCTAACCTAAATCCTGGAGTAATCTCTCTCTGTCTGCCGGGTCCGGACCTAGCAGGAAACTAACCCCCTGGCGGGGGAAATGGGAAACAAAGGCGACTACGGCGCCTCTGTATCTAACGAATTCCGTATGCTTGCTTTACAGTAGGCGAACGCGCGTCTTTATGTGCATGAAAAACAATATCCGCTATTTTGTTTCTGGTCGCCGCTTATCTCAAATGACAATGGCGATGATTTATATTATAATGACGAGCGTCGTATGCGCGGAATAAATAACTTCTGCAGCAATCGCTTGAATTTCATTCCATCTTTGCGCGCACGCACTCGTGAATGCCGGATTAAAAAACAAATTGAGTTTTTTCCCCCTATTCACGCAATGTCAAAAGCCTTGATAATGAATTTTTTTTCTCGATAGCATCATAATTATTTTAACCAAAGGATTTTATTTCCTTTTCTGTCGCGCTTTTTTAACACACACGACGAGCTATTCTAAACAATACTGTAACACTGAACAATTCTGTTACTTGTGGGTTTCTTTTTATATAATTCAGTATTTTAAAAAATATTCGTAAATTAAAATGATATGGCTACTACTACGCAACTAGGATAGTTTCAAACCTGATATTTTAATTAGGCCTGTGGTAAAAATAAATATCATGGCACCAATTATAAACTGTCACTTGATATATCAGTCGCCACCGTTTGATCATGTCTCGGGTAGAAAATGACACCGCAAATACTACGTGATCTAACTTCATGCTCTTGCAATTGCGCAATAAAAGTACTGATGCCTAGGAAAGTATACGAGCGTAAAGGCAGTTCACATTAAAGTGAGCAATCAACCTTTGGAAAAAAAAAAAAAAACACCGCCCGCAACTGCGTGTGTATAACCACACAGCCTGGGGATGAACACACCCAATTATGATGGCAGTGAAATGTGAAAAGTAGTTCTACGAAATAACGCGGTATTGCAAGTGTCATGTTTAAATGTATGGCTACTTAAGCTGTTTGAAGTTTATTTTATACACTTCAAAGTAATTATTGGCGTAAAGATAATCTATTTACTGTAACTCACAAATATATTGTGTCACGTGATCGGCGCAACGGTCAACACCAACGGCCCGTTGTTGTGGTTCCTTCATGCTTGTTGCTTGGCTTTGCTTGTGTGGAGTGGTTGCGAGGCAAACTACAAATTTAGAAACTGGAAGTTGTTGTGTTTGAATATTTCTCATTTATTTTTCAGCTTATCTGCAATCAGCATTGTTTTATTATAGGTCGTATGGTGTTTAGTTGTGTTGTAGTGATTTTGTGTAAAGTTATGAGTTCCAGCAAACTACGTACACATATTCAGCGTCAGGAGGACATTATAAATCTCGCCAAAAGTATTTATTCTTTAATTCGTCCAGGAGAGATGAAGCCGTGCAAGGTGATCGAACGAGTTGCAGAAATGATGAAAATTTCAACTGCAACTGTCCGAAGGTAAATGTAAATGTGTTTTTACGATGTGTTTTCGCCGCTTATCCCCATTTAAAAAAGTGAAAAAGAACAAGTATAAATCGACAGTTAGAAACGTGATATTATAAACTGAAAGTTAAATAACAATTATAAAGTAAATGAACGACAGTAGAAACGAAACATTAATATATTCACGTAAGTTTGCGAAGTACATGTTATACTCTAAGTTTGACTAATAATATTAAGAGATATTAAGTACCTATCTACGCCCATCTGTTTAACCTTTCTTTTAAATCTGTCATTATAACAAGTGCAAATTTAGAAGTCAATAATTATACATTAATTTGACAAGGTTTTGAAATCACTGTGTTATTTTGTAATGTGGGCCTACCTCAAAATTGTGTTCATGTAGTTATTCATCCAAAGTTACAGTGTTAAGTTTTACTATTGTTAACATAACATAAACGTCGCAGTTTGATGCTACACCAAAGGTGTTTCAACATATAAACTATAAAATCTTGAAGCTGGTTTTGTTAACTATAGACCTATAGCTGTGCTTGTTGCCGATATTATTTCGTGATGCAAGTGTAGGCATAATTGTTATATTTGGTAATTCTTGCCGTAATAGAAATGAGAAAGTATTTGCAATTAATTGTTAACAGTTAGGCCTATAGAACAATTCCATGTTTAAATTTCGAAATGGATTTTCGACAAGACAGCTTGCTACCTTTTGAGAAATATCAACGAAGATAGTATGCGTTATTTAGTAGGCATAATTGTTTGTAACATCTGCCACTTTGGTCGAAAAAATATTGTAGTTATTGAAATTTAATGTAACTGTAAATTACACGTCATAGTCAACACCCCAGACTCCCAGATCTCCTGTTTATTTGCGAATGCAAGTTTTGTAAAGGTTAGATTACATTACGCAGTGTATGTGTTAAATTAAGTATTTCTAAAGAAGCTGTATAAGCTAGCTTTCAATAAGGGCCGGGCTACAATTGAAATACCAAACACATTCACAGTTATAGTGATAAGCACATACAAAACACAAAAGCACAGTGGCCTGGCAACAATTTATATAACGATAATAATATTAGTTTATTTATGTTGCTACATTTGTACCGAAGAAATTAAGGTCTGCACATAGAGTTGGTAGTGGGTTTTTCAGAAATAAATATTTTCAATTGATCTGAGACATTTTTTAAATGGTAAATTATTTACATTTCAATTTTTACTTTAAACATTACCTAAAAGCGTTACAAAACTTCCGTGGCTGAGATTATCCATAAATAAACAAAACAAAGTATCTTCGAGGAATGAAGTCAAAATAAACACTTTTTTTTATTTGTAAATACGTTTTTCAATTGATAACATAATATAACTGTCGGGGCTTCTGATTGGCTGTTTATTGACACACATCTGTAGTAACAAGGAAAGTTAAACCAAGTGCTTATCGCTATGCACAGTAACTTGCCTGTAAGTATTACTTTTATAATTTGTCCTTTACATTATCATTTTGCTGTCATTTGTGGATATGTATTGGTTTTTACATTAATAATAAGACATTTATTTCAGCTTTGTGTGTGCACGCATGAACCATTTTTGTAAGTATAGTAATTTTCTTTAAATACTTTTCTCATTTAAGTTTCCAGTTTTGCTGCAATCATTGCAATGAAGGAACCACAACAATAATGAGAGTCCATGAACTTTATCTATAAATTGCTTTCTTGAGGTCTGTGTGGGTTTGACAAAAAGGAAATGTCGCACCCATTTGGGCCGCAAGAGACACCAGAAATATGGCCATCACCGGATCGGCATTTCACTTAGCTATAAATAATTATTTTGTGCAAATGAAGGTGGTGCCAGTTACAAGCCTGGTATACCCTTCTTTTACCACTTCAATTCACAGTATAAAAGTTCAGTTCTTTTTTTGGAGGGTCTCAGAAGGGTACGAACACAGATTAACGGTGTCGAAAAAACTATATGTACATATACACAACTGCATTTGTTGATATGTTTATATTTTTAGTGTAAATTATTTTTATTTTATATATATACGTTATAGGCCTATGTTGAAATATATTTATCTCCATTTATAAAGGTGCATATAAAACTATCCTTAAAATGTACATATACATACACATATTTTATATATTTTTCTTTTTTATATATTACATATTTTTATCTACTGCAACATTTGCGCCGTCACGTTAAGTTTATTAACACCATCTATTTCTGTGCAGTGGTGTACTCTTTGCTTGGCTCAGATCCCCTACCCCTAGTCTTTCTTTGCCTCCCTGTCTTCCCCTTTCCCCTTCGTGCGTCATTATTCTTTTATTTGTCATTTTTTATTTAAAACTTTGCAAGGCCTCGCTGTCAACCTTATACGCTTCAGACATCTGCTACGTTACTCCGCTACCTTATGCCTGCAGGATGTGAGTTTTTTCCTGAGGGCTTAGTTACACCTAAATTCAGTCAGCTGAGGCCAAACACAGCTACCATGTTTTAGAGCTGACGTTTTACTTGTCACGCTACAGAGCGATGGGGCACTTAGAAAACGGCGAGTCATGGGAAACGTTAAGTTTGCGGTACAGTTTTGAAATGTTTGGTAATGTGTGTGACAAGTGGTGGTGTATCTTGGGTGTGCAGTAGAGATAGTCTATTTCAAAATCTGGATTTGGCTGCCCTTCCTAATTATTTTTCAGCTTAATTAATGTGTGTGCTTGTTTAACTTGTGTTGGTCCTTGTTCACCACCAAAGTTTAATGTTTGCTTTTTCACAGTTTCCATGACTTCGCTGCTAGGGCGTTCATTTTTCAATTGTTTGTTGTGCAAAGTTTTTGTCTATCGGAGCTGTGAGATGACCCAAACTATTATATATGTTACGTATTTTATATATATTTTATATTTTACATGATATATATACATTATATATACCATGTGTTATATACATCATATATGTTACACGTTTTATGTATAATATACGTGTTACATTTAGCAGTCCTAAAACGTAAACATTGAGTTCATTAACATGTGTCAATCAGATGGCAATGTTTGTTTACATGTGGTGGAAGGATACATAATGCGCAAGAAAGTAGAATTTTAGCAGGGCTTTCAAAAGCACTCACTTTATCCTGAACGGCCCATAAATAAAAATTGTAAATTAAGTTTGCATATGCAAACTGACAACGCAGACATGCCTAATTAAGGGCTACGTTTAGGTCAAATAATTTTCATCGACATGCGCAACGAATTGTAGGTCATTCCCTTCTAAATTCCATGCGACTGGTTTCATAGGAACAATTTTTAATCTGCCTTGGTATAGGCTGTTCACGGTAAAGTGAGCACTTTTAAGGCCCTAGTTACTTTTTCCTTTCTGCTATTCTTCACACTTTAACCACCTTTTTAAAATAAATATTTCCAAGTAAATAATAAACACTGTGTGTATATTCCATCGCACTCGGAAGATAACGTCTAAGGCTACCATAAAATGTATTTATTGACTATTATTCGAAATGAGAGGGCTTTGAAAACTGCTCACTTTACCGTGAACAGCCTATAGTGTACCACTAAAATTTCAAATAAACGATAGACGTGTGGCACTGCAAACTTTGCTAGACATCATTTCCACAAGAGAAAAAGCTTTATTTTATTAGTTTTAAATGTAGAATTCATCTCGGAGGAAGTCCTTCTTACATTAAAGCATGCCCAGTTCTAATTCCAGGCAAATTCTGAAGTGCGATGTTCAATCCTGTCACTAAATTTAATATTTTTTTGTCTGTTTCAGTTTATAGGCTACGCACATCAAAAGGGACTGTACGCAGTTTAAGAGAAAATATGTTATTTGAAAACTACTAAGAATTTTAATATTATACGTTCGTAAAAACAAGAGAGGAACATTTCGCGTCCGTTGACCAAAATAGAAAGACGCGTTGTTAAATTTTACGGGAGTAATTTTTTTCAATAGCGGAAATACTTACAAATGTTTGTCTTGATGATGATTTTTAGACACGGAAATTCAGTTTTAGAGACTAAGGCCAAGCTGCACCATGCATGGACATATAGGGAACTAAATACTAAATTCGGATACAGATCGCTCAGTCATTTTTTGTGCTAATATTTTCAACTAAAGATTTTTTGTTAGAGATTGAACACATCTAGATTTCTAAACCTTCCAAATTTTAATTTTTTAATTTTAAATTCACTTTTCAATCATTTAAAAATGTATCAATGTCCGTATGGTACTGTTACGTGCTGCAGCTGGCGCCGACTCAACTGCCCCGCGCCGTAATCGGAGACCCACCTTGCCCTCCCTAGTCATGGAACGATTCGCTCGTGGCTGTCTGCCTTCCTTTTGGGAATCTCGTGAATGCCGACAGCGGCGAGACTTGGTGGCGTCACAGACCTCCTCTCGCCTGCTGGAGTTTCCGATGCGTTTAGCGACGACGCAAGAATGTTCTGGTGAGACTGCGACGCATCACGAGAGTTGTTGGGGATGATTCTAGGTGTCGGCCTAAAACACTATATATTGCCGCAACCCAGCGGCCGGCAGTATTTGATGGAGGCCGTCTGGCTGAGTGTGCGCGAGCGAAATGGAGTGTGGACGACGACTGGAGATTGCGGGACGACGGCGAGTGAGGTGTTCGTGTCTTGAATGGACGAGAGGGTGTGAAACCGACGAGTGAAGCCTACTGTGCGTGAGGGCGGGACATGGACTGAACTGAGGTGGGACTGAATGGGAGTGTAATACTGATTTTATTGTAAATATTCGAACTGTCAAATATGGACGCATAAATTATAAAATAATTGAATAGGTTGACACACTGTCTATTGGGACTGATTTTGAATTAATTAATTTCATTGATTTCTTTGTCGTAATTATAAATTTTATTAATTGGTGTTAATTGTAAACCATAAGTGATTTCCATTTATTGTGAGAATTTGAGTTCAGAGAATTCTGCTGTAGTTATTGTAAATAATATAAGGAAGCTATAATTAATTATTTTATTTGATTAAGACCTTCATCACTTAACGAACTTGGTATAGCCCACTTAATTTCTAGAGAGAGAAATTTTAATAGTATGTTAAGTCGCCTGCACCTGAGAATGGTTGTGACCTCCCCTTCCTCCCCCTAAAAAAAAAAATTACCAACGGAAATGGAAAACGGAAATTAGTATTCTTAATTACTGTACCTACGCAGACACAGCTCATAAAAATCGAACAGTTTAAAGGACAACTATACGCCTGAAGGGGGTCGCAATGATGTGGTGGTTATGTTACTCACCTCCCACCTAGGCGAATCCGGGCTCGATTCCCGGCGGGGTCACTTCAGGATTATTTTCGCATGAGGGAACCTTTCATTCCGACGCAGCGCCATACTCACCTAGCTTCACCCTCATCGGCTCTCAAGACTTCGAAGTTAAGTGCCGCCCATATATCTTCACTCACTGTACTACTAAGCGTCTCCATTATGTTTGGAGATCTGGCGAGAGGAGACGTTGAAGGAACAAAGGATTTAATTGAAAACCCGCCGGCTAGCGGCGTCGTCCAGCACGATTACCACATGCGAAAATGCGGGAGTGAACCCGCTGGGTATCGAGCCCGGATCGTCGTGATGGGAGGCGAACGCCCTAGCCACTGCTCCACCGCTGCCCCGTTAAAGAACGAAGAATGGCTGACAGGAAAAAGTAACTAACGCCTCAAAACAACAGCCTAGGTATAGGCTGTTCACGGTAAAATTAGCACTTTTTAAAGCCCTTCTTAATATATAGGCCCTACTTGTATGCACGTTGTGTATTCTTCCGCCTTATGTAAAATTAACATTGCAGTAGGCCTCATCATATTCACGCGTCGGTCAAGTGAAACTGTGAAATAATCACGAAAGAAAACATTTTAAAAATCGGCTCATTTCTACACTTCGATGCATAAAAAAAAAAACAGGAAATTGAAGAAATGGTTTCTGTTATCACAAGTGTTGCCTACCACTTTTTATTCGGCGTTAAAATATGGAACTAGTTCCCATTAATCGTTACCAACTTTACTGGGGGCACGTCACTCAGTGGTCCCGTTAAAATATATGACGCTAGGAACAGATGCTTTTTTTTCGAAGGTTGATTTGAAAAGTGCTCACTTTATCGTGAACAGCTTTTAACATCCCACCAGTACGAGAGTTGGAAACCCTCCAAGCCAAGACAAGAAAATAATAAACATGTAAAGTTGCAAGGTCGGGATCGCGATGCCGCGAAACCGTATTTACCGGGCGGTGTCCGCGGGCGACTGCGGGTTTATCGCGCGGTGATGGTGTGCGGTGCCAGGGGGGGGGGGGGGAATTTCTTATCGCTGCAGTTGCCATCCCTGAGACAACGGCGCGAGGCATTGTTTGCCGGGAGTGCGTAGCGTGTAACAGTTTCTGCGATGGCAGATAGTTCAGCCGTTGCGATCCCTTGGCAGGTTCGCGCCGCATAACGGGCGGGGCGCGATGACGACGTCCCTTGCCTACGGGAATGTTAACGAGAGCCCAGGCCGACGTCCGTTCGGCCGTCCGTCCGTCCGTCCGTCCGTCCACAGTGGAAGAGAGGTCACGTCCGCTATGGTCCATTCACACTTTCCTGAAGCACTGCTCAAGGTCTGCTTCTAGCGTATTCCTCCGCCACATCCAAACAAAGCCTAACGGAACGAGCACTTTTGAAATCTACCTTAGAAAAAAGTCACTAACATCGAATAAAAAGTGTAAGGTAATCATTTGTGATAACTTAAATAATTTCTTTCACTTTCTGTTTTTTTTTTTTTTAATGCATCGAAGTGTAAAAATGAGCAGATTTGCAAAACATTTTCTTTTGTGATAATTTCGCAGCTGCACTTGACCGACGCATGAATAAAGTAACGAGGCCCATGGCAATGTTAATTTAGCATAAGGCGGAAGAAGACACAACGTGCATACACAAGTATCTCTTAAGCAGGGTTTCCAAAAGTGCTAATTCTACCGTGAATAGCCTGCACAGGTTAGGAAGATCAATGCTAATAGTTTGGCAAAGGAAACATTTTCGCGACTAGGTAAGCGCTAGTGTAGTATGTGTACCAGATTTTCTCAATTTCTTATGTTAAAAAACACGATAATTGCATCAGTCAAAATATAAATATCTTCGTAAATATAGGTTGTTCACGGTAAAATGAACTCTTTTGAAAGCCCTACTTAAGATCTACTTGTATGCACGTTGTGTATTCTAATACCTTATGTAGAATTTACATGGCCATGGGACTTATCACTTTATTTATGCGTCGGTCAAGTGAAACTGTGTAATTATTAGAAAAGTAAATATTTTACAAATCTGCACTTTTTACACTTTGATGATTAAAAAAAACAGACAGCAAAAGAAATAATTTAAGTTATCATCAATCGTTACATAACCCTTTACATTCGACGTTAACGTATGGAACTATTTTACATTCATCGTTGCCAACTTTACTGGGCGCATGTCATTCAGTGCGCCCATTTAAATTAAATGCAGGAAGACTAGTGACATTTTTGTAATGTTGAGTTCGAAAGTGCACACTTTATCGTGAACATCTTTTATGTAAAATCTTTCGCTTTTATAATTTACGTAGATAAAAAATTTCTATTAAAAGTTACATTCGAAACATTGCGCACCCAGTGGCGGAAATTTCCCTATACTTAACTCTCTTATAATAAATATCCTTTTGTTTCTAACCTGAGTAGAATAAACCATAACCTAGTCTATAGGCTGTTCACGGTAAAGTGAGCACTCTTGAGGCCTTAGTTACTTTTTCCTTTCAGCAATATTTAATAATTTAACCATATTTTATATAAATATTTCCACTTAAGTAATAAACATAGTCAGTATATTCCACCGCACTCGGAATTTAACATCTAAGCTGAAATAAAATATATTTATTGACTATTATTCCAAATGAGAGGGCTTTAAAAAGTGCTCACTTTACCGTAAAAAGCCTATAGAAAATTACACCAAAGGGACAGTGCACCGCATTCGTGCGCACTCTGTATAATAACATTTTACATAAGAACAATTTACTAGAGGCTGTTCACGGTTTAATGGGCACTTTTGAATGCTCTGATTACGATCTACTTGTATGCACAGCGTTACCAACTTTACTGGGCGCATGTCACTCAGAGCGCCCGCTAAAGTACATGCCAGGGAGGAGCAGTGATATTTTTCTAAGGTTGATCTCAAAAGTGCTTACTTATTCGTGAACAGCCTTTACTAGGCATTACTAGAGCCACGAATATTTCGCGAATTCATTCGGAGGCGAGGTAGACTCCAAATACTTGTTAATTTCGCCTAATGTTGTGATTGGACGACAGTTAAGTTTAGACACGCCTCGTTTAACTGTGAACCAGTAAGAAGCAGGAAGTAGTAGTGTGGGTAAGTGTTTAACAGCCCTGTACAGAGGTCTCACTTGATCACAGCAACCAATAAGCAAACGATAATATCCTGTGTGTATAGAGGACTGCCCAACCTATAGTTTGCTGCCAACTCAATCCATGAAATACTCGGGGCTCTAGGCATTGCCAACACACCTATTTAATTAAAAATGAAATATGGTAAATTATAGATAAAATATAAGTAAAAGTTCAATTTAACAAAAAAAAAGGTATTTTATGCTAACACAATTATAAAACATTTGTGTTACACGCCATATTAAGAAAAAAACCTGCTAAAGTTCTACTTCCAGGATATTCCTCCGCCTCATAATATTTTGCACAAGAACTATTTCTTACTAGACATTACCAACGCAACAATTTTGACACTGTCTTTGTTCATATTAGTCACAGATAAAGAAAAATGATAATTTCGTGAAAATATAAGGGAAAGCTACATTTAATTAAATATTAGGTACTTTTATGTTAACAGAAGCATACGACGCTTGTGATATACGACATATTTAGGGAACAACCAAACACGTAATAAATGGTGTGTTTTCCCAAAGGTTTGATTCATGGAGCATGAAGAAATCGGGAATAAACTATATGTGTCACTTGTTTAAATGAAAAAATTACTTGGCAGCTACTCATTGTAACTACTTCAGTAAAAGACGACGCTTAATGAGGAAGTATGGGAGGAGGAGCTAGGCGGGGTTCACGTCATAAATTTGCTGTCTTTCCTCTCAACGGACTATCAAGTTGTCTGCATCTACTTCGTTCCACTTTGGCCGTACGGTGTCGCATATCGCGCTTACTAAAGTGCTACTGCACCTGTCACACAGAAACATAATGTGAGAACTTCACGGCGTGGATACGTTCCATGTACACGAGACAGAGAAGAAGAAAAAAAGAGAGCATCAGGTGCGGAAATGTTTCATTGTGCCACGGTGGGAGCTACCTGCCGAGGAACTCCGGTGTTATGTCACTACAGTCCATTTACGAGTACTTCCAGCGTTTTTGAAGCCCTGCTAAAGTTCTACTTTCTGGATATTCCTCCGCCTCATACAAACACAGCTTAAACGAGTCTACAAAAGTACACCAAAGAGACAACGCACCCTATTTGTGATTACTCAGTTTAATAATATTCTTCGTAACAACTATTTCTTACTAGGCATTATACGCTATTCATGTAAAAGTGAGCACTTTTGAAATTAAGCTTAGAAAAATGTTTTTTTTTTTATGGGCGACTTGAGTGACATGCGCCCAGTACAGTTGGTAACGATGGCTGGGAAGTAGTTCCGTATCCTAAAGTCGAATAAAAAGTGTTAAAGGCTGTTCGCGATTGAGCACTTAAGAAATTAACCTCAGAAAAAAATTACTGCCCCTGCATACATATATTTTAACGGGCGCACTGATAGACATTCGCCCAGTAAAGTTGAAAACGAATAAAGAGTGTTAGGTAACCATTTGCGATAACTTAAATTATTTCATTCGCTTCCTGTTTTTTTTTAATGCATAAAAATTTACAAAATGACTACATTTTTAAAATATTTAATTTTGTAATAATTTTACAGTTTCACTTGAAAGACGCGTGAATAAAGTGATGAGGCTCACAGCAATGTTAATTTTACATAAGGCGGAATAATACACAACGTGCATACAAGTAGATATTATTCGAAAGTGCTAAGTTTATTGTGAACAGCCTATAGGTAACTATTTCTAATCATTTAAATCATTTCTTTCGCTTTCTGTTTTTCTTACCACGTCGATGAGTAAATATGAGCAGATTTGTAGACAATTTACTTTTTCTAATAATTTCACAGTTACACTTGACCGACGGATGAATAAAGTGACGAGGCCCATGACAATGTTAATCTTACATAAGGCGGGAGAATAAACAACGTCCATACAAGTAGATCTTAAGAAGGGATTTCAGAAGTGCCAGTGGAACGCGATCGGCCTGTAAGAAAACCGACTGAGGTGGGATTTGAATGCGGCAGGCAGGCGTGATGGCTGACGCGAGGTCCGTCAGCCGGTGGGCGCACTGACCTCGGAGAGAGTCCACGACGACAGCTGTGTCCGCTCACGTCCGGGGAACACGCCGATGAACGGTCGCCAGGAGGGGCCACACGGCGAGACGATAACACGTCCGGCGAGCTCCGGTGACTGGCAGATTTCCCACGAGCTGGACGACGCATGGGCGTGGCTCGGTCCAGCACATATGTACAGGGTGATTCGCAACTAGACCAACAAACTTCGGGAAGTGATTCTTCATGAAAAAGTAAAAGGATAACATATGTGGCACGTTATAACCTAAACCGAATATTAAGGGAGGTACGAGCCCTTAAAGAAAAACGAGATTTTAAGCCGTATTTGTGCAAATTATCGGTAACGAAGTAAAATACAATAACAACTCTCGGAACATTATTGTATGTTATCGGGACCTTCAACGTAAAAGTCAATATTTTGCACACATATGCCTTAAAATCTCATTATTTAAGGGCCAGTACCTCCCTTAACATTAGGTTTAGGTATAAAGTGTCACATATGTCTTCCTTTTACTTTTCCACGAAGAATCACCTCCCGAAGTTTGTCGGTATAATTGAGAAACATCCCGTATAGTGCGTCGTTTAGGAAACCTCTTCGTAAACTCCCAACACTAATTTTTGCGGAGATGATGGACCTTGTCTTTCCCATAAACTAAAGATGAAGTATTTTTGTGCTCTCCGTATGTCCCCAACATCGACTCGCCCTGGGACCACAGTGGCTGAGTGGTTAGACTGCTCTCCTCCCACCAAGGCGAACAGGGTTCGATCCCCGGCCGGGTCACTCGCGGATTTTCTCAAGTGGAAATCGTGCCGGACGACGTCGTGGGTCGGCGGGTTTTCTCGAGTATCTCCCGTTTCCCCCGCCCTTGCATTCCGACGCAACTCCATTCTCGCCTCATTTCACCCTCATCGGCTCTCGAAGACCTCGTTGTTAGGAGCCGCCTAAATCTCTCAACTCAACTCATCGGCTATCTCACGGACGGTACAAATGTCAAGGTCGCATGGTCGACAGTGATGGTGTTTGTTTACATATGAATTATCGGCACGAATCCCAAGAGAAACTTTTCTAAACTTTTCTGATAACTCGCCAATCATATGGAATGAACGTCTCAAAAACATGCTATAACGCTAGGGTAATGAAAAATCTTCAGTCATTTAGGTAATTCCTCTAAACACGAAACCCATTTCCATTACCGATGTACGTTTTCTGATATTACTGGCATATTGTGGAACACATGCGTAAATACGACGTGAAATGAAGGCGACCACCACGACGAAGGTCATCTACGATCCACGAGGTCCTGGATTCCAATGTGCCGGTTTTGTATGTTAATTTCGGCAAGTCGTCCCCTGCTTAGCTTACACGCATGTGAAGTGGCGAAATGAACAAGTAAGAATTAAGAAAAATAGTAGAATAAAGTGTTACTTTCACCGTGCTGGCGACCGAAACTCCACGGATGACTACACTCTTCATGGTTGATTGAGCACTTTTGAGAGCCATGCTTAGGATACATTTTTCTTTTCATTTTGCACCTTTCCGTTATATGTAAGATTAAATTTTCTATGGGCTGTTCACGGTAAAGTGGGCCCTTTTGACGCCCTAATTACTTTTTTTAATTCAGCCATACTTTATCCTTTAACCATCTTTTTAAATAAATATTGTCATGCAAGTAATAAACACAGTGTATATATTCCACCGCACTCGGAAGTTAACGTCTAAGGCTGAAATAAAATATATTTAGAGACTATTTTTCCAAAAGAGAGGGCTTTCAAAGTGCTCACTTTACCGTAAACAGCCTATACGTACCGTTTAATTTAATTCAATCGTTAGCTAAGAGAAACCATGGAATTTTTAAGAAAGTAAATACGTCATAGTAGAACCTCCTCAAGTCGGCCTCATCCGGTTAACCCGAGCCGGTTCAGACGAACATAAAAAAAAAAAAAAAATACGAGGAGTTACTTAGGAGTTACTTTTCCTACGTGTAGGCCAGGCTTTACTGCACTTGTATCTGTTATTTGTGACAACGTATTTGTACTTGTAAATATGTTTCAAACGTGTTTTGTTTAATATATAAGAGATTTCCGTAGGTGTGTTGTCTTTAACTGATTTTTCCCGCATTCTCCGTTTAACGCGGAATTGTGTTGCCCCGGATCGACTCCGGTACCAATTGATCCGAACTGTACTAATATGCGAATTCATGCTCTCGTACGGAGAGAAATATGTAAATTTATGAAAACCGAATTCGTGCTCGACGTCAGTTGTCATAAATGTACATATTTCTCTCCATACGTCATATACTTCAAACTGTTTTGTAATGATTCGGTGTTTACTTAACTGGTAGTCTGTATGTGAGGGTGTTCTGTAGCATGTACGTAGTTGTATAGCCAGTGATGCTTTACAAAAGTTGATTTCAAAAGTGCTCAGTTTACCGTGAGCAGCTATCAGTGATTCCTTCCTCGTAGGTGTGAAGCGGTGGGCGACCGCACCGTGGCAGCACGGCGCAGCGGCAGCGCCCCGCGATGCGATATCTCGGCGACACGAGAAGGCTTCGGCCCAGGGACTCGCACCCCCCTTCCCCCTTACAATTTCACTTCTTCCCCTCGACGACCAGCGTGATAAATGACTCCGGCCGCCTCCTCCGAGCCTCGCCACATACCATACACTCACGGCGGGGGGAATTAATTTGAGGTGGAGGAAACGTGAGAATACGCGAATCTGATAAAGCTGTTTGAATAAAGAAAGCAGTCGAAGAAGAGAGAGGGAGTGTGGGAGGAAAGGTAAAGGAGTGTGTGTGCTGTTCGTAGTAGGGAGCAGCCAATCCCACTCCCCCCCCCCCCCAACATCCCCCCTTCGAGACCCCTTGGGGCCTTCCCTCCCAAACAGATCTTCTCCGCAGATTGCCGGAGTTAGGTGCGGTCGCAGAGACTTCCACACGGCAAGACCCTTCATACATCCTTTGTTTCCGGAGACGATAGCCCAGCCTCCCTCCCCCCCTGCTTCTCCATAACACATGCACCCGCGCTGAATCGCTCAGACTCTGACGATCGACTGCTGGTCTCTCGATCACACAAACTACGACACTATCGCGTCTGGTGCAACTCGCTTATACAGTAGGCTGTTCACGGCGAAGTGAGAACTAATCGAGGTCTTGAGAGCCGATGAGGGTGAAGCAAGGTGAGTATAGAGCAGCGCCGGAATGCAAGGGCGGAGGACAAGGGAAATCCCCGAGAAAACCTGCCGACCAGTGGCACTGTCCTGAATGATTCCCACATGAAAAAATCCGGGGGCAACCTCGCCGATAGTCGAACCCGGTTAGCCTTGGTGGGAGGCGAGTAGTCTAACCACTACACCACTGCCGCCCCTAGCACTTTTGAAAGTCATGTTTAAGGTGGTGGTATCCTTGCAATATTATGTTTGTATATAGTTATAGCAAACCAAGAAAATCGATATTAAAATTCAAACATTTTTTTAATTTCACACATAACAACCTTACAGATTTCCTGAACTCAATATAGACTGATTTCGGTCCGTATTTTATTGCGTGAGACGGGAAAATAATAAATTATGAGATAATCTTTAATTTTTATTCGGGTTAATTTTATTTATTCGGGTTAATTTTATTTATTAGGGTTTAATTTTTATTAGTAGGGTTGTACCTGGATGAACGAAAATACGGTAATTTTACTCTTGAAAACTTACGTAATGAATGCTGTTGGGATGGCTGTTAGGTATACGGAAGATATTAGCAGATATTTTTAGGATAACAATATTCCGCCCATTTTTTTTTTCATTTTTAACCCTAATAAAAACTTGAGAGAAAATAGCATTATTACGAACAAGCACAGAATGCATTTGCATGCATAAACTAGGGTGCTTGAGTAGGTACTCCTAAAAGTTTTGTTTTATTTAATGACCATGTGAAGTGATTGGTTTGAACAGCTCAGTCGTCCCACGGTTACAAGGACTTACTCTTAATCATTTGAACAAATCAGCGAAAATAAGCATGGCAGTTTTGCGAACAACGAACCGTATTCTAATACATTAAGACATGATGTCAAAAACAACTAAGTCGTGCTCAGGAAATGATAATTAACTCTTTTATTTAATTAAGTCATCCATCCCTTAACAAACTTGGTTTAGCCCACTGACTTTGAGACAAAATTGTAACAGTAGTATGCTGTACAGGATAGACTGGAACAAGTTAGTACACCGCCATATTTAGAGTGAAGAAAAATCTTTATACTGCGTATTCCTGCCACTATTTCATTACATAAAGAACTGTTCTTTAGGGAATCCTGCGATCGAGCCCGCTTTGGGCGTTACCTTTTGGCGATCTTCCGTGTTCGAATCCTCAATAAGGATAGATGTCCGTGCGATTTTTAAATGTAAGCAATTGCGCTTACATTTAGTAACGTGGGAGAGCTAAACCTAACGTACGTAACAAACAACTCTGGTAAGCATATTTTTGAGATACATTAATATGAACTGTTAACATACTTAAATAGTAGAATAAGAATAAAGGCAACTTGCAACACCCTGCTACTTATTTCTCGAGATAAAGTTTTAAAAAATTGCAGTAAATTACCAACGGAAATTTTTGCTGCATTACTTACTGTCTTTCCTGCTCACAATATAGGCGTCCACCCGATTGTTTCACAGCCTCTCACGTCGAGGCTTGTCAGTACCCAATGAAATCTGCGGTAGCACGCAACAGAAGTTGAACTCCCATTTCCCTACGCAGATGAGTGTGTGCGATTGTCAGCGGAGACTGTCACCTTCCCTTATCTCCATGAAGTAAATACACCACCATTAAGAAGCAAAGTCAAGTACTTTACGGTGGAATTTTACATGAATGTAATGGCATTAATTTATCTCTAAAATACTATAGAGTGAGTATAGGCCTATAATTCCGGTAACCAGAGATGTCAATGCTCAAAGAAAAAAAAAATCACACTGAGTAGGTACTTTAAAGAAATAAGTCAGTGAAAAATCAAACAGTTTAACGTTTTATAAAGTTTCTTTCTTTTTTACAATTTTATGTTTTGTTTTCCACTGCTTTGTGCTGAAACTGCCAATCAAAACACAAGTAAAATTTATGATGCTGCCATTTAAAACAAGTAATGCGTAAGTGGAGATATTTGAGCGGATCTTTGCATCGAGGTCTTGAGAGCCGATGAGGGTGAAGTGAGGTGAGTATGGAGCAGCGCCGGAATGAAGAGGCGGGAGAAACGGAGCTATTGATGGCAAGAAACTAGATCAAAGAATGTTAATTTCACTAAAATGGTCAATTCAAATAAATCTATGAAGATATTTCTACACCTATTGCATAAATCAGAAGTTTCACAGTATCCATGGGAATATCAAGGAAATTAAAGTAGAGAGATATGTATTTCAGATGAACATCGACACTCACTACTTAAACATTTTGGAGAAAAGTTTTCATAGCAAACCATCCCTCAACTGTTCAGACATCCTGATACCAGTACATAAGATTTTTACGAACAGTATTATATTTCAAGTTTACTCATTTTTAGACATCCCTAGGCATCAACGTTATAAAAGAAAAAAAATAGAACAAAAAAATTACTCGCCTCACACAAATAAACATTTACTTTAAATACGTAGTTTGTGATATTTTCATGTAAGAACACATCTGTATTTCTATAATTGTACGGGAAAAATTGTTTCGGCGACAGCAAACAGCAAGGAAATTTCACCTTCCATATAATTATGACTTAGAACCAATGTGCCTATCAGGCTGACATTTATGACGCAAATATGAATGATACGCGAACGAAACGACGACTCAATGAGACGTATTTATTTTACTACTACCTAGCTCTAGGAATCGCGACCGAAGTAAAACATAATGCACTGGGTAGATAGCATCACGTTACGTGAATACGCTTTCCGGTGAATTATTCCTATTATAATTAGGTTAACTAAACGTTTAGATTCTTTACACATGTGTGACTGAATGTTAAAATTGCCGAGACATGAACAATACTAAAATAGATTACGACAATCGCGCCCTATAAATAAAATCCACGTTAGAAATTTCAGCCCCTATTTAAGTTAATGTTACAGCGCAAAACGGCTTCAAATATTTGAATACAGCAAAAATTTCATAACTGATGCATTTTTATTGAAGGTGAAATTAATACCAAACTGGCAGAACCTAATATTATTTTAGTTTCAAATATAAGTAATTTTGACAACTACGCCTGTCAATAATTTCAACCAGACCAGGATTCGTAAAAGTTTTGATTGAGAGAACGGAAACACAAGATTTAAAGAAGTTCTTTGAACTAGAACTGAGCAAAAAGTCATTGTGATAACACCACAAATGAGGGATAATGAATAGCCCACAGTTATTGAAAGTTACAGTGATATAACCAGTGCGCGAATCAAATTTTCTGAGAGGGAAAAGCGGAGGGGAGGGGGTGTTGGGTGCCAGGGAATTATTTTTTTCGCAGAATGTTTTCCCTGGCTCATGTAAAAAAAAAATATTTCCCTGTAAGAGAAAGTGGTTCCACTCCCCGAAGAGTAATAATGTATATGGGCTGTTCACAGTAAAATGAGCACTTTTGGAATCCCTGCTTACAATCTGTCATATATAAAATTAACATTGCCACGGGCCTCATCACTTTATTCATGCGTCGGTCAAGTGAATGTACGAAATTATTAGTATTGCAAATATTTTACAAACCTGGTAATTTTTACACTACGATGCATTAAAAAAAGCAGAAAGCGAACGAAATAATTTAAGTCAACACAAATGGTTACCTAACATTTTTATTCAACGTTAAAATATAGAACCACTTTTCATGCATCGTTACCAACTTTACTCATTGCATGCCACCCAGTGCGCCCGTTAAAGTAAATGTCGGCACGAGCAGTGACATTCTTCTGAGATTGATTTCAAAAGTGCTCACTTTATCGTGAACAGCTTTAGTGACTCAGGCACTTCGTTCCCACGTACAAATTATAACAACCAAGCCTGATGCTTACTTCAGCTGGCAGGAACTCGCTGTAAACCACACGAGGCCGCAGACGACTGAGGTATGCTGATTGTCAAAACCCAGGTTTTTCAATGTATCACGAAATTTTGTGACGCCCTTGGCGTACTTAATTTCAAGCCAGGCACAAATCGGAGACGTATAACACTGCAGTTTGTTTATAACCTACAATATAGGACCTATTTCCGCCACCAGATATCAGCCACTTTACTGGAAAAGTCTCCGAGTACACATCCCCATCCCCCTTACCAAGGCTCCCGACCCTTTTCCCTGGAAAAAAAAAAAAAAAGTTTAGTTCGAACCCTGGTAATAACAAATATAAATTCGAACGTTTCATAGTATACCAACCAAACCCCAACACACAAATAAGGTTTATCTTCGACGCCAAAGTTGCCACGCTTGGTACGCTAAGACCTTGCCACAATAAGTAAGTGTATTAGGCTGTGATGTCTGACAGCATTGCCTGTTCGCTTTGCCTTATCAATAAAATAGCGGCACTGTGCTACAATTGACTTTCCTGATGTACTTGTATACAGAGCAAGTATCATGATTTGGAGAGATCGGACATAATGTATGTTTTAATGGGATCTGTGTGGCTGTGGCTGTCGCTGGCGGTCGTCGGCTCGACTCGGACGAGCTCGGCAATCTTCGGCTCGACTCAGGGGGTGATCGGCAATCTTCGGCTCCACTCAGGGGATGCTCGGAGGCCGTCGACTCGGGTTTGTAGAACGTACCCGAAGGTGCTCGGAAGTTACGCCCACTAATTCTTCAAGCATGTGTTTGTTTCTGGCAGTAATATTGATTTTATATGCAAAAGGTACGTCAAATCGTAAATCTGTATTTATTATCAGATTTTAACGAATTATTTTTAATTATAAATTACAAATTTTTTATATTGTACCGAAATTATAGCTACACAGGGTATTGCGGAAACATACAACAGTCTCCCATTCAATTACAACATTTCCAGTTCCCTCTCTTGAAGACTAATCAATACATGATGCCAGAATCTCCAACTTATTCACTACCTCAACAGTTTAGTAGGTATAAGTATACTACTCAGATTTTTTTTAATGTATGTATACATGAATAAACCAAGCCCATAATACTAACAGCGACCACATGCTCGAGTATGTTATAATAATAATGTGGACCAGTATCTACCAACAATTTTATAGGCTTAGTTGGCATTAATTTAAATTCCAATACCGCCAGGCCCTGAAGACTTGAAATGTACGAGGGTAATAAACAGTCTCACCTTTCATATTCTTCTTAATCATCATTCCGTCAATCGTCCAATCTTTCGCAATCTTTTCATCAATATTTCCACGAATCTTTCGCAATCGTTCCATCAATATTTATCTATCTTTCAATGTTCCCATCAATCTTTAAATTATATGTTGCGTGTTGTATGTCGCTGCCCGGTGTTTCCTTCGCGTGGGAAGGCGCCGAGAGCTGGAGGTCAAGTTTGTAACGTTAGACGAAGGGAGCGATCTAACATAAAGAACGCCGCCCACACAAACCGATAAACTTTTCGCAGTTCGCTGTTCGCTGACCCTGAGAAGCTCATATTTCTCAATTTATCACGCAGGAATGTAGTTGTCATCATCATGACCTTTCACAGAACTTGGATTGCCTAGAACGTTCTAGACGGCACCTACCTCAGGTATAAATACCATGTGCGGGCCTCTGAGGTGTGAGTGATTAAGAGCCGAGAGTTTGGCGTCTCGTGCAACCTTAAGCGACAGTTGGGCGATTCCGGAGCGGCGAGGGACGGATGCAGCGATCTGTTAAAGAGTGCGTCGGCGAGCTTGTGTGCAGTGAAGAGTGGGACTGATCTGCGGGACTGTGGACTGGATGTGTGAGTGGAAAGACATTCGGGACGATGGAAATAGACAGTTTAAACTAAACGTGTGGAAATAATTGGAGCAGTTTAAGGGACATTATCGAAAGTAAAGGCCGTGATAAAGACTTTAATTATTGAAATGGAGATAGCAATTGAATATTGCGCTCAATAAGAATATAGTTAATAGGATGCTCAGGCAGGTAAATAACAGTTGTTTGACTGTTTGCAGCATTGAGAATAAATATAATTATTGAATTTAGTTCTTTTAATTTTATTAAGTCTTCCATCCCTCACGAAGTCGTATACGCCCCTCAGGCATTCTTGTATCAATATTTTTGAGATGCCAATCTACACAGTTGAGAAAACCACGTGCGCAAGGATAGAAAGTTGGTACAGTTTACAGTTTGTCATTATATTTGCATAACCATATGATACATACAAGAAACAAAGAAAAAACTGCAGTTTATACATGAAAACCCTTACTCATGATCATAGACCACTTCACTAGAGTTCTATGAATTAGTAGACTTTTTTTAATCATTGTTTCGAAAATAAAATATGAAATAGGAAGTTTCTGCACGATTGCAACAGGTTAGACTAGAAGGCAGAAGACAAAGTATAAAAAAAAAAAAAAAAAAAAAAAACATTCCGTGCACCATATGACAAACACCATACTGCTGCTACATCACAACGCACTTACCTGCATGCAGTGAGCTTATCGATATGATGAAGCTGAAGACGTACGCTCGTAGAATCTCAACACGTGTCACTTAAACAGTGTCCGTACAAAGCTTTAAAAGTACCGTACTGAGTACTGATAACAAAGGTTCCAGTAACACAGTCGAATCCGAAGCGTTAAATGCGATTAAAACACATAATATGTTATAAAAATACAGGTACCCGATCATCGCCGACTGAAGTGGCTCAAAGAATTACTTGCTTTTAATTGCTGTAAGCTTTGGATTGCGAAAGAGGAATTCTCTGATAACAGAAAGACGCCGATATTTTCGGCATCTCTTGTCGGAGATAAAAGCGAAAACAAATGTACAAATCAAAGGTACATTATCACCAAGCCACCGGACACATGTTTATACGAGGCACCAGGTGATACTACTCACTGTGCAATGATCATACCGTAAAGCGTGGGCTTGTCATTTTGCGGCGATTAACTATGTACAACAATAAATTATGAGAAAATAGTTACAAGTTCAGACGCACACAATATCGCCACCCAGCATTCTAGCCTTGGGACGGAACAGACTCAATACATATCCACAAAGGGGAGAGAAAGCAAATATAAAAAATATAAAAAACTGCATATCGGTTAAAATGACGTACAGAAAGTGTCAACCGAGTAAATTCAAAATAAGGTATTACTGACTTTAATTTACACGAAGTATAGGCTGCCATGTAAGTAATTAACAGACTGTGCATAATCCACCGCACTCTGAATTTAACGTCTAAGGCTAAAATAAAATATATTTATTGACTATAATTCCAAATGAGAGAGATTTCAAAAGTGCTCACTTTACCGTGAAAAGCCTATTACTAAAAAGGCCTATGACATATACTTCGAATGGCCTACGATGTAAGTCTAATTATTCTTTCGAGTGTGTTTCGACAAGTGTGCATCTATGTCCAATGAGAAATACAGTTTTATTCTATTTTTCTCCTTATTTAGCCATATAAGTATTATGATAACTTTAGTTTTAGTTTTAGAGCCTCCGTAATGAAATTTTGGAAATGTTCCCAAACTTTGGGGGGGTTGTACCCAACTTCCACGCTGAAGTTGTTTGGATGTTTCTGTTTCATAGTGGCCTCTATTTTAATACATTTTAATAGTGAATCTGAGAATTCGAAGTTAACGTTGGAATATGTATCCTACATCAATTCGATAAGGGTAAGGGCTAAAAAAGAATCTACTGGGCTCGTAAGTGGCACCAAAGTCCATTTTACACGGTAAAATATTTCTTGAAATCAATATTTTGAGTTTATGTAGCTGGAAACAGAAATCATTCCATACGATTATCGATAAATTGAGTTCGATTAACATAGAAATGCCAACTTGACTTTTCACAAATGTTTCAACTAAACAAATTCAGTGACTGTGTTATATAAATTATAAGCATCTGCACAGTTCACGAAAAAAATTCTTTGAAACGATACAAATATGCATTTCAATACTGTGTATTTAGTTTGTATAAAAATTAAATAAATTGTATAGTACATTCCCGTTAATAATGCAGTAGTTATTCTGAACGTTGGTCGAAAAATTTACATCAAGAAAATATAGAAAACATTTTGAAGGAAATATTTGATTGAAGTCAGGACATTCAATCGCTTGAAAGTCAAAATGATGGCGACTATGCCTTTTAGGTTAGGTCTCATTTTATTGAATAAGAAAACAGGTGAACAGTAGTATGTATTTTACCACCAACAAACACTACATCCTGTTTGACCAGCCAACAGTTCTAGATAACAGTTCCTGCTATAGATAACACTTCCTGCTTAAAAAAAAAAAAAAAACAAATGATAAAGAAACATCCCTCCAACTTCAAGAGAAAAGTTGGATACATATCGACAAACGATTTACGAATAATTAGTGACGACTACAACTACAACATATACCTCATATAAAAAATAAGGCTAAGAATGAAATTTCCTTATATCTCCTTTCACGTTTCGCAGAATTTCCAATTCAATTCAATTCTCCTTTCAATTTCTCTGGCATCGTATGCCTCTATTTCGTCTGTGCATAGTGCTTGTTAATAATTGTAGCACAACAAGTATGTGTGAAGTCCGTGCATTATGATCTCCGCAACGTTTGTCGAAACGTCACAAAAAATCTAAAATGTCTAAATCTCGCAAAAAAAAAATACAATACAGGAAAAATCTACATTAATTTTTTAAGTATAATTATGTTTTAACACTTAAATCGGAGTTAAGGTAATGTCTGTCGCATACCTATGCCTGTAAAATATGTGCACTGAAACAAAAAAAAATTTACATCAGTATGGATTTATTTTCTGAAGACGGGTTAGAAAGTTAAAAAGACGGAGAAAAAGTAATAATGTTTCCACAGACATAAGAGCCTAATTTCAATGTGATTTATGGCGATTATACATTAAGATTTTTTTTTCTTCAAATTCTAACACATATTACTATGTCATAGCAGTGTTTATGCTTTAGTTTAGTTTAGTAATTAAGTTTACTTATGCGCGTATTTTCCTTCAATCATAAGCGATGACTATGCATCCCGTGATATAGCGTGTACTAGAAACCAAGAATATATAACCTGCAGGGAAAAAAAATTTCCATGCTTTAGAGGGGGTGACAGTCACATCATGTAAGAGGTATGTAGGCCTAATGGACCAGTAAGCTTTGAGAATTATAATAGAGTGTACAAAACTAGTACGAAGCAATGATGGGCTCACTTGCATGAATTGCGACCGAAAATGTTGAAGGGTTCCAATGATATTGAGCAAGTGATCGAATCACAAGCAAGACTTGCTACGAAATCGGCATCTGAGAATAAAGCGATAAAGGCGAGGCTTAGGCGGGTGACTTACGAGCAGGTAAATAATATAATGGTGATCACGCGTGTGGAAAGCATAATATGTGAAGCATATAAGAAGGAAGAGTTGAAAGGAATATTTTTACAAAATGCACAGAAAGGCACAATACAGTGGGGCTCACTGATTATAGTGAGCTATAAAATATATGGACAGTCGAGTCATCCCGGCGAGCATAAGGCATCAGTATGTACGACCACCGAACATATTAGTGGAAAACAGAGTTGAATTAGTGGCAAGTCAACTGTATTTTTATGTAGCAATTTGGAATTTAAGCGTCCAAGGTCAAGAAGCGAGGGAGCGATACGGGCGACACTAGCACGCAAGCCTAGTGTCTCATCGCTCCTACGCGCAAGGCGTGCAGTGTTTCCGTCGTGACACTGTTCTGTGCAAATTAGAACTGTAGCGTGGTGTTTTATTACACGCGATGAAATACCACAGATTAAACTACGCCCGTATATTTGCACTTTTGTCTTGCCGCTTAAGGAAATTGCGTAGGCAAGCTTTAAAAATGCGATTGAATATTTTCACGATTTTTCTTTTTCTCCAAGAATACACATAATATGACGAAAGTGGGGGGAAAAAGAAAAAAATTAAAAAAAAAAAAATTTTTTTAAATGGGGGCATAGATAATTGTTATTTATCTTCTCTGACAAAAAGTCGTTTTTGCAGAACATTTACCGAGGCGCGTATTCACGCTAACTACTATTTGACAAAAAGCGCGGGGGTCCATCCCACTTTTAAAAGCGTTCGCTTGATACAGTCCCTTATTGGGTCCAATGAGAGACAATGACATACGGAAAGGCGAGAACAAGATTGAGGCAGGGGTGGAGAAATGGTACAGGTACCAGTGGGATGTAAATAATGCTGTAATCTTTAAATTTTACTTGGTCATCAAACATAAGAAAAACAATTGAAAGAAAGGACACCAAGAATTACTATCAAACACGGAACAGGGCAGGAAAGAACTAGAAGCAGCGGAGAACCTATCAGTGTTGTAAATGTAGTAGCCAAAGCACAAAACACACAAAAAAAAACACACAGATTAAATCAAAACAAAGATGTCTGTAGTTCAGGAACAATTGCCACAGTCAGATCTCCGTAGGCAACGAACAGCACACAAGAGATACCAGGAAGAAATAAAAACCAAAAACTACAATTTGCCACTGACCAAATAATTACTCACCGAGACTTGAGTGGAAGTAAATTTGATTTAATTGAAAATTAAATATTTTGGTTGAAAAATAATGAATTCAATGAATATCTGTGCAAATACTAAGAATTAGTTTCAAAATATACTATGCCATAAGGGGTAAGCAGTTCGATACTAGTTCACGGCGGTTGTGCGTGATCCTGGAACTACTCAAATGGATAGCATACAGTAGGTATAGCGGTGGGAAAAAGAAGTCTGAAATCAGAAAATTAATTGACTGGACCAAAAGAGGTAACACAAACTGTTACAAAACAGCAACAGAAACCTATTTAAAAAAAAAGAAGAAGAAACGAAGTTTTTCTCCAATAGGTTTAATATATTGTGAGGTATAGTCAAGTAATGAGTCCTCGTGTACATATAATTTGAATAATTGAAATTGCAGCCCTCTAGGCGTACGTTATACAGAATGAGTCCTTTAAAAGAGGCCCCGTGGGACATGTGAGTAACGGAGCGAGGGAATGAGGAAACACAGGACAGTGTGACAACAACATATAGAATTTGGTACTGTTAAGTGGAGAACTATTACTTCAGGCTCATTAAAAAAAAAAATACAGTATGAAATACACGGGGTCCATCCCACTCTTAAGTCCCACAGGCAGACGTAGCACGGAGCCCCTTTTAAAGGACTCATCCTGTACTATTTCTTGCTTTCTATCAAATATTTCTGCGGCACTGGTGGTAGGTACACTGTAAGAAATTATTTGTAAATGTACCATATCAGTGTATATGTACAGTGACAAAGCGTGTATGGTAAGATATTTTCCCATACATCCATTCTAACGTTCCTACAATTGCTCAGGAAACAGTCAAATGCATAGGAAAATTCCCAATTTTGTGTAGTATCGATTCTAATATTCCCACATTTCCAGCCTGATACGTAGTAGGCGTACTAATTCCATACACTCTGTAAGTTAAAAACTTCCATTACAGTTTAGGAAGTTTACCATAACATTGTTTACAGCGTATGGTGTACATTGTTTATATTCAAACTGCTTGCTTCCTCACCTGTAGAATAACAAAATAATTGGTTTGTTCGAATATTATATAAGTAGAGCCACGAATATTTGGCGAATTCATTCGGAGGCGTGGTAGACTGCAAACACTTGTTATTTTCTCTACTGATGTGGTTGGACGACACTTGTTTAAACACGTCCCGTTTCACTGTGAGCCAGTGATAAGCAGGACGCAGTAGTGTGAGTGAGTGTTTAACAGTCCTATGCAGAGGCCTGACTTGATTGCAGCAACCAATAAGCAAACGATAATGTCTCCAGTGTATAGAGGGCCATCCAGCCTAGCTTACTGCCAACTCAATCAGCGAAATACCCGGGGCTCTAGTTATGGGTAGTATAAAATAGTGTAACTGTGGTAGGAAAGCACGGCGGAAATGTGGCTGGAACTTCACCCCAAGTATAGGCTCTCCAGCCAGGGTCTCTGCAGCACAGAGCAGCGGCGGCGATCGCAGAGGGCAGATGGGGGTCCACGGCTCAGCCTCCACTCTCCGTGCACACTATCGACGATCGCTGGGGGGGGGGGGGGGGGTGAGGAAACCCGAAGGCGGGAGAAGAAAAAAACTTAATTGAACACCGTAACTAAAGCAGTGCCATGATCCAGGGGCGGTCTGAGCAAAACTCACATTCAGATCGACGGAGCGGGCAGATAGCGACTCGGCGGGACGAGAGCTTTATTTTCCACGGATAAATTTCCTCCGGAGCGTCGTCATCTCCGGCGTTGATAGGGCGCCGCCACGAGGCGGGCCAATCGCAGTCACGAAACGGCGGCGGGGGAACTGGGTGGGTCTCACAGTGCAGACGGCGAGGTGCTGCTAGCATTCCCAGGAGAACCTGGTGGGTGGGCGGGACTTCATTTCGTATCGCACTTATCCAAGGCCGTATCCATCGCTCTGTGCTGGAGAGCGGCGAGGTACGACTGGAACATAAGCTGGAGAGGGGGCTGCAAAACCGTACGGGACATTCGCATGCACACTGTACTTGGATTACTTGATATGCGTAGCTCACGCTAAGGTAGGCCTACAGTGCTAGACTAGACTGACGGGAGCAACCCTGTAGGTACATGAAAACAGAACAGAACAAAATAAAATTACATCAGTGCCCGGCTATTGGCCATTACTGATCTTAGTTAAGTATATTTAAATAAATAAAAATAAAAATAACTTTACTATTTTATTAAATTGATGAAATGGATTTACTATTTTGATGAAAATGATCTATTGTTTCTTTTGGACCTGGAGATTTCTAAGGGGTCCCACACTCGGATGTTATGAGTGTGGGAAGTGTTAGTCTGGACCCCGTATTTTTAGATCTAATACGATTTCTATTCAGTTATACCTCCGCCATTTCTCTCTTAGGGAGAAAGGTGAGCTATTCCTAGCACTCCGTAGGGCTTTATGGGATCTATGAGGAATCCAGACGGATCACCAGTTCACCACACCAAGTGCCAGGAGCCAGGGACACGTCCTTCCCGACGGGCGACCCCCGCCACTACAGCCCCAGCCAGCTGGTCCACCAGCATCCTAGCCGGTTCCCAGTCGGGATACAAAACTCAGGGTGGTATTCTGAAGGCTTGTCTACAGTCAACTTGACGCAAAACTAAACGCTAAACGTCGCTATAAGAAAACTGCCATGTCTACAATCGACATTAACAGGAATTAAAAAAAAAAAAAAAAAAAAATGTAGGTGTAAATATACAAATATTTTTGTTTTTATTTAAAATTTATAAAGAACCTTTTGCAAAAGAAAAAAAAGAGATTCCGCAGACTTAATAGCTACACTCAATAATTTTTTATTTCATTTTGCGTTATTTATATATTGATTTCGTATAGCATTAACAAATTAAATACGTACGGCGATAGTGGTGCTATCTGTTGCCAATCGTCTGTAACATTTGTTTTTACTTGTTTGTGACGTCTTGAATTCTGATTGGCTGGCGTAAAACGCAAAATGCAAAAGACTTGAAAGTTGGCCAACATCTACTGCGTTGCGTTTTACGTTCGGCGTCATGGCAACGTTTAACGTCGGTTGCAGCCAGAGCGTATACGATTCGCGGATTCACGACTTATTGTAAGGCGTTACTGTAGCGTCAACGAGATTTTAGACGGGCATTTAGCCAGAGCTACGTGACGTCGTGTGCACACATCGGTTCATTGTGGTGTTGTGAAGAGTCAAGATACAGTCAATTCCTGGCTACTTCAATCTTTTCTGAAGCCCGGCTAAGTTTCTACTTCCAGGGCATTTCTCCGCCCCATGCAAACAAAGCTTAACCGAGTCTTAGAAAATTGCTCCAAAGGGACAACCGCATTCGTGCGTACTCAGTTTAATAATATTTTCCGAGAACTGTTACTTACTAGCCATTACCACACACCTGTTTTCTCCGTTGTTATTCGTGTTAATTATAAATGAAATATTATAACGTATGTATAAAATTAAAGTAAAAGTTTAATTTTACCAAAATTATGGGATGTGGCTGTGTTTTGGACACGGCCGCTTGTTTTGCGTTAATACGTCTACGTTGACGCGCTCGGACGCCTTGTTTTTTTTTTTTTTTTTTCCCCCGGCATCGCTTCACTCGATCATATGGGGTTTTATGGGTATCAATGGATTGCTTTTGTGAAGCTCTTTATAACCGTATGCAATTTCTGTATTTCGACTTGGCTATTTGACGAATATAGGCCGAAATTGTGTTGAGTTTTCTTAATTTTTTACATTAAACTCATACAATTTCACCATAACCAGGCCACACAAAAGTTTTTATATACGCAATCGATTGATCTTGTCGAGATCTGTCGATTTAAACTTAAACGAGAGTTGTAGTTTCTCCTAGTCAAACGTTATACTACTCGGAAGTTATGAGACGCGGCGAAACGAACTCAAAACGTGCGATGCTTCGCAGACCTCACTCAACGTAACATATTCTTTGATCATTTGGCAATCGAGTGGTGTAAATGAATTTTGAATGTAGACGATAGATTCGAAGCTGCAATGCCAAACTGTATCCCCCGATTTTATCATTGGATTTTCTGGATTGCCTCCCACTATGGTTGCAAATTTAAAGACGTATTCACGTCAATAAGGTACTTTTATGTTAACATAAGTATGAAACACTTGTGATACATGACATATTTAGGAAAAAACCAAACACGCCGTACATGGGTTGGTTTTTCAAAGGTTTGATTCAGAAAGTGTGAAGAAACTGCAAATTCACTATATAGCAAGTTATTATTAGGAACTTTCCCATCAGTCAAGATCGCCAAAGTAGCGAAGCACAAGTGGAATTGCGCAGACATACGGGCGATTTGTAGATACAAATATTAGCATGGCGTTTGTGTACGTCGCCATTTTGAGTGCTGACAGAATCTTACGTCGCAGAGAACTTCTTGAAAACGCTGGTGGCTTAATACTACAGTACATTACCTGAATTCATCAGAGTTATGCGGAGTCTACAGTGATGTTACGACATGCGTATTCTTTGAAGATGTTCGCGATGTAATATTTCATTGCCAGCAGTTTCCATTAATATCACTGAAATGTAATATCTTGCCGGTAGCATTTTAATTGTTACTTTTAGGCTATTCACGATCAGCACTTTTGAAAGCCCAGCTTAAGATATAATTGCGTACCCGTTGTATATTCTTCCGCCTTATGCAAGATTAACATTGTCATGGGCCTCATCACTTTAATCATGCGTCGGTCAAGTAAAACAATAAAATATTAGAAAAATTATTTTTAACAAATCTGCTAATTTTTATACTTCAGTGCGAAAAAAAAACCAGTATAACTTATCAGAAATGGATACCTAACACGTTTTACTCGATATTAACATACAGAACTACTTCCCATCCATCGTTACCAACTTGACTGGGCACATGTCACTCAGTGCGCCCGTTATAATATATGCCGGTAGGAGCAGTGACTTTTTTCTAAGGTTGATTTCAAAAGTGCTCACTTTATCGTGAACAGCCTTTAGTGTTGTATAATCTATTTGCAGTTTCTCCGCATTTTATGAATCAGGCCTTTGAAAAACCACCCCATTATAATATGTTTGGTTGTTTCCTAAATATACCACGTATCATAAGCGTTTTATACTTGTGTTCAAATTAATCTACCTTATTTTTGGTCAAATTTGACTTTTACTTATTTACTATATCTATAAATTATAATACATAATTTATAACCATTATTAATATAATCGGAGAGAAAATGGGTGTGTTGGTGACGCCTAGTAAGAAATAAATTCTCTTCGGAAATGTTAAGCTTTGTTTGCACAACGCGGAGGAATACCGTGGAAGTAGAACTTTAGCAGGCTTCAGAAAAGTTGGAAGTGACGCGTGAATTGATAAATAAAAAGTACACGTGAAAAATATAAATCCCCTTTCATAATTTCATCATATAATGAAAAATAAATCCCGTTATAGAGACTCTTATCAGTCCACATTATGATTCGATGACCGGCTAAGTGTCGGCTAGGTATCGTTGAGGTCTGCTAAGTTTCCTTTGAGTCACTAGGCCTCTGTGTTTTTAGACATTAATACAACTGTCTCTTCAGAAAAAAAATACCCAGATAAATTATTTAACTTATGTCGCTCAGTGGCCCGGAACAAGTGATCAAGGTGCAAAAAATTATGTATAACGGATATAACCAGAGATTCGTGGTCGTAAATTTAGATATTTAATGGCAAAGGTTCATTCTGCATTATCCTAGTGAAGATGGGAGAAAGGAAGAGGGTTCTTGTACTTTCTAAACGTATTGTTTATATATGCTGTTCACGGTAAAGTGAGCACTTTTGAAAGTGCTCTCGTTTGGAATAATAGTCAGTAAATACATCTTATTTTATCCTTCGACGGGGACTTCCGAGTGCGGTGAAATTTACACACTGTGTTTATTACTTACAAGGCAATATTTATTTTAAAAGTTCGTTAAAAAATAAGATATGGCTGAATGGAAAAAGTAACTACGGCTTCAAAAGTGCTCACTTTACCGGGCCTATAGTTACAATGAATTAGGTTTCAAATAGAAACACTAGCTCTTGGGTATTTTTTAAATTTTAAAATCGTCACTTGATTTGAAGGGTGGGAGGGAGTTAAAGTTGAACCCTTAATTGGGTGAAGCCAATTTCATAAATTTTTTCTCTCTTTAAGTTGGTAGATATTTTTGTAATTTTAATTGTATGTAATTGTGTGTATAGGCTGTTCACAGTTAACTCAACACTTTTGAGGACCTTGTTACTTTTTCATTTTAGCCATTTCTTATACTTTAACCAACTTTTTAAAAAAATAAATATTGCCGTGTAAGTAATAAACACTGTGTATATATTGCACCGCACTCGGAAGTTGTCTAAGGCTAAAATAAAATATATTTATTGACTATTATTCCAAATGAGAAGGCTTTCAAAAGTGCTCACTTTACAGTGTATAGTCTATATATATATATACACACACACACAAATCCACGGAATCTATAAACAGTTTTTCTTACAAATAACACATAAAATATTATTATAGACATTTTCCTATACTTTTATGGAACAAATAAATACATGCATAGGCCTATCCTAAAAAAAAATTCATTTGCAATTTATAATATATGTCTACATAATATATACAGGAATAATAATAAAATATAAACATAATTAACCAATAATACTTAAAATTAATTTTTTCTTCATACTTTATACTTTAAAAATTGAAGTTTTCTGAAGTGTTACTGCCGCCTTGGTAGTTATTTTCTACATAGCTACTTTCAAAGTTTGCTACTAAATCTTTAATGACATTTTCTTTGACTTATTGTTAACCTTCCACGCTGCCTTCTTCGGCAAACTTAGAGCTGATGATATTAGAGTTTGCGATGACAATACGAAGAGACAAAACAAATTACGTACATTTTACATTTTTATATTTTTTCTGCTGAAAAACTGATATCTTTATTCTTAGTCACCTTCTGATAATTGTCCCGTGGGTAAGATGAGGTGCAGATGATTAAACCACTGTACTGTAAAATTTGTGAACAGTCGGTGTTAGCTCGTACCATCCATACAATATACCGTAATATTATATTATACCGAAGTGTTTTCGTAGTGTGCATCAAATCTATCAATATTGACGACACGTCCACTGAAAATAACAAACAAAATTACCATCAGCCTTCACAGAAATATTTCATCTAATTCAGTTGCTTTTGATGCTGTATCTGGGTTAGAAAATATCAGCCTTGTTGCATTATCGTATGCATTTGAGCGAAGGACTTGCTTTGAATAATAATGGTTTACGCTCATTAAAAATTCTTTCCTTTGCATACGATTTCTTTAAAAAGTATCCATTACGCCATCGCCCTTCTCGTCCCCTCGAGACTTTGTTTCCTTTCCTGCAACAAAAAAAAAGAACTAAAAAATGTATACATTATGGGCTTACAGGTGCGTCCTCACCTTTCAGTTGGAAGGCTTATGAGGGCGGATTACAAACTATCTTCACATAAATTAAATCTAAGGCATGCGCCCATGCTTGTGTTGGCGGGCTGGCACACTGAGAGAAAAACGAACAAATACTTGTTTGTATAGGGTCAAATATATATTTAGTTGTACTAACAAAATATACTGTTGAGCATACAAAATTTGAAAAGCAACAAAATTACTCTTGTTCGTCTAGCAAAATATATGTTTGAATAAACAAAATCTCTGTGTTGGGCCAAAAAAAAAAAAATTAGACTGTCAACTAAATATTTTGTCGAATCAACTGTACCTATATATTTGTTTGTCCACTCATTCGACTGCCATCGTTCGGAAATACAGCTCGAGAGTTTGTTTGTATTTTTGTGACAATAAGAATAGTAACCGTGTTTGTCAGGGCATATATTGATGCTTAACAATCGTATAAACACATTAATAAAACAATGCAACAAGTAACTGACAAGTAAAACTGTAAAACCTGAAATATTTGTTTTGCACACGTTGCCCAATATTTTTAAGTTTATCTATTTAAAAGCTTTCCGACGCCATCAGTTGCCACATTAACTGAGATTACTAAGGCAAGTGATCTAGGTTCGACACTCGGTCGACTTGTGAATTTTTTTTTTATATCGGCCCCAACTGTTTAAATGTACGTGTAGCCAAACAAATCTTTAGTCGCACCAACCAAATCTTACAGTTCGGGGCAACCAAATGAGAACCACAAAATAATTTGGTTTCAGCAACCAAATATTTCATTGCCCCTATACAAACAAATAATTTGGTTGCACTAAACAAATCTTGTTTGATCCAACAAAACCTTTTTCTCAGTGAATATCTGGTAGGCATTTTATAATTTTTTTATTCCTTCGTTCGCATGCAGCCTTGCCATTTTCTTCCTTCGGGCGACCTCTTCCTTCGCTACAGAGATGAGTAGTATTCTACTTGCACCTGAAATTGCATCGGTGTCCAACCACGAAGAAATTTTTTTTTTTCTAAATTGGAGAATGTTCGATTGGATTTCTATAACGCAATTCAAATTTCTTTATTCAGGTAAATTGTACTCCTCGGTTACTTGTGAAAAGAAGTCCTCACATATTTCCGTCAGAAAAATCCACTCACTAATTCTCTTGTCGTTTACATGGTTGCTTCCTGGAATGTTCAAATTTGGAACAAGAGCCATAGACGGTCCTTGACATACATACTAATGTCAAGGACCGCCTATGGTGCTTGTTAAGTCTAGTTGCATTTATTTCTACGTACATATTTTTGGCATCATCATAGTAGTCACATTTCAATGCATCAATTTACGTAACACACTGTTTGCCTATTCTGTTCCAGTATTTGTCATATCCGGTTGCCGTTTATCTTAGGCTGATTACGTGCACATCTGGAAATATTGGCTGCATTTGCTACTTACAACACGTGGATTGTATAGTCCATTCATGGTTAGTTACAACCTTTCTGAGGCCATGCTGTAAGTTCTACTTCCAGGATATTCATCCACCTTATGCGAACAAAGCCTAACAAAGACACAACGCACAGCAATCGTGCGCACTCAAGTTTAATGATAACTTGCATAACAACTATTTCTTACTAGGTATTACCAACACACCTATTTTCTCCCTGGTTATGTTCATACTAATTATAATTGTAATTTTATAATTTATGAATAAAATATAGTTAAAATTTTAATTTAATCATAATTAAGATACTTTTGTGTTACACAATTACAAGATGCTTGTGATGCATGGCTAGAGCCACAATTATTTCGTGAATTCATTTCGTTGCCGAGGTAGAATTCAAACACTTGTAATTTTCTCCTACTGTCGTGACTAGACGGTAGTACTTTGGACACGCCCCGTTACCTGCGAGCCGGTAATAAGCAGGAAGCGGTAGTGTGGGTAAGCGTTGAACAGTCCTGTACAAAGCCCTCACTAGACCGCAGCAACCAATAAGCAAACGACAGTGTCTCGAGTGTATAGCGGACTGTAAAATCTAGCCTGCTGCCAAATGAATCCGCGAAATATTCGTGGCTCTATACATGGCATATCTAGGAAACAACCAAACACATTATATATGAGGTGATATTTCAAAGGCTTGATATAAAAAGGGTGAAGAAACCGACACTATACTATTATAAATTGAAGACGACTTTTGGGAGTCATAATACGATAACTACGGATAGGAAATTTTCTTGAATTCATTTCGGGTCAAGATAGACGTCAAAAACATATATAGTGAAGCCACCTTCACAATTGGATCACAGTTTATTAGACCCGCCCTGCTTGTCTCTGAGCCAATAGCAGACCTGCAAGGAAACACCTCGCGATTCCCATAATTGCCAGATGTGGGGCAACAGCCAATGAACACACAGCTGAGGCTCCAGTAGCAAGAGAACTGAGGAGTCTAGCCTACAGGTCATTGAACTCGCGAAATTTTCTTATCCCTAACGATAACTTATACAGTGGGGAGGCAGCACTTAAAAAAATGTAGTGAATAACCTACTAACTTGTCTAGTTACTAAGTTCTAACTACACGATAAAAAATGCTACATCAAAGTCACTAGACCAATAGAAACTAGATTTTTCACAGCAAATTCGAGACGTTTTAAGTGGTGACTAGATCTCGTGCGTCACGCTTGTTTCAGCTATGACCAATGCAGCGAATCCTCGATAAAAACCCACAAAGCGGAGGGGAAAAAGAGAAATGGAAGTTCTTTTTTTCTGACCGCTCTGGAAGAACTATTTGTTGCAATAAAGAATGAGGTATCAGCTCGCTGATCCGGGCGAGCGATTGAAACGGAGAAGTGAGCAGTACTGAGTGGTTTATAGCGGCTGCACGGCGCCCCGCCTCCACGTTAGCAACAAGTGTGGGAGGGGTGGTGGGGGGGGGGAGTGTAAACTGGAGGGGTGAGGAGGAGGGGGTGAGTTTAGGGCAGGGCGCCCGTGCCTCACCCCCTACCCCCCCGCGGGAAGGAGGGACCGCGGCGAGATGAGATGATGATCCTGGAGGCTGGAGCTAGCTTTGTTTATCTGGTCGGTCTGGGAGGCGGCCTCGGTACAGTCCTGGCGAACCCGCCACAGACTTCGACAAGCGGCCACTTGCGCTCTCTTCGCGTCCCCTCCCACTTCTCAGCGTTCATCGGGGCTACAGACGAGGAAATTTCGCGGATTCGCGTGGCGACAAGCTAGACTCCGCAATCCTTTGCGTACTCGAGTCTCAGTCAGTTTGTTCCTTGGAGATGACGCTCCAGTTTTACCTCAGACCAGGCAGCACGGGATTCGGTTCTAGTTTCCTTGCGGGTAGAACTTTAGCTCGAACTCGTCCAAGGCGTGTCTTACAAACTGCTGTCCAATTGAAAAATAAAGTCAAATTTACACGTGTTTGAATCCCAGCTGGTCCTCAAATTAATTCGCGAAATTTACAGGTCCCTAATCATTACTGTTTGCTTAGTTGCTTATCCCGTTCCCAGGAGCATACGTAGTTCGAGTTGGAGAGGGGGGGGGGGGGCAATAAAACATATGAAGAGGACACAAAAAATATAGTTATCAGTAAAACGAGAATTTAGGTGAATAAAATGGTAGGCATATAATAAAATAGTAAATATAAATAACATAAAAAGTACAGGTGCTTACGTCTACTTTTGTTCTTCAGCTCACAAAAAAATATATATATGAGCTGCTTTATTAAAGAATGACCCCACATCAGAATAAATATTACTACCTAAGCCACTGCATTAAGGCCCTATTTTATGTAGTTATTCATACTACTGTACGCTGTTCACGGTTAATAGAGTACTTCTTAAATCCCTGCTTGAAATCTACTTTTCTCCTCAATCTTTATCCTTCCGCCATGTGAAATATTTTCACTGACATGGGCCTAATAACTTTAGGCCTATTAGGGAGTCAGTAGAGTGAAAACATGAAATTATGAGGAACGTAAATATATTATTAC
This sequence comes from Dryococelus australis, assembly GCA_029891345.1. Classification (NCBI taxonomy): domain Eukaryota; kingdom Metazoa; phylum Arthropoda; class Insecta; order Phasmatodea; family Phasmatidae; genus Dryococelus; species Dryococelus australis. The sequence goes on from CM056999.1 coordinate 56,891,260, forward strand.
TGTGCCAATTTTCATTTTCTAATGTGAAGAATGAAAAAAAAATCACCAACATGGTTTCCCATAGATTTGAACATTACTCTCGCAGTATCCAACACCAAGACTTAGAACTATTTTACTTAATTCGTAGCCAAAATAACTGGAAGCCTACATGGCAGTGTGTTACGTAACTCAACATATGTAGTTAACAGCCAGTAAACTTTTTTAAGGTTGATTTCTTTTTCAAAAATGCCTACATTTCCGTATACAGCCTACAAACAGCTAGACACAGATAATGTACAGTACATAAAATAGTTATACGTATGCCCCACATGGGACTAGCATTAAAGACCTCTCGATAATTCGCAGGCAGGCGTCAAACCTTCCAGGTTCAAGACAATCAATGACAACTAAAAAAGTAAAAATACCAATCAGAAAGTAATTATGTAGGTACGTTCCTAATACGACGGCAAAGATCGTGAAGTGACACATACACAACTTGCACAGCCGACGGATAAGTTTCGACATCATCGCATGCTCTGCGCACGAATCGTATCGACAAATTTACGGACAAGCCGGGGCCCAAAACGAGCATCGCAGCTACGGTCAACCTCAGTCTTGATATGGAAATTCGACCTTGCAGGCCTGTGGAGCCCGGTGGGCAGACTGCGAAATATAATTCCCATTCGTTGCGTTGCTTTGTGCACCTGCAGGTGATGCATCGATACCAGCTTACCTGTTCCAGTTCAGCTTGGTAGTCCTGCTCCACCTCCACCCCCCCCCCCCCCCCCCCAACCAGAGAACTATTTCTGTCCACGACACCAGCTGTCTCTTTTCTGCTCATAGGAGCTGCGGCGATGTCGAGGTCAGATCTCTCTCGCCTCCCACCACGGCGAACACGATTATTGTTGTATTTTATTGTCAATGTAGACAATGGATTACTTCCGGAGAATACGGAATACAATTCAATCACATCACGCCCATTAAACTGAAAAAAAAAGAATTAAAAGTTAACAGAGTCAAGGGCCTAAAGGCTGTTCCCGATAAAGTGAACACTTTTGAAATCAACCTTAGAAAATAGTTACTGCCCCTAGCTGTATATAGAGTTACATGCGCCCGGTAAAGTTGGTAACGATGGATGGAGAGTAGTTCGATTGCATAACGTCGAATAAAAAAGTGTTGTGTAACCATTTGTGATAGCATAAATTATTTCTTTTAATGCATTTTTTTAATGCATGAAAGTGTACAAATCACCAGATTTGTAAAATATTTACTTTTCTAATAATTCTACAGTTTCACTTGACCGACGCATGAATAAAGTGATGAGGCCCATGGAAATGTCAATTTTACAGAATGCGGAAGAATACACAATGTGCACATAAGTAGATCTTAAGCAGGGCTTTCAAAAGTTCTCATTTTACCGTGAACAGCATACACTTAGATTTATTCTAAAACGTTAGCTCTGAATTTATGAAAAATCCATCACCTTCAAGAGGGTCGGACATTTAAATGTTCAACTAAATAAAGTAGGCATATTTGTTTAAGCGAGCCCAGCTTAGTTATTTTTCTGAAAATAAACGTTATTGCGGATTGGCGGTTATGTAAGCGATTGGACGATATTCGCGATGACCAGGAATTTTCTGATGGAGATGAACTTTTGGGTAATGTGGTGGGCATTACCGCAGGGAACAGTTGCTTGCGGTTCTCCTCGTCATTACTCTGCCTCTAGGCCCTCGTATATTATGCGTACTTTTTGCTGGCTAGGCGTGACACGTATATCCTTCGCGCATGGCAACCGGTTACTCTCATGTCGGTAAACGCAAACACTATGTTGGAGACAACACTTTATGTACTGCTGGAGCAAGTTTTGGATGTACAGTCATAACGTAACTTAAGGATGTTGGAAAAACATCCATGTATCGAAATGATGATATGTCTACGATACATCGATGTAAATCGTCGATGTTTTTAAGCGATATTTGATCGAAAATAATATATTTTTCGAAGTTATCGGAAGCAAATATTTTTTAAATGTTTTTTTAATAAGATGTGTTTTGAATTTGAATTAAAAAATTACCTTGCTTGCTTGGCCAATATGCACCAAAAACAGGCACCACATCTGTCTGCAGTGCTCCGTGTCCTTAATATATAATATTCTAAACAATTTTACATTTGTCACGTCCTTTACCACATAAAATATCGGATTCCGATGTACCGAAAATCGATATTTTTCTCTACATATATCTCTTCGTAAAACAATACTTTTCATAAATAACCAATATAAAAAATGTTTATATTTTTTTTCCGGTATCAACATCCCTAGCACAAGTGTCAAACAGCATATACAGGAAGAGGCAGGCAGATTACTTTGGCCATGATCATATGCGTGGACTGTTGGATCACGCAAAGCGCTTATAATGCGTGGTTTTGACTTTTTTTTATGCTTCTCTCTCACACATTTCGTTTTATCGTCGAAATGTTGGCAAGTTATTTAGTGATTATAGCTGGTCTCTTGGGCGATAGCCAGAGTTAATTTTTGACCAGTAAACATTAACATCTGCATCATACAAACACTTTTTTGTTGCAAGAACGTCAGTAAAGAAGCTAACGCAGAAGTGTTACTATCAAAACCATTGAATTTGCAACTGTAAAACACAGAGTCGCAAGTCAGGAACATGGATATGATTTCTTTTTGGTGGAGTAAATCATGAGCCACAATAACAAAAGTGGTATTTTAAGCTAAATGTTTATTGACGTTACTCGCTTGGCGATTCGCCATGTGGTAGATCAGGGAGGGTTGGGGGTGATGGGGGAGGAAGGGGGCTGGCTGTATAACTCTGCCAGGTGTGTGCACGTGCTAGGGAACTGTGACGGACAAATCACACCCGTTACACGTGGACAAAAATAGTGAGCGAGCGGGGTGTGTGGCGGATGCGCGGAAAATCACTTGCGTGGCTGTCTCAAGTACAAGTATCTGCGCGGACGGCGTAAATAAATGTGTTGAAATAAAAACAAAACGTTAAGTACAACCACTTAGGCTATAGGTAGCAAGGCTTAGTGATCCAAGTCACAAACAACAAACAGTCCCAAATAACGATAACAGTACAACTGAAGACAAAACATAAACAGCCACAATTACAGACCAAAAAACCAGCAAATAAACAAGTCGCACACAACAAATGGCTCGAAAGGGTGAATAACAACACAACTCAAATAAAGACATAAACATCCAAAATCTCAAACGAAATAATAAATAAACAAAAAGGTCATGACGATCTGCTCCACTCCTCAAGTAGGTATACAATATGGCAATGATAAAAACCGGAGTACATAGACTGATTCGAGGGCTTGAAATAATTGTCTCTTATTGGCTCCCCTGTGCAGACCAATTTTTTTTTGTGGGGCGGGGAGGGTTAGCTTCTCTCTGATCAGTGGTCCAGCTGGTCCAGTTGTGGAGACTGCACTGGCCAGTGTGGATGGAATAGCACTGTTGTCGAAGCCTGCCTCCTGATTCACTTCTTGTATAGCCAGATTTCATTTCTTTCAATACTTTGCTGACTGATATTTTTACTGCAAGCAACAAAATAATATGCCTTCAGATTCCTCTTGTATGCGCTCTGTTCTTTTGCTAATTTTTCCCATAGTCCCATACTATATTGAGATTGTTGGCTCAGGCATGTTCTTCTCGTCTGGATTTGCGTTATTTACCCTTTAATTTGTATATTGCCTATGTTAATTGACATACGCGATCTTTTCTTTCTTGTTCTGTTGACGGACTTCTTTGTTGTTTTTTGTTCCACCAGTGATTTTGACTAATTACGTCTAGTTTTGCTGTCCTTTCTGTTACGAGTCATTTGCTGTCTAGTGTCGTCATTACTTATTGATCCATAGGTGCATACGTTTATTATTTTAGTTTTTTGTTAAATTTATTAATTTTTAATTAATTTAGGCGTTTATATGTTTTCTTTTTAGTTAGTGTATTAGGCAATGGACAAGTACAATTAAGTATGCAATGCCGATTGCTTTGGAAACATTAATACCAACAACACTATCCTAAATATTAGCTCCAAAGAAAATAAAACGGATCATCTGGTACTCCAAATATATAAAATTTCTGTAAGTAAAGTTTGTATCAATTACCGTCGGAAATAGTTATGAACTACAGAACAACGCTGCGACACAAGAATTCATTACAATATTCCTTTATGTCAATAAAGAATTTCGTAGAACACATAGGTACTAAAATTCAAATTGTCCTGGAGTACAATTATCTCAGATCATTCAGGTAAAACTTGGCAGGCCACCACGGCTGCACTGAAACCATTCGCCCATATCGTTTATTCGTAGACCATGCATCACATTTCCTCTGAAAGCTTACACGAAGTGAAAGGAGAGTTATAAGAGCGCCTCCGCGGACAAAGGCATTATTTAGCGTATGTGTACTTTGGTCCCGCCGGGAAAGAGATAAAGTAGTATCAAGCAGGTCTTGTGAGAACAAACCAGGCGAAATGTATTCCACTCAGCGTTGTTCAGAAAAAAGCTGGCCTACTGGGCGTGGTTGTTTTGCTACTCTACTTCCCATCTGGCCCTGTGCATCGTTTCTCGGGGTCTTGGAGGAAAAAAAAAATGTCCCCACTCCACGCCATGCTGATTAATGAGTCCAGCATCGCAGGCCGCTTTGTAAGTCGCAGTCCACTAGTTCACATTGAACAGGATTAGCAAACTCAGGGTCAGCGACAGATCATCTTTGCACTATTGCCTCAGGGACACCACATGTCTAATTCTGTTGGACGAACAGAATTAACTAGACTTCACAAACTACCGCACAGCGAGTTAACTTGGTGACAAAATGCTACTGTATATGAGCCATTGATTTTTAAGGGTGGGTTAAAGCTGACGACTAATGATACAAGGAGTGTGGGTTCTATTCCCTGTGCTGGCTCATGTGGTTTGTTCTATAAATTGTATTATGATATATATATATATATATATATATATATATATATATATATATATATATATATATATATATATATATATATAGTTATCCTCTGAATCACATATGTTTTCTAGAAGAAAAAAAATTATGTACATACACTTTTCAATGATATCAGTTGTAATACAAGGCTATCATTTGTAATATTACAAATAAATGTTTGCAGATTTTTACAAGAAAACTCTTTTGCAGTTTTACAAAGGATTTTATTTTAAAGCTTTCCAAGTATTTTTCTTGTCAACGCATAAAAAATATTTAGAGTGAAGTGGGTAGAACGGCGACTGAAGGAAAAGGAAGGAATGGGCCGAAGAAAACTCTGTCAGAGCCTGGGGTCGAACCGTCAATCCAAGCGACTGGATACGAGTGTCTAACCCACACTCCAAAAACTAATGGGAAAATTACCTGACAAGCGTAACATAATATTCGCAAACTTGTGGGGGAAACATAGTTATCCTAAGGTAAGGTATACCGCACTCTGGAGTAAAATTCACGATGGTAGTGGAAAATCCCATACATGGATAGGGAAAATTGCCTTACGACGTGTGCACATCTCTTCAGCATTCTTAATAGCCAAGAATGGGGGGGGGGGGGGGGCCTGATATTGTCATGCTGTCGTCGTGGTGTAATGAATAGCGCATCGGCCTATCATGATAAAGGACCATGGCTCGCGCCCACCCCTGAGCAAGTGTCGAGGATTTTAGTGTTGAGGTTTCGGTTATTATTCGTCAGAGGATTAAGATAATAAAATAATTAACAGTTCTAATACTGCGGGGTAATTAAAAAAAATAATTTTATTATACATTATAGTTAATTTTCCCTTATAAGTATAGGATTTTCTCCCCACTTTTGTCAGGTACTTTTCCCGTACAATTAGGAAATAGTACTTTACTAGTTATGTAAAATTAAGAGAAAATTTAAGAGGTAATTTTACCTTACATGTAAAGGTAATTAGCTTCCCTTGCATGTAAGGGAATTTTACCTCGATTTTTTTTTTTTTTTTTTTTTTTTTTTTGCAGTGCAGGGACTCTCAACCGATGTGCCACGGCACTTTAGTGTGTCCCGAAATGTTATAAATGTGCCGTAGAAGTGCGTCATAAAAAACTCTAGAAGTCGAATCGCTTTATGTGAACACGCATTTTCCGATTCGAACAACAATCGACTCTAATAGTCGTCTATCTAAAGTTGAATCCGTTCTTCGAGTTGCGTGTTCAAATCGCATTGGAACTAGAGGACTGGAAAGATTTGCAAGCTACTCCAATCTAAAGTGTCACACTGATGGAAATGTATTTTTATTTCGAAATATGTCCTGAAATATTTGTACGTATTGTGATTTATATAAAATTGTGTGATTATCTTTTAACTAGTAATTTAAATTTAAACTTAAATGTAATATACAGGATTTACAACTAGATATTAGAGCCTTTCAATAAGTGTGGCCCGTAAATATGACCTTCAACTACATGTGCTGCGAAAAAGAAAAGGTTGGACGTCCTCTTCCTACCACTGAGTTGACTGATGGTTTCTTTAACCAGGCAGTGATAATCTAGCTGTTTTACGATTATTCGGGAATATGGATTCTGTGTACACATTATATCCCTCAGTACTGTAGCAAAAGTTGTGAAAGTGTCACTTGAGAGAAAAAGTTGAGCAACCGTGTTCACCTGAAGTTCCAAAAACTTTAATTTACTAAACTAATGTCCTCGAAATAATGACACACAGACTTCCTAACGTTCACTCGAACTCGTTTAGCCTGAACTGTTATGGGCAGGAGCAGTAAAATTTTGCGAAAAGATTTCCAGACAAGTTATATTTCAAAACACTGTATGGTTGTTTACCTTAATCGATCGGCTAAAATAACATTTTATTCTTAGTACGCGAATCACTTCGGTTCGCAGCCAAAGTTGTTGGATTATAATTGGCCCGGTTAAAAACAAAACTGTTTCTCATGCAGAGGGTGACAAATGGCAGAACAGAAATTTCTGCTTGTACTCTGAAATATACCATGTGCTCAGATTTTTTTTTCGCGAAAAATCGCTGGCTCTAGTTATAGGCGAAGCAGTGAAAGACAATTACAATTCGGCACTAGGTCGCAGTGTCGCACAAACTTTACTAGTCCCTTTAAAATAACCTTTAAAATATTTCACTATCGTTCCTGATCTTCACAAGTGTACGAAGTTTAGTGTGGGGAAAAAGCACTTTCGGCATTAGAAATTAAAACATATCTACGATGGTAAAATTTACAAAAACTGTTTTCGGAATCTCTTGGGTCAAATGGTGACAGGGTTCATTCCCCGATCCCGAATGTTCGATTATACTATTAACTAAAAATCAAAAGTTTTTTTGAGGGCGCAGAGTCTCCCCCCCCCCCTTCCCCCATCCCCCCATCACACCACGGGGATAGAGAGGTAGGGCAAAAAACTTGCACACCTTCGAAACTTCCTCTGTGACCGGAGGGGTGCGTTTTGTGCCTTCTTTTCGGTCTGGAAGGCGCATTTTTCGACCGATTTCCGTGGGATTTGGGGGAGGGTTGTCTTTCTATACCCCACCCTCCCCCAATGAGCAGTTAGGCCCTTCGGTTCAGTCTTATGTCTTACGTATTAAGTCGTAAATCTTAAGTCTTGTGTCTTACGAGGTACGTCCTACGTCTTAATTTTTAAGTCTTAGTATTCCCATTGCAACTGCAGGACGGGATATGCGGGTGAGCATGTGCCGGCGTTTCCAGACTAATTTAGTAAGGTTACTTACTTCAACGACAGTGGCTTAGCCCGCGTATTCCGCGGGCCCGTCCCCTGGTTTGACTTTCATTACCATCCTCTCGAAGTATCGTTGTATTATACCCACCCTCGTTTGTTAAGGTGGAGACATTCCCGCCATCTTTGATTAACGTACGTTCATTAACAACTGAATTTCCAGATTCAATACCAAAAAAAAACAGCATTTTTCAATGAGCAGAGATAATATCTTAACAGGTATTTCGAATACCAACTTTTTCTCTTGTAACTTGTTTCACCAAAGTTTGCTCATTGTATAACAATTTTTGTCCCACATGGGGAACTACTAATATAATCGAAACCATACAAACTTAAAAAAATTTCAATGGTACTTTATGCCACTCCAAGACTTGATTTTTAATGCCCGGCCATAAAGTTTGATCACAGAGATTTCTATAAAAGATAAAGAATAATCAGTTGGATGGGATCCGACCACATTAATCATAAATGTGTGTCTGGAATATTCAAGCACATCTCATCGTTTGGCGATTATGGTATGCACATGATCATGAGCAAATGACTGTGAAAAAAACATTACCATGGAAGAGGTAATTTTGTCTGGCGAAAACTTTTATTGACATCAAGCCAGAAATATGGTGCGCATGCGTTTATTATCGTACCCGATCGCCTATCTTAACACAACAATATCGTGCCTTCGGTACATAGCATTCTACAACCGTATGTGACGTAGTACTCATGTTAGCTCGACAATGTTTACGTACTGGTCACTCGGTCGCTTGCCAGTGCGCGGGAGTCCCACAATCAACGCTCATTCGAAACTTTGTATCTCTAATCTGACCTGGACAAGCGACAAAAGCAACTTGCGCAGTCCCAATGTCAATATGCCCCTAGCAGAAGATGTAAAGACTCTGCTTCTGTCCAGTTGAAACGCAGCCGGTTAATACTTGCATTAACAGTTCCCACAGTCTTTGGAGTATGAAACCTACATAGGTAGAGAGACGAGTATTTCGCGAATTCATTCGGAGGCGAGGTAGACTCCAACACTTGTTCTTTTCTCCTACGGTTGGAATTGGACGATAGTTCTTTATACACGCCCCGTTTAATTGTGAGCCAGTAATATGCCGGAAGCAGTAGTGTGAGTGAGTTTTGAACAGTCCTGTACGAAGTCCACACTTGATCGATCGCAGCAACCAATAAGCAGACGATAGTGTCTCGAGTATGTAAAGTATTGTAAGTCTAGCTTCTGACACAACAACCCATGAAATACTCGGGACCCTGTATATACGTTATTCACGGTAAAGTGAGAACTTTTTGCAACCCTCATTTGGAATAGTAGTCAATAAATATATTTTATTGTAGCCTTAGACGTTAACATTCGAGTCCGGTGAAATATATAAACTGTGTTTTTTTTATTACTTAAATAGTAATATTTATTTTAAAATGTTTTAAAAGGATAAAAATTTGCTGATAGGAAAAAAGTAACTAGAGCATTGATTTTGAAAGTGGGGGGGAGGGGGGGAGGGCAAGGAAGGCTTGACGACATGCTAAGGGGACGCGGGCGCCAAAGTATAGGAGAAAACTCGATATTGCCAGTGATTTACGCAGTGCAATTTCTTCTATTCAACCAAGAATTGGGAATCTTGTAAAAAATATGCAAGCTCATTCGTCTCATTGATTGATTTATTCACCAGTATTTGTGTTCAATAAGCATTCAAATTTATTTATTAAATAAAACCTTTGAGAATTTTATTCGTTTTTGTTTTACCCTTATAATATTGACGTTGTGACACGGCGACGTAGTTTCTTTTTTTGCAGAAGGGGGGCGTGATGAACTAAAGTAAGCTAACGTTTGTGAACCCCTGAACTAGGGCCTCAAAAGTGCTCATTTTACCGTGAACAGCTTATAGTAGGCCTACACGGCGCGTGCTCTGTTACCAGATGACTATCGATTATCAACAGTCAACAAGTTACGCTGTGTTTGAAAAAAAAAATACGTAAAAAAATTTTGTCGTATTGTAATTGAGTGTATACATAAAAAATTGTTTTATTGGCCACCCACCAATGCAGTCTGGAAGTGTGAGACGCTCTATAGACGTGATTAAGCAGGTAATCCAACTTCGAAAATTAATATAAAATATTTTCTAACATTCAAATTCTTGAAGTGATGATACTATAATTTCCCACAACTTAAATTTTAATAGGGATAAAATTCGTATACAGGCTGTTCATGGTAAAGTGAGCGCTTTTTAAGGCCCTTCTAAATTTTCCCTTTCACCCAATTTCTATCTTCCTGCTGCTTTTTTATATAAACATGGCAATGTGACCAATAGACACAGTGTATACATTTCACCAATCTTAAAAGTTAATGCCTGAGGCTGCATTAAAATGCATTTATTAGTGGTTAGTGCCTGATGGGAGGACCTTAAAAAGTGCTCACTTTACCGTGAATAACTTATATAATATATTTCAGATGGTACAGAGTTAGGCGTGTATTTTTCCCACTACTTTGTATGTGTTGCCACGTGCTCTATCCCGCCTTTTTTTTATACCTAAGCAGCGACAGCAGGAGGAGGGCCATAGGGCCAATAAAAGTGAATTTTTATTTTCTCCACGTGCAGATCGTGAACACACTTGCTCACATTTGTGATAACCATGTTCACTCGCCAGGAAAAACGCAGATCAGTAACAAACAACTTACCGGCACGATAACAACAATAATAGTGGACTTTCCACGGCCCACGCATTTAGACTGCCACCCGAGGAGGCTGGGTAAAAATACAAGTGATCGGACAGGCAGCCAAACCGGAGAGACAATCTTGAAGAAAATAGTGGCTTGAAGAATTACTGCAGTGAGATGTGGTGGTTATATGCAATGGTGAAAAGGAGTGTAAAAGGGGGGGGGGGGGGGTATTGGAGGTAAAAATATTAAGACAAAATAGTAAACGATTGTGTGCTGACAACGCCATACCATCGACGAAAGAAAGAATTTCAGCCAAAAAAACTTAGCTTTGCCGCTGCCCCCTAGTTCTAAAAGAGAATTATGAAAAGAAAACTACGTAATCACCTGTGAGATCCACAGGAGCACAGATGTGTTTTGTACTAATTTGCGTTGTTCTACTGCTATCAGCTTTCGTAATCTATTTTGAACCTTAACTCAGGTAAACACGCCAGTCACCCATACATGAAAATGGGACACGAGCCCACGACTATTCTGCCCGGTCTCCAACAAGCAGGGGCCATGGTGGCTGAGAGGTTAGCACACTCGCCTCCCACCAAGGCGAACCGGGCTCAATCCCCGGTCGGGTCACCGGATTTTCGCAAGTGGGAACCGTGCCGGACGATGCCGTTGGTCGGCGGGCCTTCTAGGGGATCTCCCGCTTCCCCCCGACACATCATCACGGCGCCACTCCATATTCACTTAAATCGCCCTCATCGGCTCTCAAGAGCTCGCTGTTCAGAGCCGCTCAAATCTCTTCACTACAACAGGCACTATGGCAACTATGGTCTATATATGATTACTTCCAACGTTTCTGAAGAACTGATAAAGTTCTACTTCCAGGATATTCCTCCGCCTTGCAAACTGAGGCCGTGTTCCAATTAGTTTCGTTTTTCGTAATTTGTATTTCGAATTTTGTAAGGTTTAGTCGTAATTTTTTTTCTTTCGAATTTTGTAAAGTTTAGTCTATCATGCCATACTACTATTATTTTCGTGTTGCCATTATTCCATAATTGAAAATCCATGAAGTCTTAAAATAAATAGTATTAATTCCCGAAAATTGTTAGAGCTACGTTTAAAATTTAAAATAAGTAATATTGAACAACTATGATGTGTAACAGTTACTTAACAAAAATTGTCTCATGAGAAAATACCTATTTTATGAATATTTCAGCAACTTTCTTTGTGAGATAATTATTAAGAGTACAACACACATTTGTGTATTCTATTAACCTAACCTATATGGGTATTTAAACGTTTCAAACGGGTAAAATTAATATGGCGGCAATCTGGTAATTCGTATTTAGCAATTTCTCAGTTTCGCAAGTTGACAAAACGCAAAACGCAAATTACAAAAATACGTCATACATTTTGTTGACAAAGCGGGTTACGTGACCATTCTGTTAACAAAAATTACCAGTTGGAACACGGCCTAAGCTTAACCCAGTGTAGGAAGTTACACGATAGGGGCAACGCAATGCACCACATTCGTACACATTATGTCCAATAATATTTTGCATTACAGCTACTTCTTACTGGGCATTATCAACATACCTGTTTTCTCCCCGTTTTTATTCATAATAATTATAAATCACATATTATAATTTATAGATAAAATATAAGTAAAAGTTGAATTCAAAACAAAATTAGACACTTTTATGTTAACAGAGGTATAAGACGCTTATGATGTACGACATACAGGATGTATATAAATTCCACCAACAACTTCTGTTGCGGATTAAAGTTGTAAACATATATACGACCTATGGTCTAAAGTAATAGCCTACTAAGGGTGGTACACATATTTGAAGTTGGACCTTAAGCACATGTTTATTGCCAATATTGGAGATAATATTTAAGATGGAACAATCATTGTCTGGATAATGGTTAACTGAACACTACAACACTTGTCGCTGTTATCAAAATATTTCATGTACATAATCACGGTCACGACCCATATTTCGAACTAACATCCGTGTCGTGGTAGTATATTTGGAATTTAAAAGATGGATTATTAATCCCCAAGTCACAATTAACACAAATGGGTCATTGCGTAAATATCCCAAGCCTCATCGTTTACGAGTAATTCGTGTCTTAATTTCAAAACAATATTCACCGATACCTGGCAGGTGGAGCATGCACAATACTCAATAACGCACTTTTGTGGTTATTGAAGGGAGGGGAATATTCCAGAGAGAGGTACATTCCAGTGGTACTGTAATAACCTATTTCTTCGGTTACAACACCGCAACTCGAGTGGGGAGTGAACCCAGGGCGAGGTAACACTCACCGAGTGACGGGCTTTCCAGCTGGGACCCGTAGGTGCCCGTCATACCCGGACATGACATGAAAGGAGATCCTAGGAAGGAGCGGCGCTGGAATGCAAGGGCGGGGCAAAACGGGAGTACCCAGAGAAAACTCGCCGGCAAGCGGCATCGTTCAGCACGGTTCCCACATGCGAATATCCCGGAGTGAACACGCCGGGTATCGAGCCCGGATCGCCGCGGTGGGAGGCGAGCGCCCTAGCCACTACGCCACCGCTACCCCAGTTAAAATACCAAAGATGTGTTAGCTCCCTTAGAATTCATTTTACTGTAGACCATAGGCCGTATATATGTTTTCGACATATTTTTCGTGACTAACCTACAGACAAATTTTGTCAGCCGATTCATATATACCATGTATTTAGGGGTGACTTTTCTAAGGTTCAATTCGAAAGTGTGAAGAGATCGCGAATAGCCTATACGTGATACTTTCAAAACTGCTATTATACAAGACTGAATGTTATAAATTCACAAATATTATACAGGCTACATCTGCACGTCATCTTTACGATTGCGGAATGCAGGGCCGTTAACAAGCAGTGGTTTGGTTTTCAAAAAAGAAAAAAAAAATACCGTACGTTTCGCAGACAGAGTGGTGACGTGGTCAGGTGGGGCGGAGTATCTCACGATCATATGCGCAGGGGAATGTAGCAGACAGGTCTATCGAGATAGCGCCTCCCGCGCAGCGGTAAATCCTCGCCAAATCACCACTCCTCCGTCCACGAGTAACCCCCCCTTCCCCTTCAGCCAAACCCCTCACCCCACGTGGGCATCAATCACTTCCAGTCGGTAAGTATTTGTCAATAATTTTTTTTTCGCTGCCAGTCTCCCCAGCACCTGCACTCTCGCCCGCGCGTTTAACAACGTGTCCGCCGCGCTCTCCCCGACTCTGTGCGCACAGGAGATTTCGCGTCGGGCGGCGGAAATAAAATAATAATAATAAAAAAAAAAAGACTGGCAGGAGCGGCAGCACGAAGGCGTTCGACTGCGATGGTCCGCGCTTCCGACACGCTTCCATCTCCACCGGGCGAAAACTGACGCGCGCAATCACATATGAGCGCCGCAGCCGCCGGGGAGGACAACGGGAAACGAGCTATCCCATCATACACGCTCCTCTGAAGTGAAGCTGTGTGGATATACATATGCGCCTCGGTTGTATTTCGAAACCCAGTGGCGTGACGACCAGGGAGGACAGGGTACACATCATCTCCCAATCTTAAATTTTGTAAATGGCGCCACAATGACAATAAATGGGCACCCAAACTATTTTTATTTACCAATTTGCGATGGTATATTGTATACAAGCTCTAAATGTTATACTATATTCCCGATAAAGGCTGTTCACGATAAAGTGAGCACTTTATAAATGAAACTTAATAAAAAGTCACTCACCTTGCATCCATGTATTTTAATGGGCGCACTGAGTGGCAATCGCCCAATAAGGTTGGTAATGATGGATAGAAAGTAATTCTATATTTTAACGTCGAATAAAAAGTGTTGGGTTACCATTTTTTATAACTTATAATTATTTCTTTAGCTTTCAGTTTTTTTAATGTCTCGGAAGTGTAAAAATGAACAGGTTTGTAAAGTATTTACTTCATTAATAATTTCACAGTTTCATTTGACCGACGTATGGATAAAGTGATGAAGCCCGTGGCAATGTTAATTTTACGTAACGCGGAGGAATACACAACGGGTTTACAAGTAGATCTTAAGCAGGGCTTTCAAAAGTACTCACTTTACCGTGAACAGGCTATACCTAAACAGGAGATTGGGAAACTCGGTGCCCTAACTTCAGACATATAGGATGTTCACGATAAACTGAGCACTTTTCAAAGATCTGCTTAAGATCTACTTGTATGCACGTCGTGTCTTTTTCCGCCTTATGTAAGATTAACATTGTCGTGGACGTCGTCACTTTATCCATGCAACGGCCAAGTGAAACTGTGAAATGATTAGAAAAGTAAATATTTTACAAATCTGCTCATTTTTACACTTCGATACATTAAAAAAATACAGAAAGCGAAAGAAATAATTTAAGTTAACAGAAATGGTTACCTAACACTTTTTATTCGACGTCAAGATACGGAACTACTTCTCCATCCATCGTTGCCAACTTAACTGGGCGCACGTTACTCAGGGCGCCCGTTAAATTATATGCAGGTAGGAGCAGTGCCTTTTTTCTAAGGTTGATTTGCTCACTTTATCGTGAACAGTCTGTAGCTTCTTTGGATCAATAGTAACACAAAAGCCCTATACACTTATATCCGGAAACGTATTTTTTTATATCAAATTATTTAGTTCGCAGTTGCGTCGTTTAACACCTGCAGAACAAGGCTGTGCGATAATGCGTGTTTGACAAGTTGCATAGTTTGTATGCACGCGACACTAAATTATTACACACGCAACGTCACGCACCTACTTCTCTATGCAACTTATGCTACACGCACGATCGTACAGTCTCGTGCTGCACGTGGTGTACGCCGCAACTGTGAACACAATTATTTGATATAAAATACGTCTTCGGATGTAAGATGTTACATTTCAGTTCAAATTAGAAGTCCAAAATTTACAAATTTCCCAAATTTTTATTTTTCTCGTTCCTCTTCTCGCCCAAAAGTAGACAATTCTCACTCGGTTCTTGTTATCGAGGATTAAATTCAAAACACCTTGCAGAAAATTATTACATATCTTCATATACATATATATTAGCCAATTACATTTTACTGTATAAAATTTTTCTTCTCAATTGTTTACATGCGTCCAGTCTTGATAATAAACCGTGTGGGGGGGGGGGGGGCGCTTCGTCTACTGCTAGGCATGTTTTACTTTGCCAGTTGCCACCCCTTCCACTCCACAAATCATAAGGTGCAAAATAAAATTAATTATTTGTTTATGCTCATTATGTATTAT
Organism: Dryococelus australis; assembly: GCA_029891345.1. Classification (NCBI taxonomy): domain Eukaryota; kingdom Metazoa; phylum Arthropoda; class Insecta; order Phasmatodea; family Phasmatidae; genus Dryococelus; species Dryococelus australis. The sequence goes on from CM056999.1 coordinate 56,906,917, forward strand.
TAAAATGTAAACAGATAAAATTAAAAATTTGACTCGTGGACAACACTACGATAGAGTATTTTACAATATTTTTCACTGTAAAAAATAAATTTGAGCTCCCCCCACCACCTTAAAATTCGCGTCTGCATGCACCTAACTATAAATTATAAAATACCTTCGGTCCTCTCGCCACAAAGAAAAAAAGTATTTTTCGTGTGTCAAGGCAAACACAAGAGCTCACTATAAAGTTTTACACATTTGGTGAAAGCCGAAAACATAGTGATTTAATTAGCATGGTACCTCGTCCTGTGCTGTATTCGAAGGGGCGAGGGGGGAAACTTGTGAAGACAAAATATTTGTGTTTTTTATTTAAAGGTAAAAGTAGTTGAATGGAATGTGTATTTTTCAGTGTTCTTACTTAATCATAATTTTTATTATTTATAAAGCCGAAGAATATATAGGCACAATTCGCTTATGATCTTGATGGACGAGACTGATAAGGAAAAAAGAGGTTGAGGTAATCATGTTAATTCAGAGCGCAAATGAATTTTTCCTGGAGCAACCGAAATTTACTTGTGTATGGCATAAGTGACTGTGATTGTTCATAACTTCAGATGCATGCCAAAGAAAAACAAATAAAGATTTGCTAAAATACGATAGCCTGTCGAAAGGTTAATTACTTAGTACTCGTTCAGAGGAAAGACTACAACGATACTATCGACACTACATCGATACTATCGACACGAACAAACATGACCGTTGACATTTTGGTGCCAGCCCAACCGTGTTACAAGATAAATGTTTGTGAAAAGGCTGGTGAATTCCGCCACGCACTCCTACAAAATTTGTCCCGCCACCGATATTGCCCGTCTAACAGTCATTTCAGCCATCGACGTCACTGGCTATAATTGGCGCCCCCTGCGGATTGATACGAGTTCGCAATAAGCTGCAACTGAATAACGAAAGGCGAACGCTGGCGACTAGCTTTTGTTACATAAATACGCTTTTAACACATTACAAAATTTAACTCGAAATACATTTTCATTATTTTATTAATTAGTTATGATCAACCTATCACAAACAGCACGGAGCATCCGAGCCGAGCTTGCTTCTGCCACTTCACTGTTCTGGGAGTGTTAACTGGCTGCGTAGACGTTAAGGCGCCTCCGCAGCAAACAATTTTATAAACGCGTCAAGGTCGCGTCCTTCTGTAAGGAAGCATTGAGACGTCTGTGAGAACTAGCGTAAACAAGCTCCGCGTGTGTTCTGTATCATCAGAATTTCAAGCGGTGACAATAGCGTTTTAATACAGCGATCTGCTCAGAAGATACAGCATTGTCGCTATATTTTAAAACACGGTTTCATACAAAAATAAATATCGTAAACACAAGGCTACTTATACCGATTTTTGCTGAATTCGGCATTATTCGACGACCACGTTTATGTTTCAATAACCAAATTTATTGGCAACAAAATATCAACTTTCATTTCTGTCCTAAAGAAAATGTATATTGAAGTATTCCATAACTACAAGAAATTATTTAGGCCGTTCACGGTAAAATGAGCACTTTTGAAAGCATTGCTTAGGATCTACTTGTACGCACGTTGTGTGTTCCTCCGCCTTATGTAAAATTAACATTTCCATGGGCCTCGTCGCTTTATTCGTGCGTCAGTCAAGTTAAACTATAACATTATTAGAAAAGGAAATATTTTAGAAATCTGCTAATTGTTACACTTCCGTGCATTAAAAAAAAACAGAAAGCGAACGACATAATTTTAAGTTATCACAAAAGGCTACCTAACACCTTTATTCGACGTTAAGATATAGAGCTACTTTCCATCCATCGTTACCAACTTTACTGGGCGAATGCCAGCCACTCAGCGCGCCCTTTAAAATATATGCAAGCAGGGGCAGTAATTTTTTTTAAGGTTTATTTCTAAAGTGCTCAATTGATCGCGAACAGCCTTTAATTTAAAGAAATGCTTACGATGAGAGCCATACGACAACTGGGGAAGCCCGTTAACGCCAAAACGCCTTCGCAAATGCAACTGTTGTAAATTCAACTATCTTGAAGTAACATAAAATAAAGTGCAAGCATCTTTAGGAAGCCAGTAAAATTGTAAATAAGAGTGACAAAATTACACATAGACCTAACTGTGCGCTACAAAAAAAAAACCGAGAAAAAATAATGAAATGTAAATATTTACCAAAAATAATTTATTCTGTTAGTGCTGGCATACGCAAGTCATTAGTACACGCGGACGACGTTCCGACGTCTGTAACTTTGTTCCCAAAATAAAAATAAAAATATTGTAGAAGGCTTTGTTTAGTAGCTTATAAATATTCTTAGTTACCCGCAGGAAAAATGATTTTTTTCTGCAATTATAAACGGAACAAAAATACAAATATTTTTAATCCTTTTTTCAGCGACATTATGGTGGCACTACTAATTGTAATTCAAATTTATGATAAACGTGTTCGTGCAAGTGTTAATGGGAACTCGGGATATGTTAATAAAACCAAATATAAAATAATTAAAATGCTTCTAAGAGTACATACATAGTACTGAGCTTCACTCTAATAAATTTAATGGATTGTAATCATCCAACAAATAACAATACCGCTAAGATAGCAAATTTTACAAAGGAAACAAAGAATGGTAATTTTAACCAATAAACATATATTTATCCTGTACTTCGGTATTCCGCCATCGCCAAAGAACGGTAACGATAAATGTTAAAGAATTAAAATATTAACATAAATGTTCGGTATTTTACATCGAATGAAATCATAAGACATACATGCTAAGAACTGAACGTCCTATCAACATGGTATCGGTGTACTTTGAGAAAATTTATTCCGCGCAAAATTTATGTAGCGATCCCTGATAATTGCCATGCTACTAAGAACATGTATATTTACAAACCCGCGCTGATACTGGGCGTAACACGAAAAGAAAGTTTTTCCCCTCCTAGAAAGTCAACGGAGAGAGATATATAGTGTGTACTATCTTCTCGTGGTAGTGGCAACGTAAATCTAATCGCTTTTCACAGAAAATGATTGCAATAAATAACCATGGTGACGGTAGATCAAAATATAAACTGATACTTATTGATTGACGTTAAAATTCGGCAATATTTACGGTCCTGGCACAATACTGTCAGTAGGTGAGACGTCCAGCCATTAGAGGCGCGTCTATATCTTGCATTACTTTCAGTTCTGGCAATAATTTCAGTTCTGGGTACACATCCCTGTACATTACAATTCGGATTTTTCACGTGGCAGAAACGTAGTGGACTTTCACGAAGTCCGGTGTGTACCATACAAGCACTTCTCTCTCTCTTCATCACAAATGCACTTCGCGATCAAGTAAGCGATTTGGAAATCAACCGTAGAAAAAAAGTCACTGCTCCTACTTGCATATATGTACTTTGACGGGCGCACTGAGTGACATGCGCCCAGTAAAGTTGGTAACAGTGGAGTGAGTGTCTTCGCCTCAGCTCCATTACTTGCACGGCTGGTGGCCACCAATTCTTGCTTTTAAGACCGAGAAGCGCGGGAACAATAAGGACGACACTACCACGCACATCAAATGCCCCATCGCCGCTACGCACAAAGCTCTGAAATGACGTGCAGTGTTCTTGTTGTGTTGTGTGCACCTATGGAACTTCAGCCGTTGACGGTATAATTTTTCAGGCGGAAAGTCAGTAGAGACTGTTCTCGGTAAACTGAGCACTTTTGACAGCATTGTTTAAGATCTACTTATATGCACATTGTGCATTATTCCACAATATGAATGTACAATGAATATTGCCAAAGGCCTCATCACTTTGTTCACACGTCGGTCAAGTGAAACTGTAAAATTATTAGAAAAGTAAATATTTTACGAATTCGCTCATTATTCCACTTATATGATTAAAAAAACACATAAAGCAAAATAAATTGTTTCAGTATTCACAAATATTTGACTTTTAATTTATCATTAAAAGATGTAACTACTTTTCGTCCGTCGTTACCAACTTTAATGGAGCGACTGCCAGTCAATGTGACTGTTAAAACAAATGCAGGCAGGAACTGCGACATTTTTCAAAGGTTGTTTTCAAAAGCGCTAGATTAGCAGTGAACAGCCTATAGAATAGTTTAACACAGTGTTATGATGTGATCAAGCCTTAAGAAGACAGCTTGCCTGATCACATCTTTAAGCATTAAATCAGGACGCGAGTGGGATTGCAGCAACTTATTGCGAAAAAAAGCCAGCAGCATAAATTCCCCCTCCCCCCGACGATCCGGCCGGCAATCGGGGACAACTATACCAAATAACGCACCGATATAGGCCAGGCCCACACTGGGCGCTTCGTCTTACATCATGAGGCCATCAGCGAGAGAAGGTCGCAGAAATGGGTGTGTTCGATCGCCCACAACCGATCTACCAGAACAGCATCTGTGGCCATGATTAAGGTGGGGGCATTCCAGTTAGTTTGTCATAGTTGTGGTGTCAAATAGACATTCGTAACAGGTTAATTGTATAATAAATACAATATAAGCTCCCCCGAGTATATTTATACTAACGTAACATGTCATTGTGTGTTTATCATGTCTAATAAACGCAATTAATTTTCTTCATAGTGCTCTAACATATCATTTCTTCTTAATCAATTACGCCCCTAACACTTTCATGTATGAATATGACTATAAAGATAAACCCATAACAACAGGTTCCTATAGTAGTATCGCTCGTGTCTCGGTAGTACGCTTTAAGAGTCAGCTATCTGAAAGAGCGATTCTTAATTGTCACAGAAGCTGGAGGGCTCCAAGATGACATCTCTAGCACGTGTGACGTCTTTGATGTAACATTCCGTCCTCGCGTGGCGTATGTTTCGTAGGTAAACTCAACGGAGACAAGTGTAATAGTTGTCAAAAAAAAGCCCGAATTTAAAACATGCAGTTCCCAGGTAGGCGACCAAGGCTGGTGCTGTTTTCCGCGTTTGAGGCTGGCAGGCGCAGGAGCGACAAGGGCGACACTGCCTCGCTCATCAAGTACGCCTTCGCCACTAAGCACAAAGCTCTGAACCGGCGTGCAGTGTTCTCATCGCCCTGCGTGTATCTATGGGACTTTCAGCGGCGACCCTATTATTTTATTGATGGAAAGTCTGTAGGAAGGTACAGTGCAGGGCCCTTGAGTATTTTTGTATGTATCTGATACGTATATTCTGAGATACAACGATTTGAGATTTAAAAAAAAGTTTTTAGCCATTTTGGAGTACTCTGAAATGGCGTTGCTAATGTGCGTGAAGTCTTGAAAGCGCTGACAGCCCTCGTATGAAGTGAAGAAAAACGTGAATTTATAACAACCTGTAACGCAGTTCAAGCGCCGGGTTGGGTTCTCCCTGACAAGACGGCGCAGAGGCCTGATATAGACTATTCACAGTAAAGTGAGCACTTTTGAAAGCTCTCTCATTTGGAATAATAGTTAGGGACACCGAAATTTCGCGGAAATATTTCCGCGCATGCTCGATTTCAATACTATACAGACGTGCCGGCAGTTTTCTTTTGATTATTGGTGGAGCGTCTTTGTCTGATGACATTTTCCCACTTGACTGGCCAATCAGAATTAGATAACTCCAACACTGCACGCCAGTGATTCGCGCGCAGAAACCTAACACGCGTAACACGGAAACCGTCAAATCACGAAAGTGCATCAGAGCTATAGTGTTATGAAATATAACTAACTGGTCGTGAAATCTTTTCGCGAAAATCGGGTGTCCCTAATAATAGTCAATAAGTCCCTAATAATAGTCAATAAATAGAGACCAGAAGAATTCGCGAATTCATTTTGAGACAAGCTAGAATTCAAAACACGTGTGTTTACATAACTTTAGCCATTGGTCCACACGGTGTTTAACACGTCCTGGAGAAGGCTGGCCCAATCGTCTCCTTCCACTGTGAGAGAAGACAACCAATGTGCAGTTAATATCGGCATATTTGTACATAATACTGTAGAGTCTAGCCTGCAGTTCACTGAAATCGCGAATTTTTCAGGTCTCTATCAATAAATATATTTTATTTTAGCCTTAGACATTGACTTCCGAGTGCGATGGACTATACATACTGAGTTTATTACTTGCATGGCAATAATTGTTTAGTAAAGTGGTTGAAGAATAAAAAAAAATACCAAAAGAAAAAAGTAACTAGGGCCTCAAAAGTGCTCACTTTACCGTGAGCAGCCTATATAAATGATGTGATAGAGTGTCATGCGCTTGTTCTTCGTAGTGATACGAGAAGCTGCTGCCATGTATATTACGATATTAATGCTCTCATTAACACCAGTTGCCCTCTTCGACCCCCTTCGAACACGACGAAGGACGCTTATCCGGGATCCAAAGTGAGAACCACTGTCTTGGAGTTCATCCTGGTCTTTCAAGGTGCTGACCGGGGTACGTAAAAACCCTTCATTAGCGGCAGACTTGAAACGGAGCCGCGGGAATCTTTTGAAAACTGCTGATGCAAAGAAGCGCACGGCTTCATGAGAAACAAGCAATTATAGGCTGCTCACGATAAAGTGAGCACTTTTGAGGCCCTAGTTACTTTTTTTTTCAGCCATTTTTTTTCCTTTGTAACTATTTTTTTAAAATAAATATTGTCATACAAGTAATACACACAGAGTGTATATTCCGCGGCACTAGGAAACTAACGTCTCAGGCTAAAATAAAATACATTTATTGGCTATTATTCCAAATGAGAGGGTTTTCAAAAGTGATTACTTAATCGAGAATAGCCTACGATGAAAATTCTTTGTTTTCAAAGCCGGACGGCGAACTTCTCGTGGTGCTGGGATCATTTACCAAAAGAATTCTTGAAGAACACAACGTTTTGGTAATTTAAAAAAAGTAGGTCATGGACCTACAGTAAGTATTAAATACTACATTTACTCCCATATTGTTACCAAATAAACGTGATGTGACGTTAAAAATTAGGAAACTAATGACGTTTTGAAAATGCTAAGGTAATGCAAATACTACAGCGCAATACACCAAGCTGGACGTATTGCGTTACGCAATCTTATAACTAGAGACCCGCAAATTTTGCGGATTCATGTGGCGACAAGCTAGACTCCACAATCCTTTGTGTACTCGAGCCTCAGTTAGTTGTTCATTGGATGACACTTCAGTTTTACCCCAGAAGAGGTAGCACGGGATTCGGCCCTTGTTTTCTTGCAGTTGGCTCGAATTCGTCCAGGGTGCGTATTACAAACTGCTGTCCAAATGAAAAATAAAGTCAAATGTACGCGTGTTTGAAGTGAACTCGCGAAATTTACGGGTCACTACTCATAACAATACAAACACACTTGCAGTAACATTTGAATGTAAATGTGCTATACTTGAAGATATAATAAAAAATTTAACTAAGGTTGAGATTATGCATAGGACTACTCCTAGTGGCAGCAATGTTAAATATTTATTTTGAGGGATATTTTTTGTTCGAAACGTTTCAATATATTTAATGAAAAATTACAAACTTAACTTCTAGCTAGGTTCGAATATTATTCTGAATTAAATACACCTACATAGACTAACTAATTAAAAATGGAATTTGTTTGAACTAAAACAATTATGAATTCCAAATAAATTATTTTAGTTACTCACTGTATGAAGTTGCAGTATTGCTATTGGCACAAGGGTAATAATTATTGTGCTTCTAATCTGTGTTTCTGGTGGATAACTCATGGCAAAATTTTGTTCCTTAAAAAATGCAAAGAAAAAAATCCTTCTACAAGCTGCTTTCCGCAATAAATTCTCTACCGCATGATAAAGATTTTTTTCTCTGCTAAGCCAGTTCGTGTAGTTAAGAATAAATTGCATCTTGAGCTCTGTCTGGATAATGCACTGTATTAAATTAAATGAAGTAGGCCAAATTTCCATACGATAGGTCTAACATAAAACGTGAGCACCACAGCTATTGCACAGTATGCATTTATATTTACATGTAACGCATCACTAAAACTTTAATTCAGTCGTAGACCAACATTTATAACAAGTGCTGATAAGTGGTGTTTCTTACTGCTGTGACGTATGATAATATTGTTTATCTCACACAATTATTATTTGTTATAGGCTGTTCACGGTAAAGCGAACACTTTTGAGGCCCTAGTTACTTTTTATTTTCGGCCAATATTTACCCTTTAACCACCATTTTAAATAAATATTTCCATGTAAGTAATATACACTGTGTACATATTCCACCAGACTCGGAACTCAACGTCTAAGGCTAAAATAAATTATATTTATTGACTAATATTCCAAATTAAAGGTCTTTGAAAAGTGCTCACATTACCGTGAATAGCCGCCTTTATTTCCATTACACACTTTCGATGATGAAATGCTTAAATATGTGTGTGTGTGTGTATGTATGTATGTATGTATGTATATATATATATATATATATATATAATAGTTATACTGGCAGAAGAAGTTAATTAGTTACGCGACGTGCGTGTTACATGTGGTAAATATTATGTTTTTATTGTCGTGCTTATTTCTTTTCTTGAGAATGTTAATTTCTCAAATGGCCTATATTTAAATATTTTCAGAAGGTTAATTAGTAGCAACGTAATATTTATTGCAGCGTTTTAAATATGCTATTTAAGAAATTTTTAAGGAATATATATATATATAAATATAGACAGTTTTATTATTCGACAGCATTGTGGACAACGAAATGATGAGGGATTTTTGAAAGTGCTCCAGACTAAGTCCTATCTTCCCCACATAAATTTCAAATTAGACTTTGTTGAGTGAAATTTGTTGTTTTTGGAACATTGGCGGCGTCATATTGGATCCTGAAGATTTCAGTTGGTCAGCTAGGGCTGCTGATCCAGCTTATTAAAAAAAAAATATGTAAAAGTGCGATTTTAAGTAGATCCAAGCTTCAATATAGTATTGACGGTGATATTTAGGGCCGACAGAATGCGCTCAGAGCAACTGAAGAGAGCCTGAAGAAATACTTGTTGAGAAATTGACTTTCAAAACTACGTGTTTGCTATCATGGTATAAAAGATCCTCCTGTTTCAGAACAGCTGTGAGGAAGCTTCAGAGCTAAGTAACGCTTACTGATGATTTACTGAACTGTCCTGCATTTGCGCCCACCCTTCCGTCAGAACATATAGTAAAATTATGCTGCATAAGTTCTTGTCGCCGAACACAGAGTAATTATGTTTTTGCACGACAATTTGTACTGGTAATAATTAAATGTTTCTCAACAAGTGGATGTTTTTTTTTTGTTTAGTGATTTGGACAGTAAATTTATTTCCAATAATTCTCAGAGTTATTTTCCTGTGTTCTATGTGAGTGTATTAAGCTAATGCAGATAAATTTTATTTTTTGTTTCGCACCTACACGGTTTGATTTACTGCTTATATATTTACACTCAGACTGTTCATGCTACTGGTTCTCTGACACCTATACACTGCACTCTATATACATTAGTATACAGATGCAATACACATTATCAGTGCAGTCAGAAACATTACAACAGCCATATACATTACATTTCACTGCACAACGTATGTTTAAGCAGCCAATGAATGAAAACTATGTACAACAATCACGTTAGTAAAATGCTCCCCCAACTTGGAGAATCTACTTAACAGTTTTTTTAATCTACAGCTAGTGCTTACTTCTAGCAAATCCACTCTCACTGTAGCATTTTTCTATTGGCTGACTCCGTTAACCAGCAGTTTATAGATATTATTAAGGTTTGTGTTGTGAATTGCATTTCCGCAGCTTGTAGTCTATTTCTGTATAGGCCCATATTTGTGTGAGCACGTATGTCAGTATGAGTCTAAAGTATGATTTCAAAGTGCAAATTTTGCTCTGTGTGACTTTGCTATCCCAAAACATATTTATTACTTTTTTTATTTAGCACAAATGTACAGTAGTTTACATCACCGAGTATAGCTTTGCGCGATTCTATACAGTTATCGAAATACTTTTATTATATTGTATGCTAGAATTCTCCGTTGGGCACATAATTATGAAGCAGCTCTAAGGGTTGGTTAGATTACAGCTTTAATAATTTGTTGCTTAAGTCCATGATAAAATGATAACAACTATCTGACAAAGGCTACAATTTTCTGTAATGCTAGTTTTGTACACAATAATTAGGGACAACCGAGTTTCGAGAAAAGATTTCCGCACATGTTAGATTTCAATACCCTACGGGCATACAAAGAGATTTCTTTTGCTTATTGGCGGCGTATTTTTGTGAGAATATCTTCTCCTACTTGACTGGCCAATCACTATCAGGTAACTTCACTACTGTGCGTCTGTGACTCGTGTTACAGGGAAACCATTCAAAACTCGAAAGTGGATCCGAGCTAAACTGTTATGAAATACAACTGGTCGTGAAATCTTTTCGCGGAATTCGTGTGTCCCTAATAATAATGTACAAATAATTTTCAAACACAGGAAATTTATTTCGGTGGGTTTCTTTTGAAGTGCGTGGTTGTACGGTTGGCCAAGTCGGTCCCACACTACGTCTGTGAGTGATATATACCTACAGTTGATTTTTTTTTTTGTACTTGGTGTGACAGGAGGGGAGCACCCGCCAAGAAAAAAAAATTGCTTCACACAAAAAGTTGGTTAAAAGTGTCTGCATGAGATTTACAACATAATAACAGGTTCGTTTAAGTTCTTTCATTTTCCCCCATTCACTCAACAAAGGTAGGTTTCTACCTCGCCACGTTTCACTGCTCTACCTGTTTTCGAGGAAGCAGTCACGTGAAGAGGAACTGTAACATGATTGCAGCGAAGAGTGCCTTTTTTGTTACGGAAATTAGTGGTTTCCTTGCGTTTTATGGACGCAATTCTTAAATGCTCATAAAACTTTTCTTTCATTAAAAGATGATATTCTGCCCCGAGGGTTAAAAAATTAACAACACTAAAATATTTCAGACTACTTTACCTGGATACCTTGTATCTGTGTTTGCTGAAAGTAAACACATGAAAAAAAAATTGTACATTTGAGATTTATGAGTTATAGTTAGGGCCACGAGTATTTCGCGAATTCATTCGGAGGCGACGTAGACTCCAAACACTTGTTCTCTTCTCCTATTGTTGTGATTGGACGACAGTTGTTTAGACACGCCCCATTTAACTGTGAGTCAGTGATAAGCAGGAAGCAGCGTGAGTGAATGTTTAACAGTCCTGTACAGAGACCTCAGTTTATCATGGAAACCAATAAGCAAACGATAATGTCTCGAGTATATAGAGGGCTATCCAGCCTATCATGCTGCCAACTCAATCCCCGAAATACTCGGGGCGCTATTTATAGTCTGTTCTCGGTTTCTTCACACTTTTTGAATCAAACCTTTAAAAAATCACCCCATGTATAACGTGTTCAGTTATGTTCTAAATATGCCACGTATCACAAGCGTTTTATACCTATGTTAACATAAAATTATATTATTTTCGTTAAATTAAAGTTTTACCTATATTTTGTCTATAAATTATAATATTTTATTTATAATAAATATGAATACAAACAGTGAGTAAACTTGTGCGTTGGTAGCGCCTAGTAAGAAATAGTTCTCATGCAAAATATTATTACACCTGAGTGCGCACGAATTCGGTGTGATGTCCTCTGGTGTAATTTTCTAGACTTAGCTAAACTTTGGTTGCACGACGCGGAGGAATATCCTGGAAGAAAAGTTCGGTACGGCTTCAGAAAAGTGTGAAGTAACCGTGAATAGATTATACTAGGTTTCTCGTAGTCTAAGCGAAGGTGTGGGATGAAATTCACCTGTCTGTACAGAATACCTCGCCAGACTTGACAAAAGTCTTTATGTAATATGCCGACAGTCACAGCGAACATCCTTCACGTGCTAGCAATTACAGATGTTGGGAAATTTTACTTGAGGTGTGTGTATATTAACGTGGCCATCAAACGGTGTGCAGAGCGTCAGTAAAAAAAGTTTTCCAAAAAACGGTTCATTATTTTTTTAATCGTGTTTGTTTGACCATGTAATGTAAGCAACTTCTCACGTATGTTTACGAGTGTCAGTTTTTCTAAAGATCTCTAAATTTTTAAAAGTTATTTCAGAACGAAAATGTCATGGTATTCTCGTTGATTTACGTAGGAATGTTTTGGGATAAAATGTTTATTGTAACGTCATAAATAATATTATTACCGTTGGAAGTTCCTCAAATACTGCCGACCTCCCGTGGCGCAGTCGGTTGGTGCACCGCCGATCTGTGGTGCGGGAGGTTCCGGATTCGAATCCCGGTACGGCATGGGTGTTAGTTTAAGTTAGGTTATAAGTAGAGCCACAAGTATTTCGCGAATTCATCCGAAGGCGAGGTAGACTCCACACTCTTGTTCTTTTCTCTTGCTGTTGTGACACGCCCCAGGTAATTGTGAGCTAGTAATATCCAGGAAGCAGTAGCGTGAGTGAGATTTGAACAGTCGTGTACGAAGTCCACACTTCACCGCAGCAACCAATGAGCAAACGACAGTTTCTCGCGTGTGTAAAGGACTGTAAAGGCTAGCCTGCTGCCACAACAATCCGCGAAATACTCGGGGCTCTAGTTATAAGCTAGTTTATCAACCGTCCCCTGAGAAGCCTTCAAGCATATCCAATCCTCAGACACACACGACGTCGGTGAACTAACCGCACTTCCCTCCTGTGTCTTTCTTGTACGTAGAGGCGACGAGACATCTGATGCGTGAGTGTGGGATGTAATCTGCGCTCCCACGCTTACCTATACAGTCTGTTCACGGTAAACTACTGTCCGCGCGCCAGATCTGAAACCCTGGCAGGAATGCGACCTAGGAACGATAAGCCGGCCACGCTATACGACTGTACTATCGTACAAAGAAAACATTCACTCACCTCAAGGCAGCGGGGTCGCTAATGGTGAACCCGGATTTTCTTGTTCACTGTTTGAACTGCATGCGCCTGATGCACTGGAGGAATCACTACTGTCGTCAAGACGTACAAAGATACTGTCAATTATATCTGATACAACACTGTCCTTTCCCCAGTATTCAGTCTCAAGCTTCTGTACGTGACCACAGTAACCTTCTCAGTCGGTCTTGGTTACACTGTCCTACAGATGACTGCGGGAGGTTAGGAGCAAGCTTCTCGGTAACTAACTTTATGAAATTAACACTGTTCGTTTGGCCGTGATAGTCGCCACTGGCAGTGCTAGCTTTATAGACAAGGAGAGCATTTTCGATAAATCCGTTAATACCCCAGCGTGTACTACAATTAATCAGTTACCCGAATTCACATTAGCTTGTATGCCAAACAATTCTTCATGTTGCCAACATTTAACAAACTTTAAATTACTGTCTATCCATGTCATGTCCATGTAGATAATTTGTTTCCCACCTTGCGCCAAGATACGATGTGAGGCCTCTCAAGTAGCATCTTCCCGTGACAGCGATTTTTTCCGCCGAAAAAATAGTTGTTTTACCACCTTACGCAACGAAGTATGCGACCACGGAAAGTCTATTTTCTCCTTTACCACAAGCAGTAATTTTGCAATGGTAGGGACACGTTTTTCCTGAATATAAAAATCCTGAATCGTCCGCCGAATTATACATAGATCAAAGTCATCAATATTCATGACAGTATGTTCCAGTCTAGTTTTCCGTCGTTTACCCGGCGTGTGCAAGCTACCGCCCTACCCGCTGTTATCTAGTTCTTTCTATTCCTTCCGTATCTTTATAATTAACGTCTGCGACACTCCAGCATAGTCTGCAGCTCTTGCTGTCGCCTGGTTTACTGTGAAAACTTAACGTTTTTGTTTCGCCTCTTCATCACGCTTTGCTTCTTCGGCCCTCAGAATGCACGATGAACACCATCTCTTCCGGACAGACATAACACTCGCAGCGGCGATGTTTGCGAAGGATCTACTTCCATGCACGCTGTGTATGCTTTCGCCTTATGTAAAATTAACACTGCCATGGGCGTCGTTCAAGTGAAACTGCAAAATTATTAGAAAAGTAAATGTTTTACAAATCTGCTAATTTTTACACTTCGTTTGCATAAAAAATAGAAACCGAAAGAAATAATTTAAGTTATCAGAAATGTTGATCTGGCACTTTCACTCAGTGCGCCCATTAAAATATATGCAGGTAGGAACAGTAACTCTTTTCTAATGTTGATTTCAAAAGTACTCGCTTTATCGTGAACAGACTTTACTTCCCTTCCGTCGTTACAACTTTACTGGGCATACGCCAGTAAACTTGCTCGTTAAAATACACGCAGGTAGGAGTAGTGACATTTTTAAAAGGTTGTTTTCAAAAGTGTGCTCACTTTACCGTGAACAGCCTATAGACCTGAGAACACCAAGCAGTGCCAGCCATTCGTGACATTATTCTTCGCGTCGCATCACGCAGGCGACAACGCAGATTTCAGTAAGTGACCTGCGGGGCAGCTTGATCCTACGTATTGAACAACAAAACAGTAATTTTTCTCTCTTCGTATACTGAACAAACGCGTTATTCGCTGAACAAGGGCGACACGAAATCAAAGACGAATGAGTGTCGGACTCCTTGGCGAAAACGTGTTTTACCACTTCGCGCGCACGGCGGGCACCTTAATGGACTCTCCCACTTAGTCGCAGCAGCAAGTGTGGGCCGCGGTTTATAAACAAGTCGTTTATAAATTTCACAGTTCCCGACAGGGATGGATCTAAAGGTACATTGATGCAAGGGCTTTTCATCCCGTTCAATCGAGTGGTTTGACGCAGTGGTAACACGCCAGACGCCATTCGGAAGGACATGAGTCCAGCCAGATTCCTCTTTTACAAGATTGCCCGAAATCACTCTAGGCGAAGGCGAAGGTCCTTCATTAAGGACGAGGAGTATGTAATATAGAGAGTCGGTACTCCGCTGTTAAAACTCCATTCTTATTTGCTTATCGGATTTGGGGTCGTTAATGATGCTGCCAACCACGCAGCTCGACACTTATTTTCTTAATAATTTACCGAATTTTCAACACTAACTTGTGAACTCAATGAAAAGAGTTGAGCGAAAGTGCTAAGAGCTAATTTTAGTGTATATACGCATATTGTTAATCAAGATTTAAATAACAAATTTCGTTTTGTCTCTGCTGGGTGACGTATATGGTATATAATTATGCAATGATAAACTGAGTAAATAATACATTTATTGTGAACTATTTTATCTGCAGTAACGTTTATGAAATGGCTGAAGTCGAATATACAAGAAAACAAGAGTATGTATGAGTAATTAATGGGTTTGGAATTTTTAAAACGAAGCGCTTAGAAGTTTATTACATACATATTTTCGTATGAGTGTGAATACAGATTAACTATATAGATATATTCATTCGTCTCACAGCATACATAGCTAAGAAATGTTAACTAATCCAGGGCCGCAGCAAGGTTTCTGGCCACCCGGGGAGCTAGATGGGGTCCGCCTGGTGGCCAAAATGTTACCGACGTGGCTGACATATTACAAAGTAATTAAACCACTTGAAGCAAACGGACATCCTAAGGTACGCAGATTTGTGGCATTTTTATATGTAGTCTGAAGAAACAGCATTTCAGTAACAAAATACAGTGGACAGAGTATTGAGAAGGGCGTACGAGCCGACATTACTTAGGGACCCTGAGGCATTCTGCCCCAGTTGCCAGTCCCTTGCTGCAGTCCTGAACGAACCTTAAAAAATATGTTCGAAAAAAGTTTAACGGAACAGCAATATCCGTACATCCGTACACGCGAAATGGACAAAGAGATTCACATAACAGGGACGCTACCAATACACGCTCATGAACTGAAAATTGTTTGCCATCTTCTTTTCTGCGTGGTACTTATTTATATACTATAATATTGATTTGTATCAAACTTATACACAGATTACTTCGCCATAAATTCAATTCAATTTATAAATTATGTTAGTTTGTATGTAATTCAAATGTTGGTACACGCGTTATTATTAGCGCTCACTGGAGGCCCTATCCAGTGTCAACCTCCCCCTGACATAGCGCATGGCTAAGGGAAGTGGAGGGATTTGGGCTGCTCGTAACATCGAGGTCTTGAGAGCCGATGAGGGTGATTAAGGCGAGTATGGAGCAGCGCCGTAATATAAAAGGTGGTAGGAAAATGGAGATCCCCGAGAAAACCCACCGACCATCGGCATCGTCCAGCACATTTCCAACATGCGAAAATCCGGAGTGACCCGGTCGCGGATTGAGCCCGGATCGCCTTGGTGGGAGGCGAGCAGGCTAACCGCTCAGCCACCGCAACCCTCCCCCCCCCCCCCATGGCTAAGGTGTACTCTACTCAGGTTGGGAAGCTCGATGCTTTTAGTTTGGCAACTCAAATTTTTCGCCTCTAGGTAGGCGCTAGTGTCGCATGTGTACCGGATTTTCTCTATTTTCTATGTTAAAAAAGAAAATAATTGCAATAATCATAAACCAACTAGGCCTACGTATATAATATCAACTACGTAACTGAGTAAAATCTTTTTAATGAAAAGCGACCTCTTTGGAACACTGCGCACCTAGCGGCGGGAATTTTCCCTACGTCAAACTCACCTATTAGAAAATTTGTTTTGTTCCTAACGTGAGAAAAAGTAACAACTAATGGCCACTTCTTTCCTTGATCCAGATAACCCGTGCAAATGATTGCACCTCTAATCGCCTAACCCTGCCGTCGACAAGAAGTGAACTCATAAATAAATAAAATTGATTATTCGGTCCTTAGGTATTTTGCTAGGTGAAAATGACTAAAAGGGGCGTTTCCTAATGGATCATACGTTTGTCTTTTTACTATAAAATGTTACCATAACCGTACAGTATCCTGCGGATATTAATTTACTCTTCGTGACGTCACTTCCTTTATAACGGCGGTACTCAGGACGGAGTACCTGCGTCTTCACACGCACAAAGATAATCCCAACCAGGGCTGGTCTCGTGCAACTGATGCTTAAGATTTGCAATTTACTGACTAAAATATCCATCTCCCAATCCCCTCCCAAATAAAGTTACGTTTTTCTTCATTAAAAGGAAACAAATCCGAATGCCTTCCGCGCAGGTTCCACTTATTTTGCGTTAGTTTACACTGGTGCACAAGATCATTGTCTCTGAGCCAGTTTTAGTCACCTGACGTGTTAAAGTGTGTTGAGAGAAAATCGAACGAAATATTAGTTTGTATAGGGCCAAATATATATTTAGTTGCCCTAACAAAATATATTGCTGAGCAAACAAAATTTGAAAAGCAACAAAATTACTTTTGTTCGTCTAACAAAATATATATATGAATAAACAAAATCCCTGTGTTGGGCCAAAAAAAAAATCAGACTGTCAACTTAACATTTTGTTCAATCAACTGTATCTATTTGTTTGGAAACTTAATACACCGCTTCGTTCGAAAATACAGCTCGTGAAATTGTTTGTATTTTTTGTGAGAATTAGGATAGTAACGGTGTTTGTTAGTCCATCTACTGATGCTTAACAATCGTATAAACACATTAATAAAACAATGCAAACAAGAAACTGACAAGTGAAGCAGTAAAACTTGACGTATTTGTTTGCTCACGTTTCCTAATATTTGCAGTATATCTAATTAAAAGCTCTCCGACATCATCAGTTGTCGCATTAGCTGACGCAGGTGATCTGCGTTCGAAACTCGGTCGAAATTGAAAATTTTATATCGGCCGCCCAAACTGTTTAAATGTACGTGTAGCCAAACAAATCTTCAGTTGCAACAACCAGATCTAACAGTTTGGGGCAACCAAATGAGAACAACAAAATAATTTGGTTTTCAGCAACAAAATATTTCATTGCCCCATATACAAACAAATAATTTGATCGCACCAAACAAATCTCGTTTGATTCAACAAAACCTTTTTCGAGGTGATCACTTTGCATGCAACGACACCGATGCAGGTTGCAATGCCTTTGAAACGGTATCCTCAAGCCTGAATATTGTTTTACTGCTGGAATTTGACATTTTGCGAAAGCGCTGACGTAATCGTTGTTTCCCCGTAGACCAAGCAGCACTTCTACCCACTTAATATCTCGACGTGGTATTTTGCAATAAAATTAAAGAGCTCTGGTGGACAAATACAAAAAAAAAAATTTCTTCGAGGGCATTCGATTCACTGTGAACGCGAAGACCTGAATTCCCATGCAGTTATTGCTTCCAACTATCCCTCTTCATTGTTTTGCAAACCGTTAACAATGCGACCAAGTTAAACAAAGTTTACAACAAACACAGCAAATGTACGTGTAAAGTTGACATTTTACAAGAATTAAAATCATAAAAACACATTTAAAAACGGTTTTTTTTTTTTTTTTTGTTTAACAGGCACAAAACAAATAATGTCCAATAACTCGTTCAGACTCAGTGTACACAATTGTATACGTTACGTCGTGTACATGATTTTTGGTTCTTACTGTACACTGCGAAACTCAATGACCAATGATGCTACCTGTGGGTAAATGATTTCCGATACCGTCTTACTGGTCTACGTCATAATTGGTTCATATTACTGTAGCCGAACATACTCATTGGCTGTGACTACGAAACAGGTGTTATATCGACTTAGATGCAGGATGCATCATAAAATTTCTTGTTTGCAACACATAAACTGTAAATTCTAGTGAGCCTGAAAGGGATAAACCACTATGTTGTTCTTCGCATCTTGCTGTACCACACTAAGAAGTCGTTGTTAACTACGCTAAAAAGGATTAACAGTGATAATGTTTCATTTTAAAGAGTTACATGAGCACACTCCATAATATCGCGAGGGGCAGCTGAAAAAAAAAAAATTTCCAGAAGAAAAACCCCACCAACTTTTACGTTTGAAGCTTCGACAGAAAACAGCGATAAGTTAAAGAGTGCGCGGAGAGCACGAAATGTTTTATCTGTCGACCAGACTGTACCTGGGCCCGTGTCATCGCCATGCACGCCTCCGCCATTGTATCGCGTTATTTATGAACTGTTTGTTTTGAAACTTATTTATTGCATCACGATTTTTAATTTCTCGGAGTGCGAGGGACCACGCTACCCCCCTCCCCCTCTGCTCACGGGGTTCTTTCATCCTCCCCGCCCCCTAGCCGCACCGGCTGGGAGGTACCTGGGGCAGATAACCCCGGAGGCTGTGCGGCCCGGAAACATGGACTGGTACGGCGCTTCACGAGGCGTGGAGAGGCGGAGATGCTCGGGCCTTCGCAACCAGGGCTGTGGAAACGAATAGCCGAAGGCGACTGTGATTGTGATTCCTTCCGAAACACCCATTAGACAAATGTACGAAAGTAAAACACACTTCGGAGGAGGTACGTACAATACTCTCAATACACTACGCTCATTACAAATACCATTTCCGAGCCCTACAACAAAGCCAAAAATTACGACTCCACTCGGCTGTGTCTCATAATATACGTCGGAAACATGCGAAACTATGATGTTTTCATCTTTTTACTTTTATCATATTAAAAGCATTAATGGGGGGAAAAATTCGTGAAAGTGGTCACATATAACATTTTTAAACCTTGGCTCTGCTGTTTCTTTAAGCGGTAGGAGAAATGTACGATTATAAGCAGGTAGTTTGATATGTATACGTTCATCGCGTGTAATAAAACCCCACTGTTACAGACCTAGTTCACACAGTAAAGCATTAGGACGGAAACACTGCACGCCTTGCGCGTAGGAGCGATGAGGCGCTAGGCGTGCGCGTCAGTGTCGCCCGTATCGCTCCCTCGCTTCTTGACCTCGGACCCGCAGCTACATAGTCCGCTTAAGCTGGGCGCACAGCCATCCGTCGCACCCGTCGATCGCCCGTCCGTCAGTCATTCGTCTGTTTTTCGTCCGTCAGTTGAAAGCGACTCACAACAATCCGTCGTCCGTCAATCCTTCTGTGCGACAAAATTTCAGTGTGACAACATAAAATCGTGATCATTCTTTAGTTCGAGGTATATTTTGGTTGGAAATACATTTTCAAGAGAGAAACAATTTGGGGAAATAATTTTTTTTTACGCGATGATAATTTGTACTGAATTATTGTTTACATTTTTAATTCCTGAGTTTACCACCAAGGATAATATACACAAATCCACCGCCTTGCATTTTATTTCAAAGTGTGTATTCGCATCTACGGAATGTCGCCAGAAGGCGGTCGTTGGTCTGTCGAAAGTTAATGTTTGAGAAATATTTGACGGATTAACGGATGGAAAAATAAGTTACCCTGTGATTGGTTGAAAATCGCGTGACCGTCTGACGTACGGGCGGGCGACTGACGGATGGTTGTGAGTCCAGCTTTAAGGAGGATAATTGGGTGCCATCTTGGATTTTTATATTTTTTGCTGTTTTCGTCAAACGGGGTACTTGGGACATTTGGGGTAAATTGGGACACTTTAAAAGGGATTATATTTGCACATGCAACAGCTCTGAGGAAAATAAATCACCATGCACGATACATTGTTGCCAGCGAGTAGTTCAACGAAACTGCATAATTATACTTCAGGGTTGCCACATATAGAAAAAACCTTCCTGTAAGTTATCTCAAGTTACCCCCAGTGTCTAAATAATGGCAAATGGGAGTCATTATGTTTGAGAATAATTTATTAAAATGTGACGTGATTATGGCGATGAGCATTATTCAATTATTTTTAGAGGCGATTATCGACTGACATACATAGTAGTACTACTATCACCCCTGTAGTAATTCTCATAAGGTAATCGATAATTAATTTCCATATATTCCACATGGTAAACAAATTAAGGTAGAACTACTCCATCGACATTGCAGTTACCCACTCTTCTGAGAGATAAACTTTGCCTTGTCACAGAATAAATGCTCAGCAATGAATTCTGAATACAGGTTTGGCTAAAAAACTGACGTCATAAATAATTCATACCTTTTCTTATTTGGCTTCCTAACAGAGCGCAGAGCTCTAGTCGTAAAGTTGTCACTTAAGAACTCTCCAGTGTTTTTGAGCGGCGTCTGCTTACGATTAGCATTTAGTACATTTTTCACATCGGGATACCAGTTTCCGTTTTATACTCGTCTCTAATGTGTATTTCTTTAAAGCGGAAATAAAGGGGTTAATACGAGTGTCTCACTAGAAAATCACAAGGTCCACCAATGGAAGTCATATTAGGTGAGTTGACGACAGAAAGGCTGCACTGCACGTCAGTCAAGTGCCTTGCGCGCAAGGCCGACGAGATGTTCGGCTCGTGTACCTAGGTCGTCCTTAGAGAGAGCTGGCATACTTCTGGACCTCGCGCACGCAAAATACCTCCATTCAGACGGCGCCCTTGATAGCAAAATGTTTACAGCATCCGGGCCATCTGGAAATACACCAATGTTATAAAAACCTCCAGTTTTTTTTATAAGCATTGTAAATATTTACAACCCGGTTCATCTGGAAAAGACCGGCCCCTAAAAGCACGCACACCCTACAGTGTCCACAGCGTAAGTACGAAATTACGATCAAGTCCCGACCTTGAAGGCTGTTAAAACATTCGACGGGCAATCTCCACGAGACGTGAATGCTATAAATAAGCAGTTCGTAATAGTCACGGCGCACTTACAGGCAATTTAATACGACAGCAGCGACGTAAAACACACATTTTACTCGGCCTGCTCGATCGCCTATGGCGTTTCATTCCTTTTTATGGAGGACGGACGGGTCAGCGAAGACTAACAATTTTTCCGCTCCTGAGGATCTTCATTACTTTCACCAACGAGGGATTTTTATATCGCAGCGTATCTCCCGTGATTAAGGACGATTCCAGTAGTTGGTAGCTTCCACCAAGTCCGAGTTTAACGGAGCCCTGGTATCCGCATGTTAACGTCGCAGACATGCAAATGCGGCACTGCTGGCACGTTCCACTACAGCCAGCAGCAGCTCGACCGGCCCCTTTCGACACTTCCGTCATATTCTCTTTTTCATCACGGAAATACAGAATTACCGAATGGGCATATGCACGGGTAGAGACCTGCAAAATTTGCGATATTATTTAGGGACACGTTAAACTTTAAACACATGTACCTTTGTAATACGTTTGTCATTGGTAGGGGCCCGGAAATTTCGCGGATTGATCTGATGACAAGTTAACCTGCATTCACGTGTAGCTACATATGCGTTTGTGCTTCCATTGAATGATAGTTTATTAGACACGTCCCGAACTAATTTCAAACAATAACGAATCTGCAAGGAAAATAAGAACAGAATCCCGTGGTACTGGTCTGGAGCTTAACTGGAGCAACAGCCAACGTATTACTAACTGATGCTCGAATGCACAAAGGATCGTGGAGTCTAGCTTGTTGCCACGCGAAATTTCCGTGTTTCTAGTCACTGGACACGCGTTACGTGACACACCCTGGGTAACTCTGCGCCAATAAATGAACAATTCATAAGCGTGTGTCCAATCACTTGCAGTTCGGTGGAAAAGGGCGTGGCTTCACATCATTGCGCAGTCAATGGAAAAAGGAAGCCAGTTCCAGTACATATAGTACTGTGAATTTTAACCTGATGCCAAATAATAACGCGAATTTTGCATGTCTTTATGCGAGGGCTTTGTAGAGGACTTACGGGCCTCTTCGAAAAGGACCAAGATAGGTCACGCACAACAGCACCTCGCGAAGAAGCATGGCCTCGAAACGAGAAAGGCAGTGAATAAACAAAATTTAAAGTTTGAGGTCGTAAACTTTCATAAAATAAAATAGTGGTGATGGACGAGAAGGTTCAGAAGAGCCGAAGTGGCAGTGATTGTTAGGGGTAGTGAAATTTCGCGAAAAGATTTCAAGACACGTTATATTTCAAAACACTGTAGGGTAGTTTACCTAACTTGATTGGCTGAATTACTTTTTGACACGTGTTAACTGTCTGTACACGAATCATGTAGGAGCCGTGTCGATGTTGCCGAATTCTGAGTGGCCCGGTCAAATATGAAAACACCTTCTCAAGCAGACAGCAGCCAATTGCAATAGACAAACTGCTGTTCGGTGTCTACAGTATTGAAGTCCACCGCGTACTCATATTTATCCGAGAAAAGTCACTAGCTCTAGTGATTGTTGTGCCAACCTCCTCGTTAAGGTTGAAGTAAAGCAACTGCCTATAGAACATCTGCACCCGACTATACAACGTGAAGAACACCTTTAAAAAAGTATTACAGACACAATACAAATTGTCAGGAAAAAGCGATTTATGCTGTACATGGAAGAAGAATGTATATATTTTGCAACATTATAAGATATTTGACTCAAATATAATTTTCAAATGTAAAAAAATTATCGATTAAAATATTGTTTTTTTTTTTTACAGCATATTACCATTCTGGATGCTTAAGAAAGCAGAATTTGCAAGAAAATCGTCGTCATAGAATATCGTCATAATATTTACTACGATTGTGTGTAGGAAAATTGTAATAATACTATAAGAAATAATTTTTATAAATGATTTTTGAGCGTTAATTTGCCACAAACATTTATGGCTGAAACTGACGTAAATAAAGTTAATTATAAAATTGATATGATACATTATTACTATGATTTGTTACACATGATCACAGTAAATTTTATGACGATCTTTCTTTAAGAAGATTTTCTTAAAAATTCTGCTTCCCGAAGCATCTAAAATGGAAATGCGCTTAATTTTTGTTAAAAATGAGGACTCTATCAATCGATTCATTTTTATACAATTAATAAGTACAGCTTAGTAAAATATTTTATAATGTTGCAAAATACAGTACATGCATTCTTCTTTCATATACAGCATAAATCACACTTTTCTGACATTTTTTTCTGGTGTCTGAACCAATTTTTAATAAGTTCTTCACAGTGTACAGTCAGATGCAGTGTTCCATTGGCAGTTATTTTGCTTGAACCTTAAATGTTATTTTGAGGGCCGACGCCAACCTCAATGCGCGCAATGCAATGCACATGAGGGAACACAACGATGCAAGATTCAAGCTGCGTGCGCATTTCTTGTACTACTGTAACTTGCGCCTCCTTGCGTACATGCATACAGAATAGGCAAACTTCACCTTGAGTGGATGTCTGTTGGGGACATCACAATGCCTGCCTTCCGTATATTACTCAGTGAGAAACCTTCATTGCTCCTCAGGGGTATTTGAAAATGTTCGTTACACTCGTACTTAGTATAGGTTGTTCACGGTAAAATGAGCACTTTTGAAAGCTCTGCTTAAGATCTACTTGCGTGCCCACCGTGTACTCTTCTGTCTCACGTAAGATTAACATTGTCATGGGCCTCATCACTTTATTCATGCATCAGTCAAGTGAAACTGTAAAATTGTTAGGAAACTAAATAGCCCTATTTTAAGAACTGCTAATTTTTACACTTCAATGCATAAAAAAATAACAGTAAGCGATAGAAATAATTTGGATTATCAGAAATGGTTACCTAACACTTTTTATTCGACGTTAGGATACGGAACTATATCCCATACATCGTTGCCAACTTTACTGGGCGCATGTCACTCAGTGCGATGGATGGAAAGTAGTTCCATAACTTAACGTCGAGTTAAAAGTGTCACGTAGCCACTTGTGATAACTTAAATTACTCCTTTCAAATTTCTTTATTTTAATGTATCCACGTGTAAAAATGAGACGATCTGCTAAATATTTTCTTTTGAAATAATTTCGAACTTTCACTTGACCGACGCATGAATAAAGTGACGAGGCCCATGGTAACGTTAATTTTACATAAGGCGGAAGAAAACACAACGTGCATACAAGTAGATCTTAAGCAGAGCTTTCAAAAGTGCTTATTTTACCGTGAACAGACTGTACGTACCTCGATCATCCAGATTAACACCATGAAGGAGCGAGGTGTCTGTGTGGTCATGTGGTAGATTACCTGCATTGTATTCTTGAAGTACTTGGTTCAATTCCGGGCTGGCGATGTTTTTTACCAACTAATTTTCTCGCGTCCACTACACGCGAAGGCTGACGCCGTACCGTAATGTGATTCTTCCCAGTCCTACCCATGGCGCTAGGGTATTTATTAGACTCGTTGCGTCAAATTAAACTATAGTTATTGACCCAATGAAGACGAACGACTTAACGTGAAACAAATTTGGGCTCCCTCCATGAAACATACTGAGGGTCTTCGAATAATATGTTATATGTTCCTTCCGTGGTCAAGTAATCAACACCAGTTTCCAGTTCCGTCATCGCGAATTCCTTTGACGACACGCTCGACTTCAAACAAATCTACAATGATTTTCTTTTCAATAGCATTGCAGTTTGTTAGTCACGCCCTGGACGAATTACAGCCGTAAACAAGAAAAAACACGACCGAATCGCGTGCTACTTGGTCTGAGGTAAAACTGGAGCATCAGCCAGTGTACAACTAACCGAGGCTCTAGTACACACAGGACTGTGGAGTCCAGCTTGTTGCCAAATGTATCCGCGAGATTTCCACGTCTCTATTAATGACTTAATAACTTCGATGTATTACTTCACCATGGTGTCAGGGGCGTGTAAAGGGAACTAAATTCTTATCAAAATACTACATCCTTCCCAGGACAACCCACACTGATGAAATGTTTTGTTGAATCTAACCAAGTTTGTTCGGGGCAACCAAATTAATTTTTTTGTAGAGGCGCAGTTAAACATTTTGTTGTTGAAACCAAATAATTTTGTTGTTCTTGTTTGTTTTACACAAAACAAAGATTTGGTTCGTGCAACTAACGATTTGTCTGGCTCGACGTGTATTAAACAGTTTCGTTTAATACAAAAGAAACACTTCAGGCGTGACCGGGATTCGAACCTACATCAACTGCGACTGAGCGCTACGCCTTAGCAATCTCGACTAATGCGACTATTGATTAAATTGAGATGTTTTTAAATACATACATTAAAAATACTGGACAATATGAAAACTAATCTTTCAAGATTTACAGCTTTCCTTTTCAGTTTACTGTTGGAATTGTTTTATTAGGATGTTTATACCGTTTTAAGCATGAATAAATGCACTAACAAACACGGCTAGTCACGCTAAAGTGAGCTAAAGTGATCAGTGTGTGAATGCGCCTTTTGTAGTTAAAACTAACCTAACCTATAATACTAATTGAACGAGTTTTCTATGGCCACGACTGTCCACGGACGCTTATTTGGCTTCGGTTATAATACAAGCACGTTTATGTGAATAAAATACTTTTACCAATTTCAATTTAACCAATCAGCATGGCAAATAGTTCAAAGGAAGTATACAAACATTCCAAAGCACTTATTTACGAAACAGTGTTGTAACCTCAAATCCTATCTACGTCGTTGGCGGAAAAGCAGTTCACTGTTGGGACACGGAGATTGGTTGTGCGCAGCCAGCGAGATCGGTCTACTTCGTCTTTAGTCTGTGGTTGCATCGCGTTGGATTGTCGTTCCTCATTGCACGGCTGTGCGCATGCAGGAAGGCGCTGAAAGCTGCGGGACCTCTCCCGTTACGATTACACCAGAACAACCTGTCCTTCAGTTCAGCGCTGGAATTCTGAGTCGCGTCGCCAACCTGGAGCCACTACCGTGTCCGTCTCCACGCCGGCGAGAGCGTGACGTGGCGCCTTGGCGATCACGGACGTCGAGCTGCCTCCCTCCTCCCTTTCCACCCTTCCAACCCAAAAAAAAACACCCGCCCGCGGACACACGGCACTTTAGGTGGCCGCCTGGATAGACCGCCGAACGGTGTGCAAATCTCCAGCAGAAAACGTTTCGGCCACGATCTCCCATTTCTACCGTTTTTGTGAGAATTAATTTTTTGAACCCAAACGGGAGCCTATATTGTAAAACCCTTTTACAATTTTGTTACAGATTGTTTTTATTTATGTAGTCTCATTTTTTTCAACACAAAAAAAAACTGCACCCTATAATTTTAACTAATTATTAATTAGACAAAATTTCGTTAATTAATTAACTGAATAAAAGTATACAGTTTTTTTGTGGTTGAAAAAATTTGACTACATAATAAAAACAATTTGTAACAAAATTGTTAGAGGACTTTACAATGTAGGCTCCCGTTTGGGTTCAAAAAATTAATTCTTGCAAAAGTTGTAGAAATGGGAGATCGTGACAAAAAACCGTCCTACGTGTTTGAGCGAGGTCTGCTTTTAAGACCCGTTACATGTATGTGTACGTTTTTCAGTTCCTCCATTTCTCTCCAGAGCATGTTTTTGTAATAGTGAAAATGACTCAAACGAGCGTTTTCACGGTCATTTTTAGGTATGAACATTCCGGTACAAAACATTAAATTAACTAACTGTAAAAAACATTTTAACTTTTAAAAACAATATTTTATTTATAAATGCACTAAAAAGAGAACAATAATTATAGTAGTAGTTACATAATGTGTATAAATTATAAGACGTCGACGAACAGCCGTAATAAACTTTACTACAAATTAATATTTTTGTATCAATTTAAATTTAGTATACAAAAGCTTGGCACGAATAGTTATGAGCTTTATGTATGATATGTGCCTACTACGGTTACCCAAATGAGGTGTGTATACGTTTTATATTGCGAATAGTTAAGAGTCTTACGAGAGGTATGTTCTTACTACGCTTACACTCATGAGGTATACATTCTATATTACAGTAGCGTACGCGGAAAAAATCATAGGTAACGAAGAAGGGGAGGGGGGTGGTGAGAAATCCTGGCCACGTAGTATTACTAATTTTTTACTTCAGTGCTTGCTGCTGGCTGTCTGCTGTAGCAAGATTCCCCGTCCTTTTCTGGACCACTTGAGCGAAAAGCAGTCGGCCCTACAAATACCCGGGAAATGAGCTCACGTACGTGCTGTATCAATATTTAGCCAGTAGCTTATGCGATTATCATACAGTAATGGTTCTAGTAATATATACAGGAAAGAGGAATTGTTATGGCGGTTATCTGTTAGATAGCCTATAACAATCGTAGCATCTAAGAATGGTAAGATTTACCACGGTATTACGCATGTGCTACATTCACTTATGCTAGTCATAAGTTAGGCATACGATATATGATACATTATAAAGTTGAGATCGGACTTTTTGCGTTAGTAGAACTTGCACTCACTAAATTAAAATGACGGATCCATGATCATGATCTGAGTAAAAATAGGTTAAATACTTGTCAAAATAAAATCATGAGTGTTATGCTGATTTGGACACGTAGTAAGATTGTGACAATCTTTTAAGGGACCAGAATTGTTTTTTTTTCTGTAATAATTTAGTACTCTCGAACTTCGCTGTCACTGTAACGTGTATTGAAAAGAAATTATTTCATGATTATTATCACACACAGTTAACCCTTGATGTTCGTTTTCTCGTGTGTATATATATGTATATGTGTATATATATAAAGTATTATACATACATATATATATATATATAAAGTATTATACGAAATTCATATTCATCTGCTGTCCTGCTCCACGTTAGAAGCTGGCAACTTATTGATTGTCTTGCCCATAACATCTGTAGCCTATGTATTGATAATTGTTGGTCACAAAAAATCGTCCTTTATATAGGCCTAAGTAGGAAAAACTTAATGGATAGGTATGGGGTATAATATTTATAATCGAATATCAGAGTTTACAATTAATCGTTTTTTTTTTTTTAATAGTTGTTCAGTGCTTGATTATCTGTTAAGCGATCTTCATTGCCGAGATCTCTGAAGCATTAATTTTCGAAGGTAAGGTTACGGGTTCGATTCCCGGATAAATAATGTATGTTTGTGCCATTTTGATACGTGAGTTATACTTGTTTAGTATGTTAGCTTGTCTACGGTTTGCCTTCTGACAGAAAAATAAAAAACAGAGAGAGAGAGAGAGAGAGGAAGAGAGGTTTTTAGACACATATATGGATTTCTAGGCTGAAGCGGGTGAAATAAATAACGGATGGAGCAGTGACGGAATGCAATGTCAAAGGGAAACAGGAGAGCCTCGATAAAGGCCTGTGATGCATGGCAACATCCGGCCGACGTATACACTCTAAATTCGAATCAGTGAGAAAACCACTGATTCGCAGTAAAATTCAACTACTCGAATCAGTGAAAATGGCTCCACTTAGACTCAGTGGAAAGCCACTGATTATTCTAGCGAAAAAAATGTCACTGATTGAATAAGTGATGGCCGACTACAGTGGTAAAGTAAGTATTGTTTTTATTGAGTGTAGCCAAATAAATACTTGAAATGTACATATTTACGATAGTTTACTATTTATATTGCGTAATTTATCGTAATTAAAAAAAATAATGATTTCGAATGTAATCGGGATTGAACCTGCACACCTTTGGACTTTAGAGGATTACCTTACCAGCTGCGCTACTACGCGAACTTGAATAATAATAAGAAAATATATTCCTTATAATTTTGCCGCAAAATAGTGAAGATTTATATTGTATGTTCTTACCATACTTTTCCGTTTTAATTGATACAGTTAGGAGTGGTAAAACGCATAGTATATATGAGTGCCCTCTCTTCATCATATTATATGCAGTTTAAACCTGTAAACAGAGCGCTGTGACAATTATATGGAAACAAATGGAAAGGCGCGAAAACGGAATGAAAGGCTGTGTGTTCCTGTTACCGCATAAATTGGCGTTTTGAAAACGAAACACATCTGAGAAAGTATTTTATATTAGTTTTATTAGTTTATTCGTTGTTATTTCACTTGATACACATTGTTTAGCGGCCACTTTTACACGCTGTTTAACTGATCCATCGGTCAAAAATAAACCACTGAGTAAACAGTGTGAAAAAATATTATTGACGAATAGGTGGAAAATATCACTAAATCAATAAGTGAAGGAAATCTGGCATTTTTTCACTGGCTCGTCTGTTAAATTCATTACAGTGACTATTGAATCAGTCAGATGAGTTTGACTGATTGAAACAGTGAAATTCTCACTGATTCAATAGAGACCTGAGAAATTCGCGGGTTCAATGATCTGCGGGCTAGAATGTACACCCTTATGTACAAATATGCTGATATTAATTACACATTGGTTGTCTGCTGTCACAGTGGAAGGCGACTATTGGGCCGGCGTTCTCCAAGAGGTGTCAAACACCGTGCGGACCAGTGGCTTTAAGTTATATAAACACACATGTTTTGAATTCTAGCTTGTCTCAAAACGAATCCGCCAATTCTTAATGTCTCCACACTGTTAATAATTTCCTTATATTTATGGAATATTTTACGGAAACGTACAGTGTATATACGGAAATGCAATCAGTAATGACGAAAAACGGAGTTAATTCCGTAAATACAAAACACGGAAAGTCTCCGTATTCCCTTTGGCTTCAAGTTACGGGGACGAACAATGCCGATTCTGCAGGAAGCTTTCTTCGCCACTGTAACAAGAAAATTATCGTTTCTGCGGCAGTTAAGGTTATCCACGCGACTATGACCTATTCTTTCAAACATTAAAAAATAGCATCAGGCGTCTGTAACATTTGGCAACCCTAAAAATACACTAAATTTGATAGAAACTGAATTTTTGCTCTTCTATTTCGAATACAAATATAGAAGTTATTCCACAATTTTCACGTGAGAGTTGTCTGCCCTCGTAGCTCAGAGGTAAGGTGGCCGGAGGGTCGCGGGTTCGCGGTCCGGTGCCTCCGACGTGACAGATGCTCAGCTCGATTGTCGCACTAGGAATTCGTCAACAAGTCGGTCTCACTAGAGCTTCGCCAACGTCAACAAAGTCACAACAACGTCAAATGAAGGTTTAAAAAAAAAATGGTTAGTCGTGGAGTGGTGATATATTTGACTCGGGTTCAAACCTCGCTTAAGTACGAAGTATTTTAACCTTTTAATATAATTTTTTATACATGGTAGAACACCCACATAACGAAAATTAATGACATTTTCGCTATCTCTTGTTTATTTTAAACGGAAAGTACAGAAAACTAACTAGGAAATTAACGGAGAGGTTCCGTAAAATTTACGGAAAGTCCGTTTCTGAAAATCAATCTGTCCGTAATTTTACGGAGGGCTTACGGAAATTTCTGGATAAATTTTTACCAGCACTTTCCCGTAAAATGAAGGAAATTTTTTTTTTTTAACAGTGTACTGATTCATGTTTAGGGTGTAAGACGCCCAATAAACTGAATCGATTGCATCCGGCGTCCTGTGAATCCACGCAGCGGGCGCAACTTCGCACAGCCGAGTGACTTCCAAGGTGCGGTGGCTCTCTTTGCTTGTCGCGTCGCGAGTTCCCCTCCCCCGTGTTGACCTCCCGCTGCACGCGTTACGACGACCAGGAAAAGTTGCCTGGCGTGTTACAGCTGCGTTGCAACCGGTTGTCCAGTTGAGGTTTCCGCTTCTTCAGAGTTCTGCCGCGGTCACCCCCCGCATCCTCTACGGTAGCCTACTGCGGAGGACCGGAGTGTTGAGAAAAAAAAAAAGATCCCCCTTGACTCTGCACTGAGAGAAAATCCAACGAGATATTTGTTTCTATGTTGCCAATAAATATATTTAGTTGCCCCAATTAAATATTTGGTTCAGCACACAAAATTTGAAAAACAACAAATTAATTTTGTTCCTCTAACACAACACACGATTGAAATAACAATACCTCGGTGTTGGGCCGAAAGAAATTTGACTGTCAACAAACTATTTATTTGAATCACCTGTATATAGTCGTTAGATTAGCCATTTGTTCGAAAATAAAGCTCGAATGCTTGTTTGTAATTTTTGTGACAATTAGAATAGTACAGGTTGTTCACGGTAAAGTGAGCACTTTTGAAGCCCTAGTTACTTTTTTCCTATCAGCCATTTGTTATCCTTCCGCTACTTTTTAAAAATAAATTTTGCCTGTAAGTAATAAACACAGTGTATATATTTCACCTGACACGGAAGTTAACGTCTAAGGCTACAATAAAATATATTTATTGACTATTATGGTTTTATTACACGCAATGAAAGTACACAGATCAAACTACATGCGTATAATCGTTCTGTTTTCCTACCGCTTAAGGAAACTGCATAGGCAGGCTTTAAAAATGCGATATTCGACCACTTTCACGAATTTGTATCTCCATTAATAAACCTAATATGATAAAAAAAATAGGGACATAGGCAATAGTTTTTTATCCTTTCTAGCATAACTTCGTATTTCCAGAACATTTATTTACCGAGATACGCGTTTACACGTTAACAACGATTTCACAGAAATCGTTCCAGTACATAGGACCCTTAATGGAGCAGTGACTGGATAAACAATGAAATTAATTTTTAATAAAGCTCATTAGCAGAGTGGGTATAAAAGAGGTTGTGCAGTGCCTTTTCACAACTGGGGGTCACAATATTCAGATCGTTCTGTAGTAGAAAGAACTGTTGTGGCGTATTACCAAAGATGACTGCGAGGTCTTGCATAACATGCACTTTAATCACAAAATTCATCATTGGCTGAGCCGTTCCGGCGCTTTAGTCTCCTGGACCCACTATCGTTAAATATAAACAATTCCGTAGTTACAGTCAAGATGACTGCTATGGATATAGTTGGTCCAGGTGGATGGTAGTCAGGCATAGTGGTCTGTCGCACATAAATGTCGGTTCAGCGATGCGGATGGTTGGCATAACGATTGGGTCAATACAGGCCGACTACATTCCACGGCTTGAGTCTACGGTTTGCGTTCAGGCGCAGCCATGTGGTATCTTTGATGGACATAACTTGGGTGCATACAAGCTCAAAGGATGGGTGCCCTACAAGGAAGAGCAAAGATACCCTATTCCCTCTTCCCCTTTTCCAACTACAGCTTCAGAAGACAGTTTTGTCAGCAGCATCTATGATATTAATTAATGCGTGTGTGCTTTAAAAATAATGCTTACACTACCTCGATCTACTTCACATTATATATTTTGTCTCCAACATGATCGTAGTTGGTAGAGGTGTACATACAGAACACAGTCTTCAGTTCCCATGTTTGAGGTGCAAAGAGAGTGGTATTTGCCAGCGAGAGTGATCATGCTCAAAGAAGGACGAAAGGTAGAAACGATGTAGAGGGGGTGTTGTGAAGGTGATGATTTGGAGGAGGGGGGGTGCTACAGAAAAAAAAGGGGGGGGGGGGGGGTGCTACAGAAAAAGCAAGATCCGTAGGATGGAGGGTTGAGGGGGGTGTTAACCGGAGACTGGGTACGCCTACCTCAACACCAGCCCGGCCGGCGCTCCTGATTTATGTTTCCACATCAGCATCGATACGGGAATTATTATTAAAGCAGACGTGCCCTGCTCTCGGCTTATAACTCACCGCGCGCCGCTGGCCGGGCCGCTGCGCAGATAACGTATCGGCGGAGGTTAAGGGTGAACATTCATAACGAAAACTGTGGGCAGGAAATATAAAGAGATTGCCAAGGAGGAACTCCTCACACACACACACACACACACACACACACAACGCCGCGCCAGGATGTAAGGTAATCCCTACAGGAAGATCGCCAAGTTGGTTATACTTTCCACCGCGCACGACGAACTATTTAATAAGCCTCACATGGACGCAGGTCATCACGCATTTACACATTACTGTTGGTCCGTTGATCATTAGGAAATTTTTTAAAAACCGCTTATATTATACTTTCAACCAGAGAGTTGTACTCTTTTGCCAATGCGCCGATGATATAACACATGTAAAACTAATGTGTTAAGACACAGATTTCATTGCCCGGCTTTCAGCACGGAACTCAGGAGGATCAGCCAAGAAGATAAACATTTAATTATATGCATGTTAAGGATGGAATTTTTTCCAGGGTGATTATAAAGTGTTATTTTAACCGATAACCAGCAATAGAAATATTAATAATTTTAAACAATTTCGAGTTTAAGAAGGTTACTCATACCAACAGCGACATGGGCCGTTATAGGCCAACTTAATTTATCCTCACACTTCCAAGGTGTTTAACCTCTGGGATGTGTCTGTTGCTGTGAGACTGTGAAATGTTGAAGGTAATTGACACTGTACACCACGAGCGTACAGCATGAGAAGCGTCCCAAGGTGTGAGGGCGGGAGCAACTTCAATACTCACTATAAATGAATGCTGAGTAGTCGCCATGCGTTCTCAATTATCGGCACGTGTCGACACCAAGGAAATTCTATATGATCTGCTTGGTGGACAACCGGAATCTTGCCCATGGCCGCTCGTAGCGTATGAGACACCGCAGCAGTTTTTCTAACTGCGTCTTTCTTTTCACTTTTAATATAATTAATTGTTAATCAGTTATTCATTTCATAGATGTGATGAGTTAACACTGAAAATGGATAAACTTCCTTCTAAGGTATACCAAAATCAGTAGACTAACTTTTTATTAAAGCATAATTTAAAAAGTGTAATAATACGCAATCAAGCACCAATTGCTTCGAAATCTACCAGCCTTTTTTTCTTTGTGTTCTAACAAAAATTGAGTTTTAAAATATACAAACACAGACTTTAGGCAAGAATGGACAAAATAATATTTTTTTCTTTCTGTATCACTATCTTTCACCCCTTCATTGTGTTTTTTCAGGCTATCTCGTAACGGTTTCGACCTTACACGTATTGGATAAATTAATCGTAACTTCACATTTCTATACAGTGGTTGAAAATTCTTCCTTAGCGAGGTATTAAATTCAGCCCCCTCTTGTAAACCCAAAACTAGCTTACGATGGATTCGTTGTCATCGTAGTCTACCGTGGCTTTGGCGTGATCACGTTCCGTTGTCATATTTCAGCGCTGGGGCAGTGTTAAATACTACAGAGAAAACAGTCTGGTTGTTTTCGACTTGCTCTTGTGTCACTTCTGCAGCGAAATATGTTCTGCGCAGTGGTTACAGCCTATAGTAGGAAAAGCGTATGTACCTTACAACCTTGTTATATGTATTACAGAGTAATTTTTCCTTACTGCTTTGTCTGCTGAATTTGTGACCGTATACTTGCATTTCATTTCAAATCGCAATATTCGTGATACCAAGAACTTCATATATCATCGCTTGTAATACAATGTCTTGGTTTTCCATTAAAATTTTTCGCCGGGGGAGAACATGATATAGTGATTTCTTTAATAATAATAATTAAAAAAATGTTTATGTTGACTTGGTTAAAATTCCCGTGGAAACTTGAGCACTAAACTACTGTATCTATGCGGTAATCAGTCCGGCGGAAATCACCCAAGTTAATTAATTTAATTATTTCCCCTACTGCCAGAAGGCTCTGTTAACAAGAAAAGGCGCAGTTAACTCAGGCCACGAGCATAAATGTTTTATCCGGATAAGCTCGAACCAAGGAGAACTTGCATCGAAGGCAAACAAGGTGAGATCGAGGATTTCCCCACGTGAGATTAATAACTTACTAGCAGTCATAAAAACCGCTTCATCAGAACAGGTACGGTCACTTTTTGCTCGCTTCTGCAAGTGCTATAACTGTGAATTGAAGACGGGGGTCTGTTATTCATGATGTGCGTACGACTGTTGACCGTATAGGCTGTTCACGGTAAAATGAGCAATTTTGAAAGCCCTACTTACGATCTACTTGTACGGACGTTGTGTATTCCCCCCCCCCCCCCCCCGACGTAAAATTAACATTACCATGGGCCTCATCACTTTATTCATACGTCGGCCAAGTAAAACGGACAAATTATTAGGAAAGTAAATATTCTACAAATCTGCTAACTTTTACATTTCGATGTATTAAAACACCCATAAAAGAAAATCAATAATTTAAGTTATCACAAATGGCTACTTAACACTTTTTATTCGACTTTAAAACATGGAACTACTTTCTCTCCATTGTTACTAACTTTACTGGGCGAATGTCTCTTAGTGCGCCCTGTAAAATACATGCAGGTAGCGGCAGTGACTTTTTTCAAACGTTCTTCTCAAAAATGCTTACTTTACAGTGAACAGCCTTTACATATCCTTACGGATGCACGCGGATAGAAGCACCAGTACGTCCCAAGTTCGAATCAGTGATACCAATCAGTGAAATAACATTCACTGAAAGTCAGTTGAAAAGCTACTGCTGACCGGCGATTCAAGCAAATAAATCAGTGAAACTTATCTACAATATTAATAAGTTATCTGGCACTGATTATCGGTTGCTAATTTTTCAATGGTTTGACTCAATTCTCACTGTTTCAAGGTTAGAGTGTACTGTATTTACGACCCGCCTTGTTCGGAGTTCGTCCGTGTTGAGTAAGACAGTGCGATAAGGTCGAAACTTACACGTTAATCACATGCGCTGTAGCCATAACAGTAATCGGCAACCCCCTATTCTCGTGAAGCAACAAAATAAATAAATACATATCGTTGGACTTCATACGGCCAACTTAAATCTTCATAAAGTACGCGGCCATGTCTACGAATGTTTTAAATGTTTTGCAGCACTTTTTCAACTAGTCACGACATTTCCCCAGTTACTTTCTACGAGAACACTTCGAGCACAAAATCAATTTAACACTAAAAGTCACAAACCTGGGTATCATAAAAAAAATTATTTTCTCAAAAATGCAAAATTTGCAATGTTTAAGAATTCGCCAGTTGCTTGAAGTCGGAATGTCTAGCTACCCAACATCTACATGTATGTGGGATTCAATGGGATAACAGCGATACCTTTGCCCAAATAACAATTTTCACGTCACTTGAAGACTGTTGCTAACAATATTTTCACAAGCACATGGCACATAATCGCAGCCGTCTAATCCTTTATATTATACGCGATAGTTGAGGGGATATGCAGTGGAAATGTCTGAGCGGAAATGTTAAGAATGGAAGGAAGCTGAACCGTGGTAAATTATTATCCCACCCGTCAAGCTGGTGTTTGTCGACACCTTTGTTTTGTGCCTGTATACTTTGCAAAACTTCCCCGCATACTCACATAAATATTTAAGGAAATGTACAGGAAATATACGGCAAACGTGGTCCGTAACTATGAAAAACACAAATGTGCTCTCTGTAATATGGACTATGGTTCCTAGATCTAGGCCTAAATCTTGTAGTACATTGACCCATTTGTCGCGTGATAAAACTATAGACCGGGCATACCATAATTATCGGAATTCGTTCGATAATTTCTTAGGGCATTCCAACGCACCCATAGAAATGGGCTGAGAAACTTTCGTTTCATATAAAAATTAATATTTATAAATATAAAAAAAATCAACATTTTTATTTCTTGCTCGTATATGGTTAAACACCCAAATTACGAAAATTAAGTCACGAATTTTTAATCGCGCTCCATAAACCACAAATACAGAAAAAATGGAGTAGTAAATCTACGGAAAGTACAACGAATTCAAATAAATTTTTATGAAATTTACGGAAAATTCGTCACAGAGAAAACTGAGTGCCCGTGATTTTACAAAGACTTCTTGATAATTTTTTTTCCCCCTCCCCGTCATTTCGCGGAATTTTTTCTACCAGTGAAGGCTCAATGGGAGGGTAGTTTACTCGCTACATATCCCCCCGGTGTACGAGCCCAGAGCATCCCGAGCCTGAAGCACCATCATGGATGTCGTCTTCACATGAACGCTATTCACGATAAAGTGAGAACTTTTAAAATCAACCTTAGAAAAAGTCACTGCTCCTACCTGCATGGGGCCACGGTGGCTGAGCGGTTAGCCTGCTCGCCTCCCACCAAGA
Organism: Dryococelus australis; assembly: GCA_029891345.1. NCBI lineage: Eukaryota > Metazoa > Arthropoda > Insecta > Phasmatodea > Phasmatidae > Dryococelus > Dryococelus australis. The sequence continues at coordinate 56,944,482 of CM056999.1, forward strand.
CGAACCGGGTCCAATCCCCGGCCGGGTCACCGGATTTTCGCAAGTGGGAATCGTGCCGGACGATACCGTTGGTCGGTGGGTTTTCTCGGGGATCTCCCGTTTTCCGCGCCCGTTCATTCCGGCACCGCTCCATATCCACTTCACATCACCCTCATCGGCTCTCAAGACATCGCTGTTAAGAGTTGCCCAAATATATTTACTCACTCCTACCTGCATATAAAATTAGAGGCGCACTCAGTGACATGCGACAAGTAAAGTTGGTAACTATGGAAGGAAAGTATTTCCGTGGCTTAACAACGAAAAACAAAGTGTTAGGTGACCATTTGTAGTAACTTAAATTTTTTCTTTCGCTTTACGTTTTTTAAAATCATCTGAGTGTACAAATGAGCAGCTTACTATTCGAATAATTTCACCGTTTTACTTGATCGAAGCATGAATAAAGCGATGAGGCCCATGGCAATGATTATTTTACATAAGGCGGAAGAATACACAACGTGCAGACAATAAGATCTTAAGCAGTACTTTCAAAAGTGCTCAGTTTACCGTGAACAGCCAACACTGTAAAAAAATTGTTTGGGTAATTTCCTAAACGGTAATGGAAGTTTTTAACCTATGCATAGGGCTACCTGTTTTTCGCGAAAAGATTTACGGGGAGGCTAGACGTCAATATCCTATGTACACACTTGCAGTCTTCAGTTGAGTAGTGGCCGTTTGTCTTCGTGTGAATACAGTCGGCCACACTCTTCGTGTGAATACAGTCGTCCACACGAGTGAGCCAATCAGAGTTATGTTTCTTCGATATTGACAGTCCGTGATACGTAAGTAGACCCTAAACACATAAGACGCGTGACAATTCAAATGATCTAATCACGAAAGTGGTTCTGAAATCAAGTGTGTTGGAACACAACTTGTCCTGGAATTTTTCGCGAAAAACAGGTACCCATTCCTATACATTATATGGAAATACTACCACATGTCAGACTGCAAATATAGGAATGTTGAACGTCGTTACTATACAAGATTGGGGACTTCCCCGCGCATTTGACTGTTTCGCGAGCGAATGTAGGAACGGTACCAGGTATGCATGGGAAAATATTTTACCATTCCCACTTTCTCACTATTCGTATACACTGATATGGTAGTTTTACAAATAATTTCTTAGAGTGTATAATTTCCACTGAGTAGAAACACGCTTCTCCTGGTTTCCCTGGTTGTCCGCCTAGCTCAAACACTCCAAGTGCTATCAGCAATACTTGTTCAGGAATTTCTTCTTGAGCTTCTGAGGTAAGCGCCACAAGTGTGTTATCTCGGATAACCGAACAAGCACAGAAAAAAAAACAACTAATACACTCTAAAGATGAACGAGTAGTTACTGATATCAGTCAATTGTTTTCCTACTATCAACTCGCGATCCTGGAGGAAAGCACTTAAAACAAGTGACTCGTACCAGTGGACGTTTCACTTTAACTAAGCAAAAGTCGCAAACAAATGAGAACAAAAGAATCCTAACTAAATCAAAAAAACTCTTGCCGATTACCACCATAGGCTAAAATAGTAGGGGCGGGCCGGTTTCATTTCATTTCTGAATCGTGCAACACTTTATGGAGACGTACTACAAATTTCCGTTAAATCTGTGAAATTCACGTCACTTGGTAACAAAAAAACGCGAGTTGTTAAGGCAAATGGCATTTTTGCCTACCGAACACAAAAAATCAATTACTTAACACAAACAGAGTACATCGATCAAAAAAAAAAAAAAACATAAAAATTTAAATTTTCGCGATAAAATACTGCATAAATAAAGGCTACACTATATATGAAGGTAGGTGTGATGCTCGCAGGTGTGGTAACCCCCTATCATAAGCTCGTTGGCTGCTAAGTGTGTAGAGGTGCAGTGTTTATAAAGGAGCTGACAAGTAGCACGTCCATCTCTAACAAGCGTAAATGAATGACTGAAGATGGTGCCGAGTGGGATAGCTGATGTCACTTAGCTTATTTCACCTGCCCCCTTCCCTGCCCTACGAGTGTGCGCTGCCCCGAGCTGGCCATGATCGTCAAATTTTTTTGGGCACTAAGGCAAGATAGCGACAACTGATTAGTTGTGTTCCGATCGGAAGGGACCCAACTGCCATACCCCTACCCTGCACCCCTCACCCCAACTCCACAATAACAGACACCCCCTACAACCCCTCTTCAGCGAGGTCCTGGGGGTCAGTCACCTGTCTGTCCTCAATTCTCAATTGTCCCAACTGATTCAAGATAGTGTCATCTGCCTGCTTGCGTTCGGATCAGGTCCTGCTCGCTCATAGCCACCCCTCCCAACCTACCCAGCACCACTCAGAACCGACCAGAGTCCAGAGGTACATGACCATGTCTAAACACCCCTGCACCTCCCACCCTCATCTTCAGACCTGCTCCGACTTCACAACGACCACCACCCCCTCCCCGCCAAGACGTGTGCAGAGTCGTGGCCCCTACCACCCCCACTCTCGAAGGTGACTTTTTCTGAAGACCTTTGCTATCATCTAGCCTGGAGCTCGCAAAAACAAGTTTACGCACCCCAGCATCAGCTCTGAGAAAGGTTTTTTCATATTTTTACGTCAGTAGGTGGCCATGCAATACCAGCTTCAAGACAATGTGCCCTCCTCGCTACAGTATTAAGAATGTGTTTTTTTCTCCTGAATGTTCCCCTGCTTTGAGCCGCAGCCCTCTGAATGCATGCCCCAAGAGATTTGGCCCTACTGGCTGCCCCTTCAACCTTACACAATACACTGACTATATGAGCAGTGAAAAAAATTTACAAGTTCCTGAAATCAAGTTTACAATATAAGCCATACATTTAACATCCCAACATCAAATGTATACTTGAATCAAGCAAACTACGATTTGTAAAATCACACAAGACTTATTTTATTTACTTGTTAAAACAGAAATATTTTTAAAAGTATTCAAATAAGATATAATTTATTCGCTCATTAAGAATGTTTTCTATAAGTACTCACTCATTAAGAAATGTTTTCTATAAGTACTCACTCATTAAGAAAAGTTTTACCACCAATTCAACATATAGAAGAGAAATAGAAAATATTGGGAGAGATCTAAGCAACTCTTAACATTCAGATCTTGAGAACTGATGAAGGGAGAAGAGCAGAGTCGTGCGCGAGTGCGTGAGACTAGGGAAAAGAGAAAGAGAGAGAGAGAGAGAGATCTTATAAAATCCCTTGTATCAATGGCAACGGCTAACACGACGTCCACACATTGCGAAATACTTTGTTTTTATGCTGTGACCCACTCGTAGAGGCAAGCATGCTAACCAATGTGTCCCTCTCTTTTAATGTCTAACTAAAAACATTCCAACATAAAAGTATTCTATGTAACATAAAATGCATATACTTTAATTTGTTTAATATTTTAACAGATTTGGGTATGAATACAGGTGGAAATCATGATTTTTGGAGATGGAAAGTAGCGATTTCAGTGTTATTCGTACTTTTTTACTAAAAGCTCCAACCTTTTGTAAATTTACAGGGAAAATTTCGGCCATTATGAATCCTTACAGTATATAAAGAGGGATAAAATAATGTTTTCCTTTTTAACTCGGCATCTGCCAAGGTCACTTTGTGTGCGTGTGCATTGCATTAGCATAGCTAACGACATCAGGCATCTACTGTAGGCATCTGGAAAGCATCATCAAGTGCAAGCATTGATAACATGAACAATGCCAGGTGTCCACTACAACAATAGATTCTCACTACAATGTCTACTACAGCTCCAGATGCCTATTCTAGGCCCAGATGTCCACCACGATTACTACAGTTCCACGCATCCAATACAATGCCAGATGTCCACTAGTTCATCTAGAACACAATCAGCACAGAATCTACAAGGCATTTCATCAGGTACAATGCATCAAAGTCACTGCTGTGACAATTGCTATTCTGAATGTGTTGAAACATTCAATGCTAGTTTAGCCTATGGGAAAGATGAAGTCTAGAGTGTTCCAGACTGAATGTGCTGCCGAAAGAATTCATAATTTGTTTTGCAGGTCATGAAATAAAATTAGTGTATCATTTCCTGCCTGACCATTTAAAAGCTGGCGAGGATATTGTATCCTATTTACCTTGTGAAGACTGTCCTTTAGGCATGCCTGGCTTTGCTAATTATGAGAACTTACAGCATATGTGGAGGGATTGTATGTCGTGCAGGCTGGAACAGATGCTTGAAGCTAGAATCATTCCAGATATAGTAATGGACGATTCCAGAGTCAGTGAAGTAGATTCCGAGGCGAACACCATCATGTTATAAAATGTTATATGAGAGACAGACTTTTTTGTAAATAGTGTATACAAAAATTAATTATGTAAAAACGATGTGTTATGCTCAGGGTTTCGAAAACTAGCAAGCCAACTCCTTTGTAATTAAGGAGCTTGCTATTTCTTATGCAACCAATGCTAATAACTCTAAAATATTATGCTTTAAATCTCTCAGACCTTGGTATAGTTTAAAACCTGAACTTCAAGTGATGTTTCAGGAACAGACTTATGAGATACATAACCTGAAATGGGACTCTGGTGACATTGCTTATGAAAAATGTTTTCAATATGTAAATGATGTGCTACACAAAGACTGTCCCATATACATGCTTGGAAAAAGTGCAAAAGGAAAATTTAAAAACTTTAACAAATGTAGAGGATATTAATTTTTCCAATAATCGTTTGTTCCAGATAGTGTATGATTTTGAAGAAAAAAATGGAGATATTCGGCCCTGAGAAGTCGTACTCTACTATTTTTCGAGGATACAAGGAAGTATGGTTCCAGTCTCTAGGCAACATGTACTTTCAAACCCAGATGTGCAACAGAAATGAACATTGGAGTTTTCCAATAATCAATCCTTAATATATGTACGGGCAAGTTGGAGATTGCATTGGACGCAAGTGTGTGGCGTATAATTTAAGACCTGACACTGGTTTTCCGATTAGTTTAACCGAATAAGTATGGGATATGGAAGGTGAAAATCACTAAATATCCATCATCTAATAAAATTAAGTTGAGAAGGGAATATTACACTGTGCATGTTGTTTGGACAGAAGAATTCAACAACAAGCAACATTATACGTACATTGGTGACCAAGAATAAACTTCTCCCTGCAGCATGTGGTACTGCAATGTTTTTCAAATACAGAATATCTGTCTATATAAAGAGAGAGGACCATAGAGCACTTACGATAGAGAGGTTCAATACATCACTTCAGTATGCTAGTGTTACTCCAGGTTTCATGCGAGTGTGGTTTCGAATTGGAGAATAAGATAGTCCACTACATATACAGATGTTCAACGGATATGAACATTGGCATTTCTCGTTAATCAATGTAACAGAAACTTTTGAAGTGTTCGACATATATTCTGGCCAAAATGATTGTCCTTTATATTTTATATATACGTCCTGACAGCAAGCTACCTTGTAACGAAGGTAATCTGGAATTAGAAGCTCACAGTGGATACATCATCAAACACAAGTCCTACAAGAAAATCAAATACACTAAGCAGAAGGAGTGTAGTTGCTGTTCCGTTACTACAGTTTGGACAGAACAATGCAACAAGCCATATTATACATACATAGGTGACCAAGAATTCTCTTTTCCCTGTGGCATGTGGAAATGCAATTTTTTTCAAAGCAAGAACATCTGGCAGACTATATAAAGCAGTGTGATTAGTATAAAATCATCAGTCATGGTTACGATGTTCAAGCCTACAGACATATACGAGGTCCTACAAATTGAATACAGAAGAGTGTTCTTTAAACCATATGACGGTCTTCTACAAGTTCATGTTTGTAACAGTATATAGAAAATCCATGCTACATTTTCCACAAAAGTGTCGACATTTGGTTTGGTGAAGGAATAGCATGCAACGATTGTGCTGTGAGATATCTTTGCCCCGACAGTGACTTGCCATCAACATTAGAAGATTTGATGATTACCAGTCTTAGCAAGGAAATAGAAGAGGAACGGGAATACGGAGTAATCGACTACCAACTTACCAGACCTCAGCAGGGAATCACCGTTCGTTGGAAGGAGACCTGCAACAGGGACATCTACAACTTTATTTTCGAACAAGGAGGATTAGTTTTTCTGTCGATGTGTAAAAGAAATGTGTGAGTCAGACATTCATTTAAATGTACGTATTTCTCTCAAGCTTTTACAGGTACTGTAACTAACTGTAATACATCTGAATATCTTGTAAAGCAGTACAGACCTCATTAGGTGGATCGTAATTGTAAACTTAAGGACGAACGCATTGTAACTTCATGTTATGAGGAAGAAAATATTTGAAACATCTTGTTTATAATACCGACACTGTTTTGCATTATCAGTATTTTGAAGAATGTGATAAAATCTTCATACTTTATTTCATTATATAAAAGGCATGTTTGGTTACACGTCTTATACTTATAAATCAAAATGTTACACACATCGAGCAATAAAATTTAGCCCTAAAACATGCTTCGACTTGCAAATTTAGAGAATTAATATGCATACATTGTTGCATTGTTACTTGCTAAATCTTCTCAGTTGAGTGTTGGATGTCATAGTGGTAAAATTACGTATTTTCAACCTGCTATTGTTATGTCAGTGTCAAACAAGGAAAGTTTAATATAACTTATGCCCTATGATGTCAGGGAATTTCGCAGACAGATTAAAAATCAGGGTGGAATGAAATGGCCACTCCTTGAAAGCTGAGGTCAAGAAGGGAATATGGATCCAAATTTAAGAAAATAAATGAAAAGTTTGTTCACATAAATTGCTAACATTTATAAAAAATATTTTTTTAAAGAAAAATGTAATTGTTAGTGTTCAAATGTTTTGTGTTATCCTGTAACTGTTTCGGAGCAAGGTTTAACTGTAATACATAAAGTTTTTGGATCTACATGTATTTTCGAGATAATTTGTGTAACATACTGTATTTGCTAGTGTTATAAAATGTTGTAATATATTGTAAATTCGCTGGTGTTTGTTTAACATGCTAATGTTTGGGGAAAATTCTACTTGATATTGTTTTGGAACATCTTGTACTTGATTGTGTTGGAACAAGTATGTGTAATTTGTGTTTGTTTTAAGCAAAACTTTTCTACTTGCTTGTGTTAAAATGTTGTACATAAATTTTGGATCATCCCATGTTAGTATGTATTTTGTAAATAAATAATTATGTAAAATGAATCAATTTCTTAAAATTTATTTACCCTATTCCTTTTTTAAAAGTGAACATGTTTTAGTAAGAAAAATATTTTCTCCTAAGAGAAGGAAAAAGTACTTAATTTGCCATGTGAATTTAATTACAGATGTATATATTCATCTTGCTTTGAATTTATTTAGAAGAGCTGAGAGGAGAGGTAGACCGCCAGTATACACATCCTTCTCTATATGGAATAGGGTACATGTCAATAACACTCACCTACAACCTGTGTTCACTGTTTAAATATTCACAAAACTATATCAAAAAGCATCTAGAATTAATGGCCAAGTACTTTATTAAAAATTTTGGTTAGGTAGATGTATGATTGTGATTTTGTGAGTACAGGGGAAAAATCATGTAAAATTGAATTAGTTTCACATAGTTAAAAGAAATGTTTAAGAGAGTGGGTTGTTTGTATGGGGTATGCACTATGGAACAGCTAAAACAAGGGAATAACTATGCTGCTCATGCCTAGCTTGAGGGGGAGGTGGATTATCTCAGCTTCCGCGCTTGTTCAGAATGAGTTGACTGGAGAAGGATTTATGATGACGAATATATCAGCCTTGAGTATTTCAAAAAATGAAATGTTTTTGATGTGTATGAGACGAGGTGGTTTCGGTAATTAGGTTGATTTTAAGACATTTACTTTTCAAAGTTGATCAGTAAATGTGAGTGTGAGTAAGTGAGATAATTACATATATTTTAAGTTTCAGTAAATTTAACTTCTAAGATGCTTGATTGTACAGTCGTGAGAGTATTGGATATGTATGTAGGTTTGCTTTGAGTACTGCATGTTTTGTTTATAACATTAAATGTTTGAATTTTAAGTATTTTTTAACATTGTCTTGAGTGTAAGATATGAATTCTCATTGCTAAAACTTTTGTTACTAAACTTATTTTGGAATTGTGTTGTGTATAAAACTAATTAAAAGTTTTTGAAGGTGTAAAACTACTTAAAACATTTTGATGGTGTGTCCTAGGACATAATTTTTCAATGGTGTAGAAATTTTACGGTGTAGAAATTTATACAATTTTACAGTCTCTATAAATTCACATTATTTTAAAATTTTAAGTTATTTTTTTCTCTTGTGAAAGCTTTGTGCTGCTAGGTGACGCAAGGCGAGATAAGTCGCCAAGCATGGTCAATTCATTACTGGATGCAGGCTGTTTGACAATAAATTTATGCCACAGAAAAGTTGACAGAGTGGCGTGGCCAGAGGGGAAGTGCCCAGTCTCCCTCTGGCACGCATGTGTGACCAGCAGGGTTTTGCGACAGCAGGGGAGAAAGGGAATTTGTTAGGCAGAGCTCGAGGGGAAGTACCCAGTTTCTCCTTCTCTCCTCCCTCGTCATAACGCAGACACCACAGTCTATGCAATGTCTCGTTGGAGGGAAAAGGGAGTGGGCAAGTGTTATCAGTCAAGCATGATAGGGGTTGAGCGCCCATACAGTGGTGCAGCTGAGTGGCAGTTTAGTGTACTAGAGTTCCTCATTTCATTCACCTACTTCACGCTATGCACATATCCCACCCGTGTGGAGCAGCCCAGCCTGCCTGTCTTGTTCCACGCTAACCTTGTTTCCCCCTCACCATACACGCGGCACATCTGCCAACCGAGGTCTCGACCCATCTATTGTGTTTCTCCTTGCCAGATAGCAACCTGACACTAGTCCACATGCTTTGCTACCTTTTAAATCACAACTCTCGTTTCTGTCTTTCACTAGCAAACACAATACTTCTAAAATTAAAAAAACATTTTTGTCTAGGATCTTAAATTATTATTTTTACTTATATATTGTGTGGGTATTGGTGTATGTGTAAGTTATTAATTGTGTTTCCTTTTTTCAGAATGAGGGGTCACTTCAGAGTATTTACTGTGTGTTCAAACATTTATATTGGGGAAACTAAAGAAAGTATTTAGTTACGAGTCAAAATGGGTGAGCGTTAAGTGATCCTGTACTGACAGTTTGCTTGAAGATCTTTACGTAAGCGATTCCGATTCGGAATCACAGATGGGAAGACAAACAAGCCGTGAAGACAGTGTCCCTTCACCTAAGCAGATGAGAGTTAATCTTTTAGAGGACGATATCTACTTAAGCGATTCGAGCATGGATTTGCTTATGGAGAGATTGTCAAAACCAAAAGATCAAAATGTATCTGCTTCCCCCAATTATGAAAAGGATGATCTTTTGAATGACAACTTATTTCTATCATATTCTGAAGACGCTTGTGATTTGGAAAGTGCTCCAATCGTTTTACAACCGACTTTCGAGTCGATTAGAGATATTTCGCCACAGGAGCCAGAAAATAATTCCTTTTCCGATTCCCAAGCCTCAGTGGAAGCAGATCTGACGTACCAGCTTTTGAATGTGGTGTTCACTGGAAGACAATATGACACACGGATACGAAATTTTCAATTAGAGTCTGACCGGATACAAAATTATCAATTAGAATCTGATGTGGATTTTTCTCGTTTCTTTGAGAGTTGTAAATTCCCTTTATTAAGTCATTAATGGCATCAGCCTGGACAGTTAGATTATCCATTTCTGTAGCGGGTAAGTATTTAAAATACCTCACAGCAGAAGAAGGTGCTAGAGACTTTTTATTTTCAAAGCAAATACTCCCTATCCACATTTATCCGATGTGGGTATAATGTATGAAGAGGATATTGTTCCTTATCTCACAAACAGATTTGAGGACTTAAGTGTGTGTGGTTCTGGCTGGAGTCTCCAAATGTTGACAAACATGGACGTCCATGTGAATCAACATTGGCCATTCACCATCGGTGCTGCACATACTAAACTACACAAGTTTATTTCCAGTCGTCTTGCTTGTGTCGATGTAGACTGCCCATAGGGAATGTGTTTCACTATGCTGTTGTAGCATCATTGTTTCCAGCCACACAAAACCCGCACAGAACATCTTCATATCCAAAACCTCACCGGGTTTTTAATATCGAAGGTCTGTCGACACCTGTAGTCATACAGGATATTCGCAAGTTTGAGGAGAACAATTCTATTCCTATCAATGTCTACTGTGTGGTAAACAAAGATAGCAATATAATTGACGAAACTTTCGAAAAGGGTGGGGTTGTAATACCCATGTGTATTTCTCCTTTATGCCATGACAAATATGTGAATATTTTGGCGATTTGTGGGATTGGAAATTACACTCATTTGCATTTTGTCTGTATTAGAAACTTGTCAAAGCTAGTTGGTAGTCAGCTGAGTAAGAAGAAGTGTAAAAAAACCCATTTGCGAGCATTGTCTCCAGTACTTTATTAGTGTGGAGAAACTCACTAATTACACTATTCTTTGGCAGCAAAAAAATGGCTGTTTGCAGTTCTTTCCCCACTGATAATGACAAGTACTTGGAATTTAAAGATTACAGTAAACAGCAGAGATCAGGTTTCGTCGCCTATTGTGACATAGAAAGTTGCCAGAAACTCATGTACCTTGCTTGCCTAATGATAAAACAAGTAATGCAACTACCATCAACTAACATGTTCCACATGCTTGTAGCATTTTGTTGGTTTGTTCATTCAATCCAAGTTTATCTTAGTATTTCGAGTTTGTGGGTGCTAATTGTATGTACAAAATAGTTGATAAATTAGTTAAACTTACAAAGTGGGTTGCAGGAATTTACAGTGTCATTGTTTCGATGAAGTCAAAAACGCCTGCTGATGAAGCTAGGTTGGTGGCTCAGAAAAGATGACACATTTGTAAAGAACTGCTCGATACAGATGATATTGTAGTCAACCATGACCATATGAAGGGCGAAATCAGAGGCCACACACATAATAAATGCGACGTGACTTTCAGACTGCCCAAAAGACAACTTGTCCCTGTTTTCCATAACCTGCAGAATTATGATGCTCACTTTCTCATAAAGCCCTTGGCTGAATGTCACATAACGTTACACGATGGAACCATTGTAATTGAAAATCCTGGAAAAATCAAAGTGACTGGAATGACCCTTGAAAAATACAAATGTATCACAAAAACATATTCCCAATGGGACAGAATGCAATAGAAAGGGCCAATATTTCAAGTTAAGATTTATTGATTCATTCCAATTCATGAGCGCCTCTCTGGGAACTTTGGCAGGTAATTTGCTACCTGTGCAATTGAGTATCGCCCGCTCGATGTTTCCAGACTGCACCTAGTTCGAATTGGCAAAATGGAATGGAGTTTTCCTTATGACTTTGTTAAGTCGCCAGACAGTCTGATGTGCAAGTCACTCCCACCAAAGGACGCATTTCATAATGTGATGAGAGGCAAAGGCATTAGAGATGAGGATTATGCTCATATGCCCAAGCCGCATGGGATGCCTTCAACTGTATAAACTTGCTGCAGTATGCCATTCATTACTTACGTGTGGACTCTTGTTTGATGGCTGACGTTTTTAAGAATTTCAGGATCGTATGTTTAGCTCCTTATGGTCTTGACCCCACCATGTACATCACAGCTCCTTCTCATTCATGGGACACTTTATTGTCAATGACACGTGCACTGCTGGAGCTATTGACTGATCCCGACATGCATCTTTTTGTAGAATGTGAGGTTAGTGGCGGCATTACCCAGGTTTCAAGAAGGTGTGCTGAAGCCAACAATATTTAATGGGTGATGACTATGACCCCAGTGTGACATCGCAATATATATGCTATTTTGACATCAACGGGCTGTACAGTCATACAATGTGGTCCAAGCTTACAATTAGTAATTTCGAGTGGGTTAAGGCTGACGTGTTCTCTTCATGGGATTTTGCAAAGCAGGTGAATGATCATGAAACTTCTTTTTTCATGGACGTTCAACTGTCATTTCCAGAGGAGAGTCATGATATACTATCTGATCCGCCTTTGGCCCCATAAAATGATATACTCACAAACAGCTTGAATGAGAAACTTCTCTTAACACTCGTGGCATGGAAAAAATTGTATATATCGGGAAACACTGAGGCAGTACTTGATGTATGGGGCCAAACTTGACTCTGTTCATCGTGTTTTGCGATTTGAGAAGAAGGCATAAATGGCTCTGTTCATCGACTTTAACATTAAAAAATGTGCCCAGGCTGCAAACACATTCGAAAAACCATTTTTCAAGTTGATGAATAATTCAGTTTATGGAAAAACATTGCAGAATGGCCACTGAGAAAGGGATATCAGAGTTTTTTTCGAGGTATGACACGATCTATGGTGCTGCAGAGCTGACAGGACACCCAACATTTGAAGTGTGGCAGATCATCGATGAAAACTTAGTCCTCATCTAAATGTCAAAGAGTTCTGTTCTGTTCAACAACCCTTTGTATAGTGGTGTTGCCATTCTCGACCTTTCAAAATTAACACTATGAATTTCACTATCAGTACATGTGTATAAAATTTCTTCTGCCACCTTTACACCTCGTGTATTATGACACATTCCTTGGTATACTCCATTGCTTGTAATGACGTATATAAAGTAATAAATCCAGTTTTAAAGGCGCGGTTCGATACAGCCAACTATGCATTCGATAACCTGCAAGGAATTTCTCAAAGGAACAAAGGCCGAATGAGCAATTTATTCGTAAGGTGAAGGGTGTAAAACCCAACATGTTGCAATCACACACGTACGAAGATTATCGAGATTGCATCGAAAATTGCATAAGGGTAATGAGAACCCAATATCAGTTCCATTTGTGTGCTCATCAAGTCTACACCAAATGCATAACAATGGCAGTGTTGTCAGGTATGGATGATAAGCAGTACATTGAGGCGGATGGGATAATCAACCTTACCTTGGGGGCACTATCAAATACCTGAATAACTTTTTTTTATTTTCCTCGATATAACAGTTTCAATGCCACAATAAATTTATAGACCTCCCAACACACCACAATGCCAAGGACACCCATCTGCCGAAACCACACGCACCTCCTGTTCCACAGTCATTCCAGCTGGCTATAATCATCATCGCAGCTGACTACAACTACTTTTCACCTTTTGGATAATAATCACAGCTGACTACACTATAAATTACATTACCATTCAATGCTGTTGCTCCCTGTTTGCCTACCTGTAAGACATTACATAACTTCAATAACAACTATCTTTATACAAGTGTCTTCGATCCAATTTCCCTTGTCAAACAAGAAAAAATCTATTTAACGTCTTCATCATTGAAATTTGGAAAGTGTGTGCATATGAGTGTTTTGCTTCAGTCACTTGGCATGTATGTGTATGTGTGCTTGGCGAAATCCATACCCGGATGTGACAAAATAATGCCTCTATATGCATCTTTATGAATACCCCACCAGTGGGTCATTTAATGTACATAATAAATGTGTGTAAGTAGGAAAGAGACAACAAACAGTTGCTTTTCTATATATTATGTAAAGAAAATTGTTTGTTGTACATATATCTCTTCAATTGTGTTTTAGTTTGTGTAAATATATATTTTTTAAATCTTGTAATATATGTCAAACCCTTTGTGACCAGTAGTAATAGTAACAGAAATCTAACAATAGTAATAATAGTTTTAGTAACAGTAGTTGTAGTGCCAAGTTCCAGATGTAATGTTTGTAAAATGTTGTTGATGAAATGTTATTAATGAAATCACATTAAGTTCGTAAGTTGATTGTTGTTAAAATGATATTAATGAAATATCTGTTTTTTGTAATAAAAAAAAAAGTGTTTATAATCTGAAATATTGTTACATCATTTCTCTTAAATTGTGTTCCAATATGGGTAAATTATTTTAATGTATAAACTCAATGCTTTTTGTAAATTAGTTTTTGTTGTAGTCTCTTGTATATAAATGAGAAAATGTGTTTGTGTATGTGCAAAAAAAAGTGACTGATTTCTTTTACTGTTAATAATGAATTGTTTGTTGTAAATTCAATCTTTTTTTTCTTGTAATATTGTAAATACGTAGGTTTAAGGAGAATTTTTGAAAAAAAGAATACTTTATAGTAAAATGTTAAAAAAATGAATAACGTGTCTTTTTATTTATTTGTTTTAATACCTTATGTCACTAATTTTTTTTGCAATAATATCTTATGTAAAATTAGATAACAAAGTTATTAGTGTGTGTGTCTATCAGTATTGGTAAGCTGATAACTTGTATTTAAATTAATTAATTTTTTATGCTTGCTTTCACGAAGAAGAAAATGTATTTTTCTTTACTAACAATACTTATTACATAGTCTTTGAAGGGCTGAGGGGAAATTACAAACAAATTATGGAGATAATTAAATATAGCTGAATGAATGAAGTTGTTTGCAAAGGAATGAGGAAGCAAGTTATTACTTTGAGAGAAACTTGCTCCGCTCAAGTTGGAGTGACTTTAGTGACATCTCAGAGGAATCAATTGAAAGCAAAGTCCCGCATACCTTCAAAGAGGTAGGTAGCAATAACCTCTGTCTCTCATTGACTTCACTCTAATTCTACACCGAACACAGTCCAGCAACATAAAAAAAAATGTAATTTTACTTATACACAGATTATAAGAATTCCTGTTCAAGATACAACACGATGATGTCTGGAGAAGAAGATAAACATGATATATTTTTACTAGTTTTTAAACAAAATTCAATTCAAGTAATTAAACAATACCAATATATTTTCCCGTACTGACGAACGTCGCACCTATGTTCATATCTAGTGATATGAATTTCACAGATTTAATGGGAATTTGTAGTACGTCTCTATGAAGCGTTACGGGCTTAAGTACTTCTTCACATCATCTGAGTGTCCCTACGCTTCAATGGAAATAATTTGTGTTAAAAGTGAATTATTCTGAAAATAGTGAAAATACAGTTAAAAATTATTGTTTTGTTGTCTGTTGTAGAATGAATGCAGAGTTTTTCTCTAAAATTTCAACTCATTTGTCTATCCGCTTCACTACACGTATATAGTAAGGCTCTCCACACACACAACTAATAAGATGGCGTAATTACTATGCTGGACTCATCAAACGGACGTGTTTTAAAAAATACTCAAGATATATGCGAGAGGCGTTAAGTAGTGTATGTGTATTTCTATTATGCTATTTTGTCTGTTGAAAATGAAAATGATAGTTTTCATATCTTTATTTATTCATACCGACTAGCTGGATTTCGTTTAGTGAGATTGTACTTGTCGACATCAGATGTTATTCTCGTAGGTAAAATACTCTCTTGTGTAAATCATATTTCTTAGCTCGAGACTCACGTTATGTTTAAGACTCATGTCATTCCACTTATTATTCACGTAGTCGGTTGAAATTTGTCATTCAATGAATGTAATTTATTCATACGTACTATACTCTGAGATTCTCTACCATTTAATTGCAGTCCGAAAACTGATCATTTAACACGTAAATCGCATCTTTCAAAGTCACCTATCTACCTTCTATAAGCAATATCCCACAAAAAACATTCAATTTACACTTAGGCCACTCTTAGAAATCGTTTTCACACTCTAAATTTATCCTGTGTGTTAAATATATTCGTATAAATCGCCTATCTATCACCAACATACCTCAAAACACCTCAAAATTAGAAAAATTTAAAAAAATTAAGCCTTAGACCACTCTTGTACTCAACTCTACACCTATATAAAACATTGCAACCCACCACTCTGGACAGTCGACTGCCAGAGCTCCAAGGGTGAGGATGTGCCAGAGGTCCTGCTACCCCCCTCCCCCAATCAAAACAAAAGAAAGTACAGCAAAAAATTAACACTTTCAAATTTGACCCTTTCAATAAATTTAAACCTTTCAATGCAATTAACCATTTCAGTACGTTTAACCCTTTCAATATATTTAACCTTTTCAATACATTTAACCCTTTCAATGTATTTAACCCTTTCCATTTTTGGTCACACGAAGATCGGATTAACCATTTCAATCGATTTAATTAACCCTTTGATATCAAATTGATAATCCGATAAATCATAAATGGGAAATGAAACCGGCCCGCCCCTACTACTGATTAAATATTAGGTAGACCGGTTATTCGTCTTCTGCACACTTAACCAACGCTGGCCTACGTCAGTCCAACACAACTGTCAAAGTCACGTGGTCAACAGTGATGAACGTGTTCGTTTACATCTTAATTTTTAAATTACAAGCACTATTATATTAATAAAATACCTTTATTGTTTTGAATTAGATCAAAAAGCGTTACAAATTGGTTAGAGGAAGTATAAAATATCTCTAAGCACTTGTTTACAAATCAGGTTTCTAACCTAAAATCCAAACCACGCCGTTTTCGCTAGACATGTTGGCAGAAAAGCACTTCAATTTTGGCACACGGAGATTGGTTGTGCGCAGCCAGCGAGATCGGTCTACCTCATCTTTAGTCTATGATTACTACGGAGTAATTTACTCTTTACTCTTCTCTGGAGCGACTTTCTCCGTTTCCAAATTACCGTTATGATCTTTTATGTGCAATTTTTGCGCCCGTTACGAAAGTGTTTGATATAAATTAACGCTACGCACCTTAATGGAGTCCCAGATAAAAAATCTACCAAGTGTGTGAGATAATTTTTCGCCATTCATTTTTCTTTAATTTGAGGTGTTCAATATCCATAATGGTTTGATTACTTAGGTATTATCGAAGCTTCTGATATTGAAAAAAATATAACTCACTAAATTTATTTACAATATTAGAAAAACTATTTAAATGACAACCCCCTAAAGAAGAAAGGACATGATTTATGCAGTATAAAATAGTTTATTTTATTAATTCACAAAATTTGATGTGTTTCTTTTATTGTTTAAAACTGCGGTATTTCATTCTCATTTCATTTTGGCATTTCGGAAAGTTTCAAGTGTTTATTGTAACTTAATACACGTGAGAAATGTAAAATGTATACTGTGCTATAGATGAAAGTTCTTTTGTTTAAAAATATGTTTATACTAGTTATTGAGAGAGTAAAATTGTTGGAACTAGAATAGAAAAAATAATGCCTATTATATACTGTTTGTGGTTTTTGAATGGTTTATAAAGTTTCAGTACAATATAAAGAATTTCACGAAAATTATGAAATGAAATAAAAAAAGCTGACGCAGTCAGCTTTGTTGGAGCGAATCTTCAAAATCCATCGTAAAATAAATTTTGACGGTTATCGTCAAAATTCCCGTGGTCGGCGAGCAATCTTCTACTACGCCACAGATAGTAAAATTGCAGGTAAGTATCTTTAAAATCGTTAGTATTTATTGGACTGGAAATCTCACGATTACCTTGAGTGTAGAATATCGCATGTTTTAGAAAATCATGTACAATGAACCCAATTTTAACATCGTGTTACAACATAATTGAGCCGATTAATTAACTTAATGGTAATTAATGTTTTAAATAGTGATTACTTTGGATTTTACTAACCGCGCTATTTTGATTTACCCACGCTTTTATTGTTATTCTTTATTATACCCTCTGTTCTAATAACCGAGCGAAGTGGCGCAACGGTAACTCACTGGACCCGGGTTCGATTCCCGGTCCGGCCATCCTGATTTCGGTCTTCCATGGTTTCCCCGAGTCCCTAACAAAGGTCCATGGCCGATTCCTTCACATTCCGTCCCCGATCACTCGTCACTGTGCAATTTGCACCGTCTCTAATGACCTCGCTGTCGACGCTAAGCTCGACTACCTACCTAACTATTCTAATAATTTATATTTTGTGTTCATCAATAAAAGTTACTTCTGGTGACGAGCCAGCGACGACGTGAAGGGTTTTTACTCCCTCGGCAAAGCGAAGAAAAGGAATTAAACACATTATAACGCTGGTATGCTTGCCTCCCTGGAGAGCCCGAGGGACTGTTACGGATGGTACAGATAGCATTAACAGCCGCAGCGAGGATATGGAATTCTTGTTAAACAGATGAGGAGTACGGTGGGGTGGAGATATGTGTGGACAAAGTGGAGAGGGGGGTGTAGCCTGGTGGGGGCAAGGTGACCCCCCAGTTATCAGTAGCTGGCTGATTGCTTATCAGCCGAGCTGGGCCTTATCGTCTGTAACTCGGTCGAGCAGGGGTCCTGGGTCCACGCAACAGCGCCGGCCGGCTGCGAGCCGGAGCAGTAGCGGCGCTCGTAGCTCTCGTCACGTGCTGGGGACGTGCCTGCCAGGGGCCTAACTGCGCCATCACTGTCCCGATACGTCGCTGGCGCGGCTGCATGATTTTGAAACGTCGCAAATGCGACATGCCAAAGAAAATTCTGACAACCTACAGTATATGCTGTAGTAACATCGGCGTGATACTGCGATACGGTCGATGTTTAGTCTTGGGGCCAGTAGTATCGAAAAGCTGGTTATAACGCACTGTATTAAGAGTGGTAAGACAGCATGTTTTCAAGATTATCGATACAACCTACAGTATATGTTGTAGTAACATCGGCGTGATACTGCGATACGGTCGATGTTTAGTCTTGGGGCCAGTAGTATCGAAAAGCTGGTTATAACGCACTGTATTAAGAGTGGTACGACAGCATGTTTTCAAGATCATCGATAATGTTAATATCTGCAATATCGATATTCTGGTATATCTCAACTGTTAATACTTATACGAGGGCGATAAAGTGCATAGATCATTTTTACACGTTTTGAAAAAATATATCGAAAAGAGAGGAAAGTTTAGGCGACAAAAATGCCTACAATGTCCATCTCCAGGAGATAGGAGGAAACCATCATTAACGTGAGCATTTCTGAAAACACTTTTGTCTTCTTTCGGGTCATTCTGTATCCACCATAAATAAAAATTAACTACTATGTCGATTCTGTAACTAACCAATGACTAAAGTTTGTTCACAGTTAACTAAGCACTTTTGAAATAAAAAATAGAAAAAAAATACATGCACGTAACTGCACGTAACTTACAAACTGAATTGTAGGTTCCCAGTATAGTTCGCCGCAGCATAGTATAGAAAGTGGTTCGATGCTTTAGGTCATTTTTAATGTGCAAAATTCACGCTTTTCGATACTGAATTTCTTTTATTAAATTTCTGCTTGTTCTGTGTCCACAAAAGTGGGAATTTGCTTATAAATAAAATATTCTTCTTCTCAAACTAGTTCACACTTTCACTTGGCCAATGTGTTAATAAATAAAGCGATGGGATCAGTTCCAATGTTGATTTTACACATGGCGGAAGAATACAAATGGGTAGAAAGTAGATTAATGCAGGACTTCAAAAAGTAGTTCACCATGAACATCCTATACTAACCACGCATCGCGACCAACTGGCCCTATGAAATGTTAATGCACGATTGTTTTGTACTTAATCCCGTTCGTACATAAACACACAACAAAAAAGAATCAATTTCAAAAACCACCAATTTAAGAACAAGGTTTTTCCTAATATGCTATCAATATTTTAAGATATGTCAGTCAGCATTTATGAGTGAGCCGTTACCGCCACAAATACTATTTCCAAGGCTGATTCCAAAATAATGCACAGTCATCGATGAACCAGTTATCACGAAACTAAACCCAGCGACTTGATGCGAAAACATTTCTTGGCGAGCTCTTCTTCAAAATACTGCAGATTCGTGAAACTTTCATGAGTGGATGCTGAATACCTGACACGGTTTAGATTTTTCTTTTTTGAATATCCCAGGGTTCAATGGACCGGCAACAATAATTTCATAGTCCCCAGTTAAGCTCGCGAAAATAACCTCCTAAAAGAAAAATAATGGTCCGATTGTGTACTGAACTTCTGACACACATTAAAATTCCAGGGGATTTTTTAAATAAAATTACTTTTGAATGTCAGCATGTATATTCCATTTTCTTTTAGTAAAGAGAGGGTTGTTCATTTTGTAAAATAATATATCAGTAGTACATTGCTATCGGAATAATTTACCTAGGCTAATACCAATTTTTTAAAATATACAACTGGATGGTGAAAAGTATTGTCAATTGTCTGATAATACAGTATTTTGAATACCGATATAACTTTTGATAGTAATTCGTAGAGACCTACAAAATTCGCGATTAACTTTACATATTTTTACCTTTGCTATAGGTTTGTTATTGGGTCATACTTTATCTGACACACCCTGGGTAACTTTGTGCCAATAAATAAACACTTCACAATTGTGTGCCCCAATCACGTGCAATTCAGCCATAAAGAACGTGGCTTCACTTCTGTATAGCAGCCAATGTACAACGATGCCGGCTTGGGTAGGTACAATACTGTGAAGCCCAGCCAGGTGCCAAATAATAACGCGAATTTTGTATGTCTCTATTAATTCGACATCAAACATCGGCTAAGTACTGATGTCAATCCGTAACGTGCTTTTCCCGAGCAAACATGCATAAAACGCACAAAACGAAAATATGAATAGATTCCCGATGGCCAGCTTTATTAAAGTTCCGGGTTAGAGTTTCCATAAATGCAGTTCCATCAATTTTCAATTGTCGGACGTTATCTTAATACCGAACGGGCCGGACATTCGAAATCACAACTAATAAATAAGAACAAATAAAAGATTTCTGGCCGAATCACGAAGGAGTCGAATATACTTAAAGTAAAGCTGTGTCTGTCGCCCTTCTTGTGGTTAAATAATGTTAACTTCTTCTCACTTTAACCCTCTACTATTTGACCATCAACGTCACTGCACTGATGGTCTCTCTGCGACAGCTTGTATATGTGCAATTCGCATGGATGATCACGTACTACAGTCCTGCTCATCATGCTACAGATACTGGGATAAAGAAACCGTCACGGGCGTTGCCTGCATCATGCCGCGATGGCAGTAAAATGTACAGTATAGAGTAATCCGCGTAGGAGGTGTTGATATGCCCCGCCCCGTTCCGACCCCGCCTGTCTCAACACACACTCACGAACACACGCATACACATATGTACACACACACAGTTGGTTATAATTGATGAAAGGATTTCAATAAATGATTAGTAGAGCCTCGAGTATTTCGCGGATTGAGTTGGCAGCAAGCTAGGCTGTACAGTTAGTTCTCTATACACTCGAGATATTATTGTTTGCTTATTGGTTGATGTGACCGAGCGAGGCCTCTGCACAGCACTGTTAAACACTCACTCACACTACTACTTAGTGCTTTTTACTGGCTCGCAGTTGAACGGGGCGTGTCTAAACAACTGTCGTCCAATCACAACAGTAGGAGAAAAGAACAAGTGTTTGCAGTCTACCACGCCTCCGAATGAATTCACGAAGTACTTGTTGCTCTAAATATTAGTGAGTTGTGTTAACCAGTGCAGCTATGCGTACACGTATTACGGAGGCTGCCTGCCTCCATCGTTTTTCTCTTTTTTTTTGGCCGACAAGTGCGGTGCGGGAGCTATAAGGGTCACACTGGCACGCGCTACAAGTACGCTATCGCCGCTACGCGCAGGGCTCTGAACTGGCGTACGGTGTCCTCGTAGTGCTGAGTGTACCTATGGGACTTTCTGCGGTGACCCTATAATTTTATTAATTGAAAGTCTGTGTCATAATTTAATACAGGCTCGTATTGCAGTTTGACTCGTGTCCGGCTAGTATGTTTTAAGATACGATAGTCTGAACATCCAGTCTTTAACTATACTGGAGGGTTCCAAAAACATATTCACAGCATGCGTGGTAATTTAAAGTACCATGACTTCCTCGTTTGCGGTGTGATGTCGTTTCGTAGGTAAATCGTATACTGGGGGCACGCCAGGTAGGCGGAATCCTCAATGTATGCGCATTCGGAATTTAATCCTGAGTACACAGTATGCAATGAAATATGTTGCTGTATGCGAAATGTGCATACAGAGTATAAAATTAATTATATTTAAAAATGATGCTCTGCTTGTATGATTTAAATATTACAGTCCATTCAAGGTTACTTCCAATTTTTCTGAAGCACTGCTAAAGTTCTACTCCCAGAATATTCATCCGCCTCATGCAAACAAAGCTTAACTAAGTATAGGAAATTATAACAAGGAGACAACGCGCCGAATTCGTGCACATCCACTGTAATAATATTTTGCATAAGAACTATTTCTTAATAGACATTACCAACACATCTATTTCTCCCTGTCATTATTCCGAGTAATTATAAATGAAATATTATATTTTATAGATTAAATATAACTAAAAATTCAGTTTCACCAAAAATAAGGTAGGCCTACTTTTATGTTAACAAAAGTAAGAAAAACTTGTGATACATGACATATTTAGTAAACAACCAAACACGTCATACATGTGGTGATTTTTCAATGGTTTGATTCAATAAGTGTGAAGAAACCGCGAATAGACTACCTAACTGCGACAACTCTCGTACAAAGTATATGCAATATTTACTTCATGTTTATTTTCCGATCGACTGAAACAAAACGTTAATTGTTCCCTTCTTACGTAAATATTCCAAACATATACAAACAGTTACCTGGTGTGGAATGTAAGATTGGCAATATTTATTTTTAAAAAAGTGGTAAAAGGATTTTAAAAAAATGGCTGAAAGGAAAAAGTAACTAGAGCCCTTAAAGTGCTCACTTCACCGTGAACATCCTGTACGCGAATAATCTGTCTTTGTTAAAGAGTCCACATACAAAGGAGGGATGCAGGCACAATGTTGCTTGATGTGTTGTCTAAGCCATTTTCCTGACAGTAAACAAACACTTCTACAAAAGAAAAAATAAAGACCGAAAAAAACATGCGATTCCGTTATCTAATCATGTCAGTACCTCTTCAGAATTAAGAAGAAAGCAGGATAATTTTATATCGACGACTTTTGGTTTTATGGTGCATTGTTGAACACACAGACTTCCTGTAGGTTGCTATATTGAATTATGTTCGGGAGTTTTCGAACCTAAAAACAAGCGTGAAAACACTTTGCTTATCTAGTTTCATTAAAAATAAATAAACATTATAAATGTGAAATAAAAGGAAACTAGTCATTATAATCACATAAAACGTTTATAAAGTTATAGTCGTAGGCAGAGATCGTTCAGGCGTGTTAAACAGTTTTATAATGGAACCTCTCTTGTTGAAGTGATATTCACTGATTGACAGACTAGGTAAGCGATGCCCTTAAAAAAGAAACTCTCGCCTATTTATCGCTAGGGATTCGAACCCTGAAACCACGGTTCGCACGCACAGTGAAAAAGACGACTGCGTACTCACAAAGCCTTACTGTAAAGTAGTTCGCACGCGAGTCCTGAAGGTACGCAACGAGGCGAAAACCATCGACACATCAGTTTGAACTTTTGATGAAAACTATTTTACATGTTTACGAGATTCGCACGACCCACTTGAAATACACAGAAATAACTGAAGAACATGACTTCATATAGCTCACAAAAACATCACTGAAAATAAACAGAACATCCTGCCCAGCCACTTCGCAGTCGATAATCCCAAGGTCCATGAAGGTCCATAAATCTGTTCATAAGAACTAACAGAAGGGGAGGGAAAAAAAACAACTCTATCGAGCGTCGGATTATAAGGCCGTATCCTTAACGATCTTGCGTACAGAACGCAGCGTGCATGATTTGGACTGAAGAACTGGTGAGACGTGGCATGTGAAACTAACCAAAGTTTTGATTAGTCGACGAAAAAAAAAAAAACTGCTGCCGGTCGTGATTGTAACGTAAACTCATCTCTGTTTGGAATTTATTTCTCCACAACTCGAAAATATCGCGCAGCCGGTTAAGAAACGTTCTGTGGCACGGAGCTAGTTTTTATATGCGACTGATAAAAATCTTGGGCACAAGGATAAACTGGTCATGTGTCAAACCAGACCCACTCTGTCCCCGAATCCAAAGCAACTAAAATATTCGTCTTGTAATCCGGAATTTAAGATACGATTTAATTTCCATGTAGGTAGGTACTATTACATATTACAGTCTTGGATATTGTACAATCGCTGTCAACCGTGTTTGCTGTATACTGAGACAAATTTTCGTACTTTTCAAAGTATTGGTGGCAGACATGAGATGAGATGAAAAATAGGACACGTTCTATCTACAAAATTTTGTTTGGAATAATAGCAGCTATCATGATAGTTGCCGTTAAACATTATCCTAAATGTCACAAATTTATGTAAATAATTACTATGTAGAGGATGGTGGTGGCGTGTGCCATGTCGTGTTTCCCTGAAAACTAAATGCGCCAAAGCCTTCAGGAAGTAAAATAATTGCGCGCAGACGAGCCATATTATATATATGTATGTATGTATGTATGTATGTGTGTGTGTGTGTGTGTGTGTGTGTGTATATATATATATATATATATATATATATAGTGTCCGCGCGCCATGTCTAGGCGAACGGGCTCCGTAGTACGCTACGAAGTTTATCTGCTTATAAGTGGCACGCAGACTATATTATGAATTATTGCACTTACGGGGGGGCTCTATAAGACCTCAAGAGCCTCGGATCTACCCTCATGCATAAGGCATACAAGTTTAAAACGCATAAGAAGCTATCATTAAAAAATCACTTCAGAATTAGCGTCTTTACGACTAACGAAGGGGTATTATTATAAAGGTGTCCCGACTAGTACCTGCAGTAACTAGAAGACAATCTACCAAATAGCTGACCCCAAACTGGCACTCGAACCTACAAATACCCAATGGTACGCAGGCACTACTGATACAGTACATCCTCTGATTCGTGTGCAATGACCTCACTTATCGGTAGTCCTCATTCACGCGCATGTACCACGCTTTATACGTGACGGAAATAGTTGTGTCTTTTTGTCTATAAATTAAATAGCTAAATCGATATTAATATTTTTTTTTTGTAATTTTTAGCTTTATTTAGCTTTCGTAGAACTAAAAAAAAGCTTACATTACCTATTTACGTAACCCTACACTGCTAACAGAAAACGCAATGGTTTCGACACAATAATGACACTTGATAATGTGATAAATTTGTAATTAATTATGATACTGGTCAGTTCACAGCACACAATAAAATTTTTGCCTCGTTCTTTGTTGCAACTTCTTTGTTAGGACTACAAGGATAAATCTAAAAAAGTATAGCCTATACTGAAATATAAAACCCAAAAGTAACTAGTTATATCAATTCCAATTGGGGCGGCACAGGCATACTAGCAGTACAGGTTTACACTGGGGAAAAAGGCGTAGTGTCAAAGGCGATGAAGTACGCGAATGAGACTTGAGTTTCACGCATATTCATTGATTACTACATTAGACGTAAGTAGAGACCCAGAAATGTCACGTGTTCGTTCGGCAACAAGTTAGACTCCACAATTCTTCGCACATTCGAACAACAGTTAGTTGTTCATTGGCTGTTGCTCCAGTTTAACCCCAGACCAGATAGCACGGAATTTGGTTCTTATTTTCCTTGCAGATTCGTTATTGGTTGAAATCGTTGGGGGCGTGTCTATCAAAACTATGGACCAATGGAAGTACAAACACATATGTACACGTGAATGTAATTTACCTTGTCCTTAGATGAATCCGCGAAATGTCCGGGTCTCTAGGCATAAGTATCAATCAGATGCTATAAAGTACATGGATAAGAATAAGTTTCACACATTCGTTGACCACCACATGGATCTGATTAAAGGTTTTTTAAGGTGAGCCTATATTCTACACTTTAAGTAAGTTGTCGTGAATAATTTTTGAATAACTGTGTCTAAAAATACTGTAAATATTTGCGTAAAGAAACTGAACAATTAGAGCAACGGAAGACATTCTACCTTAAGCAGTAAATAATAATTTGTCGAAACTGTAAACTTCTGGATTTGAATACCGAATCAAGGACAAAATAAGTAAAGTACATTTCGCAGCCCAACTCAGCAAGGTATAATCTTTTAAGGACGACAAAAATTTCACGCTGCTATAATTAGTAACGTTTAATGGTAACTTTAATTATAAGTGTGTAATTTTCCCGTATTTGTGGTAGCACTGCTACCGTTGCACCGAACTGCTTATTGTGATTGGTTTCGCACATACATTACTACATTTACTCCGCACAAATAATCAAATTAAATACTTTTCAAAGCTGATTAAAAACAAATAAAAGTAAAACATGTTATCTGCCGAAAATGAAAAGGACATACATTTAAGAGTATGTTGCAATAATATTTTACCTCGGTAATACATATCATATTGTTCAATGTGGTCTGTAAGTAAAGTAATTGTTCAAGGAGGGTAAAATAATTTCAGTGTAGTAGGCCTTCCGTAAAGAGTGAGTGGGCACTTAATTATTATCTGCATTCTTGAAACTAGTCCAACACTTTAAGTACATCTGATATTTGGTTGACAATTCAGTTTATCTTCGAGATTCTGTAAAATGTAATATTACGAGAAATTTGAGCTATCATTCGATTTGATGTCAGTTGTCATTTGTCTTAACAGCGCGATAGTTTCAAGGAACTCCCCTTCAATACAGGGAACAAGTAACGCAAGTTTATAAGTTATATTTCACAAACATCTATCGTGTTTAGATAAATATTTACATCAGCCATGACGAGAAGTCAAGTGGTTATCACCACGATACAACAATGTTTACATATTTCCGATGGCACTTGAAGCATGACTGATAGAGCAAAATTGCCGTTTTGTTTGCGATAGGCTACATACATGAAATATGATACCATGCGAGGGCTTCAAATGACTCCTTCGCCATTAATTGTAAGCATTCTACAAAATAAGTTCAACTAATTATTGCCTACACGATGAGAATGTTATCGCAAGACCAGATATAAAAGTGCATATTTGTAATCAGATACAACGCTGTGTACCTGGAATGATAAATCTGAATATAAAGCATGAGTAACGCTGAAGTAAAAGTAATACATTGTTAGATGAACAAAATGTTAGCCTAGTCAAAGATTTTACAACAGAAAGGCATGTTTATGTTCTAGATCTGGAAATTCTTTGGCTTCAAAGACATAAGACAGCTACAACTTGTCATATTTTCAATTTTTTTTTTTTCATATAATTAACAGAAGTATAATGTTTCACAATGTTACTGAGAATTTCAAAAAATGTCGCTCACGTAAAAGTCACCAACATACAAATTAAAAATGAATAATCAATCGTCATAGAATTTTGTCATTATTTTAAAAAAAAGTAAAATATAACAGACTTAATTATTTTAAGTGGATTAACATGCCAGTTAAAAATACGACCAATATTCAGTGGAATTTTTTTGACTGTCCCCCCTGGGATCCCCCCCCCCCCCTCCCAAGAACGAAAATTATTCGCTAACTTGGTCACATACGTCTTTTCGCTTTTGTCCTACTACGTAATTCAGAAACAAATCTAAACGACAATACCTATTCCAACAAAAATTGTTATTTTATAAGCCAGCGTCTGACCGTACTTACGGAAATATGTTTTATGGAATATGCTAGGAAGTAATCACGATGTGACTAACATCCAAATTCAAAATTTGTCACGAATTGAATTTTTTTGTAGGTACATAATGAAAAAACACCTTAACGTTCCCAAGTGGCTGGTTAAATGAGTATTTTTTGTAACTGTGTACCCATGTATGCAAAAATAACATATCCACTAGGCTTTTCTTGTTGGTTGATTAGGTTCTAACTGATGTAACGAGTATTTACAAATTTGGTCGCCTGTTCTGTTGTAACTGTTTTTACACAGTTGCTAGATTTTACTCGTACACCCAGGCATTACTGATGTTCGCTTCCGGCTGCTACGTGTGTTCCTCGTATGACCGTATTCAACAGCGAGTGTTAAGTGACCTTGCAAGGTAATCTGATAACGTTAGGGACATGAAAAGTTCGCGATTTAAATGACCTGTAGGCTGTACTCCTCAGTTCTATGTACAATCAAGCAAATATCAAATGTCCATTGGACCTTTGTTGTCACAGTGGACGGAGATAATTTCGCCTACATTTTGTTGCATGTTTATTACTGGCTTAAGTTTCTTCAGGTGGTGTCAAAAAAAAACGCATGCACCAATTAATAACGGAACATAAACGGATTCTTTTAATGGTAGCTTGACCCAAAAAGAAGCCGTGAATTGTGGCGAAGGGGCTGGACAGGTTGATAGTGGTTCGACCCCAAATGTCCGACATGATTCGGTTATGAACCAAGTTAGGCATAATGTAATTCAGAACCCCATATAATAACAGAGATCCAGACTTCGTTGGTCTTTCTGTGCACAAATGAGCAACGTAAAGCCCCAAGGTTTGGCTTCTTAAATTCAGCAGCTTAGCCGAACACACTTTCTGAGTTAAATTATGGACTTATTAACAAACCTGACGTAATGGTTCTGCGTTCGCAGTTGAAGTGGAGCACAAGTAAAATGTTATCCAAATCCCGCATTACTGTCCAGTTTGCGGTAGCATCTATACTGTGTTACAGTTCTATGTACCTATTATCATCAAGGAATGCTGATTATTCAAGGCTGTTCACGATAAAGCGAGCACTTTAGAAACGAACCTTAGAAAAAAATCACTGCCCCTGTATCCAAATATATTAATTGGGGTACTGAATGACATTCGCCCAGTAAAGTTAGTAATGATGGATGGAAAGTAGTTCCATAAATTATTATCGAATGAAAATGGCTAGGTAACCATTTATGATAACTTAAAATTATCTATTTCACTTCATGTTTTTTTAATTCATCGAAGTGTAAAAATTTGCATATTTGTAAAGTAACTTTCTTAATAATTTCACAGTTTCATTTGACCGACGCATGAATAAAGTGATGAGGCCCATAGCAATGTTAATTTTACATAAGGCGGAGGAATACACAACTCGCATACAAGTAGATCTTAAGCAGGGTTTTCAAAAGTGCTCATTTTACCGCAAACAGTCTATAATATAAAGCACAGATAATGCTGGAGCAAAAGTAATACATTGTTCCGGGAACATAATGTAGGCCTAATAAAAGATTAGAACAAAATGGCATGATGGACATGTTTTTGTACTAAGTCTGAAGTGTCTGGCTGCAAGGGAATTAAGACAGCTGGGGCGCCGGAACTGTATACGAGAATACCGCCAGCCAATGGCAACATCTGCCAGGTTTCCGACGCACGAAAATCCGTGTTTGACTCCCGCCGGGACTCGAACCATGTTCACCGTAGTGGCATCTGACTACTACACACCACCAGCCCAGCCCACTGAGTTGCAGAAAGAAAACTGCTGGCGAGGAAATAGTTTCGAACAAACACACATTAACAAAACTAGAGCTTCTTATAAACTATATGAGCGAAATGTAGGGACATGAAGAATTCACGAATTCGTTTTGAGACAAGCTAGAATTCAGAACATATGTGTTTATATAACTCAAGCCATTGGTACGCACGGTGTTTGGCACCTCCTGGAGAACCCTGGCCCAATCGTCGCCTTCCACTGTGATAGTAGACAACCAATGTGTACTTAATATCGGCATGTTTGTATATAAGACTGTAGATTCTAGCCCGCAGATCATTGAACCCGCGAATTTTTTAGGTCTCTAGCAATATGGTTAAGGCGCCTTAAATGAATGGTCCCCAGTTCAAACCCTGGGAAAGTCACTACCGAGTAAGCCGCATTTATATGTTAGTGTACTATGATGGCCGTTCCTGTTGTTAATTCTCCTGGCAGCTGCAAAATTTAAATAGGAAATCTCATGTTCCAGAAATCCCAACGAGCGTATATTTGTAATATGGATAGGCAGTATGTAGGTACTTATTAGTAAAACGTAAATTTTAAAAATTCTTTACAAACAGGCTATACATGTTATGGAAATATATCCGGTGTAGGGAAATGCTTCTAAAAAGTTGGCGAATAATACATTTTGTTTGAAACGTGTATCTTTAAAATTCACGCACCGAGACGAAATCTCCTTAACATTGGATTTCTTCTTTAAATTTCGCAACTGCCAGCCGGTAGGTCGTGTCCTTGAATACTAAAAACACATTTTATTTTTATTGATGAGGGTGATATTAACAAAAGTTTCTTCCTGGGTTGAAGATCTCGATAGCATAAAACACTAGCCTGCGCGGTTTAATTTATTCCTGCAAAAATACAGTATACAAACTCGATTTTCAAAGGTGGATATCTCCATCGGTAATCGAGCTAGTGAGTTAGGTTATAAGTCGCACTATGTTATATTCCTCATTTTTCAAAAGGAATCGCCTTCCATCCTTTCATCCTTACATGCATAATTATTTTGGGTGAATTTTCAAACAACCTATGTGTGTGCAGGTATGTGAAGGGAGGAATAAGAAGAAATTGTCCAATGCTATGCATTTACGCAAGCATGCAGTGAGAATTCTACTCATTAGATATCAAATATCGGCGTACGAACAACTGATTTTCGAAGTACCATCGCTCTTTAAAAATAAATGTTCGAAATTAAAAATTGAAAAAAAAAAATAAATAAATATGAATTTTTATTTTGCCCTGGCTCAAAACTACCCGGAACACCATTTTCTGACATCTAAATAAGTTTTTATGCATATCAGACGTAGCTCGTGTAACAAATAGCTTCTGTTCCAGCAACAGATGTTACATGTGTAGAATTTACATTCTCCGAGAAGAATTTTACACAGATTTCCAGCTGTAAGAAAGTATTTTTACTGCCACGGGGGGGGGGGGGGGGGGGGACCTCTATGCGACTCATTCCATAATCAACCCGCAACATCTGCATTTGCTTTTTCACCATCAAAAACCTTTACAGGGGAAAAAAAAAAAAAACACCGGTTGAAAACATATCTGCGCGGTGTTGGACGAAGGAGAGATTGGAAAAGACGGAGAGCTAACACGAACGGCAGGTGTTGAGATCAAGTTCTATTTTTAGTCCGGTAAGTAAAGAAACATGCAACACGACTAAGCGCGCTGCAAAGTTCGTTATTTCCCTGCAAACCTGCAAGTGCAGCGATAGCTCGTATTGAAGAGAAGAAACATCTTGCTGAAAATTACTTGTGCAGGCTGTTCACGGTAAAGTGAGCACTTTTGAAGGCCTAGTTACTTTTTCCTTTCAGCCGTATGTAATCCTTTAACCACCGTTTTATATAAATATTGCCATGTAAGTAATAAACTCAGTGTGTATATTCCACAACTCTCTGAAGTTAAGGTCTAATACTAAAATAAAATATATTTGACTATTTTTCCAAATGTGAGGGCTTTCAAAGGTGCTCACTTTACCATAAATAGCCTATAGGCATTTGTATCGAAAAATGTTCGTCTCAAAGCACTAAGGATGAGCAAAAAAATCTGCAATAGCTCAGCACATTTTGCTATATACTGTTCATGGTAAAGTGAGCACTTTTGAGACTACAGTTACTTGCTTTTTTTTAATCCTCTAACCGCCTTCTCTAACTTAACTAACTTAACTAGAAAGTTAAGTTCTAAGGCTAGAATAAATGGTATTAATTGACTATCACAGCAAATGAGAGGGATTTCAAAAGTGCTGACTTTACCGTGAATCGCCTATACCAAGATCTTTATGCATAGGCCTATCTATCTACATTACAACTGCTTGTTAGTCTTTAAAAAAAATCGGCTGTTTGAAATATGGGAAAATTTTCACGAGAGGAAAAAGGACTTACAAAGTTATTTTTAAATTAAATATTAGTGCTGATTAAACGCAATATATTAGAATACAATCTGTAACAATTTTTGACGTTACACTGAGAAAAAAAAGTTAAATTATGTGGCAAAGGTAATAATTGCAAACTTGTGTGGGAAACATAGTTTTCCTTACATGTAATGTAAAATTGTCTCACTCTGGAGTAAAATTCACGTACAAGTAATGAAAAATTCCATACATGGATGGGGAAATTACCTTACGAGGTGTGGATCTGCTATTCGATTTGTATCTATTTGATAATTGTATAATATATGATCTCTACCTTAAAATTAATTTTTATTGTCTAGTCATACAAGCTGTACGACATGGCTCTTTATATGTAAGGTATACGTACCGCGCTCTGGAGTAAAATTCACGTACATTGCAGTGGAAAATCCCATAAATGGATGGAGAGAATTTCATTACGACGTGCGCACCTCTTCAGCATTGTCTCAACAGCTAAGTAGGAGGACGGGCGTGAGAAACCATCCTTAAACACACTAATATTCACTCGCGTTCTCGTGTTGTCGTCGTGGTGTAATGGAGCCCTGCCCTCGCAGCTCAAGGGTAGGGTGGGCGACTTGTAGTCGGAGGGTCGCGGGTTCGCGCCCCGGTGCCTCCGACGTGGCAGATGCTCAGTTCGATTGTCGCACTGGAAATTCGTCAACAGGTCGGTCTCGCTAGAGCTTCGCCAACGTCAAAAATGTCACAACAACGTCAAATGAAGGTTAAAAAAAAAAGGATAGCGCATCGGTGATAGAGGTCCACGGTTCGCGCCCATCCACCAGCAAGTGTCGAGGATTTTAGAGTTGAGATTTCGGTTACTCTTCTTCAAAAGGTATAGGTAAAAAAAAAAGTACTAATAGTACTAATACTCCGTGTAATTTAAATATAGATTTATTATACAATATAATTAATAATACTTTACTTGTATGGGATTTCCCCCACTTCTGTCAGGTACTTTTCCCGTACGTTTAGATAATATAACCTTAGACTACTTGTTATGTAGATTTAATCTTACTTTACATGTAGAGGTCATTAGCATCCCCTACATGTAAGGGAATTTTACTTCAATTTTTTTACAGTGTACTTATAGAGAGATCACAACAGAATACTTCAGTAGAGTTGAGGCGATATTTCCAGGTTGGCAACAGTGATTGCAGTTGTTCAGAAGTGTTTCAGTACCGATGAACCAGCTATCGTGTAGAAAATCGGTGGACTAATTCATCAGGGTGGTGCGCAAAGACAGTTAACTTTGCTTGGCTACATAAGACTATTTTCTTTTATAAAAACGTCAGTTACTCGGTATTGTTTCTTAAGCGAATATATTTCCACTTTGTGCCGGACGATTCACGTAGGTACTAAACTAACGTAAGCTTACAGCTGAACACGGAGCACGCACCTACGGTTTATCAAACATGAAACTTTGTGGTCTGGAGGTGCCACAGCCGGCTACAAAACAAATGCAAGTAACGGAAAAGAATTTATAAGACACAAATTTACACAAAATCTGGACAGACATAAAGACACCAGCAGCAGTTAATGTTTCGCTGTAGAAAACGTACTATGTTATTCTACATTGTGTTAGCTGTGTCGTCCAGATATCGCGCATCTATGAGTATGCCTGTTTTCGCTTACGAGTTTGTCCGTGAAATCTGTATACATTACTCTATCTGCTCATTCGTGAATAGCGCATCCTGCTTTGTTCTCTCTTGTGATTTGTAATTATTGACTTGCAGTTTTCTATATGTTCTAAATAGAATTACGAGTTCTTTTACAACAGCTAACCTTGTTTGTTTAGTATATATTTAGGCTTAGAATAGTTGCAAAAATTACGTATAAACGGATAGAAACTGGCGAGGAAAGATAATTAAACAGAGGTTTGAAAATCGTCGAGAAAAATTACTTCTTTCATTGAAAGTCCCGGGAGAGTAGGGAGGTAAGAGTATAAATAATCACCCAGTCTGAAAGTATCAATCGCCTTGCGATTAACTTCACGCCCTATTTCAACCACGAAATTTGTCATTTTAAAACTGAAATGGATGTATGTAAAATCAATTATTGAAATATTTCTAACAATTACTAGGCCTACTAATTGTATTACATTAAACTAGAACGTTATTATAATATTGCTTGCAATTTTTTTTTTTTGTTGCAAAATGAGATTTTTAAATATTCAAATTAGAACTACATTTTAAATATTTACTTAAAAATAAAATTTTATTAATCGATTTTTTAAACAGTGGAATAAGTAAATTCTATCAAAATATTTTACTGTGTTAGATTATTCAATACATGCAACATAATCGTACTTTTCTGATAAATCTTGTAGTGCGAGAACTAGAGGAAGGGATACAAATATGGAATACCATTTTTTTCCTAGCTACTGCTCTTATTGCGGTAGAACATTAGGAAAAAATAGCATGAATATTAAACTTTTAGACACACATATGCGAAATTATACCACCACAACATATCACAAATTTATGGCAAAAAATATTTTGGTAAAAAATTACATTTGTGTGCCTGTAAAAATGGTTCACTAATATGGAATATCACTAAATAAATACAAAATATATTTAACATATACGAAAATACTTCATGTCATGCAAATTACCCTACACAGTTATTAAAGTAATATAATGACATATATCAGACAAATTTGTGCAAGTAGTTTCAGCAAGCTGTAGTGAAAAGTCAAGTGTTACTGTAGTCAACATTACTTGCAGTAATCACAAACATAATGACCACCTCAGTGACCAGCACAGTCCACGCATGAACACATTTTACAAAGCACACGCATAATTCACTCTTTTCCACGCACATCAGAGAATCTTCCACTGCAGAAAATGCATTCTGCAACTTTACAGCCGGGCACTGACACATTACAAACACTTAGATCGGACGAATCATCCCTAGTGCTAATATCCTCACTTGTGTTTTCTGATGACGATTCATCAGCATCAGGGAGAGAACTAGTGTATATAGACTTTCTGACGACTTCCTTTGTCGTTTTCTGTTTTCTTCTAGGAATATGTGCAGTTATATGTCAAAACATTCCTCTTCACAGAGTTTTTTTTGTACAGATTCTTCTAGCTGTGTCTTGTGAGGCAAGGGCGTTAATACAGCTGCTGTACCAACTTTTATATCTAGAGCGCCCTTTCTTTTTACAAATTCGGGGGATTTGAGTAATATCCCATGGAGATGCAGGGGCCATTTGCAAACAAGCTGAAGAGTTTGATGGACCAGCAGCCACTGGAGAAGAAGCTGGAGAGTTTGATGGACCAGCAGCCACTGGAGAAGAAGCTGAAGAGTTTGACGGACCAGCAGCCACCGAAGAAGAAGCTGAAGAGTTTGATGGACAAACAGCCCCTGGAAAAGTGGCTGAAGAGTTTGATGGACCAGCACCCACTGGAGAAGAAGCTGGAGAGTTTGATGGACAAGCAGCCCCTGGAAAAGTAGATGAAGAGTTTGATGGACCAGCACCCACTGGAGAAGAAGCTGGAGAGTTTGATGGACAAGCAGCCCCTGGAAAAGTAGATGAAGAGTTTATGGACCAGCACCCACTGGAGAAGAAGCTGAAAAGTTTGATGGACCAGCAGCCACCGGAGAAGAAGCTGAAGAGTTTGATGAACCAGCACCCACTTGAGAAGAAGCTGAAGAGTTTGATGGACAAGCAGCCCCTGGAAAAGTAGCTGAAGAGTTTGATGGACCAGCAGCCACTGGAGAAGAAGCAGAATTCACCATGTCATACAGACGGGTGGAGTGTTACACTGGAGACCACTCTACTTCTACTGAAGGCGTTGTACTATGCCAGAAAAAAAAAAAACTTTTTTTTTATTTTACGAAACTATGAAACATGTCCCTCCTATGTTTACCTACGAAAATAAAATATAATAAAAAAAAAGGAATAGTACTTTCAAGATATCACGCACGCTAGAAATATTATTTCGAATCTCGCCAACGTGGCTTATAAAAATCCAAATTGCTGCATTTCAAAACATACAACCCTGACACGAATGAAACTACGATAGGAGCTTGTTTTGAACTTTGGTGCACACTTTCCAGCAATATAACGACAGGGTCGCCACTTAGGTACACGCAACACGACTTGACACTGCACGCCAGATCAGGTAGGTAGGTAGGTAGTTGAGCTTAGCGTCTCTCGTCGATAGCGAAGTCATTAGAGATGGAAGGATGTCGGGTTGGGGAAGGAATTGAAGGAAAAGGCCATGTCCATTGTTAAAGACCCATCTCAGCATTCGTCCGGAGTGATTTCGAGAAACCCTGAAAACAGAAATTAAGATGACCGAACCAGGAATCGAACCCAGGTCCTCCCGAACGCGAGTCCAGTGAGTTACCACTGCGCCACCCCACTCGGTGCACGCCAGTCCAGAACCTTGCAGGTATTGGCGAAGGCTCACTTGTAGTACGAGGGCAATTTAGCCCTTATCGCTAGCGCACTACTGAGCCTTGAATGCTAAAAATATTTCCAGGTAGGCGGGCTCCTCAAAAGCTTGAAACATAGCATTCAATTCAGGTAGTCAGCGTCCGAGGCCGGGATGACACGTCGTATTTGCATTTCAAAAGCAAGCGTGATTACACGTTGTTACGGTTGGCGAAGGCCGCACTGAATACTTACTACTTCTTTCAAAGTTATGGCAGGTTAAATTGGACACCGCAAACACTAAGTCTGGTGCCTCCACCAAGCCTTGCTGACCTAAGGCCACCAAATCTGTCCTTGGTTCAACTTTAATGAGCAACACTTTCCTTTACTAATAATTCTCTCTCTCTCCAACTCAGCACTTACTACTTGTTGCTAAATACCAAATACCACCAGGGCGAACCAGTTTAAATCCCCGGCCAGGCCACACCCGGATTTTCGCAAGCAGGAATCGCACCGGACGATGCCGCTGGTCGGCGGGTTTTCTCGGGGATCTCCCGTTACCCCCGCCCTTGCACCCCGGCACTGCTCCATTCTCACCTCATTTCACCCTCATCGTCTCTGAAGACCTGGTTGTTAGGAGCGGTGGGGTTCGCACACTAGCCATCTGCACGTCGTCGCCCCAGCTGCAGGCACGGACCCGGGCTACTTCGCGGGGCCGGGTTGAACCTGTTCGCAGCCCGGGAAGCCACTCCCCAAGTCCGCGCGGCCGGGTCACGCCGATGGCCGGCGCAGATTGTGAAACCCTTGCGACAACCTCCTCTGCCTGGCATAAACAGGCTCCTCCTCCTGCTCCACCTCCACCTCCAAGCCACACACCTCGCCTACACACACGCACTACCAGATATCCCCCCGGAGATAAGCCGCACGCTAACATTTTATGTAACAACTTCAAATTTGTTCTCCGGCCGCCGAGATTTTTATTCCGCTGGGGCGGGCGTCTTCTTCCCTTCCCACCACCACCTCGAAACGCCTTGTCGGGCGCGGAGTCACGATAATGCGATCCTGTTCTGCTTCCACAGAGTAGGCCTCGCGAGCTAGTCGTGTCTCCTCGCCTGACCTATGTCTCAGCCGAGAATACTATAAACTGTAGCTGCGCGTTCAAGGACAAGACGCGAGGCAGCGATACGGGCGACACTAACACGCGCCCCTAGTGCCTCGTCGTCCCTAATCACTAGGCGTGCAGTGCTCCCGTCGAAGTGCTGTACTGTGCAAATTAGGCGTGTAGAGGCCGTTCACACTAAAGTGTGCACTTTTGAAATCGACCTTAGAAAAAAGTCACTGCTACTACCTGCATATATTTTAACGAGCTCACTGAGTGACTTGCGCCCGGTCAAGTTGGTAACGATGAAGGGAACGAAATTCCGTATTTTAACGTCGAATAAAAAATGTTAGATAACCATTTGTGACAACTTAAATTTTTATTTTGCTTTCTGTTTTTTTATTGCATCAAAGCGTAAAAATGAGCAGATTTTTAAAATATTTACTTTTCTAATAATTTCACAGTTTCACTTGACCGACGCATGAATAAAGTGAAGAGGCCCGTATCATTGCTAATTTTACATAAGGCGGAATAATTCACGACGTGCATACAAGTAGATCTTAATCATAGCTTTCAAAAGTGCTCACTTTACCGTGAACAGCCTATAACAGCAGAACTTGATTACACGCTATGAAAGTCCACACATTAAACTACGCGCGTATTGTCGTATTTTTCTATTTCCGATTAATGAAACTGCATAGGCAAGCTTTAAATAGGCGATACTGGACTATTTTCATGATTTTTTTCTCAATGAATACACTGATAAAAGTAAAGAGATGGGAACATAGATAATTTTTTTTTTTTTTTTTTTTCGACAAAAAGTAGTACTTCCAGAACTTTTATTTGTCGAGATACGCTTTTTCGCGCAAACAACGATTTCTCAGAAAATGTTTTGAGTGCATAGTCCTCTTAAAGGGGCCCGACTACATGGATATAAAGATACGCGGGAGCGATTAAGGACAAAACTTACGCGCGTATCAAATGCGCCATCGCCACTAAGCGCAAGGCTATGAACGGAAGTTTGTGGAAAATTCCAATACATGGCTCTTGAATACTTAAATCTGTTCCCGGCGCGTATATAGCCTATTCGCAGTTTATTCACAGTTTTTGAAACAAAGCATTGATAAATCACCCCACGAATGACGTTTTTGGTTCTTTCCTAACTATGTCTTGTATCATAAGCCTTTTATACTTATGTTAACAATAAAAAATCTTTAATTTTTGGACAACTTGAACTTTAATAACAAATATTTTATTTATAAATTATATTTCATTTGTAAATAATATGAATAGAAACAATGAGAAAATAGGCGTGTGTTGGAAATGCCTAGTAATAAATAGTTCTTATTCAAAACATTACTACACTGAAGGCGCACGAATGCGGTGAGTTGTCCTTCTGGTGTAATTTTACAGAACTCGGTTATGGTTTGTTTGCACGGGGCGTAGGAATATCCTGGAAGTAAAACTATAACAGCGGTTCAGGAAAGTGCAAAGTAACCGTGAATGGACTATATCTTGAGATACGTCCCTTGCAAATAAAAACCATTTTTAGATATGTTGGAGTGCTCTGAAGTGGTGTTTCTGAAGTGTGTGTGCTCTGATCTGGTCAACGATAAGAACGTCGGACGCATGTTTAGTGCTACTTTCGCGCGAAAACGTGTATTTCAAACACTGAGCAACGTAGTTAAAGTGCCGTGTAGGCGGGATCCTGAAACGTGGAGTCGAAGGCGGGGACGTTAATCTTCATAAGCTATTCAGGGTAAAGTGAGCACTTTTTAAGGCCCTGCAATATGTTTCCTTTGCACCAATTTTTATCTTTCCGCCCCTTTTTAATACAAACAATGCCACCTGACTAATAAGCACAGTGTATTCCAGCAATAAAAAATAAATTAACGTACCAGGTTGCAATAAAACATTTATTGGTGACTGATGCCTCTTCGGAAGGCGCACCATGCCGCGAGAAAAGCACCCCTCCTCCAGCCGATATGGAACAAGGACGCTGGCCACGCGAGTGACGACAACCCGAGGCTACAAAGGGGTGCTTTTATAACCTGGAAACAAGGTCAGTTCCAGTGGAGCAGCGGTCTAGCCAGGCGCCCAGAGACGATTACGTTCTACTCCGAGACATATTGTCTATAGCCCGTGCTAAATCTTATCAACTTCCGAGAGAAAGAACTTACAATGGCGGGCGAACCAGGCCGCCATTTGTCAGGCTTTCTACACTTCAATATCAGCGCGCCTATCAACAAATTAACCAGTTTAAAGTAAAATGAAGGTTTTTTTTTTAAGACGATAGTTAAACAGTAAGTTACTATAATAAAAACATTTGTTTTCTCATTTCGTCTTGCAACTCAAAACATAAGCCGGGGTTGTGGTACAAACAATTCCAAGAAACCACAATGGCCTCTTTGGCTTAAGTGGTTAGCCGAATACGTTCTTACACACGTAGACCCCAATGTATGAGTCGGTCTTCCCTGATCATCAGATTTGTTTGGTTATTTATTGTAGTCGTCGATATCTAGTACTTTAGAATGGATCTTCCAACGAACAGTATCCCCCCTCCCCCTCATCATCCCGGGGAAAGTTAATCGGTTCGTATTCATTAAAGTATAATTTTTTCGAGTGCTTTCAGGATGACGTATAGGCGCAGAAAAGATGCTGATGAAACGAAGTAACTGGGCAGTGTTATTTTAATTTTAACGCAATACAGTTTTGTAGAAGTTATTGACGGTAAAATGAGCACTGTTAAACCCTCCTTTAGATCTACTTGTATGCACGTTGTGTATTAATCCCCTTTGCGTAAACTTTAAACCGTGGGCCTCATCACTTTGTTCATGCGTCGGCCAAGTGAAACTGTGAAATTATTAGAAAAGTAACTACTTTACAAATCTGCTCATTTTTACTGGTCGATGCATATAAAAAACAATATAAACCGAAATAAATAATTTAAGATATCACAAATGGTTACCTAACACTTTTTATTCGACACTAAGATATGGAACTACTTTCCATCCCGTGTTACCAACTTTACTGGACGTGTGTCACTCAGTACGCCCGTTAAAATATATGCAGGCAGGGGGTAGTGACTTTTTTCTAAGGTCGATTTCAAAAGTGCTCACTTTATCATGAACACGCTTTAGCGAAGGGTTACTGTTCAAGAGGTCGTAGTGGACATCGAAGTATTTGTCAACGACTGTATGTTTACCTCCTGACGTCATAAATTATAAAGTCCCATATCAAATGTTACACGGCTGCAAGACTGCACACCAGTTCAGTACCTCGCGTGTTAGTATAGTCTATTCATAGTTTCTTTACACTTTTTTTAACTTAACCTTTAAAAAATGACCCCATATATGACGTCTGTAGTTATTTTCTAAATATGTCATATATCACAAGCGTTTTATATCTCTGTCAACATAAAGGTATCCTATTTTCCGTTAAATTGAAGTGTTCACGATATTTTATATATATATATATATTATAATGTTTCATATTTATGATACCAGTGAGAAAACATGTGTGTTGGTAGCGCCTACGTATTAATAGTTCTCATACAAAATATTATTACAACTGAGTGCGCAAGAATTCGGTGCGTTGTCTTCTGGTGTAATTTTATAGACTTATTCAAGCTTAGTTTGCACGAGGCGGAGGGATATCCTGGAAGTAGAAGTCTAGGAGGGCTTCAAAAAAATGCGAAGTAACCGTGAATGGCTTATAGCAGCGGCGAGGAGGCTCATTTGACGCTCCACGCGAAATAGCTTCAGATAGGCCGGCCCTCGAAATACCAGGCGCCGCCATCTGGAATCTGTGGTGAACAAAATGCGGCAGTTGTTTTTTTTTTTTTTTTCGAAGGACTTCTATTTCTACCGTGCCGCTGTGCATTTGTTATGCGATCCATTATCATTACTCCCTTAATGGTGGGCGTGCCTACTTTGGCAATCCGTCGCGCAATTAATCCGATGCACGTTTATGGAGGCCATTATCACTGCAGTGACACGGTCCCGCTCGACTGTTACTCTGGTTTCACAATTTAACAGCGAACAAATATACATGCAGTGATAGCTGAAACGAGCAATAAACAAAGGCCAGCATTTTTCTCTTGTTAATACGGGGCCTGTTATCCCTTGACATATTAGTATTTCGAGGATTGAGTTGGCAGTAAGCTAGGCTGAACAGCTCTCTATACACTCGAGACGTTATCGTTTGCTTATTGGTTGCTGTGATCAAGTCACGCCTCTGTACAGAACTGCTAAACACTCACTCACACTACTGCTTCCTGCTTATCACTGACTCGCAGTTAAACGGGGAGTGTCTGAAGAACTGTCGTCCAATCACAATAGGAGAAAAGATCCAAGTGTTTGGAGTCTACCTCGCCACCGAATTAATTCGCGAAATATTCGTGGTTATAATTATCCCAAGTATACTCGTCCAAGTGTGACATGTTGCAGACTAGGTGAAGTGACGGTCGGTTCTGTACAGGCTCAGAAGGTAGCTCCAATGAAGGTATTACATTTCCCTGGGCAATATTACTGCTTACTACGGACACAGTACCTGTTTTATAACTGGTTGTTGCTTGTATAATGGAGCTACTGAAACACTTTCCATAGGTTCCAAAACGTCAGGTATTGTAAGGAATTTGTAAATGCTTCTCACACTACAAATTTATTCATTTTCAACACCTGAAAGGAAAAATTAATGTGTTGGTTAAGGTGTTAAGGCTAGGCTTTATCGATTACGCCGAAATTATTCGTTTTCGTGTCATAATTTCAGTTTAGAGGTATTGTTGGAAATGTTTGATTACAGAAAATTTACAATTTACTAGTCGTTTAATACGTTTGTCTCTAATTTCCCCTGCTTGCACAAAGGCAGGAACTTGTTCCTGACGTTTTGCAAGCAGATGAAACACAATTAAAATTACGCAAAAATATTAAATAACTCGTAAAATGTGAGTTTTATATAATCGTAACTGTACACTCTCAGTAATTACTACAAATCCGAAATTATGACGCGAAAACGAAACTTTCATGTAACAGGGGTGACGCCGAGCCTTAACCTACTCGCCAGCAGGCAGCCCAGCCAATAGGGAACCTTTCGCAGCGTGCAGTAACCAATTATAAATAATACCCGTCTCCAGAGCATAGTGCAGCCAATCAGCGAATGGGCACCTTAACAGCAAAGGAGCCGCCACGCCAATTAGTGAAGTGAAGAGATTTGGGCGGCTCTTAACAGCGAGGTCTTGAGAGCCGATGAGGGTGATTGAAGTGAGTATGGAGCAGCGCCGGAATGAAATGGCGGGGGAAACGGAAGATCCCGAGAAAACCCGCTGACCAACGGCATCGTCCGGCACGATTCCCACTTGCGAAAATCCGGGGACCCGGCCGGGGATTGAACGCGGTTCGCCTTGGTGGGAGGAAAGCGGGCAAACCGCTCGGCCACCGCGGCCACGCCACACCATTTAGACTCCGTGTACTTATCTATTCTGCGAATCAGAATATGTCCTCATTAAGGTGCGACTAAATATACTCCACGAGGAAATGTGAAGACACCTCCACCACGACGCAGCTGGTTGAGGAGCAAACCTACGATGGGTGATTCGCTGAGTTCGAATCCCTGATAAGGCATGGATGAGTCGGCCGTCTTAGGGGGCAGTTTGGGTTCAGTCTAGTGTGTAAGGGCCCTTTTATGCAACCGATCTGTCTTACGTATTGTAAGTGCACGGGGGGAAATTATTAATTTTTTTGAATGCGATTTAAAAACGTCCGGTTTTCTTAGTCGTCCGATTTGTATCATGTCGTCCTCTCCTAGGAAACGCACGACTTTTACAATCGTACGACTTCTCTAAGTACACGGCGTACAATGGATAGTTTTATGCAAACAGACGACTTGGTGAGTCGTCCGGACTTTAGTGAACAGTGTTGCCAACAGTGTCTACTATGCGAATGACAACATCCTGTGCAGTGGGTCGTGTTGGTAACACTAAAAAAGGACGATTTGAAATCGGCCGACTTCTGCTGACTATTTCGAGCAGCCCGACTGTCGTACGACACAATTCGGATGCATAAAAGGGTCGTAAAGGTCCTGAGTGACCTCTTTGTAGAAACCTGAAAAATTCGCGGTTTTATTTCAGTACATTTTAGAATTCGAAACCTCGTACGTTTGCATTGCTTATGTTATTGGTCTACCTGTTAGTTAACCCTTTCTGGACAACTCTGAGCCAATAATAAACACGCAATAAAATGCAAACCAAATCACCGTCTTCAGCGAATTCAATAAGCAACAAATGAACAGCGATATTTGTATGATTCTACATACGACAGTGGAGTATACTCTAGGGGTTATTGAACTCGCGAATTTTTCAGGCCTCTAACTCTTTGGAACACTGCGATCCTAGCGACAGAAATTTTCCTTATGTCAAACTCCCCCCTAAGAAAATTCGTTTTGTTCCTAACCTGAGAGAATTAACATTTTGTAGACTATGCCCGAGTGTAGCTCGAGCAAAACTAATTTCAAAATTCCTTTGTTGTTGAGAACAAAACCCGCATGACTGTGCAGTCTTTGTTCGGCTAGTGTTTAACATGACCTCACAAGAAAACGACAGAGCAGTATAGGCTGGTCACAGTAAAATGAGCACTTTTGAAAGCCCTGCTTAAGATCTACTTGTATGGACGTTGTGTAATCTTCTGCCTTATGTAAAAGTAACATTGCTACGGGTCTC
Organism: Dryococelus australis; assembly: GCA_029891345.1. Lineage (NCBI taxonomy): Eukaryota > Metazoa > Arthropoda > Insecta > Phasmatodea > Phasmatidae > Dryococelus > Dryococelus australis. The sequence goes on from CM056999.1 coordinate 56,988,367, forward strand.
ATCACTTTATTTACGCGTCCGTCCACTGAAACTTTGTGTTATTAAAAAAGTAAACATTTTATAAATATGATAGTTTTTACACACTGATTCGTTAAAAAACCGAAAGCGAAATAAATAATTGAAATGATCACAAATGGTTACCTAACACTTTTTATTCGACGTTACGTTATTGAAGTACTTTCCATCAATCGTTACCAACTTTACTGAGCGCATGTCACTCAGTTTGCCCATTGAAGTATATGCAGGTAGGGGCAGTGACTTTTTTCTAAGGCTGATTTCAAAATTGCTCAATTAATGGCGAATAGCCTTTAACAGGGATATTGCTAATGATAGAATTTCTTTTTTTTTTTTATGGCAACTCAAAGGGACATGATTGATTGTAAATCCTTTTGTATGATAAAGGACAACTGATTGGGTCAGTATCAGCTCGGCTCTCCATTGGTTGACGACCGGCCAATAATGAACGCTGTAAAGTAAAGGGTAGTGTCCGGTTTGGTATGGACCAATAGGACGGTAGCGAGTTATAACACAGACACCAACAGAACCGATGTTCTAGCAGTAGTGGATATGGGTGACTCACTTCTAATTTGTCTTAAGTGCCAGTGAATGTGTGCAGACCTCAACGGGCAGAAGAACCACGAGCATTTCGCGAATTCATTCGGAGGCGAGGTAGACTCCAAACTCTTGTACTGTTGTGACTGGGCGGCAGTTGTTCAGACACGCCCCGTTTATTTGTGAGCCGGTAATAAGCAGGAAGCAGCAGTGTGAGTGAGCTTTCAGCATTACTGTACGCAAGTCCACACTTGATAGCCGCAGCTACCAACGAGCAGGCGATAGTTTCTCGAGCGTGTAAAGGACTGCAAAGCCTAGCCTGCCGACACAACAATCCGCGAAATACTCGGGGCTCTATCGACATGCTGATCTTACCCGGCAGTGTCCGAGGCGACGACCGACAGGAACCAGAGGACAGCAAGTGAGACAAGACGACTGCCGCAGCGGATGTATGTACCTTGTCACGCGGTTCGCGCGGGCGTCGGCGGCGCGGAAATCCGCACACTTTACTTCCACACGCCACGCGGACTTAACGGCGACAGCGGTGACGCCGCAGAATTGAGTTTTAAGACGGCGGTTTTCTTCCACGATCACTCGGACCGACGACACGCGGGGTGCTAGAGCGGGAACGGCGATGTAACGTCTACAGGGTCAGCCATCCCGACAACGTAAATTCCGTGACTAGTCCATTCGCGGTTTCTTCGCACTTTTTTTTTTTAACGAACCTTAGAAAAAATCTCCCTGTATATGTTATGCTTGATTATGTGCAAAACATGCAATGCATCAAAATTGTTTTATACTTCTGTTAGCATGAACGTAACTTCATTTGGTTAAATTACACTTTTACTTATGCTTAACCTATAAATTGTAATATTTCATTTACAATTAACATAAATAAAAACAGAGAGAGAGAGAGAGAGAAAGATAGAGAGAAAGAGAGAGAGAGAGAGAGAATAGTCTGTATTGCCTAGGAAATAGTTATTATGCAAAATATTATTACAATGAGTGCGCACGAATGCAGTGCGTTGTCCCTTTTGTGTAATTTTGTGTACTCGGTTAGGCTTAGCTAGCATATGGCGGATGAATAGATCCCCGAGTATTTCGAGGATTGTTGTGTCAGCAGGCTAGGCGTTACAGACCTTTATACACTGGAGAGATTATCGTTTGCTTATCGGTTGCTGCGATCAAGTGTGGACTTCGTACAGGACTGTTCAAAGCGCGCGCGCGCGCACACACACACACACACACTATACTGCTTCCTGCCTATTACTGGCTCACAATTAAACGGGGCGTGTCCAAACAACTGTCGTCCAATCACAATAGCAGGAGAAAAGAACAAGTTTTTGGCGTCTACATCGCCTCCGAATGAATTCGCGAGATACTCGTGGCTCTACGGATGAATATACTGGAAGTAGAACTTCAGCAGAGCTTCAGGAAAGATGACAGCAACTGTGAGTGGATTATGACAACACGACTGAAATAAATGTGGTCTCGTTCGATTAGGTAAACGACTACGATGAGAACATGACCTTGAGTTGGCGTCGTGCGGGTGGGAACCCGCGGCGACTGTCGGCAATCTTGAAACGTGGGCGAAAATTTCCTGGCGATACTGCTTATCTCATATAAGATGGCAAGATTTTGACAGTTCAACGAATATTTACTTTTAGTTTTATGTATCCTTTCGTCATCAGCTGGTGCGACAGTCGGAAGCTACACGAAAACAAGGAAATGGGTTTCCAGAAGAAAAAACATGGCTTGTTTAGGACATAGAGGTACAATCTGGTCCAATATAAATGACTAGTAATCAAAATCGCTGTACACGAAATATATGTAACTTTAAAAATCATGCAAAGCTCTCATGGAAAAATAAAACTATTGGTATCTGTTCGTAAATTTGTTATTTTACATACGAAACATATTCATTTGAGCTTTACAGCTCGTTAGATTCGAGAAAGAACTCACAGATGGCGCGCACGAGATGGTAAAGCGTGTGAGCCACACGCGGTAACGACAGATAGCAGCAGGTTCGCCGCCTCTATATACTGCATTTAAAACTCGACTTTTCGCGTATTACTATCTCAAAACGACACGAATTAAAATATATATTTCGTCAAATTATTTGAAAAACTAATTCAATATTATCATGCAATATTTCTGTGGGCTTTTGGAATTAATATCAAGGACATATGGAAAGCATGGATGGACAGTAGGAATTCGACATGAGAAGATCTAAGGTTTGAAGTCGCGTTTCATTCGGATATGAATCGTCTCACTGTGCATTTCATTTTGAACACCTACACATTACTACTTTAGCACGAAGATTAGTTTGTAACACTTGCAACCATTGTTTTGTGACCACGTAAAATAAAATATATTAATTAATCTAGGAACACTTTGCTATCGCGTATTTTACACTTGTCTGTCAGTGCACTCAGAATAGCCAACTTAATATTAACTTTCGTTCGTTCGTGCATCAACTGATACATGATTTTGTAAACGGCTCTTTGTTTGTTTCGTATGCGTCAAGTTGCCACTCACTGGATGTCAACATCTTGCCTTCTTATATGAGATAGACTATATGTAACTGGCAACTTCGATATGCCAGCGTGCTGATTTTGGTGCCAAACGAAAGATCACGTTTAGGTCCATCGATCTGAACGATAAAAGCTAAGTAAGCATTTTCTTTTACTTCCGCATCATTCCCAAATCCCAAAGAAAATATTAACCACGTACAACCCCCACGGTTGTATTCCCAACACTTCCATGCCCAGATGTGTTTTTAATTGTCGTTTTTTTTTTTAACGCTACGCGGAAGTCCTGGAGGCAATACCAAAGCATGCTTCCCAACAGTGGCGTGTGGTGAACTGTTGCAAGGTAAGCTGATGCTTGCTCACTGCTGCACATTCTCGCTGCACGCAGCAGGAACCAATAACCACTGCGGAGCCTAGGAAAACTGGATGTATTTCCACCACTCACAACGAGCACATTAGTGAAGAGTGAGTGAGTGAAGACATCTGGCGGTTCTAAGGGACCCATTATACACGTCCTGAGGTGTCAGCTGACGAACTACTTTTAGTGGCGGAAGTGTAAATTAGCAAGCAACAGGGCACAGCACAGAGATAACGCTAGCTTACCTTGCTACAATTCACCACACGCCACTACTTCAGAATACAGAAGTGAAATTGTGACATACGTTGGAACTTCAGCGACATAAACCAGCCATTCACGGTAAAGTGAGGACTTTTTGAAGCTGTTTCATCATACATAATAACAAATAAATACATTTCATTGCGGCCTCGGACTTTTGGTTTTGGGTATGGTGAATGTATACATTGTGTTTATTACTCACATGGCAGGGTTTACATAAACAAGTGGGGGAAGGATATAAATTGGTTGAAAGAAAAAAGTAACTAGGGCTTCAAAAGTGCTCACTTTATCGTGAACGGCGTATAAATGGCTTCACTGTCCCGTGATATAGCGGAAGCTGTTCACCAACCCACCAGAGAGCTGCCCGACCAACAGAGAATAACCCGTAACGTGCAATAACCAATCATAAATCAAAGTCCGTTTCTACAACTTAGCGCGGCCAATGAGCGATGGCGTACGCTTCCGTTAAAATAACCGCCACGACATTTCGCTTCTGCATAACTACATATTCCGTGGCTATACGGAGGTCAGCCTACACACTAAACTAATCTAAAACTACGCCTGAAAACGATACACACATCCGCGACCTCGGCCCTGTGGATCCAATATGGCGGACAAGATGGGAGACAGAACCAAGATGGCTGATGGTTAGGTCAAACTCCAGGCCCTGGACCCCTTGTATATTGGCATATCCTATGCCTATATAACCAATATGGCTATCACTGCTCTACCCTCGAAAACAATCCCCCAGATCCGTCCGATGGATCGAAAATTGCCTTTCGAGGGGTCGGTTTTGCAGCTGGAAGTCTCGGTGCTTTTTTGAGGGAAAGAAGGGTAATGTTGAGGGAAAATAGTCGTTTTTCAAGGGGGGGAAGGAAATTTTTTGGGAAAAATGGCTACCAGGGGACCGGAAAGACAGAGCATAAACAGCTACGACGCCAAACGCCGATGACCCAGACTCCCCATAATCATTATACTACTACAGAAGGAAACTAAGGGAATTATCAAGTGTGGAGCTAGGTATCTAGTATCAATAAGAGTACTTGAAGAGAATTAATAAAGCACAGCGGACCACGTAAGACATTATACCGAGAAAAATATTTAGTTTCTGGTACCAAATAAATTTAGTTGGAGAATATTTGTTTGCGTTGAACAATGTTTCGTTTCCACGCAAACTACTCATGCTCCAAACATCAGCATGTCTTCCATTGGACCAAAAGTGTATTTAAAAATAATGTATTGGGACAAACGCCTATTTTGTAGCTTAGACATCAGCATGTATATTGTACACACAACCATCTCACTAGTACGAGATCAACTAATCATGTGGTACTTAAGTTTCATATAGATCGTTGTAGATTAAATAAATAGTCCCTTTTAAACTTGGCAAGCATTTTGTTGACCGGAATAATTTAACATTATTGTTAATTCGCCAATCTGTTGTAACAACAAACTCAAACGGCTACAATACCGGCTTTCATTTGGTTACCAGCACTGTAATGGGGTTTTCTGCCAGTCTACGTATGAAAATACAGCTCGAGCGTTCGTAAACAATTCATGTCGCAATTACGATATCAGTAATGTTTCCCGGTACGATTGGTAAAGCGTATTGGTATAAACCATTTCAACAATATCATTTCAAGTGGAATAATAATATATTTATTTATTTATTCATTGCAAAGTTTAACGTGCCACCCAACAGTACAAGACCAATGACAGGGAGGCACGTGAACATAATAATAATGATGATGATAATGATGATGATAATAATAACACGGAATATAGCATACATGTGAGGAGTTTACTGCTAGTTACAAATATACCAACTAATTAAAACTTGGGGCCGCGGCGGCGCAGCGGATAGGACGTCTCCCACCAAGGCGAACCTGGTTCGATTCCCGAAGGTATCACTCCCAGTTTTCGCACTTGGGAATCGTACCAGACGATGCCGCTGGTCGGCAGGTTTTCTAGGGGATTTCCCGCTTTCCTTTGCCATTGCATTCCGACGCTGCTCCATATCCACCTCGCTTCTCCCGCATTGGTTCTCAAGTTGTCAGCGAGTAAAGTGTCAGACATCCAAACCGGATCTTCGGGTTCCATTTTCGGTAGTCATCTATTTTTTTTTTCTAAATATTTTCAATGCTGCATATTAAGACTGACACTGTGATTATTCAACATGACAGATCGTGAAAAAGTGTTTGCGTACAATCATATATTTCTTTGCAACAAATTAATTGTTTCAGACAACTAAATTGCTTTGTTTGTGAGAAATAACACAGCGTATGTTTTCCGTAACACAATTTTTTTTTCAAAGCCGACCTCCCGTGGCGCAATTCGTTGGTACGCTTCCGGTTTTAGGTGCGGAAGGTTCTAGGTTTGAATCCTAGGAAAGGCATGGGTATTATTTTAAGTTAAGTCATAAGTTAGTTTGTAAGGCATACCTTGATAAGCCTTGAGGCATTACACCGGGGGACATTAATAAGGACATTAATAAGCCCTATCCAACACATAATAAAAAAAAAAAGAATATTTGGTTACGTGACTATAAACATATTTATTTCGGACTATTTAAACATATAATTTTGTTAAGAGAAACAAATACTGCTTGTCCCAAGCACGTCTTTCTTTCAGTGTAACTCCACGCCGCGGAGGACAATCTGAGAACCACTGCCGCACTTTCTTGCCTCATTGCGAGGGATCGAAGAACGCCACCTCAACACCACTTCCGTTTAGTCCAAGGCCTCCAGACTGGTCAGTTAAGTCTCACTGGGACACCCACCAAATTGAATCCTGAGGTGACGTAAGAGCACGACTGTCCACCAGACCAGCAGAGACCTCGGTGGCTAGGACAAGAAGCCACTGTAATCAAGACGTTCCACTCCTTTAAAAGAGCCCACGTCACTCGCGATATTAAATTTTTTATTTATTTCTTCCTGATTAAAATTTAGAAAGCTTTACTTTAAAATGTGACAATAGAAGATTAGCTAAATTCCTTACCCATTATTACAGACATAATACATTAACTAGTAATGCATATTTATAAAACTGTTAACTTAATACAAAATAGCATATATTAATTCGTTCTCAATTTTTAATCACAACCAGGGAACACACATTAACACTCAGGTACAAAATTTACACAGGACCATAAAATGTAATGCTTCTATAATGAAACTTTTTCAGTAATGGCTCCGACTCTTCTGTTATGACACTTAAAACAAACAATATCTGTATAAGGGGTGATCCAGCCTCTTAACATTGCTTCGAGTAACAATGCCCTGTATAAACTAAAACAATACCAATTTGAGAGCATCAGCTGTGCTATCCTTACGATAGCCTAGTCATCAACGTTAACTTTCGGAGTTTCTCAAAAAAAAAATCTGCGGGTTGAAGTTACGATCGGATTACGGCAGGTAACCGCTACCCGGAACGGACAAAATCAAATTCTAACACGCGGAATCCAGTTCTAACAAGAAATGCTGTGAACTAGACACGCACTAATAATGGCGACAGCCAAAAAGAGTTTCTTTGTGTTTCCGAGGACAACTTATTTTCACCGAAATATACTTAGCGAAATAAAAAATAACTTTGATACCTACGGGTTTGCCTTACCCGAGGAGTATGGAAGGAGAAAGAACTGGCTTTTCAAGTCTTTTTGCTGGCTGAATCTGGGGCCACTAACGATTATTTGTTGCCAACCACGCAGTATGAAATTTTTTTTCTTCATAATTTACCAAACTTTTATTTATAACACGTGGAATCAAAGGAAAAAGTTTGTGCGAAAACGTTAAGTGCTCATTCGAGCACTTTCCATTATCAATTATAATTCTATTTTTATCTTTTATTTACACATTTTTAAAAGGAAATCGTTTTTGTCCCTGCAACATGCCTTCGTTATATACAATAATTATGGTACGCTTATAAAAAATTAGGCTACGTAAATTATTGATATGCTTTGAAGAGTTGGAAACAATAATGTAATATCCGTGAATGTTGTTTATAATGATTTTATTAAGAAATCAAGTGTTTGTAAGAGTAGACCTACTGGCTGAAGACGATATACGTTGCATCACGAACATACTTCAAAACATTAAAGAACTATTGATGTCGACTTTGAAAGCAATGTGAAGTAACAGTGACAAAAGCACGAAATGGAATAACAGCTGGTAACGATCAAGTAAGTTCAAACAGGGATGCAACCAAAACAAACCTACTATGACATCATGCTTCATAGGTGCAGCGGTGGCTGAGTGGTTAGCCAGCTCGCCTCCCACCAAGGCGAACAGGGTTCAATCCCCGGCGGGGTCACTCCCGGATTTTCGCATGTGGGAATCGTGCCGGAAGATGCCGCTGGTTGGCGGGTTTTCTCAGGGATCTCCCGTTTCCCCCGCCCCTTCATCCCGACGCTGCTTCATACTCGCCTCAATCACTCTCATCGGCTCTCAAGATTACGCTCTTAAGAGCCGCCCAAATCTCTTCACTCACTCATGATTCGTAAACAGATAATGCTTACTATATTATTTTATCAATAGTACTAGCTTGCATAGTGAAACCAATATTGTTACAATATTAATAAAGGAAAATATTTAACCAAAAAATTAATTTTATTTATAAGTTAAGCTAGTGTGTACGTTACTCTTATGTTGGTGTACACACTACGATTAGGGCTCAATAAGGCCCTATCTAGTGCCATCAACCTGGCCTTATAGTAAGAGGTATCCTGTTTGTGTAATACTGTGCAGTCTCAGAAATGTGCCGTACAAGGATATTAAAAAAAGAGACCTCATATTTTTATAGGAAAGTTTCTGGTGGCTATATTTTCCTATAATGCACGGAAAAAAAAAGTTATTATTCAGACTACCAAAATTAAATAAGTAATCATTGTCAATTCAAGGATATGGAATTGCGTGTAAAACAATAGAGAGCCTATGCTGACACGAAAATATAAACTCACAAGGCAGATTTCGGTTGACCTTTGAAACCTGTAACGATTACAAGAATCATTATCGCACCTGCTGATACCGCTGTATGGAGAATCTTTATTGCTACTACAATACAAACCGTGCACATTCTGTAGCATCCGCTATCAACCACGTCTTGAAAAAAATAAACACGATGTTTTGTTTGAAGTACCTTATCGCTTCGGAAAAAGTGGAGAGGTATACTTGAATCTTATCACTTACAGTATGAAATCGATACTTTTCCTCATAAAAATTCCTGATTGTTTTATCAGACTGATTACGTAAACGAGGAAACACGACGTGGTATCACAGAGCTCATTTGAATGTGAAATGTACCTACGTGTGTTCCAGAGATTACGTTTTCGAGATAAAAGACAAAAATTGCGTTTACGGGATTTCTCGGAATCTTAGTTGTATGTGCATGCAGTGCGTTGAAGAAACTGATAAAGCAATGCAATTATTCATATAGATTACAAAATAAATAATAAACAGACAAAATTTATGAACACTTATTTTTAAAGATAGTCTTATAATTAAAGAAAAAAAATCGATCCTTAATAATTATGACTTTTAAAGCGTACAACGTCCAGTTTGAAATAAAACTATTATTCCTAAAGTTGTAAAACGATTCCTTGTCTAATACTCAAAAAATTTCTACGCGAATGTTTATGAGCTAAACGGATTCAACATCATTTCCTGCGGTCAGAGTCAAACTATCAACCTTCACTGCTTATCAGTACGCTTTCCCTCGTCGTCGTCCGATGCCTGAATCTCTACAGGGCAGTACATTACAAACCAACATTTTATAAATTTCACTTAAATAATGCTAACATCAAGATAATTTCTTAGTTGGGCTATTTCCCACTCGGATGTATTAGTGAATAGGTTTGAGCTCGATTTTCCGGCGGGACATGCTCAAAGTGGAATTCGAGCACCGGTTGAATTAGTACCAGATAATTTGATAGGCAGCCTTGCTGATAGATAACTTCATGCAAACACCGGGACAGAATAGTTATAGATAAGAAACGATCGCAGAATCGATACCGAAACAAGCGTGCCAAGGCAACCAACGTGGCTGTCGTTATCACATGCGTAAATCGTCCTACTCCGTACTCCTTGCTTCTTCGAGATCTGTATTGACTTCTTGACTTTGAATTCCGTGAGTCACATAAAGCTACCACGGTCCAGTAATGGGTTACCTGTGTAATTGGTATAGTTAATTCTACTGTCGACTCATCAGGCTAAGCCACTCTGTTGTCTATAATAATTGTCGTGGCAGTAGTTGGCAGAAATGGAAAAGGACGATAGTCTGTTATCACCATAAAAAAATATGCTCCGTATTTATTGCGTATAAAAAAAATATCGAACATATTAGCCCACAGGTGCCTTTCACAAATTGAAAAATTAATAAATAAAAAACATTGGAATTTAATTTAAGAAAGCGTAGAATTTAGTAATAATATATAACGACGAATACCATAATACTGTATAATTGTATACACCCAAAATATTTACTTTAAAAAAATGCAGATTTAATATATAGATCAAGTGTAGGTGAATTGGTGTTTGAAGAGCTAATAAAAGTGTTCAATCTGAACAAACATTTAGAGCTACAGCTGCTGAAATTACATAAAACTGGTGTTATGATATTGTTATTAATAGCATTATTAAGTTCAAGACTTCTTTTAAGAAATAGTATTTCGTAATAAAAATTGTATAATCTTCTCAGTTTTAGGCTACTTAATTTTATTAATATCCTTGTTAACTCAGTTTCGTACAAATACAGACTAACAACTAACATCTTCGATATTTTCGTAGGTTTATTGCATCTATTATCCGAAGTTTTTTTGTATTTTAGTTGAACTGTTTTGATTGGTATGAGCGGATATCACCTACACTTGTTTTCTAGCAGGGCGATCAAGGAATTGGCCGATTAAACTTCTATTATTAGAGTAAAAATTACACGAGGGGAAATCACGTAACCAGATGCATTGATTATCAAAATAGCACAGGAACTACAATTTCATAACCGACTGTTTAATTTGCGCGAATGGTAAATTATTTTCCAATACATGCATGGTAACGTTACTACAGTTGCTCAGGAAAGAGTCAAATCCATTGGGAAGTTCCCAACTTTGTATAGTAGCAATGCTCAACATTTCCATATTTTCAGCCTGAGACGCAGTAATATTTCCATCATCCTGTATAGGTTAAAAACTTCCATTATCGTTCAGTAAGTTCGCCAGAATTTTTTTTACATTGTAGGTTCGCATTAGGCAACATGAAAGCCTCGTACGAGCATAGTTTGTTAATATGAGCCTAACTTACGGGCACCGTATTCTTTTAAATTGAATATCGTACTGCGTCTTATCGGTTTCTTGATTAAATTACAGTGGTTTTAATATAGGAGGTTGAAACAACTAACGCCAATATCCGCCATTTTTTTTTGCCAATTATAGCTCTAAAACAAATCGGCGCGCTGACTGCTGCGCTACGTTGGCAACTATTTGTGGGACAAAATAAGTTTACGTTTACAAACTAAAGGGTGTCACAATGAGAAGTTCTGTGAAGAATACCAGCTTGCGATGGGTACCCCTCTTCACGTTGTCTTGAATTGTGCTAATGATAACCACTCTGGGTTCGTCGCGCAAACAACGTAACGGTAAAAATATTTCCAATGTATACAATTAAAAATATTAGTAAAAGGAGCTGAAATATTTTTGTATTAAAACAAATTTTCATAAATTTACGTTTTCAGTGCAGATTTACATTAAGTTTAGTATGTTAGCCACTCCTCTGACAAAGGTCATCAGGTTAAATGAGAAACGTTAGTAAAAATATTTAATAAGAATTTTTCCCCGTAAATATTTGGGCTCTCAGGAGCAAAGAGCATTTTATTTATCACACTATTGACATGTAAGTCGCGAAGATTTTCAATTATTACTTCATTCAATGATTACCCATAGCATTCGTTTGAAATCGGGTAAATTACATAATGATAGATAAACCATTATGCAACAAAACGTAAATACTAAACAGTGTTAATCTCCTGGTATTTTATTTTCCGACAGAAGAAAGAAGTCCGTTGTCTGATACTCTTAATGTATGCATAAAACGTTGGTTAATTACCGGGAAGGCTCAAAATAATTACTAAATGTTAATGTGCAAGTCGTCCCCTCACGATCCTTTTTTTAATCAGTAAGGTAGGAAGAACCACTAATATTTCCTTTTCTACCAAAAAAAAAAAACCACAGACCAAAAAGTACGAAGCGAAAAAAGCCACAAAACAGTTAAGTAATATATAGCTTAGAAGCTTAAAGAATCCCGCTGGGGGAGTAATCTTCATTAGCATATCAAAAAGGGCAAGTTTAAACGAAATAGCCGAAATCAGTAAAAGAGTGCACGTACTTGTTAGAACTAGGACACAGTTGTTAAATATATACGTAAATAAGTAGGTTGTTGCTCCAGACGAAGCATTCCTCAGTGTATGAGTCATAGCAGCTCTTAATAGTTTATAATAGAATGTTCACATTTAGGTGAGCACATCTGAAAGTTTTGCTCACAATCTACTTTTTTGTTCATTTCGTAAACCATTTTATAACCTTCCCATGACCTGGACACTATATTCATCCGTCGACCAAATGAAGCTGTGAGAATATGTAAGGGGCGTAAATGTGTTACTAACTTACATGCCAATTATTACTATTATGTGCAATTACACAAGATAAATTGAATTCATCCAGTGTCCACAAAATAACTTTAAACATCAAACTTTTACCACAACGTTAATTCGTAGTCCTGACTCATTGCTATAGCTTTACTAGGTAGTTGGTGAGTTTGTTCGTTAAAATATAAACATTTTTTAACCAAGAAATTTTTCTTCAAAGGTTGGTTTCAAAAGTGTTTAGTTAAATGACGAGATTTCGAATTGACCGTTTAGTATATTTGAATTTTAGTATTTAGTAGTGTTGAATTCGGACGTCGTCGATAGTCGTTGCAATTTGGTAATTTAGTAGAACCTATTTTAGTTAAGTTTCGTTACGTTCTGAAAACTGAATACTAAAATACCAAATACGACGTCATTTTAGTCGACTAATTCTGGTCACGTGACCATTTTTAATTAAACTGAAATTGTCAATTCGAACACGGCCTGTGAGTGAAGAGATTTGGACGGCTTATAACATCGAGGTCTTGCGAGCCGATGAGGGTGAGTGAGATGAGTACGGAGCAACGTCGGAATGAAGGGGCGGAGGAAACGGGAGATCCCGAGAAAACCCGCCGAGCAACGGCATCGTCCGGGACGATTCCTACATGCGAAAATCCAGGAGTGACCCGGCCGGAGATTGAGCCCGGATCGCCTTGGTGAGAGGCGAGCAGGCTAACCGCTCAGCCACCGTGACCCCAGCACGATCTGTGGACCACCGAGACCGTGGTTACTACGCATTTCTTCGACATTGCATTCCAACCTAACACAAGACCCTCTAGACTAACCTAGGGTTCCGAGTGAGCACGTGTTGTTATAGTTTAAACTAACCGAAACTAATCTATAATATTAGATGAATGAGTGTTTTTGCAGATTAAACTAACCTACGATAGTTGATGAGTCAGGGCGCGTTTACACGGTGATAGCAGCTATCACGATTGTAGCTATCACCAAAGTCTGTGACAGTCACAGTCACGATAGGTTCTGTTCACACCTACGAACGAGACATTTTGTGATAGTTAACCTCAAAAAGGAAAATTTCCGACAACACTTCCGTAAATACATTGAGAGGCCCTACATTTATATCCTTTTGTCAAGAGTTTGATATTTGTTGGGGTAGTTAAATATCGTGACAGGATATTAATTAAATGTAAACATATAAGTTACTGTTGCTTTGGTTTATTATATGACAGTAAATATGCAGTAAATACTGTCGTGCCATACCTATATGATAATATACGTCCTGTCATACCGCCACATAGTGTAAGAACAGCGACAGATATTTAAAGAATGAAAATAATTTGGCAATGTTACTGTCAACGTGAACACGTGCACAAACTTGTGACCCGCACTATCACGATAGTGATGCTACAACGGTTTACACTACGATAGTTACATGTTCTGTGCCTTCTGACGACATTCCGTACACGCGAATACGCACTTTGAAATAAAATGCAATCTGACGGATATGTGCATATTATTATATTTGGTGGTAAATGCAGGAATTTAAAATGTAAACAATACTTCAGTATAAATTTTTATCACGTAAAAAAATTATTTCCCCAAAATGTTTATCTCTTTAAAATGCATTTCCAATCAAAATATAACCTTTTACGAAAGAAAGACCGCGATGTTAAGTTGTCACGCTGAAATTTTGCCGGACATGAGTATCAACGGACGACGGATTGTTGTGAGTCGCTTTCAACTGACGGACGAAAAAACAGACGGATGACTGACTGACGGGCGCGAGGGTTGGTTGTGAGCCCAGCTTAACTGGCTCGTTTTCACTCGCATGCGCAGTAGCTACGATACGCGACGGTCTAAAACACTCATGTTAAATGCAAACCAGCCATAGGCCTGACAGTTTATACAGTTGAGCTGTAATTGATTTCCTGTCCGTTGTGTGCTCATCCGTCGAAAGTAAATATAAACACTGCAATGTAACTTTCATTTGTCATATTTAATGTTTTAAGTTGCACGCATAAGCGAATTATGGACGTGTATGTAATATACTGCACGGATGTGTAAATAATGTAAAATCGTTGGCCGTAAAATACACCGAGCGAGGTGGCGCAGTGGTAACTCACTGGACTCGCATTCGGGAGGATCCGGGTTCGATTGCCGGTCCGGCCATCCTGATTTCGGTTTCCCATGGTTTTCCGAAATCGCTCCAGGCGAATGCTGGGATGGGTCCCAAACAAAGGCCATGGCCGATTCCTTCCCAATTATTCTCCAATGCCTCTTCCCTGTGCAAATTACAGCGTCTATAATGACCTCGCTGTCGACGAAACGTTAAGCCCGATTACCTACCTGCCGACATAAAATACGCCTCTAGTACGCCAGTTATTGTTCTAATACAAAATCTCAAAGTTATACTTTTATGACAGAAATGTCAGTATGCGGTAAGAAAAATTACATTAGCTACGTCTGTCAAATGTCTACGTTAAAATATTTCTAGATGGAAAGTTTTTATTTCCCTTGAGGGTGATTGCACCAGCATTTACATTTCCCCGAGTGCACTTAAGTAACACGGGCCTGCTGCATTCTAACTCGGGGTCAGGCACGCACGTGTATTCTGGAGTGGCGTGCTGCTGCTTGGGTTAAAGATTAAAATTTGGGATTTACGTCGCAATATGCACCGAAAGGTTAAAGGTGACCGGATCTACTGGTTATGGTCGACTCGAAATATAGCCTGATCACCGACTACACACGTGATGATAAACCATGTGTAATGCTGTATTGGTGTTTAAACCTTCAACCCGTCCGTGATGCCTTTAGAGATAGCTACCTTCAACAACACGCTGCCTAATTTTTAAAACCGACACGCCCATTTTAATACACAGAAATGCTTTTCAATGGAATTATCCCCCCCCCCCCCCTCTATTTTTATCCATGACGACAACAGCCATCACAGCGCACTTCTACTTTCCTTTTCCGGCGAAGCATTTAAATTTTTAAGAAAATATTTTTTTTTTACCGTGAATATCTTTCTTTACTGTCGTGAGTTACTTTAGCCATTTTCAGTGTGATGAAAAGAGGAGGGAGGCTATTTTTTAAGCATTACTACTAAGCTCTTATTTTGTAAATCAGTTTATCTCCTATGATACAGCTTACTTAAATATTCAACGTTAGATGTCACCAGTGGCGTGTGGTGAATTGTTGCAAGGTAAGCTGGCGTTGGCTCTGAGCTGTATCACGTTGCTTGCTATTACACTTCAACCATGAAAATACAGCTCGGTAGGACACGCCACAGGACGTGTGTAATGGGTCCCTTGCTGCTCGCTTGTGAGTGGTCGGAAACCACTCAGTTTCCCTAGGCTGCACTGTAGTTATTGGCTCCTGCTGCGCGCACCGAGAATGTACAGCAGTGAGCAAGCACCAGCTTACCTTGCAACACTACACCCCACGCCACTGGATGTCAGCTTAGCATAGATAAATTTATTTAGACATCAAGCAAGTGGTTCGCCAAGTACATTACATAACCTTCTCGCCATTTTTTTCGTAGAGTAATGGCAAGAAAACTTAAGAATGATTGCGATGGTGTAAGTAGGCCTAATTCAATTAAATAACCCACGATAACACACGTGAAATAAAACACGTTAAAAAGATAGTTTCAGAATGCTGAGCTGATGTCAAACAAGGGTCTACGTAAATAATAAAGAGCCCCGTAGTTTCAATTAAGTCATTAATTTCAAAAACTGCACACAAACATTACAATGAGTCATCAAAGGATCAGTGAAGGCAGCATATGAACATACATACAACTAACACTGACGACACTTAGCGAAAACAACACATTCTAAGAGAAAGGCGGAAACAGTCGTATGCGCAAGCACTGGAGTAAAGCTAACATGGCTTACGCTGTCTAAACCATAAGAGATACACCAAACGAATGTAGTACAGAACTCGGAAAGCTCTTAAAAAAAAAGTCCGCAACAACATTAGTAACCATTTTTGTCTTTTAAAATTTGATTAAAAATAGGGGTTCGTTTATGAATACTTTTTGAACAACACAGTATTATGTTCTATGTTAGTTATCTTAAGTGTCTAGTGTATATACTTGCTATAAAACTAAACAACGCTATATTTGGAAATTGCACCCGAGCGAGGCCGGGGCGGGTCGCTAGTTTATTATAAACTTGCTTGTTAAGTTTCAACATTAGTGTTACACGTTCCGCACTTAGGTTTTGTGAAGTACTATATACTAAATTATTCGTAGTGTTATTACAAAAAAATTCCTTTGCCAACTTCATAGTATCCAAATAATTACTTCTACAAATACAAAAAATATATATATATACAGTGTAGAACGACTGTTAGATGCTTCTAGTAGAAGTGGTGCGGTTGTAAATAATTTGAAGGTCAAAGCGCGAAGACCGCAGAAATAACCACCCAAGGAAGATTTGTATACAACAACTGTCCCTATGTTAGTGGTTTTGTTCTTATCAGTGGCACAACCCTCTATTTTGTGGAAGTTGTTTTTCCATTAAATGAATGTAATTATTTATGCGGTCCCTAAAAACACGCTCTCTTACAAACGCCAACATGGCATCTTAACATTTTTTACTGAACTAGGGGGCCACGGTGACTGAGCGGTTAGCCTGCTCGCCTCCCAATAATGCGATCCGGGCTCAATCCCCGACCGGGTCACTCCGGACTTTCACATGTGGGAATCGTGCCGGATGATGCCGTTGGTCGGCGGGTTTTCTCGGAGATCTCCCGTTTCCGCCGCCTTTTCGTTCAGGCGCTGCTCCATACTCACCCTAATCACCCTCATCGGGTATCAGGACCTCGATGTTAAGAGCCGTCGAAATATCTTCACTTCACTTTACTGAACTAACCTCTAAGACGTGTGTGAGATGTAGAAATAAGGAATTAAACCGTCGTTTGAAAATGAAATTAATAATGTATTTATACCGTAACACCGTGGATAATCAGGACATATTCAAATTATAAACATCAACTTCATGGATGATTCAAATAATTTACTTCTACAGGTCGCTGCCATCGCATCATCAAAAACGCCAATATAAAAATTCGCGCTGCTAAAGAATTTTAGAAATTAGACTACTTTAAAGTTATTTCAGTTTAAATCTTGCCACTCACAAATATACTCATTTGTTCGTAAAGTCGTGCATGACTATTCGCAGTATCTTCACACGTTTGAATTAAACCTTTAAAAATTCATCCCATATAATATGTGCCCGAAAAGAACTTAAGCAGCACTGTAAAAGATCTTTCAGTAAACTTCGTAAACTGTAATGGAAGTTTCCTGAGCAAATGTAGGAACGCTGCAATGAATGTATAGGGATAAAAATTACTACTCCCGCTTTCTCGCTGTGTATACAATGATATGGAAAATTTTCAAATAATTTCTTAGTGAGGCTTCAGAAAATATGGAAGTAAAACTTGAATTGACTAGAGCAGAATTTTCTGTCAAAAAAGCCTGTTAAAGAGAGAGTGTAATACATAAAATGCACACTAAACACAATTATTGCATTACACATTAATTTAAACGACAATGTGGGGAAAAAACACGATAGGGCACTCATACCCAAATATTTGTACTGTACAATCTGATTAAGTAATAATTATATAAGTGGGGTGAATTAGGCGGCTCCACTGAATTGTAGTTTTTAGTATGTACGAACACATACTCAATAAGATTGTGTCTGAACAAATAAATATCACAGAGTTTTTTTTCAACTGTTTCATACAATAATTTCCCAAATTTCTTCATTCTCGTCACAGACTACGCGAAAGTGATAGCTGCAGATTGACATCGTGTACACAAAAGCCAACTTCTAGCCATGTAACAAAAGTGGGAAAAGTGCGTGACCAAATTAAAAGTGTATATTTCTCACTACACAACGCATTCAATATGTAGTTATGATACTGGATTAGGATTACTAAAAATGTTTATACACGCTTACCTCCCGGTTTCAGTCTGGAATATACATACTTTCTCATTACTTACTTATGCTCAATGTATCGTACACGAAAAGAAAATAAAAATAATTTCCTTATCGAAGTATCATTCAAAAAAAATTAAAAACTGACAAAATTACGGAAAAGGCCCATGAAATAACCAAAATGGGCATAAAAATATCAAATTATTCAAATAATAGGTATTCGTAAAATTATAAATTATAAATATTAATTTTTTTTCAATATTTTTTTGAAAAATTACGTGCACAAATTTTAATAGAGTAGTATACGATATTATCAGTGAACTGAAACCGGTTTCTTGCTGCTTATAAGAGAATTTTTGAATGAATATTTTTATTATGGGTACAAACGTTTTTGAATCTGCGATTAAATACTCCAATAACGCTAATAAATGATTAAATTTTTTTACAAGTATACTATCTTTTGCTAACAGGTTAATCTAAACTATTAGAAAATAAAGTACAGTTACGAAAACTATTAGAAATGGTATCGCTGGTTGCTGTTGGTAATACTGCATCTATGCGTTTATCTTCCTGTCGCCTACTTAAATATTTACAAAATTACTACAACATTTCGTGTGATAAAAATATATTACAACTAGACAACGACGACTACTTTATTTATGCCTGTAATCTTCACGCGAAACACTTTGGAAAGTAATCTACGCCATCTGTGAGGGCGTGCGTGGTTCTTGCGCTGCTCTTACGCGACGAGTGATCATAAAACTTCAACCTCCTTGTCCAGTCCGTTGACAGCTGGGCGTGTTAAGGATCACGGCAAAAAAAAAAAAAGATAAATAAATAAAAGGCCTTTCTAGTGGACAAGAAATAAATATTAATGTTCCTGACTAGATGTGGCTTCATCCCTTGAGTGTCTATCAGACCTCCCACGCAGCGTACAAAGGTGTCCCCCCCCCCCCGCCCATGCGCCCCCAACACTTTGAAATATTCCGCTAATAGCATTTCAGGTATTAAACACAAGGATCAGAAGAACCAACCCACGGGACATAAAAAAAAAATGCTGAGCTCCTGAACTACAGAACCTGTAATATCGTGTACAAAAAGCAAGTTCCCTGTAGCTGTTCTGCATAGACAGCCTTCGGCTAATATTCTAATTTTTGCGTTATTTTAAAGAAGAGACGTAGTTTTAGCTGCAAATTGTGGTATACCGCAAACGTATTTTATTTCAAAAATGCGTATCACAACTCGATAAAAAATACATGTACGAGGCCGTTGGGAAACACTTACAAAGCACAGAGCAGTCTTAACAAACATTTGTTGCTGCTTCAAGGGTTGCAACGAACCTTGATTCAGCCAATAGTAACTCCTCCGCTTGTAAAAATACATGTACGAGGCCGTTGGGAAACAATTACAAAGCACAGAGCGGTCTTAACAAACATTTGTTGCTGCTTCAAGGGTTGCAACGAACCTTGATTCAGCCAATAGTAACTCCTCCGCTTGTAAAACGCGCACACAGTTCAGAACCACAAGCGATTCAAGCGATACCGTGGGCAACGTCACCATAAGTTCGGACAAACTCACAGCCAATGATTTTTTTTGGGGGGGGGGGGGGGGAGTTGGTAGTGGAAGTACCGGAAAGTTTTGAATTCGCATCACTGGTAAGCAATGGATATATTTACCGGTTTCAGTAGATGCATTCCTCTTAGCTCACACGAGGAAAAAAAAAAAAAAAAAATCTGGTTGAGATAAACAGAGACAGTGGGACCAACAGCGTAGGTATCCTGATCGGAGTTATTTTGCTTGTCCAAGGGAATATAACCGTATACCTAGGGCCACCTGTTTTTCGCGAAAAGATTTAGGCACAAGTTAGACTCCCAACTCGTTACGTGCAAGCATGCGAATTTCCTTTCGCTATTGACCGCTTGTCTGTGTGAGAAAAAATGTTCTTTTTGACGGGGCCTATCAGAAAAAAATTACCCTGACAATGAACGTCCGTGATTGGCTGGCAGACACTTAGGACGCGTAAAAGTTAAAATCTCGCAACCGCCATACTGGTTCTGAACTAGCGTGTTTTGGAGTACAACTTGTCGTGGAATGTTTTTCGCGAAAAACATGTGGCTCTACGTACTATACCCGTAATTTCCTCCCTCTACACTCTAGGCACTGAACGGGCGGACACTTTTTGTCGAAAAACAAGTTATACAGCATTTTCAGCACTGATTTTTGCATTTTATAGCGTAATAATAATACAAGTGTGCTGCGCTCATTTACGAGCCCTACTTTGAAGATTCTGTACCAGAATGCTCATACCTAAAAGTGAATGCAACAATCGCTCAGTCATTTTCGCCCTCAAGAAATGCGATTTCACATAACAGTCGAGATATTAACCCTGAACACATACGTGTAACGTTTCTCAAATGCTATTAGTCAACACACGCCACTCAGAAATATTGAAAATCGTTTGAATAATCCGTTTAACTGAAGTTTTACACCCTGATAACCTACAAAAGTGAACAACATGAAGCAGCAAAGCTACAGTAAAATAATGCGAATACTTCGCGAAACACTTTGTTTTTCTTGGAGCTTCATACTGTAAGGCTGGACTCACAAGCATCAGTCACATCCGTCAGTCGCAAGTCCGCCAGTCAATCATTCGTCTGTGTTTTCGTCCGTCTACTGAAAGCGATTCACAACAATCCGTCGCCCGTCAATAAATCTGTACGGCAGAATTTTCAGCGTGACAACTTAACATCACGATCTTTCTTCAGTTGAGGTATATTTCGGTTGGGAATACATTTTCAAGAGAAAAACATTTTAGAAAAATTATTTTTCTAGGTGATAAGAATTTATACTGGATAATTGTTTAAATTTTAAATTTCTGAATTTTCTACCACGGATAAATAAACACAAATCCAACGCCTTTCATTTTATTTCAAAGTGCGTATTTACGTCTACGGAATGTCGTCAGAAAGCGGTGGCCCATCCATCGTCAGTCGAAAGTTAAAGTTTGAGAAATATTTGACGGGTTTTCTCGGGAATCTCCTGTTTCCCCCGCCCTTTCATTCCGGCGCTGTTCCATCCTCACCTCAATCGTCCTCATCGGCTCTCACAACATCGCTGTTAAGAGACGCCCATTGTTCGTTGGCTGATGCCCCGGTTTCATCGCAGACCAGGTAGAATGGTTTTCAGTCCTAGTTTTCTTGCAGGTCAATTATTGGTTCAAATTCGTCCAGGGCGTATCACACAAACTGCGAATCAATCGAGACAGAATGTCAAATGTACACGTGTTTGATGTCTAGCTTGTCCTCGAATGAAATCGCGAAATTTTGCGGTCTTCAAATTACTATATAATTTCGCCGAAATAGGTCGGTCTCGCTTGGATTTCTTTGCAGAGGAAGGTGCAGTAAGCAAAAATAAAATACCTCAACCAGACTATGCTGGCAAATAAAATACCTCAACCAGACTATGCTGGCAAAGGGGCAATCGACACATCTGCCGTAATCGCAAGACAGACAGGTTCACGTCGTAGAAGGAAAACAGGGTACAGTGCTCATGCAAGATGCGCATTAAGCGCTCTGCATGTTCCAACATTGAACCGGTTTTCTGCCAATAAAACTGTCAAAACAACGTGAATCGTAATAGAACACTGTTTACGCAAGCAAGTTCTTTAAGATGTTTGTTTGGGCCTTGCCTCTAACCAAGTTTTAATGCAACAAGAATATATTCAGGTTAGTCACAGAGTAAACAGATGCCACAGAGGTAAACAAACACGTTCTTCACAAAATTCAGATGTAAACAAACACGCTCGTCACTGCTGACGACGTGACTGATGCCATCGTCGACTCAATGCTGGGGATATGCACAGGATACGAAAATCTTTCGACCTCATCTTTCGACTATGGTTCACGCCCTTGAAAAAAAAAAAAAAAGGGGGGGTGAAGAGATTTGGGCGACTCTTAACATCCCGGTCTTAAGAGACGATGAGGGTGAAGCGAGGTGAGTATGAAGCAGTGCAGTGGATGCAAGGGGCGGAGGAAAAGGGAGATCCCGAGAAAACCCGCCGAGCAGCGGCAACGTCCGGCACGATTCCCACGTGCGAACATCTCGGGGACGACGCCGCCGGATAGCCTTGGTGCGAGGCGAGCAGACTAACCACCACAGACACACGATTAGGAATCCGAGCAACGAGTCGATACCAAAACGGTTTCCCGATACATAAGGCCAGTGATTTTTTCGCGAGAAAATCGACGCACATAGACTCCAATACCATGTTTACACCTCAGCTGTTGTTATAACTCTATTGGCTGCTGGTGCCGTCTCCGCATTTGAACGAACCACTCAGGATTTCTTAACTCCGACACTGAAGGGGCCACGGTGGCTAAGCGATTAGCCTGCTCGCCTCTCACCAAGGCGATCCGGGTTCGATCCCCGGCCGGGCCACTCTGGACTCTCGCACGCGGGAATCGTCTCAGACGATGCCGCTGGTCTGCGAGTCTTCTCGGAGATCACCCGGCTCCCCCCCCCCCCCCCCCAATTCCGGCCCCGCTCCACTCTCACCACAATCACCCACTTCGGCACTCAAGATCTCGATGCTAAGAGCCGTTCAAATATCTTCACTCATTGCGACACTGAACCTTGATGATTCGTGCGCAAACGTTTAATACAGACCAGAACATTATTCAGCCAATCTAGAAATCTGGATGACCCTATTATGCTTTGAATTTTTATCTTGTCTCGAAATCTTTTCGCGAAATGTCACCGTACCTACCGATACAGAAATGTTTC
This sequence comes from Dryococelus australis, assembly GCA_029891345.1. Taxonomy (NCBI): domain Eukaryota; kingdom Metazoa; phylum Arthropoda; class Insecta; order Phasmatodea; family Phasmatidae; genus Dryococelus; species Dryococelus australis. The sequence continues at coordinate 57,011,424 of CM056999.1, forward strand.
AAGTCCCTAAAGTCTCATCCAAAATTTCCGTACCATGCACAACGTTAGCCACATAAGAAACTCAATACCTGAATGTTAAGTGGCAACGCCCACAACTATGACTTGGCTTGACTTACATGGCGTGCATAAAGTGAAAGATGGCCATCTCTGAGTATTTTGCGCCACGTTTCTAACGCCGGCGAATCAGAATGCAGAACGTCATAATAACCGTAGTAGTCAAATCACGTTTGCAAGAAACGAAAGTGGATTGTATTTGACTTAAAATTCTCGCAGTGCAGTAAAGTATTATCTTTGTTATTGTTTCGATTCTTCCCATAGAGATACGTGGAAATACGTAATTAATTACATGCCATTCATAATAAAAACAAATAGCAAGGTATAGCTTTCCTTGGCGCCTACGTATACAATTCATAACCAGGATAGCAAACGAATGAATGAAAACTATATAGTGAGAACATAAAATATTTCCCGTTTACGTACTCCAACATGATTGGTCACACAAAACTACCGCAAATCACGTCAAGACCAATTGTGGACAGTCGAGAATCAGTCTAACGCCCTGTAAGTAACGCTATGTAATTCACGGTAATTGTAGATGAGCCTTAAGAGGCGCAAGTCGGCTGTGCGACGGAATGTTAAAAGAGGCCATCTGGTCGAAGGATCTCCGGGATTTAGGGAGGGGTGTTCTTAGGCATCAAGCGGAATTCCTCGCGAGTGATCCGGCAACAGCGTGGATAGGGGGTGCTTATCTGCGCACACCTGGGGGGGCCTATCGCCAGCGGCGGCTTCCTCTTCCTGCGCCGACAAGGAGCTCGGCCTGCGGGTCCATTTGTCAGGACATTTCCGACACAGGACCTCACTACCACCTTATCGCGACCTCCAGGTCTCCCCCTTATCTTCCCTGCAAGACAATGGCCGCCCGCGCGAGCCGCGTGTGAGAGCAGTGATCACGCCCCCGCACTCGCAAACACTGCAACGGCGCCGTGCACTCGCGACTATACGCTGTCCACGGTAAAGTATGTTGATGTACGACTCACAAACACATCAATATTACTAGGGCCAGGAGTATTTCGCGAATCCATTCGGAGGCGGTAAGACTCCAAACTCTTGGTCTTTTCTTCTGCTGTTGTGATTGGACGACAGTTCTTAGACACGCCCCGTTTAGTTGTGAGCCAGTAACAAGCAGGAAACAGTAGCGTGAGTGAGATTTTAACAGGCTTGTACGAAGTCCCCACTTGATCGCAGCAACCAATAAGCAAACGATAGTTTCTCGAGTGTGTAAATGACTGCAAAGCCTAGCCTTTTGACACAACAATCCTCAAAATACTCGGGGCTCTAAATATTACAGATACACACAAGAACAAGTAAACTAAAGGAACAAAACCTACACTATAAAACACCCTACACAAACAACATTACACTGACACTATCGCAACACAGACACAAACATAAAACACACGACGGACACCTCACGAAAACGACAACAACCGTCGGCCCCTCTGTCTCCGGAGAAGATGGCGGGGGACGGTTCAAGGGTGGAGGCAAAGGAATTTTAACTTCTGACATTTTTTAATTGTAACGTAACTTTTTTCTTTAAGATTATAACAAAATATAATTTCAATCCTGTGTAATTTTTAAATTTAACTTGTTTTTAATTTTTATAACGCGACAAATTTTATATTTCCACTACTTTCCAAATTTATTTTTAATTCTTGTAACTTAGACCAATTATGGCCTTCAGCTGGGTACTGGTGCCATTTTAATGTCCACTGTAACGTGAGCACTTTTGAAAGACCTGCTTAAGATCTACTTGCATACTCATTGATAGAGATTGATCAGATAGCCAATAAATCAGCAAAATCTATTTTAAGATCGCTCTATCCCTGACATTCTCCTAGTGAATTAGAACCCCCGCACCCCTACTACTACTGTTTATAGAGGTCTTGTGTGGTTTTAGATGATTAATCCAGTATAAATAGACATACAAGAGTCCGGAGAGTTTGTTACATTCTGTTATTACAATGATTTTGTTTGGGAGTTATCGTTGCAAGATTGTCCAGGACATCGTCGCTCCTTTAGTGCAGTGAAAGTCTTACATTAACACTACTCAAAGGTATAAAACGCTTGTGTACATGGCATGTTTAGGAAATAACTAAATATGTCATACATGGGATGATTTTTCAAAAGTATAATTCGAAAAGTATGATGAAACCGCGAATAAGCTACACACTAATTTTAGGCAAATAATTGCGACCTTGAGGCTGTCTGTATGCGAGGTTATGAATTCCATACCCCACCGACGCCACCACTTTAACGTAACTGAATCGCTGCTACGAACTTGTTAAAAGGCCGTTCACAGTAAAGTGAGCACTTTTGAAGTCAACCTTCAAAAAATGTCACTGCCCCTACCTGCATATATTCCAAATGGGCACACTGACTAATTTCCACCTAGTAAAGTTGGCAACAATGAAGGGAAAGAAGCTCCATGATTAGGGTCAGGTGTTTTTCGCGAAAAGATTTCAAGACCAATTGTATTCTAAAACACTTTTGTTCATAAGTATTTTCGTGGTAGGATGATTTTTAATGTCCCGTGCCTCAAGTGTTTGTCTGCGAATCATGAACGTTTGGCATCGGAGTACTTTAGTACGATTGGCCCAGACAAATCATAACATGTCATTTCACGTAGTCATGCGGCCAATAACCAAAGGAATTTGTGGTTGTAGACATAGGGTATTGAAGTCTAGCATGGCCATAAATATTTTCGCGAAATACACCTGTCTCTATCCATGATTTAAAAAGCCATATAAACATTTGTGAGTACAAATTTGTAAAATATTTACTGTTCTAATAATTTTACAGTTTCACCTCATCGACGCATGAATAAATTGATCAGGTCCATGGCCATGTTAATGTTACATATGGAGGAAAAATACACAATGTACATGCATGTAGATCTTAAGCAGGGCTTTCAGAAGTGCTCAGTTTACCGTGAACAACCTATAGCATTTTGCACAATGTACACATTTACTGGTATCCAAGACAATGCTAGAATTGTGTCACTTATATCCACAGTTGTAGGAACGTCATTTATGCTGGTCTGCACTTTCCCGCTTACCACTGTCCTATTGGTTCGAACCACATTTTACACGCTTACTGTCAGCCGATGAAGTGCTGATTAGATAGCCACTCTGTCCAATATAATTCCATTAACAGGTAATATATCGTTCATGTTATTTGTAATTAATAAAATATTATTTTTATTCTTGGTGATTAGTACTGATATGCTCCAAAGATCTTTTATTCCTGACAATGCATTTTGTAGACTATGCTCGAGTGTAGCTTGAGCAAAACTAATTTGAAAATTTATTTGTTGTCTAGAACAAAACTCGCGTGACTGTGCAGTGCAGTCTTTGTTCGGCTAGTGTTTAACACGACCTCACAAGAACACGACAGCACAGTAACAGTGATATTGCTAACGATAGAATTCCTTTTTATATAGCAACTCAGAGGGAGACTTTTGTAAGATTAAAGATATTTTATTGGGTAAGTATCAGCTCAGCTCTCCATTGGTTGATGACCAGCCAATAATGAACGCTGTAAAATCCAGGGTAGCGTCCGGTGTGGTATGGACAAAAGGACGGTAGTGAGTTTTAAAACAGACACCAACAGAACTGGTGTTCTTGCAGTAGTGGATATAGGTGACTCACTTCTAATTTGTCTTAAGTGCCAGTACATGTGTGCAGACTTCAATGTGTTAAGGAAACAGTGGAAACACATTCATGCGAGTTTTGCTTTCAGCGGCGATTTTTTTTTATAGCTCGAGTTATTACACTTGGACATAGTGTTCTGTGCGTTAAATCAACCCTTGGAAAGGAAAATTCCCTGGCCGTATCTGCACATATTTCAACGGGCCCACTGACTTTCACGCGCCCTGTAATTTTGGCAGCGATGTAGAGAAAGTAATTCCGTGTATTAAAGCTGTATTAACTTTGAAAAATTTAAACCGAAAAACCGAAATACTTTGTGCTTCGTGTGATAAGAGGAAATTAAAATTACGTATTTAGTTTGCCAATCCACGAAGTACTGATATTTACACGTAGAATTAAAAGGGGAAGCATATGGTTTGAACGTGATGTAGACACAGTGCTCCATCCCAAAGAAGCTCCCTCCTTAATTGGCTTCTAAATCCCAACAACTGCACAGTTTCACAAAATCAATGCATGAATAAAATCATCGGCCTATGACAACGATAATTTGAGACATGACGGGAGCATACAAAATAGGCAGAAAAAGATATCCTTAGCAAGGATTTCAAAACTGTTGCATAGCTGCGAAAATCTCAATTTATAATTTTGTGGATTTGGTACTATAGTTGCACCGGTTTAAGAACGGACTTGGTTCCTCGTACCCAAGTGAAAGAGAGAGGCAGAACGACTTGCAAAGCACCACCCACTGGTAGCTGGCCAACTGCCGAACCACCGACCGTCGACCAATTGTTTCCTTTCCCGGGGAGAAGTGACCCAAATTTGGCAGAGCTCCCAAGTACTAAGTTAAGTGGCGCTACTGTACTTTGCCTGCGGATTATCGTGTTTTTACAAGTCATCACATGAGAACAAATGCTACCCGCGCACAAATTCTAGACGCATCTCTGAAGGGTGACATGGATATTAGAATTTTGTAATGCACTGTAAAAAAGTTCCTAGTAAATTTCCTAAACTGTGTTGGACGTTTTTAACCTATACATAGGGCCAGTGATTATTCGCGAAAAAAAAAAATAGGGGGGAGGGGGCATACAGTAGTAGACTCCGGTACCATGTGTACACCTCAGCTGTTGTTATAACTCTATTGGCTGCTGGTGCCGTTTCCGCATCTGACAGAACCACTCAGGATTCCGTAACTCCGACACTGGAGCTTGGTGATTCGTGAGCAAACATTTAACACAAACCAGAACATTATTCAGCCAATCTAGAAAGCTGGACGACCCTATAATGCTTTGAACTGTATCTTGTCTCGAAAGCTTTTCGCGAAATGTCACTGCCCCTACCTACCTATACATAGTAGGGGAAACTATCACACATCGGAATGTAAATATAGGAATGTTTAGCGTCGCTAATAAAGTTGCGAACTTCCACACGCAGTTGTCTCATTCCTGAGCAAATGTACGACGAACGCTACCGTGGATATATGGGGAAAAATTTTATCTAACTCTGTTCTCTTTGGTGAGATTCGAGTGGTCTGACCACTGACTACGTCGTGGCACAGTTTTATAATAATAATCTATTCCATTTTTTATCACGTAAGAGCAGATTTGTTGGATTTTTAAAATAACGCCGAACTTTGCAGTATTTTCTCTCATATTTGCTACGCACTGTTGGCAATAACGCTTAGCGAGTTTTCTGAGCGAAATATTCGTATACAGACTTATCTTATTTTGTCCACAACTGCACTGTGCAATTATTTAAACTACACGCAGAAGTGACAAAGTTTGGTATAGGCTGTTCATGGTAAAATTAGTACTTTCGAAAGCCTTGCTTAAGATCTACTTGAGTACACATTGTGTATTCCTCTGCCTTATGTACAACTGATATTGCCATGGGTCTCATCACTTTATTCATGCGCCGGTAAAATGAAACTGTGAAATTATTTAAAAAGTAAATACTTTACAAACCTGCTCATTTTTACACTTCGGGGAATAAAAAAATAAAAAAGGGAAAGATATACATTTAAGTTATCAGAAATGGTCACGTAACACTTTTTTTTTTCTAATTTAAGATATGGAACTACTTTCCATCCAACGTTACCAACTTTACTGGGCGAAGTCACTCAGTGCGCCCATTAAAATACATGCAGGCAGTGGCAGTGACTTTTTTCAAAGGTTCATTTCCACAGTGCGCACTTTATCGCTAACAACCTTTAGCAGATCTTTTCTATAGATTTAAAAGAGATTTAAAAGATATCGCAATATGCCTAGCAAAATATTTGTTGGCATTCTGAAACTAAAATTAAATGTTTTAGGCGTCTAAGACCAACGTCAGTTATATATCGTAATATTACCATTATGTATATTCATAAGGGTTTATTTATCAGCGTTCTCCAAACATACTTTGTGTTGGAAATTATTTACGTACTCTGGCATTACGTAACGCCAACATATCGGCGTTTGCATTCACGGCTTCCGTGTGGCACGCACATCCATCTACTTCGGTTATTATCGTGATTGCTTAAGATCCATAACGTCACGTGCGATGTATTCGTGCGCAAACAGACAGAGCAGCTCATACGCGAGTAAAGAAAATTCGGTCTTGTTATTGAAACAAACCGACATTCCGTGAAATCGGATAGTGTTAAACTACGTAATAAACACAGAGTTGTGGCTCATTTCGAGCAGTCTGATTTAAGATCTACATCGAGCAAACTTATCACAAAGACTTCTTTAGTTCAGAGCGAAAGCCGCCCTTAAAATTGCGAAACTGATACTAAATTGTTTCTCTCGCATGATTAGTTGTGCCAATGTGATAGCAATAAGAGAATCATTAAAGACTGATTATTACTTGTTGTGTAGACAGAACTTAATATTATCACACAAGATATTTTGACTCTTGCACTCCTCAAAATACATATTAGGAGATAGACGACAAAATTAATTCGTGTTGCGTGTAAGTAGTATGTCGGAAAGTAATCAATCATTCGACAATTCACGACCAAATCATAGTAAGAACAGTAAATAATACCAAATTTATACTTAATTGCAACAACTGTACTATATTTTGAACACGCACATGCATGTATGATAAAAATACAATTTAGGTATACACCTATCTTTCGATTTTTTATTTACATACTTATGAAAGCTAAAATTAAAACAATGAACTCAAACTTCATTTTGATTGACCAGGCCATATAATTACATATAGTTGATTCACGATAACTTCGGCCTTTACTGAAGCCCTGCCAATTTTATACTCTTTGTTACTGATTACGTATCCTTCCGCTAAACGTAAACATAAACACTGCCACGTGACTTCTACTTTTACAACTGTCAAATGGGTTGGTTGCTGTTTACAGCTGTTCAAAGAATCAGGTCACGTCATATTGCAGAAACCATTTCCTATGAATGTTCACAATGTAGGCCTATAACAATATTTTGGTCAGCTTTATAACTATTTGATATAAATGATATAGCACGTTACACATAATACACATTAATATTTTTCCACGACGGTGTTTGTTACAACTGTGGCGTAAACAACAGTAGTATTTAACCTGTTGTAATTAATATGTGTTTGGAATAAAAATTAAAACGAAGGGACAACCAGTCCAACGAAACGACGCAGTAAATTCAAGCACGCAACTCGTGTCGCTTATTTATTGTACATCGACAAACGTAAAAGATAGCGGTGAACACGCATACACATAGGCCTACCGTAACATTTATTCCACTAATATTTACATGCATTGTTACTTACTGGTTTGTTGGTTTATTTTATTATTTATTTAAATTGATCTGGGCGGACTTAGTATTTCGTTGGGATAGTTGCAGACATTCAAATCACAGAAACGTAAACTCGTTACACAACTGTTTACCAAACACCTAGCGCAAAGGTACAACGTTGTGATAAACAGACGTGAAGGTAAATAATTAATTTCGTCATAACATCAGTTCATGGTTAAAACGTATAAATTTTGCACGTATTTGAAATCAATACACACATCTGGCCTGCGTAACGATTACAACGCAGCCACCACGCCCTTTAATACGCAACGATCACAACACATTTCACTCTGCCGTAAAAACACATATTTATCACAACATTGTAACCTCCGTAGGATGCTAAAAAAACACGAGTACGAACTTGACGCTTCATTGAGAAACATGCCGTGTCATTGTATGTCGCCCGCCGCCGCCATATTGGGAACGCTTTCCACACCACGTCCGCCAATCTGCTGGATTTGTAAGTGTCACGCAACGAGCTGTGTCGCGCCATCGCATCTAAAATATGTCGTTGCATCTAAATAACATATAATATGTATTTAAATAATAAAATCTCGTTTCAGTTGTAAATTACAATCTCAGACATCATTACTGTTGCTGTAATTAGTATGACATGTGCTGAAATTAGAAATAACAAAATGTATACCTTTCCTACACAGGTGGTACGATCTTCCCGAGAGAGAGAGAATAGAGACAGAGAGAACGAGAGAGGCACACACTGCTTCGCTTATTGAAACTTTATTCCGGACGGAAGAAAACACCATACTACACACGGGAATTTGCCAGGGAAATTTTTAACTGCAGCAATGAAATGTGTTTCCGTCAGTGCTACCTAACAATATAAATATATCAGTTGGCAACGTTTAACTTACAAATAGTATACATAAAACGAGGTTAAAAAATACTATAACTGTGAACTATCTTTTACCGGCCATTGCCAACACGTCGCTGCTCTCGCTGTTATTAATTTTTATTTAATACGAAATAAATATTACAGGTTATATAAGCTACTAAGGTAAAGTTTTATTTATTCAATAATACAGTACTCTAAAGTTAACCACAGTGTTAAATATTTGTGGAATACAAGTTATTAAAAAAACAGGTTGACATAATACGCCTAGGGTGATTTTTCAAAGGTTCGATTCCAAAAGGCCGACGAAAGCGTGAATGGACTATAGGAGTGAATAAGCAAAATATTCTGAATTATCATTTTAGAATTTTTTTTCTCTTTCATAATAAAAGTTATACTAGAATTCCATTTTCGATTTTTGGATACAATATAAATTTTCCTGACCAAGCAAATGTTGATTTACATCAGGGCATTCCATTTGAAAATCCACATAAAGCAAGCGTTAAGACATTTAGATCAAAATTACAGGGCCAAATTTTGTAATTTCATATCTCGAGTACATGTTCTCCTATCTGCGCCAGGCTTGACAGGTACTCAAGACTAGTTTTTTTTTTTTTTTTTTTTTTCTCACAATGTTGCTGGTATTTAGTTACAATAAAAACGAGTTTAAAATCAGTTATTTAACAAAATTGCAGCAAAGAAAATTTATTTGCAGTTCTGGCTGGCGCCCTGATCGCTATGTAATGGCGAAGTATGAATATTCAGCAGCAAACACTTCCGTTAGGTACTCTCTGCTTGTTATTGCAGGTTTGCGTGCAAGTATTTCCAGCGTCGGCACACGTTACCTGCTATATTCAAACATGGCCGACGTGTCGGAGTTTAGGCCATCGTTAAGACGCTATTCCCTTGGCTGTAACCATATAGCAAGTGTCGAGTCGTCACGAGATAATCTGGTACTTTCTGTGTCTTCGTGATATTAGTACGTTTAAGATGTCATGCGGCCAACACTATTTTTTCACCACACAATTCAACTTTCGAAGTCGGCAGAAAGTTTAGAAAGATTTATACACGAACACTTACCACACATGTTAAAAATTGGTTGCCGGCAAAAATGTATTTTACTTGACGGACACTGTAACTTAAGAACAGTATATTTAAAAAGTATACATTAAATAAAAAGGTTACATGGTCGCTGCAAGTTATCAATTCACGGTTTCCAAAATATCCCAAGGCATTTTTTCATTACGGTGAAAAGACCTAAATGAGGCAGTGTTTTATGTTTCAAATATTTTTTGTACAAAGACACTGAAGCGCATTTTGAACTACGATGCATAAATCTGGTATAGGCTGTTCACGGTAAAGTGAGCACTTTTGAGGTTATAAATACTTTTTCCTTTCAGCCGTTATTTATCCTTTAACCGCCTTCTAAAATAAATGTTGCCAAGTAAGTAATAAACACAGTGTGTATATTCCACTACACTCTGAGGTTAACGTCTAGGACTAAAACTAATTTACCTCCCCAGTGCTAAACTTATGTCTATAAAATGGGTTGGTATTTTCCGATCAGTCAGTAGGAACAATTCAGCTTTGTGTTCTAAAGCCTTGTACACACGGATATCTTTCCTGTACATTTTAAAAGATTAATAAACGTTTGTTCAAATCAAGTTTTCCCAAATCTAATTTGTACTCGACTTGTAGCAAACTTGTGTGAACGGCCACTGAGCTTGCTAGAGGCTACCATCCAAGGAAAAGGTTATATTTTTCGTTATCTTTCTCGTAGTAGGTGAATGTAAACAAATCACTTTTGCGAGCGCGGGTATGTTTATTTGAACGGAGTCAAAGTATTTTGAATCATATAATGTTTGAGCGGACGAAATAAGCTGTTTTAAACGTTATTAGACTTAGATGTGTACAAAATTTCTGCCTTTTGTATAACAGCAGGAATCCACCCGTACCATGATTAACACATATATGATATTTCCATCTTCTATCCCTTTTTGTAGCTGACGCGATAGCTATTGCTCCAATTACCCCAACAGCCCCAATCTGCAGTCATTTTTAAAGGTTCACACCTTTCTGTTTGCGATCTAGTGCCGTGTTACTGATCACTCAATTTTGCAGCATACGATACTAGTTGGCATTCTAGCTAATGTTCACTTACTTGTAAACTTTTGGTGCTCACTTACTTGTACGAGAAAGATGATTTGGATTACCTGCTCCACCTCCAAGAGATAGTGGCCCAGGCTCGCGAATACATGGCGCACCACGTATAGCGGGAACGGCCGCACAAAGGTGAAATGGGGGGGGGGGGGGCAGAGGCGACGTCACGGGAGAAGCCGTGGCCTTGCAGGGGAGATGGCACACGGTGCTCTCGCTTGGTCCCCCGGGGTGGAAGGGGAGTAACACGCGGGGGGAGGTGCCTCGGCTGCAGCGGCAGCTCGGTGGTTATGTCACCTTGCAATAATGTACGATAGCGCAGGCAGGACTCCCTCGCTGATAAGGTTCTGCGGGCAGCTTGACCGCTCTACACTGCGCGCGCGCGCATACATAACCGGCCGTCATTGGGGAGTAATGTTCAGGCGATCCGCACGAGCGAGACGAAGCTAGCCCGCTCCTACAGTCTCCTCCCTAGTTCTCACGTGGCTCTCATTGTTACCACTCGTGTCTACTATAATAAAAAAAAAAAAAAATTGAATATGTCAACATTATTTTTTTGACATGGATACGTCTTTGAATTTGTGACCATAGTGGAGGCAATCCAGAAAATCCGATGATAAAATCGGGGGATACAGTTTGGCATTGCAGATCCGAATCTATCATCTACATTTAAAATGCAATTACACCACTCGATTGCCAAAGGATAAAAAAAAATATGTTACGTCGAGTGAGGACGGCGAAGTATCGCGCGTGGCTAGAGAGAGAGGGAGGGGGAGGCGTAATTTTAAGTTCGTTTCGCCGCGTCTCATAACTTCCACGTAGCATAACTAGAGCCAGTGATTTTTTGCGAAAAATCTGAGCACATGGTTAATTTCAATACTCTTAGCGCCAACAGTAATTTTTATTCCGCCATTGGTCGCCCTCTGCATGAGAAACCGGTTTTGTTTATAACCGGACCAATTAAAATTCAACAACATTGCCAGTGAACCAAAGTGATTAGCGTATTAAGAGTAACATGTTGTAGCCGACCGAGAAAGGTAAGCTACAATACAGTGTATTGAAAGATAGCTTGTCTCGAAATCTTTTCGCGGAATTTCATTGCTCCTGAGTATAACTTTTGACTAGGAGAAGCTACGACGCTCGTTTAGGTTTCAATCGACAGCTCTCATCAAGATCAATAGATTGTGTGTATAAAAACATTTGTGTGGAGTGGTTATGGTGAAATTGTATGAGTTTAATGTAAAAAATTAAGAAAACTTAACACAATGTCGGCCTATACTTGTCAAAAAGGCAAGTCCAAATACAGAAATCATATACGGTTGGAATGAGCATCACAAAAGCAATCCATTGATACCCATAAAACCTTATATGATCGAGTGAAGCGGTGCTAGGAAAATAAAATAAACATGAAGGCGTCCGAGCGCATCAACGTAGACGTATTCACGCAAAACAAACGGCCGTCTCCCCAACACAGCTACACCTCATTTTTTTTTTCAGGACAAAAACGAATGTCGATATTTTGTTGCGCATTAATAAATTTTATTAATGAAATATAAATGTGGTCGTAGAAAAGTATCAAATGTAAGAAAACATCGCTTGTACGTAGACCTTTGCTAGAGGTATTCATTCTTCTTTAAAAAAATTGTTTTCAGCTACAGCGATAACGCTGTATCTTTTCTGAACATATTGCAATATCAAAATCCTGTAGCCGCTGCTTAAAATGCTGAAGAAAAACAATAAACACACACACACGAAGATTATTTATAGAATTTTCCATCGTCGTCGCAATTCTTACTTATATCTGGATGTGACCTTGACGCGTTTAATATTGTCTACTAGGGATTCCCATTGAAAGGCCCCCTCTATGCCTAGGCCGCAAACAGTGTGCAGGGGCTCTATCTGCACCCCCTCTATGCCTAGGCCGCAAACAGTGTGCAGGGGCTCTATCCGCAAAGTTTTCATTCGAAAAATTCTTCATTATTTCTGAGCGGTGTCTGCTTGCGAATAGCAGTTAAGAAATATTCCACGTCCGGAAAAAGTTTTCCGTTTTTTTTATCTCCGTTTCCAATGTGCATTTTCCTTAAATTGCAAAAACGAGTAAAACGGGTATGAACTTTCCGAAACAGGCTTGGGACATGCAGCACGACTAGGGGCACCAGGCAATTCCGAGACCGTTTTGACCTCTATTGACTCCTTGCATAAAGGTCATTAAATACATATGAGGTTATGCCGTGTTCCCCTCCCCTCCCCCCAGGAAGCGCTATCTGGGGACGGGTTCATCACCCACCATGGCGGTGCTGTGTGACCGATTCCCCATTCCCACCTCACCCCCTCCCAATTCAGTAGTGGCACCTCCTTACTTCTGGGACCTAATTTATTCAAAATGGCGGCGATGCAGATGCACTTCCCCCTCCCCCACCACCGCTGCAGTTGCACGTGCATGTGCAATTGCAAGTGTGTGAGTGCCGGTTATGTGGTGGTGTGTTTTGGCAGCCGTCGTGGGATAGCTGCCCGCTAGGACAGACTTGCAGCGAATTTAATGAAATTACCCTTATGCAAGGACTCAACAGAGGTCAAAATGGTCTGGGAACCACCTGGTGCCCCTACTAGCAAGTCTTTATTTTTACACGATAGAATGATACGGTCACCGCTGAGAAGCTCAGAAGACAAGTCGACTGCACGAAAGTTCAGTGCTTGAGCACAGAGGCGACGAGGCATGCGATGCGCATACCCACGTCGCCCTTAGCACTCCCGGGCCACTAGCCCTCGGACACACAAAATACCTCCAGTCAGAAGGCGCCCTGAAGAGACCAGCTGACCCGGCGCTGAAACTATGATGTATCATGTCTGGAATACCGGTTTTTTTGACGAAACTATTAAAAATGCTAGAACTATATTTACCTACTAAAAGAAAACATACCGCAGACGAGAACATGAAGGCACTTTCAAGGCCCCAAGCACGCTTTAATTATTATTTTGGAGTCCTCCAACATAAACTAAAAACGAGGTAGAACGATTTCGTCTTCTGCGCATGTACCCGACATCGACCCACCATAAACAACGCAACTGTCAAAGTCACGTGGTCAACAGTGATGAACATGTTTGTTTATGTCTTAATTTTTAAATAACAAACACTTTTATTATATTAATTAAATACGTTCACCAATTTTAATTTCATCGAACTGCATTACAGAGTGGTTAGAGGAAGTATAAAAACACCCCAAAGCACTTGCTTAGTGTTCTAACCTCAAATCCACTCGACACCGTTTTTGCTAATCGTGTTGGCAGAAAAGCAGTTCACTGTTGGGACTCAAATTTGTTACGCGTAGCCAGCGAGATCACTGTACACCATCCAACGACGACTGCCATATCTTGAAACATTCAAAATACAAATACGTTTCTGATGTTCCACAACTAGTAGATAACACACAATGAAAATTAAGCACAAAAATATTAAATAACTCGTAAAATGTTAATTTTATATAACCGTACATTGTCAGTAATTATTCTGAATCCGAAATAATGACAAGAAAACCACGAATTTCTGCAAAAGAGATGAATCCGAGCCTTAACCTAAAAATATTATCCTCTCTTAGTCGACCAACTTATTCTAACGCAAACCTGTCACACCTAAAAGAGAAACTATACACATGTAATATGCTTTTGTGACATATTTTGTGCTGGCACTAACGCAACTGACTGTTCTGTTGCAGGATGTTAAAAACCTCCGAGACATGATTACAAAAAAGAAGGAAGCAAGCAGTGGCAAGATACGGCTGTACATTCTCTCTGTGTGACAGCTAGCGAACCAATATGTTGTAGCTTCTGATCGCACAATTATGTCATTGGGAAGAAAAGCACATCCCTTACTTCTACTGTCTGTAGTGAGAGTGTAAATTTAAAACATACAAGTTTTTCTCTATAGACATTGGTATTACAAAGTAAATAATCCAGTGCATTTCTGTACAAATGTTAATTCCATTAGGAATTCTAGCTATCTTAGTTATAGCTGCAATAATATTCAATAGTAATAGATTAATATTGAATTTGAAGAAAAAAAACTAATATTAAAAAAACTTCCACTATAACATTTTTACGACACCAATCACAAACACAGGGGGCTGGGGACCAAGTGAGGTGGCGATGAATAGTCGCGAAATGCAGCGGTGAGAGAGCGAGAAAACCTACAGACCAAAGGCAACGTCCGCCATATTTTCCACGTGCGAAACCCTGGGTTGACCGCGCCGGGAATCGAGGCAAGTGGGTTGACAGCATGAACATCCAAGGTCGTGTTCGCCACGGCGGTTATACGCGGCTACGATCCCACATTTAATGATGAAAACGGCACTTGTGTCAACGGCAGAGGAAGGAAATGCTGTATTACACTAAACAGGGGCTACATACAAAAACAACACACGGCTCAGTCTGTATTCGAAACCGAATTCAGTGGTCCCGAAGCTTTGGCGACGTCGGCGCAAATTCACTGCGAAAATGGTTTCACTCAAAATCTGAATCAGAAGAGAATTTCACTGTTTGAAGAAGTTAACAGCGTCTGGCTTTTTCAAATCTCACTTCAGTCAACTTTAATTCACAAATTAGTGAAATAAACGCCTGTTTTCTTTCACTTATTGATTCAGTGACATTTGCCACTAATTTTTCAAACTTTCAATTCGCTATTTTTCAGTGGTTTGCTTTCTGACTGATGGATCAGTTAAACCGTAAGTTCTAGGGTTTCTTTGTAATTATTCTGACAATTAGGATAGCAAGAAGGGTTTATTAGTGGTTCATTTGATGCCTAACAACGGCAAAAACAATCTTTACGAAATAATTTCCACAGAAAACAAAAAACAAAGTTGTAAAACGTGAAAATATGCATCCAACCACACGCCATGCTTTACACTGCTAATAAATCTGGAAATCATCATTCCTGCCTATCAGTTACTTTTGGCAACTGATTGGTTGAAGTATTCACTGATTCACCAGTGATTTTCCACCTGTTCTAAATTGAGCAATTTTCACTGATTAAAGTAGCTGGAATTACTACGAATCAGTGACTTTCCAATGATTTGAATTTAGAGCCTTATTTATTTTCAAGCATTTTTCCAATTGGCACTTTTTGTTAACAAAAATAATATCTTAAGAATCGGTCTGCGAAACTAATTACGTATTTGTTTAATTTGAGTTTTATCAACATAAAAGCTTGCTATTTACCAATTACAAAGCTTGTCATTTACCAAGTGCAAATCACCAAATCGTCGCCACGGTATTTTTACCACCTTTAAATGTAAAATGCGTATACAACATGAGTTACCGTATTAAACGAATGAGTTTCACACTTCAAATAACTATTTAGTAAAGTAAGATGTCTAAATATTAATCAAATATGTATTTTTTCATGAAATCATTATTGTTTAGGAAGAGGCTGGCGTTATTATTTTATTACAATAACCTTACACGTTAAACAGAGCTTTAGATAAGGTTTTCTATAGATATGAGGTTTATTTTAAGAAATTTCGGATATTTTGTTTTAATATGCACATTTATTGTATAGTTATTTGCTCCCAGCCAAGTTACTGTGTACAACAGACAGTATTACACGCTAAACATTTAGTTATCGCGATGTTCGAGTTAAAACATTACAAAATTTAAAACGCAAATTACAGAAAATAAAGCTAAACTACGAGTAATTGGAACATGGACAAAAGCGAAATTTTATTCCTACAAATTTGACGACCAGGCGTCTCCAACTCAACTAGCATTGCTTTCTACGGATTCAAAAAGTCACAAATTTTTTACGTGCAATCATTTGCTTCAGGTTAGTCAGAGACTCTGATGCCCACACAAAGATGTCCCGGTAAAGGCTGTTCACGATAAGGTGAGCACTTTAGTCATAAACAAAGAAGACAAGAGAACACAACAATAATCGTGTGCTAATTATCGTCGTGAGGTGCCAGGTTTGCAAGCACGCCTGTTTACAATCGTGCCTCAGGCGAGAGCAACGTGCAACATGCTTCTCTTTGTTTCTCCGTATCTTTGTTCTCGCACGTGTGGTGCATTTCTCAGTACCAATTCCATAATCGTAAGTGAACGGTATTCCCGACAGATCTAAACTATTCGCAGCAGGTAATTTTATTACCAGAGCTATTTATCATAGTTACTTGCAATAACACCTACAGTCAGCGAGCGTCACTATTAGACAGTAACTTAATGTTGACGTTAATACTATGTAGAACATACATAAACTTAAGTATCATAGGTTAAAAAAAAAAAAACTCTTTCTCAACTCCAATTTTGTAACACTAAGAGGTTAAGTTGTAAGTTAGATGAGAAAACCAACATTGATAAATGAAACGAGATTGTGCAAGGTATTTGTCAAATAAAAAAAATGTAATTCTTGATCAAACATATTTTGATGTAATAAATATTTATATTACTGTCATTGCACTTAATATAATTAAACTGTTACAGAAAAAAGTATGCAAAACTCTCGCTCATCATTCATTCAAATTCAACTAAATAATATAATTAGTTCATTACACCATCAACGGGATATTATTTCTTATTTACAATTTTAAAATTCAGCAAACATAATATTTATAACCGTTCTGTTTTTAAGAATAATTAATTTTAATCCTGCGGACTAATTAATCAGTCACCAGCATGGTTCCAAACTGCGGAAATTATAGTTTGTCATACAGTACAGGCTTCTTTAAATGTAGTTATATATTTACAGGTACTGCCGATAAATACCGGTAGAATTCTCTATGTTATATGAAAATTTACATCTCGTTTACCCCGACTCATGAAGGTTGTCTCAGAAATGTATGCACGTTTCGACCTTCTAATGGGGCCAAGTTTCTGCCTGGAGTTCGGATTTACAGCTGTAAAACCTGAATTCACGTGCTCGCAGTAAATAAATATATAAAATATATGGGTGCGTTTAAATTCCGAATGGCGTACAAATAGTGTAAACATGTAAACTGAAATCGTTAACCCATTACGCCTTTTGCCACTATAGACAGTAACGACTTTCGTCCCAGAGGCACTGTAAGAACACTAACTGATGAATCATAGTGCAATCTTGTGTAGAAAGAGATTAAATATTTTTTTATATTGTCCTAGTTTTTCCGTGCAGATTTTCATTCACTTGCTCAGATTCATCGGTGGATTATTTCTGCGGAAAAGACCAGAGCACGATATAGGGGAGGCGCGTGTGAATCCGGCACTCAGGCTGAAATACCCGATTGCACCAACATTTCCCCGATCCGAGATCGAATGATCCTAGTTCCAAACCAGGATCCAGTTTGATCTTGGTTCCAATATAAGTGTTGCACCAACGAAATTTCATGATTCTGGATCTCCAATTCGTCGATCTTGGTTCCAAAGTGAGAGATCGAGATTAAGTATGAGACAAATTTTGCTATTGGTTCGTAATATATGACGTCACGGAAGTAGGCGTATTTTTCACTATAGATATAACTAGATGTGCGATGTTTTATGTTTTAAGTGAATTATCGTTGTACGAATTTTACTGAATAATATTCAAGTGTGTATAATGTTGTTTTAATTTCCCAAGAAAACAATCGAACGCAGTTGTATCTGTTGGCGTATTTTCAAACATTTGTCGACGATGACTGCTGATCTTGGATCGAGATTTCCAACCACCAATTTCGGCGGTTGGAAATGAACTTCATCTCGATCTCCAGTCCAGCTCTGAACTAGAATGGTGCAACAGTTTTCTGTGTCGATCTTAGATCCGATCTCGGATCGAGTTTCGAACCATGATGGTGCAACCGGGCAAAAGTGCGTATAAAGGAGGGTTCTGAATTTTCTGTTAGACCGTTTTGATTGGGGAAGAGAGGAATCTCCGATGACAATGAAAAATTTTTCTTCGTTTTGCAGGGACGCCAAACTTGAAGCTACGTATGGCCGTGGGAGAATATAGTTATTCTGAATGGCACTGTGACAAAAGACTGAGTAACTGTTGCTAAATTAATAATTGCTGTGGTATTTGTGGTGTAACTGGATTATTTGGGCTACCTAAACTACGCTTGTTGTATTCTTTCGAAAGATTAAGTCGTATTGTTACTTGATATTAAGAATTAATAAGTACCAACAGATTTAGTTCTTTTAATTAATCACAATTAGACATTTATCCTACAGCAAATTCGACACCTCTCAGAGATATACACAATATCACCACCCTGCTGGGATTACTTGCTGTGCAATAGCATGCAACTAAACCATTCCATTCGTGAAACCAACTCAAGCATGTACTTTTATCTTATGGATCTTATTTTGTTTAAAATGCTTTGTAACATTTTGACGTCAATAACACATTATTTTTTAAACATATATTACCGTTTTGTATGGTAACCAATAACTTCGTAGGCCTAAAATATTTCAGTGGTGTGCCCACTGTACTATTTCGTGGTGATACATTGGCCTAGACATCGTTGTCTCCAGATTAAAAAATCAATTCACATCTATTCACATGAAGCTTGGGAAATTCGACGTCGTTTGTTATTCGTGAAAATTATACTTCCTCCGGAATGCCAGACAAGCTCAGTTTCATTACTGAACACCCGAATTAAACCAATAATATATGCACAAAAGACATAAACCATGCAAAACACATTGTTTCATGTCACGTATACTTCATCAAATTTTCCTTAAAATTTTATGTTTGAAATTTCTCCGGTAGTCCTACTATGCATATGAGAATAGAAGTCTGGATAACTGAGGACGAAGTAGGTTGATACCTTAACCCAGAGCTATTCAAATAGTTTTCCCATCAGGCCACTTCGGTTACAAAGTCGAAACTTAGGTGCTTGTACATGAGAATCTAATGCGAATATTGAACTTTGTTCTTCGCCTATGTTAAACTAAGGAACTGTATTGATAAGTATATATTCCAACAAAAATGAATGGTTTAAATACGGCATAGTCAGTAATTTGGCGAGTCGCTTGTGGCCCGCGGACCGCTAATTGAATAGCCCTGCCCTAACCTATGGAGTGTAAAAGAAATACTTTGGTATAGAGTGTTGTGCTGTTCTTTTCACATTTACGGCAAAACCACAGGAGTTCTTCCTTCGTAGAGGATTTTTTAACACCTTTTTAGTATAGAGCGGCACATTGTTTGTGCTAGGTCAACATTTGCTTCAGCCTTATGAGCGAGGCGTGGGTTCGCTTCCCCATCTGTGAAGATCCGACAGCGTTGATGGGCATTGCAAATGCGACGGCAAGGGAACCACCGTTGCGATGTATCTGAAGATTTGGAAAATTCACGGGTAGTCTAGACTTCACAGTCCGATAGATACGCTTACTTCCGCCACTTGTTCTTTAGCTGCTGCGACAGTGAGAAACCGACTTTACAGTTTTCTATACTTTGCAGGATTAAATCTTCTTTTTGCGAATTTACTAATGAGTCAAAGTCCTTCAGGACGGGGCCACGGTGGCTGAGCGATTAGCACTCTCGTCTCCCACCAAGGCGAACCGGGTTCAATCCCCGGCCGGGTCAACGGACTTTCGCATGTGGGAAACGTGCCAGACGATGCCGTTGGTCAGCGGGTACTCTCAGGGGTCTCCCGTTTTCCCCGCCCCTTCATTCCGGCGCTGCTCCATATTCGCTTCAATCATCCTCATCGGCTCTCAAGACTTCCTGTTAAGAGCTGCCCCAATCTCTTCACTCACTCACTCACTCCTTCAGGACTTGAGGAAGACTGAGTTAAAAATGGAGTACAGAATTACAAGTTTTGTAGCCTGTCACCAGAGGAAACGGCTAAATTTTCCGGTATCCGTAGCCATATCAGAGTAAACAGAGTGATCATCTAAGACTTGAACCGTAAATACTTCGGAAATTAAAGGTGCTATTGATGTGCTGGTTTCACAGGGTTGAAGTTTAGATAAGGGCTCGTAATTGCAGCCCGGTTACAGATTCACAGCAAACCATGGTCATGCAGTTATCAATATCAATCCATGTCCAGTGTTGTTTAGTACAAAAAAAAAAAGAGTTCGTATGGAAGAAGGAGATAAGATATTTTTGGCTGTAAAATCAAATAGCTTGAAATCATTGACTAAATACATTTGTTGCAGGAATAAGTCAGGCCCATGGTCACAGTTCATTGACGACGTTCGTGTTTTTTTGCATGATTCTAGTGCAAGTAGTTTATGTACTATCGTAGGTAATATGACACTTTTAAATACCGCCAGTTTGTCTGCACCATTTAACTGCTTAGTTACGAGGCTACTATGTTCGTGTGTGTGTTTAGATTCTGTTTACTTTACACTGATTGCATTGGGTCCTCTCCTTGTGAGTACTTTGTGATAGTTCATACTACTTACATGTAGGACGTGCTGGAAGATGTTATTTACTCATGCGGAAAAGCCGACTGTGCCCATGGTGTATGGCTAGGGCCACTGATTTTTCGCTAAAAAAATCGGAGCACATAGTAGACTCCAATACTATGTGATCACGCCATATGTTGTTATAACTCCATTGGTTGCTGGTGTCGTTTCCGCATTTGACAGAACCACTCAGGATTCCGTAACTCCGACACTGAACCGTGGTGATTCGTGCGCAAACATTTAACACAAACCAGAACATTATTCAGCCAATGTAGAAAGCTTGACGACCCTATAATGCTTTGAACTGTATCTTGTATCGAAAACTTGTCGCGAAATGTCACTGCCCCTATGTATGGCGAATGCAGGAAGAATGCTGTTCGTTCTTGCAATGTGCACGATGAACTATGTCCCAATAGACGTCAACCATCTCAGTAGTTATTTGGGAACTTCTTTAACCAAATACGGGAGTGGCGGTTCATTTGATGCGGGCGTACCCATTCTCTTACTAGCTGCGCTAGACTCCGGGAACGAGTTCTGATTGGCTGCGGAAGGTTTACTATTTGCTGGGCTGCCGACTGGCTAATCGGTTACAAGTACTAGTAGTGTGAGCGTACGTGTTTTGGATCAAGAATTGCAAGAGTGAAACAAGTGCCATTTCATAAATGTCGTGTACCCCACCCCCATCCCCTCCCTGATGTGTGTGTTCCGCCTCCAACCGTCCCCTCCCTTCATTGTGCTGTGATTGGCCACTACCTGCCCCCTCCCCTCTCCTTTCCCTGCGAGATGTGCTGTGATTGACTGTTGGTTGATGTGAGAATACCGCTCTCTGCAGATGGGTAACTCCTCCTTTCCCCTCATTCCCGCGAGGTGAGTTGTTATTGGCAGTTGCGCCACTCTTGCAATTCTTGATGCAAAACCACTAAGCTCACACTACTCGTGCTGATTGGCGAACGGCGTGCGGACATTTTGCTGGCACGTACGGCTGGTGTGCGTGGAGTAAGCGGGTTTTCCACATCTGTATTCCTATGTACTCGTTGATCTCTGAAAAGAGTTCTTGGTTTATATAATAATATGGCGTCTAATAGCACTACGAATGATGGGATAGCTGACAATGTCATGAGGTAAGATGTGTTCCTGCATAGTCCCCCGTACACCCAACTCCTTTCTACTCGTCAAGACCATTCCCTATCGCCCACCACAACACGCAACGGTGAAAGGACTGTCGCAATAAAAGTCGCAACGAGTTGGAAGAGAACAAGACGAGCTCTTTCGTGATTACGGTATCTTTTTTTCGGCTTGTCCTTGCGACGGCGTCTTTCGTGAACGACGCAGCCGGCGGGCGTCCGGTTACGCTCCGCCGGGAGACAAGACGCATTTTTCAATCAGCGGGAGGCGGGCAACTTTCTTGCCCGCGGGAACGGGCAAACTTTTAGTACGCCGCGCGGGGGGGGGCTTAACACGAAGCGACGGCTAGCGCCGCGTTGCCTACACGAGACACGACGGCCGGGAAAAGTCGGCGAGCGTCGGGGAACAGGTATTCTCCCCGGCTGGCCTTCGCGTGCTAAAACGACGACGTTCAAAAAAATTAATTAACCCGACAGATGGTATCGGACACCGCGAGAGAGATTCGCAACTCGAGAGTGTTTCAACACCCCAGCTGCACGGTCGTCGGCGGCCTGGCACTCCGAGGAAGGTAACTCGAACACGCCCTACTACTCTCCCCTGAAACAGAAAGAACCCCGTCATAGCTCGACTAAAAACTGTTCACGGTAAAGTGAGAACTTTTTAAGGCCCTCCCAACAGGCTTTAACCACTAATAAATATATCTTATTGCAGCACAAGACATTAAATTTGGAGGGTGTTGAAATGTATACACTATGTTTATTCGTCACAAAGCAATGTTTATATTTAAAAGCAGCAGGAAGATGGAAATAGGATGGAAGGAAAAATTTAGAAGGGCCTTAACAAGTGCTCACTTTACCGTTGAACAGCCTTTACCTGGCAAACGCACCAACCACAGTAGTCAGGCGATACTCCCGAAGTCAGAGTCATCTAGAAGGGCTATTAACACTGGAGACAGAAACCTGAAAAATCCGCGGTTTCATTTCGTGAAAAGCTAGAATTTAAAACCTCGTACGTTTGTATTGCTTATGTTATTGGCCCACCTGTTAGTTAACCCTTTCTGGACGACTCTGAGCCAATAATAAACACACAATAAAATGCAAACCAAATCACCGTCTTCCGTTAATTCAATCGGCAACCAATGAACAGTGGTATTTGAATGATTTTACCTACGACAGTGGAGCATAGCCTAGAGGTCATTGAACTCGCGAATTTTTCAGGTCTCTATTTGTAGACTATGCTCCAGTATAGCTCGAGAAAAGCTAATTTGAAAATTTCTTTGTTGTTGAGAACAAAACTCGAATGGCTGTGCAGTCTTTGTTCGGCTAGTGTTTAACATGACCTCACAAGAACACGACAGCGCAGTAACAGTGATACTGCTAACGATATAGAATTCATTTTTATGGCCATTTAAAGGGATATGAGTGATTGTAAGTCATTTTGTACCGTAAAGGACATTTAATTGGGCCAATATAATCTCGGCCCTCCATTGGTTGATGACCGTCCAATAATGAACGCTGTAAAGTACAGGGTAGTGTCCGGTGTGGTATGGACCAATAGGACGATAGTGAGTTCTAACACAGACACTAACAGAACCGGTGTTCTTGCAGAAGTGTATATAGGTGACTAACTTCTAATTCATCTCAGGTGCCAGTAAATGTGTGCAGACCTCAATGTGTTAAGCTTTTTTTTTTCATTTAATTTACATTAGCTACAACTATCAACATTCTTCGAAAGTTAATACTATGGAACAAATGCGGTTGTTTTCAGACAAGTGTAGCTAGTAAACCTGGGGACCTCAAGATGGAAATAATTCGCAGAAATGGTGAACAAAGTGGATATGTCACTTGTACAATGAATCTTAATAACAACACAAATATGTAACCAGCGCCCAAACAAATGATATTTATGGGCAACAGTACTGTAGTTCTATAAAACCTTATTTCGTCTCTTTACGAAAGTGTGAATCTACAAGAATACGTCAGCTCTAAGGCTGTCTTGGTGCCTGAAAATTCCCTTCAAAATATCTGGTTAGTAAAATTTCCATATTACTTTGACGGTAATAATTTCCAGGGACGAAGTAAACACTGCCATGTAAAACGCACCGTGCAATTATGGGTAGCCGCGAAAGAAGATTTTTTTTTTTTTCCTTTCGCAAAATGAGCGTTACAGGTAAAATTGTAAATGGCATCTCTCATCTGGCAGTGTTGGAAAGAACACACTGCATGACGGTTCAAGGCCGTGACATGCTCTTGCGCCTGCGAAGAGTTCCTCGCAATCTAGATCTGCGGAAAATAGTATTAACGGAAGCCAGCGGATTAAACAGCAGATACCACACAGGCAAAATCTAGATGCGGCGATGTTAACGATTTTTACTATTAATTTAGTTTTTTTATTTCAAAGCAAAATAAAAATTAATTAAAACGGCAACCCTCTATCTTTACTGGAGAAACACACTAATATTCCTAAAACATTTACTTGCTGAAGTGATTCCCGAGTTTGGGTTCGAATCCTGGTAAGATAAAGGTATGTTATTTTTAGTTGTACGGCAGACTAGTTTTTTTTCTTATTTCCCTTCCGGTAGGCCTTCCGGAATGAACGTGGGAAACGTTATTATGCCCACCCCTTGGTTCCGAGACAATCCTGTTCGCGGATTGTCGAAACCATAGACTAAAGATGAGGTAGACCGCTTATTCGTATTCTGCACATGTATCCAACATAGACCTACCCCAATCCTACACTACTGTCAAAGTCACATGGTCAACAGTGATAAAGGTGTTTGTTTACATCTTAATTTTTAAACGACAAGCATTATTATATTAATAAACTACTTTTACCAGTTTGAATGTTATCAAAAGGCGTTACAAATTGATTAGAGGAAGTATAAAAACATCTAAAAAGCTCTTGTTTACTAAACAGTGCTTTAACCTCAAACCCAATCCCCGCCATTTTTGCTAGACATGTAGGCAGAAAAGCAGTTCAATGTTGGTATAGGCCGTTCACGGTAAAGTGAGCACTTTTTGAAGCTATTTCATCATACATAATAACCAATAAATACATTTAATTGTGGCCTCGGACTTTTGGTTTTGGGTATGGTGAATGTATACACTGTGTTTGTTACTCGCATGGCAGTGTTTACGTTAACAATTGGTGAAAGGATATAAACTGTTTGAAGAAAAAGGTAACTAGGGCTTCAAAAGTGCTCACTTTATCGTGAAAGCCTACACACGGAGATTGGCTGTGCGCAACCAGCGAGATCTACCTCATCTTCAGTCTATGGTCGGAACACGCTCAAAGTACGGACCGGCCGGCAGAGCGTTTCTAATCCGCGCGCAGTGTTGGTTAGCACGCATACCCCCAGCAGGAATGCTTATCTTATCGCATGCGCAGCGCAGACAAGACCGTTATCTCGCATCTGCGGTATCGCCTGCAGACACTCACTGGCTGTCGCTCGCTCGGGCTAGCGGGACTCGCGTCAGTCGCATTTTCCTTATGCGTCGACCCCGCGCTGCGTATTGAGCACGGCGACCCGTCACGTGCGAGCGCCTCGCCCATACTGGTAGACCGATCTCGCTGGCTGCGCACAACCAATCTCCGTGTCCCAACATTGAACTGCTCACCTGCCCATACGTCTAGCGAAAACGGCGTGGTTTGGATTTTAGGTTAGAAAACTGATTTGTAAACAGTGTTTAGAGATGTTTTTATACTTCCTCTAGCCAATTTTTAATGAATTTTCACTAAATTCAAATTGGTAAAAGTATTTTATTAACATTATAGTGCTTGTCATTCAACAATTAAGATACAAACAAACACGTTCATCACTGCTGACCACGTGACTTCACAGTTGTGTAGGATTGGGGGTAGGCCAATGATGGGTACATGCGCCGAAGAGAAGAATAAGTGGTCTACCTCATATTTAGTCTATGGCCTCCCCCGTCCACAGGGCCGTCGCTGCGCAGGACTGCCACCCTGCGTGCTTGCTCACATGGCTGAAAATCTAACAAAATATTTGTATAGGGTCAAAAATATATTTCGTTGCCCTAACAAAATATATTGTTGAGCAAACAAAATTTGAAAAGCAACAAAATTACTTTTGTTCGTCTAACAAAATATATGTTTGAATAAACAAAATCTCTGTGATGGGCAAAAATAAATTAGACCGTCAACTAAATATTTTGTTGAATGAAATTTAGGTATTTGTTTGGCCACTCATTTAACTGCCTTCGTTCGAGAATACAGCTCGAGAGTTTCTTTGTATTTTTTTTTTTCAATTAGGATAGTAATCGTGTTTGTTAGTGAATCTATTGATGCTTAACAATCGTATAAACACATTAATAAAACAATTAAACAGGAAACTGATAAGTACAGCTGAAAAACTTGAAATATTTGTATCCACACGTTGCCCAGTATTTGAAATACATCTATTTAAAAGTATTCCGCTTTTATCAGTTGTGACAATAGCTAAGGTTACTAAGGCGTGCTGCACGGACGCAGGTGATTAAGTTCGAAACTCGGCCGAACTTATATATATTTTTATATCATCCCAAACTGTTTAATATACGTGGTGCCAAACAAATATTCAGTTGCACCAACAAAATCTTTTCTGGGAGCAACCAAATGAGATCAACAAAATAATTTGATTTCAGCAAAAAGAATTCTATTGCCCCTATACAAACAAATAATTTGGCTGTACCAATCAAATCTTGTTTGATTCAACAATACCTTTTTTCTCAGTGAGTGAGCACTTTTCGAAGCCCTCTCATTTGGAATAATAGTCAATAAATATATTTTATTGTAACCTTACACGTTAACTATCGTTTCCGGTGTGATATATACACTGTGTTTATTACTTGAATAGCATTATTTATTTTTGAAAAGTAGTGGACAGAAAAAATAGCTGATGGAAAAAAGCAACTACGCCCTCAAAAGTGGTCATTTTACAGTGAACAGCCTATAAAGGCAGGTCACGATAAAGCGAGAACTTTTGAAATCAACCTTAGAAAAAAGTCACTGCTCCTACCTGCATGTGTTTTAACGGGCGCACTGAGTGACATTCGCCCAGTGAAGTTGGTACCGTTCAAGGGAAAATAGTTCCATATCTTAACGTCGAATCAAAATTTGTTAGCTAACCATTTGTGAAAACTTAAATTATTTCTTTCTGTTTTTGTTTTTTAATGCATCGAAGTGAAGATTAGCTAGTTTGTAAAATATTTACTTCCCTAATAATTTCGTGGTTTTACTTGACCGACGCATGAATTAAGTGATGAGGTCAGTGGCTGTTCCAAATCACTCGCTTTACTGCTTTTAGCGGTGTCCCAAAACTGCTGAGTAATTGCTCTAAATATTTTGCCAGAGTAAAACTTTCAAACATGCTATCTGAGCGAGTAACGAAGGGTAAACTGAAAATGGCGGGAAGTTTAATAGAATGAAACAAAGTGAAAGGATGGGCATTCTGGTTACAAACACGCACTGGGAAATTACAATGAGGGAGTTATAAAATTCGTATTTTTAATTTAAAAGTTAACTTGTACAACTGCTGCATGTTTGGACATAATTAGAGATGATGGTATATCGCGGGAAAAGTTTGACTGTTCGGTAGAATTCAACGTACTCCACACATGTCCGAAAATTTTCTTTAACTATTGGCTGTCATGCATTTATGAAGCTATTGCCCCATTTCAGTGCGCCAATGAGGATTATGATACTATAAGGCAAAACGATCGTGATTGGTCTGCAAAAAACTTAGCCGAGTCAAAATTTCGTTCATCCAATCATGAAAGAATAAACTAGTTAGTGTTATAGATAGAGACCTGAAAAATTCGCGATTTCAATGAAGAGCAGGATACACCCTACAGTTTTATGTACAAATATGCCGATATTAACTGCACATTGGTTGTCTTCTCTCACAGTGGAAGGCGAAGATTGGGCCAGCCTTCTACAGGAGGTGTCAAAACACCGGTGGACATATGGCTACAGGTATTTAAATCACAAGTGTATTGAATTCTAGCTTGTCTCAAAATGAATTCGCGAATTCTTCAGGTGTCTAGTTATAGAAGATATATTGGATCGAAAAATATTCGCGATTTTCCATCATCTCTAGACATAATGTTTATCATAAGTTATGATATGTGAGGCTATTTATTTACATTATATATATATTAATGAAAATAGTTGTGGATAGCGATAAATCTCTTTTGGAATTTACATTATTTGCGCAATCAGTACATATTTGTAAACACATGATGCTATTTACATCATGCTCGTTCCGGAAACCACGTTTTCTCTTGCTTTCCTCTCGGTTGTTACGCTGCGTTACTTTGCTCTCGGGAGTAACGTTTTGGAACTCCGCCCGGGAGGTTGCTCGTTAGAGACTTGCCTCGCACGGTGTTGACTTGGAAGCTACGTCGAACTACCATTAGTGAGCAAGGAATTTA
Organism: Dryococelus australis; assembly: GCA_029891345.1. Taxonomy (NCBI): domain Eukaryota; kingdom Metazoa; phylum Arthropoda; class Insecta; order Phasmatodea; family Phasmatidae; genus Dryococelus; species Dryococelus australis. Next base: position 57,039,826 of record CM056999.1, read on the forward strand.
TTCAGGATTGACAGACAGTACTTCATAAATTGCATGCAATCTTGCAATTCTTTTCTGTCGAGGGGCTTTTACGGTGCCTATGCCGGGTTTCCCCCCCCCCCCCCGCCCCCCAACTTCGTAGTTTAAATTAAGTTAGCATGGGAGGTAAACTTGGCCCCAATCGCGGTCAAGTTTTCCCAATCCCAGTACAGCTGCGAGCATGTGCCCTTGTAGTTAGAAACTTCCCTACATGTCTACACTGTTAAAAAAGAAGATTTCCTTCATTTTACGGAAAAGTACTGGTAAGAAATTATCCAGAAGTGTCCGTTAATTTCCCAGTTAGTTTTCCGTACTTTCCGTTCAAAATAAAAAGAGATAATGAAAACGTCTTTAATTTTCGTTATGTGGATGTTCTACCTCGTATAAAATATGATATTAAAAAAGTTAAAATAGTTTGTACGAACCCGATTCGAATAAATCACCAGTCCACGACTCTAACCATTCACCTACAACTCTTATTTGAAAATTGTGGCATAACATTTACATTTGTATTCAAAGGACAAAAGCAAAAATTCAGTTCCTATTAAATTTAGAATATTTTTAGCGTTGCCAAATGTTACAGACGCCTGATGCTATTTTTTCATGTTTGAAAGAATAAGGCCATAGTCGCGTGGATAACCTTAACTGCCGCAGAAACGACAATTTTCTTGTTACAGTGGCGAAGAAAGCTTCGGGTAGAATCGGCATCGTTCGTCCCCGTAACTCGAAGCCAAAGGGAATGCGGAGACTTTCCGTATTATATATTTACGGACTTGACTCCGTTTTTCGTCATTATGGATTGCCTTTCCGTATACACACTGTACATTTCCGTAAATATATGAAAATTTTTAACAGCGTAGGCGTAAGGGGCTCAGCCCTGAGACGCACTTAGGTCCCATCCCTACCTTGGACCTTCGACTATCCTCTTAGTTTTAAGGTAGGTTAGAACAAAAATCGTTTCCAAACATGCTAGCCACGCTGATAATAGCACGAGCGCAGTGTCGACATTTCTGACAATATTAAGACGCCGACATCGTAGCCGAACGCCCCAACACAAAGCCAGCCTGAAAAGTGGATTATGTGAGTCGGGGTGGTTCTGGAGAAACATCTAATAGTGAAGGAGGGTAGAATATCACTTCGAGAAAGCCGCCATAGTACGACAGCAAATGAAGGCTCTCGCTCGAAAAATTCCTGGTCTACCACGGGACGAAATCAAAACTGCATGCTAGCCACCTTTCAATGTGAGCTCGTATTTGTTCCCAGTCAATAATGAAAATATTATAGTTTTTAATACTTCAATTTGCAATGTATTAGATACTGTAGTTGATCGTGTATATTTCTACACGAAAAGAAAACATGTACAGAATTTTATTAAAGGCTGTTCACGATAAAATGAGCAATCTTGAAAACAACCATAGAAAAAAATCACTGCCCCTACCCGCATTTATTTTACATGCGCTCTGAGTGACATGCGTCCAACAAAGTTGGCAACGATGGTTGGAATATAGTTCGTAACTTAACGCCAAATAAAAAAAGGTCAAGTAACCATTTCTGATAACTTAAATTATTTATTTCGCAGTCTGATTTTTTTAATGAATCGAAGAGTAAAATTAGCATGTTTGTAAAATGTTTTTCTTTTCTAATAATTTCACGGTTTCATTTGACCGATGCATGAATAAAGTTATGAAACACACGCCAATGTTAATCTTACATAAGGCGTAAGAATACACAACGTACATGCAAGCAGATCTTAAGCAGGGCTTTCGAAAGTGGTCATTTTGCCGTGAATAGCCTATACCAATCAAAGTACATGAGACAAAACACGCCAGAGACGTGTTGAACGCTAACAATTAAGTTCCAATTTATTGCGAGTATAGACTTAGCCGGCAAATATCGATGTTCAAAATTGGCGACATCAACAAACATCGACAAAACTACCGATATCATAAACACTGATGCAAACATATTGAAGAATGGGGCAGTTGAAATACGCTTTATGCGACCCTACAGTTGACGTTTGACGAAAGCTGTAACACTTGGCCCAAATAGTGGGATATCAATAATTATGTCCGTGATACGCTCTATTTTCCTACTCTGAGATAGACGCAGGGAAATAGTTATCTTCCAAATGATATGATTTCTTGAAGTAACATCGTCATTTCGTGGTACTTAAATCGTAATTAGAATCTACGGCCGTAGTGTAGGTTAATGGTAAACACGGAGCATTGTAACTCCATCCAGAACAACATTTCGTATACCTACGGCTTCAATAGGCATGGGTTTCCTGAATATATGACACACGCCACTTTCCATCGTTTATGTAATACAACAAACGAGACAGCTGTTTGGTGCACGTAAAAATTGACACATTGAGATCCGCACACATTTACTAGCACTAACGACAAATTACAAGTGAGTCACCTATATCCACTACTGAAGAACACCGGTTCTGTTGGTGTCTGTGTTAGAACTCACTGGCGTCCTATTGGTCCATACCACACCGGACACTACCCTGTACTTTACAGCGTTCAACATTGGACGGTCATCAACCAATGGAGAGCCGAGCGGTTATTGACCCAATCAAATGTCCTTTATGGTACAAAATGATTTACGATCACTTATATCCTTTTGAATGGCTATAAAATTAATTCTATATCGTTAGCAGTATCACTGTTACTGCGCTGTCGTATTCTTATGAGGTCATGTTAAACACTAGCCGAACAAAGACTGCACCGCCATACGCGTTTTGTTCTGAACAACAAAGAAATTCTCAAATTACCATTGCTCGAGCTACACTCGAGCTTAGTCTACAAAGTGTTAAAAATGAAAACACGTGGCTGAACACGTTTCCAGGGGCTCCTCTCGCTCAGTTACAAGGAAATACACCTCCCAATGTCAATTTACTGTGAATTATTTTTCGCGTAACACGACACAGTGGCTATTATGTACATGTCACGAACACCACGTTTATTTTATTTTTTGAACCAAGTTTCTATCAAAAGAATGCAATATTTTTTTTATAGCAGACGTAAGATAATTACGAACAGCTTAGAGTTTCGCTACAAAAAAATCAGCTATAGTAATAATACTGAGGACTGGAACATGAAATCGTAGACTACTAACATGCCCTTTTAGAAAAGCTTGTATTATTGTCCATATGGTTTACTCAGTGTAATTATATCCGCTACCATTAATCATAAATAGTGACCTGAAAAATTCACGGTTTGATTTCGGGACAACCTAGAATTCAAAACTCGTACGTTTTTATTGTTTATGCTATTGGTAGGGGCCTGCAAAATTCGCGTTATTTTCTAACATCAAGCTAAAATTTACAGTACTATATATAATCGAGACGGGTTCTTTTCTCCATTGGTAGCTGCATAAAAGTTAAGTCACGCCCTTTCTGAGTAAAATGCACGTGATTGGGGCGCACAATTGTGAAGTGTTCATTTATTGGAGCAGAGTAACCCAGGGGGTATCAAATAAAGAATTGTCCAATTACATATGTATTGAAAAGTAAAAGTGTTTTAAGTGTAATATGTCCTCAAATAATAACGCGAATTTTGCAGGTCTCTAGCTATTGGTCCGTCTGTTACTAATTCAATAAGCAACTAATGAACAGTGATATTTGCCTAGTGGTCATTGAAATCGCGAATTCTTCAGGTCTCTAGTAATAAAATACAAAATTAATCATGCTTAAAAAACGCTTAGTTGAAAATACGTTTCTCTATCGCAATATTTACGAAATCCATTAAAATATCTTAGATATGTATGTAAAAAGGCAATTGCCATTAGCCTGTGAGCATCTTTGCCGCACGGATGAAATATGAAGGACGGAGAAATAAGAGCACCGTTTCATCTCACTAGCCAGATGTTCGCCGAATTACATTTGCATAGCACGGAAAATGATGACGAAGGAATTGGGGCCGAGGAAGATGATATGATCGCGACCTTGGTGGCATTCTGGAATACAATTGGGCTTTAAGGATAAGTATAGCAGGACACTTCATTCATAAATTAAAATTGAAAACGAAGACAAGTTTTAATTACTATTATAGCAGTTTGAGTTAAAAGCGATTTTTTTAGGTGCGGTTTAGAAGGTTCATGTTACATTTGATAGGCTGAACTCCCCTGTTAACACTGTCAGCGAAACCAAATTTGTGGGAATTATAGCGTATGCCAGACAAGACATTAGCTTCACTTGCAAAAACGAAACTGTGCCGTAAATTAAGTTACAGCGGAAAATTGGTAAACCATTTTCCTTACATTGTTACAAGGGTGTTAATATAGTCTGCAAGGACTAAAACATTTTTTAAGACTCCAAACTCTAAACTCATCCAACAAACTCACCAGGCCTACGTATGTGATCGAAGAAACTGAGCAGTAACAGGTGACAGTGCGCTAGCTATTATGGGCCCTATTTATCAGAATAGCCCACTTATAGTAGTTTTCTTTCTAAAAGCCGTTCACGATAAAATGGGCACTTTTGAAATCAACCTTATAAAAAAGTCACAGCTCCTACCTGCATATATTTTAACGGACACACTGAGTGACACGCGCCCAGTACAGTTGGTCACGATGGAGGGAAAGTAGTTCTATATAACTACGTCGAATAAAAAGTGTTATGTAAACTTTTGTGACGACTTAAATTATTCACGACGCTTTCTGTTCTTTTAATGCATCAAAGCGTAAAAATGAGCAGATTAAAAAAATATTCACTTTTCTAATAATTTCACAATATCTCTGGACCGACGCATGAATAAAGTGATGAGACCCATGACAATGTTAATTTTACATAAAGCGTAAGACTACACAATGTGCATGCAAGTAGATATTAAGCAGGGCTTTCAGAAGTGCTAATTTTACTGTAAACAGCCTATACCTCTCTGGCTTTGAAGAACTGCAGAGTAAAGCCACGTATAGTATTTACATATTTTATACCCACAAACAGGCATTTTTAATGAAAAAAGAAGTACAGTAAAGCATTTTTCGAAATGTTTATATACTATATGCGAAGTTCCATCATTTACTTATGTAGCACATATTTCAATCCTTACTTAAAGAAATTTAGAATTATCAACCAAAATAGAAACCATTTTCAGACTCACTTAAGTGATGTGATTACTTCGGATTCTGCGCCACAAATGGCTGAAGCTAGCGGAATAAACAGTATGTATACTACGCACAACAGGTCTCCGAACTGCAGTATTCTTGTCCGAAATTAAACTTCATTGTTCCGATATCAGTGGATAAAATGAGTCCGCTTTTAACGGTTAAGTTAACGTGCAAGGGTTGTATTTCAATATTTTCTGATGACAATGGTATCTGCAACTATCTTCGCCCGCACGTTGCTAATGCTATCAGCAATTTTCATGTTATTCTCCTTTTCCCGGTAGCAGGTTTCCCTCTCCCGACATGGATATTATAAGACGTGACGTTGTCATAGTCTATGTGAAACATACAACTAAACATAAAATATAAAATAATTCTTTAAAATAATTACTGTGTTCCCTACATGAAACCTATAAAAAAAAAACATTCGCTCGTACATCGGTAACTGGGAGAACTACCAGTGTGTGGTATACTCCGTATAGGCAGTTCATGGTAAAATGAGCACTCTTGAAAGCCCTGCTTAAAAGCTACTTGTATGCACGTTGTGTGTTCTTCCGCCTTATGTAACATTAACATTGCCATGGGCCTCATCACTTTATTCATGCGTCGGACAGGTGAAACTCTGGAATTATTAGAAAAGTAAGTATGTTACAATTCTGGTCATTTGTATACTTCGATGCATTAAAAATAAAGCAAAATAAATAATTTAAAAGTCATCACAAATGGTTGCCTAACACCTTTTATTCGAAGTTAAGAATTGGAACTTTATCAACTTTGCCAACTTTACTGGGCGTATGCCACTCGGTGTGCCCTTTAAAATATATGCGGGCAGGGGCAGTGACTTTTTTCCCCAAGGTTGATTTCAAAAGTGCTCACTTTATCGTGAACATCATTTAGTAAGAAATGTTTTGTATGGTAATTAAAACTGTTCTTGTTTTTGTGTCTAACGTTACCGTATTTCCTATGAATTTCAGCCATTTTCTCGAGACCAATAACGGTTTTCTTACTGTAACTGTAATATGACTGTTTTTTTTTTTTTGGCGCTGAGTACACTGTAAAAATCTGCAGAAGGGTTACAACAAAATAGTTCCGTAATCGGTACTCAGGCTAGCAGCAACCAAATTTCCGCGCCAGTATCATAATATTCTCGTGGTTTACAGTTCTTTATGTTGCGAGAACAATCGAAGTGGTGCTGAAGTTATTCTACTGGCGGAACAGTCTGTTCTGTAGCAAGAACCTGCGTGTACAGTTGCATGTACAAACACAGGTAGCGCCATCACAGACAGTTCTGTTGCTATTACTACCTCCGTTAAAAATATTTCTACCCTACCAACAACCTCACTTGATCGCTGTCCCGATACCAACTGTTCACGATCAATTTTGAAATCCACCTTAGAAAAAGTCACTGCCTCTACCTGCATATGTTTGAACGGGCGCACTGAGTGGCATGCATCCAGTAGAATTAGTAACGATGGGTGGGAAGTAGTTCCGCATCTTAACGTCGGATAAAAAGTGTTAGACAACCGTTTCTGGTAACTCGCGTAATAGGCCTACATATGTATTTTCACTGCCACGAGCCTAACATCTCTATTCACGTTGTGTCTGTCAAATGAAAGCGTGAAACAGTCAGGAACCTAAATTTTTCATTAATTTGCCATATCGTACTGTAATGTGCGGATATAAACAAAAAAAAACACTTGTTTAATCCGCCATAAATTTAACCATTGCACTACAATACGTAAAGACTTGGAACACTTTAACTTCACTCTAAGAAATTCTTCGCAAATATACAACACCTGTGTATATGCATAGCGAGAATAGGAAGGTGGTAAAGTTTTTTTTGGCTCCCTTACATCCACAGTAGCGTTCCTACATTTGCAAAGGAAACAGTAAAATGCATTGAGAAGAAATCTAAACGTTCCTACATTTGCAGCCTGATGTTATGCTATTATTTCCATACAATGTAGGCCTAGAGGTTAGAAACTTCAATTACAATTTAGGAAGTTTAATAGGAAATTTTTTTTATAGTATAGGTCGCCGCCAACTTAATTGGCAGCATAGCATGGATACCAGTGTGCAATGTAGCAATTATTTGCAGTTAACAAGCAGTGAATTTTTTTTTACAAAGGTTGATTACAAAAGTGTTTACTTGACCATGAACAGCCTATACACGCGCCTTACCATAAAAGTCCAAAAATATAGATTCTGCAAGAAAAAGATTACGAAACACTTGCAACATACCGAAGATTACGTAGTTTCCAACTCCCGCCAGCCAAGAACAAGCGTACACAAGACCCTACCATGTTACAAGGTCATCAGTGGATGATCGAGAGCTGGGAAAACGTATTACGGAATGTGGAATCCTGGCTCTCGTCTGACTCTCGTGCAGTGGCGGCTCTAGGATTTCTCAGCCTCTGGGCGAAATTATTTATTTAAGGGCACCGCCTACCTGGTGATTGAAATGCGCTGCAGTGTGTTTGAAATCCCCGTTTTTTTATTTTTATTTTTTTTTACGAAACCATTAAACGTATCTCCGTGATAACGATGTACGAAAAGAAAATTCACGGCAGACTATGTACGTATAATACTCTCAATACATCGTGTATATTGTAAGTGGTATTCCCGAGCCTTCCAATATATCTAAAAACGGCCTTTTCACACGGCTGTATCGCATAATACACAGGTTGGAAACATGCGAAACTATTACAGCGACCTGCATTGAACCTTGCTATAGACTTTTCACCGATAAAATAATAGGGCCACCGCTTAAAGTTCCATAGGTACTCGCAGTACGACGGAAACAATGCACGGCTGTTCAGCGCCGAGCGCGTAAGAGCGTTTGGGCATCAGGCGCGCGTGCCAGTGTCGCCCTTATAGCTCCCGCACTACCCTGCCTCAACCGGGCCAAGAAATCTCCAAGTAGGCGGCGCCTTAAGGCGCGCCCGCCTGTTATAAGTGATAAACACAACACGGCGTCGGCTGTGAGGCTCATCTTTACATGCGGCAAACTTGCGAACTGTTTAAGAGTGGGATGGACCCCCGCGGCCAAGGTCCAGAAGCCAGGAAGCGATATGGGCGACACTAACACGCATTGCTAGCGCCTCGTCACCCCTATGCGCAAGGCGTGCAGTTTTTCCGCCGTAACGTGCTCTACTGTGCAAATTAGATCTGTAAAAATGGGGCTTTATCACGCGCGATGAAAGACCACAGATTAAACTACGCCCGCATAGGTGTACTTTTCTCTTGCCGCTTAAAGAAACTGCGTACGCAAGCTTTAAAAATGCGATATTAGACCATTTCCACGATTTTTTTTATCCAAGAAATATGACAAAAAAAAATAGGGGCATATTATATATATATATATATATATATATATATATATATATATATAAATAACTGCTTTTTTTTTGACAAAAAGTCGTATTTGCAGAACATTTATTCACGCAGATACGCGTATTCGCGCAAACAACCATTTGACACAAAAACGCGGGGGTCTATCCCACTCTTAACTCAAAGGCAATATACGTAGTGAGCGTACTGTTTTATACTCAATGAATATTAGATATTTCAAATTGCATCCAGTTTACGCAAAAATTTGTAACGATATACAAAAAATGCATTATCATAAAACTAAAAAGTCATACGTAACATTGAAATTTAAATTTGGATTACGAAGGAATAATGGCATTATATCTTTGTTTATTTATACTGATTGAAATGTCAATAAATGTGCGAGGACCTTGCCAGAGCTGGAACCCAGGTGCGGCCTTCTCGGCTTCATTTCTTGTGCAAAAATCCTTCGTTTTCACGTCATTATTTTGCATTCATAGTAATTACTATGAATGTACGATTATAGAAAATTCACACTCTACGAGTTGTTTAATATTTTTGTGCTTAATTTTAATTGTAGTTTGTCTGCTAGTTGTAAAACGCCAAGAACATAATTATTATTTTATCGGTATGTTCCTACCCTTTTTGCAAGCAGGAAACAACACGTAGTGTAAATTAGATGCGAAATTATTAAACAACTAGTAAATTGTAAATTTTCTATCATGAAACATGTTCAGTGATTAGGGACACCCGAATTTCGCGAAAAGATTTCACGACCAGTTGTACGTCATAACTCTTTAGCTCGGATCCACTTTCGTGGTTGAATGATTTCCGTGTAACACGAATCACAGACGCACAGTAGTGAAGTTACCTGATTGCGATTGGCCAGTCAAGTAGGAGAAGATATACTCACAAAAATACGCCGTCAATAAACAACAGAAAACTGTTGGTATGCCCGTGGTATTGAAATCTAACATTTGCGGAAATATTTTCGCAAAATTCAGGTGTCCCTATCAATGACACTTCTGAAACTGAAATGATGTACACGTAAAATAACAATATCTGCATAATAGGTTGAGCCTAGCCTTAATGTTAATGCCACTGTGCTCGCGAGAAAACCACAGGACATGGCACAGGTAAAGACTGTTCACGATAAAGTGAGCACTTTTCAAAGCCCTGCTTAAGATCTACTTGTATGCACGTTGTGTATCCTTCCGCCTTGTGTAAAATTAACATTGCCACTTTATTCATGCGTCGTTCAAGTGAAACTGTGGAACTATTATAAGAGAAGTAGATATTTTACAAATCTGCTCATTTTTACATTACGATGAAATAAAAAAAAAAACAGAAAGCGAACGAAATAATTAAAAATATCACAAATGGTTGCCTAATACTTTCCCTACATCGTTACCAACTTAACTAGGCGCATGTCACTCAGTGCGCCCGTTAAAATATATGCAGGTAGGAGCAGTGACATTTTTTAAGGTTGATTTCAAAAGTGCTCACTTTATCGTGAACAGCCTTTATCACGGGTCTAGAGAATTGCCTCGCCAAACGACCACGGTACATATGTATCGATGTGTGTGGCGGGAAATAATTCCCGGGGTATATGACGAGTTATTCGGCACAGAATTAACGAAGGTCGATAGCCACAGCGTATCTGAACACTGTTGCCGATGAGATACATATTAATTTGCACAGTTTACGCACTGTCACGTAATATCAGCGAGCTAACACACGGTCACAAAGCACGTATCTTCTCGAAACGATTCCATTATCGTGACAGCGACTGTGTATTATTTTCATGATCTAAACACTCCGCAGGAACGAAGTGCATGATCGGTCGTATGGTTCAAACGAATCCTCTAAATACAATATGGATGCAGATGTATAGGCCGTTCACATAAAGTGAGCACTTTTTGAAGCCGTTTCATCTGACATAACAACCAACAAACACATTTCATTTTGACCTAGGACTTTTGGTTTTGGGTATGGGGAATGTATACACTGTGTTTACTACTCATATGGCAGGGTTTACATTAACAAGTGGTATAAGGATATAAATTGGTTGAAAGAAAAAAGTAACTAGGGCTTCAAAAGTGCTCACTTTATCGTGGACGGCCTATATATGCACTGTCGTCGAGACCATTGTCAACTCTGGGACAACAAAAATAAAATAAAAATATAACGCGCTGTTGTATCGGAATGCCACAGAGTCTTTGCCTAATGGGTTCCCGATATTTGGTCTAAAATTATTCTGGCACAACTTTCTGTGAAAAACATGCACTCTAAAAAATTATTTGTACTGTTACAAGAAAAATCCTCGGAGACCCAGTTGCGAAGAAAATCCTTTGTATATCTACAAAAAGTTTTCTTGTAAAATCTACAAGGCATTTATTTGTAATATTACAAATGATAGCTTTGTATTACAACTGGCCTTACTGAGAAGAGTACATTAATTGACTTCTCTTTCCTAGAAAACAAATGTGATAAATTAATAACAGAAAATAGGTAGCAAAAATTATCAAAACATAATTCACGAAAAAAAAAAAAAAAAACGGAAACTTTGCCAGCACGGGGACTAGAAACCATATCCCTTTATCATTAGCTGGCACACTTAACCACAAAACCAGTTTAACTTACGAGCTCAAAACTTATTTTTACAGTAAATATAGCTACAAGTACCTGCAAAATATTAATTAAGTTATTTGGTTAATAAGAATACGTACACTTATTTCATTTTAAGAGTTATGTTGTTGAGTTACGAGATATGGATGGCTCTTAACAACGAGGTATTGACAGCCGATTTAAGAGTTCCGTGTAGCTAGGAAACATTAACAGTTAATGAGTAATACGGTCACGTTTGGTTGAAATTGTCGTTTCTTCTTGCACGCAGCTACGATTAACCTCACCCATAGTTTTTGCACAAACAGCTAAATACAGTTGAGGTCCACCATTTCACTTAAACTCGTGGAAACGGACCAGTACTACAAACATTTCTTGAGGTAGTCCTATATTACAAATACGGTCCTTGTAGTTTTACAAGAGAAATCTTTGTACTGTTACAAGCATTTGTAAAATTACAAAGAATTTCTCCGTAAAAATTACAAATTTTTTACAGTGTGAGATGCCAAATGCCTAATCTGCAAAATACCTGGCCTGAGAATGGCTTCTCGGCCAAATGCCGCGTCTTTTGAGGAAAGTTATCATCATCTTGTAAGCTTCGAATAACTGTGACAAAAGTAAGTCGTAACTTATATTTGGGTGTACATAAAAAGCATAGCGCATCATCTCCGTTTGAAAACACTGGTCACATGAGAGGTTAGCAACCGTCGCAATTGATGGGATAAACTTTACACTTTGATACCTCTAAATATAGCCACATAGTAACCTATAGTGTCTTATATTTAGGCCTAAGTACCCCGCATGCTCTACCATCATGAGATTCCCCCAACCTTAAAACCAAGTACGGTTTGACCAAAATGTAAACAAAGTATGACAACATGCATTTGACTTCAATTAGTATTTTTTATTTTGAATGTTTATATGCTACTTTAGCCTGTGATTTGTAGACTGAGAATTGAGAAAGCTAAAATAACTCTTCTGTATCTATCACGACTGTTTTTTAACGAGATGTCTAGATAGAAAAACGAGTTTGAAAATTTATATATAATAAGTTAGTCAACTTACACAAATGATAATAACTATTCGTAAAAAAAGTACCAACGTGGAAATGAAAACCTATTGGTAGGGCCACATGTTTTTCGCGAAAATATTTGCACGTAGGCTTATAGGCTTAAATATACTACAAGCACAATACTTGCAGCCTTTCTTTGGCTGTTAGCCGCCTGTCATTGTGTGAAGACCATCTGTTACACGAGTGAGCCAGTCAGAATTAAATTTCTCCGATACTCACTGTGCGTGATTCGCGGACAGACAGATAAGACGTTTAACAAGTCAAATTATCCAACCACTAAAATGGTTCTAAACTGGGAGCGTTTTGGAACACAGCTTGTCCTGAAATCTTTCCGCGGAAAACAAGGGTGCCCCTACCTATTGGCCAACAAACGAAAAACACCAGATTTTAATACGTAAATTTTAACAAATGATTTTATCACGACAAACGATATAGTTATTGTAATGGTTATTTCGATTGTAGCACGGAATTAACGTGAATAACCATAAGCTTAAGTAAAGACAAAATGTCTCTCTCTGTTGCATCACTAGATTATCATCTAAATGTAATTATTGAAAAAAACTCGTTCGCACTTGCGTAATCAACGCCTCCTATCGTTTAATCGTCTCATTTGATGCTCTATTTCGAAAAAACTTAGATACTGAAGAAAACAAACCATGCCTCGAGGTTTTCAAGGTAGTGATTATAGAAAACCAATGAGCCAGAACCATTTAATTCGCAATTGGCGTCAGAATCCCAGGACTTAGTCAAATCCGGATTTGAAGAACTTGGACAAGCATTCTAAGAAGAGAAACTTGTGGGGAAATAAACGAGGAGAGGGCGAGTAAAATCATTTAGAGAAACTCATAACATGGCAAAGAACATTATTTAAAGTAAGTTCCGTTTAATTCGCTCTGCTGCATTTGCCGTTCCCGCTCAAGAACCGTCCTCACTGCATACAAAGCCAAAGTCCCCACACCTTCAATTTCAAATATCTGTCATAAAACGACTGCTGGCAAGATGTCAACAAATCTTTAGAACGCTCCGGAAAAGAATCAATTGAAATTCGTCTCAATTAGCCGAGGCCCTGATTCAGGCTGTGTGCAGAAATGCTATGATTCCTTGGGCCACTTTAAAAAGGAAATTACGATTATTTCCGTTTCCTACTTTCAACGTACGGACGGCTGTGAAGAGTACGACTCCACAGTCCGTACTTCGCGGACTGCTGTGTCAGCAGACTAGGCTTTACAGACTTTTACACACTCGAGAATCTATCGTCTTCTTATTGGAAGCTGCGGCCAAGTGTGGACTTCGTACAGGACTGTTCAAAGCTCACTCACATTATTGCTTCATGCTTATTACTGGCTCACAATTAAACGGGGAGTGCTTAAAACAACTATCGTCCAATCAAAATAGCGGGAGGAAAGAACAAGAGTTATGAGTCTACCTCGCCTCCGAATGAATTCGCGAAATACTCGTGGCTCTACTGATAAGCAATACACGCAACCGCTTTCACTGCTAGGTTAGCCGTGCTAAGCACCTAGTCAATTTAACACTTTGCAGACTATGCTCGAGTGCAGCTTGGGCAAAACTAATTTGAAAATTTCTTTATTGTACAGAACAAAACTAGCTTGGATGTGCAGTCTTTCTTCGGCTAGAGTTTAACATGACCTCACAAGAATACGATATCGCAGTAACAACGATATTGCTAACGATAGGATTTCTTTTTTTTCTATAGCCACTCAAAGTGACATGATTAATTGTAAATCCTTTTGTACTGTAAAAGACATTTGATTTGGTCAATATAATTTCGGCTCTCCATTGGTTAACTACCGGCCAATAATGAACGCTGTAAAGTACAGGGTAGTGTCCGGTGTGGTATGGAACAATAAGACGATAGTGAGTTCTAACAGATACACCACAGGGCGGTGTTCTTGCAGTAGTGGATATAGGTGACTCACTTGTAATTTGTCTTTAAGTGCCAGTAAATGTGTGCAGACCTCAATGTGTTAAGTAAAATACTAGTATCTGATCAGGAACAAACGGTAATAGGGCGCGTTTAGCTGGTAACAATTTTTCAAGGCTGTTGTATGGTTAAACCCTTCTGCCCTTGGGCAACGTTTTCAGACTGACATTTTACAGAATGAGTTGGAAGTTTTTGTGACGGACTAGATGGAAGAGCAGCACGACTTACAGACACTACAAACAATACGACTGCGAGAGAGGTGGAGGGGGAGAGTTTTTGAAAGGAGAGATGGGCGTGGACGACAGTGATGTAACACGGATTTTAATCGAAGGTAAACGCCTTAGAGACAGCGCCATACGAGCGGCACGCTACAAAACACACAGGTTGGCGAGCGGATAGTTGAAGCAACCAGTCCGTGTCTGGCGATTATGTAACTCATGGGCAACGCTGTTTGGAATCGGTGAGTTGACTGGATGAAAGTTTACTTATCCTCAAAGCATAGTGGGAAATCGGCGTATCAATCTAAAGAGTAGAAATGAAGGAAAGCACATAAAGGCTGTTCACGGTCAAATGAGCAATTTTGAAAGCCCTGCATAAGATCTACTTGTATGCACGTTATGTATTCTTTCACATTATGTAAAATCAACAATGCTATGGACCTCATCACTTTAGTCATGCATCGGTCAAGCAAAACTGTGAGAATTTTAGGAAAGTAAATATTATATAAATTGGATAATTGTCACACTTCAATGCATTACAAAAACAGAAAGAGAAAGAAATAATTTAAGTTATCACAAACGGTTACCTAACACGTTTTATTCGACGTTAAGATATGGAATTATTTTCCATCCATCGTTACCAACTTTACTGGGCAAATGCCACTCAGTGCGCCCATTAAAATATATGCGTTCAGGGGCAGTTACTTTTTTTCTAAGGTTCATTAAAAAAGTGCTCACTTTATCGTGAACAGCCTTTACCAATAAACCACATCAGTTTTATCCCGGAATGAACACACGACGTTATACGAAAGAATCACTCCTCCCCCTTCCAGCCCTTTTTTAGTGCAACCACATGGGAACGAAACAGCGACGTTTTGAAGAAATTAAGCACACTATTATGAACGATCAAACATTCTAGGTTTGAAAGAAAAGTGAAGACACGGATGTCATACGTCAAATGCACAATGGAGAATCGTCAACGTTGTTCCACGCTTCACATAATTGACTAAATTGCTGGTAATATTGCATCTAGTACGACCCACAATCATAATGGATGAATAAACAGTGCAATTACAGCAACTTCAGGTTTTGTAATTAAGGTTAGATTACATTTCTGCGAATAAACACGTCACTCTAAATTGAAACGTCTCAATAAACTTCAATTAATGAATTTCTTAAACATTTTTCATTTCAAGAATGGTAATATTCTGTATTAAAAAGGTATGGAAACACATATTGGTTTCAAAATAACTTCTTGCGTCGCCAAACTTTAGTCTTGTGGAACATTTCATAATCAAATACGAATTGAAAGCAAATATACCTACCGGCGTCTAACTAGCGACATACATACTGTTATATACGGCCCCGTTATGCACCACCTGTCAAAACAATACCTGTGGAGGCCACAGGCGAGTTTGGTAAACTAATAAATCACAACAGCGAGATGGAGTGGAATGTCTAAGCTGTCATAGCAACGAGCAAAGAACACCAGAAAATGTGGGTCCGGCAAACATCTTGACTTTCCTGGATAATTACAACAAACTACAAGAAGACTCCGCTTCTAGTGCACAACGGGAACCAATCACAGTGCATTACGTCAACCCACAACACGTGGAGGGTGGATTGGGCTACGAGGAAGGACATCGGGGTAGTCGGCGATTGTCAAGGAGCGAGGTCAGCTGCTAGACCTGGTGCGGCGACGTCCTACCTCGGGGCGGCGAGACCAGAGTACGAGACCAGGCGAGTTCCTTCTGTATCATGCTCTCTCTATAACCTAATTAATCTTCCTTGCCAACCTATCTTCCGTTGGCATTATGTCTTATCTATACTAATATATAAAGAGGTAGTGTTTGTAACTTTGTGTGTTTGTGTGTTAGGATGTAGGAGGTAATCTTCGAAACTACTCATCCGATTTTAAAAATTCTTTCACCAGTAGAATGCTACGTTATCACTGAGTGTCATAGGCTATATTTTATTTTAAAAATCAATAGGGATCCCTACTAAAACTCCAATAATGTAACCCAAAGTGTAAATAAATGACCTACAAAATTCCTTACATTGCGTGCGCTGCGAAAACTATTGATGATAGAACAAAATAATGCACTACGGCTTTGCAGGATGGACAGATTGGGAAAATAAAACGTGCTGTGTGCTGCGTACGGCGCCAACCTTAGAAGCTCTACTGCCATTATGGGGGGAGTTACTTTTGTGTTTGCTGGGGATTTTCGGCAGACACTCCCTGTAGTTACAAAAGGGACGCGTGCAGATATCATCAAAGCATGTCTTAAATCATCTCCCTTATGGAGTTCTATTCAACACCTAAATTTGCGAACGAATATGAGAGCCTATCTTGGTGAAGACACGCATAAAGATTTCCCACAACAATTGCTCAGACTTGGAGGAGTTTTTCCTTCTCTAAATTTGGGCACTAATTCTGCTGAAATCATTTTAAATGAGACATTAGGTCAGATAGTCCACAGTCTGAAGCATCTTATAGAAGCAGTATATCCGGGCCTCGAAAATTTACTAGAAAGAGACTTTCACTGGTTGTGTTCCAGGGCAGTAGTATCGCCTAGGAACGACACTGTCAATGAAATCAACAATCTCATTATACAAAGAGTTTCCAGCCAAGTCAAAACCTATAAGTCGATTGACACAGTCACCAATGTTGACGATGTCGTATACTTTCCTCAAGATTTTCTAAAATCGCTTAATCCTTCTGGCTTGCCACCTCACGAACTATCATTAAAAGTCGGTACTCCTATCATGCTTTTAAGGAATATAAGCCCTCCTAACATGTGTAATGGCACAAGATTGCTCATTAAAGACTTGAAAGAAAATTTGATTGTCGCGACCATCCTCACCGGTCCAGCAGCCGGCCAGCTGGCAAACATCCCGAGGATTCCCATGATTCCCACGGATTTGCCAATATCTTTCAAACGGTTGCAATTTCCCGTAAAAACATCGTTCGCAATTACTATTAATAAGTCCCAGGGTCAAAATTTCTCTTTGGTTGGAATCGACCTACGAAAAGAGTGTTTTTCCCATGGCCAACTATATGTTGGTTTATCACGAGTTGGAAGTCCCGAGAAACAGTACATTTTGCTACCAAACAATAACAGGACGTCAAACATTGTCTACAGAGAATGTCTTAGCCAATAACATATTAAATACTTCTATCTCAGATAAATTGCAATGTAATATAATGTATATTAAAATGAAAAATTATAAAAAAGTAAAAAAATATCAAATAAAAATAGAAAAAAACTTTAAATAATATTATTTAATTAATTATTAAATTATAATGTGCTTTTTTAATGCTTTAGGAGAGTTTACCCACCCTAATTAACGCCGGGTTAAGCAGTTTTTTATCTTAATTGCACCCATGCGAAGCCGGGGCGGGTCTCTAGTATTAATTATTTTATAACTGCTGGAGAAGGAAATTAAATACTTTAGTTACTCTTCCTATAAGTCATCCTCTACAGAATACTATAATTCCTTTTCATGTTCTTATTATAAGTAGATTGAGCTCATAACAATACGATGGCAGTTGACGCCCACCTAGACACAGAAAATGTGAAGCCAAGACGGCCTGATCTCTCCGCTTACCAAAAAGAGAAATAGTGTTTTTACAGTATTGCGAGGACAAATATTTCCAGGCGGTAAGTTGAGACAGCTGTTCCGGAACAGTGGTTGAAATGAATAAAATAATATTCTAGTAATCATTAAATATTTTGGTACAGTAACTTCGAGGTCCAAAATAGGTCTAAATATATATTTCTAAAAAAGATAGCTCTTACCCGCACCGAATTTCAGCTTTAGAGACAGTTGCCGTTGGCAAAGAATTAAGCTTCGCCGATAAACCACATGAGAAAAGTAAGCGATTTTCCACCTCATGTAATCATGTAAAAATAATTGCACTCGAGCTTCCTTGCTTACATAGTTTTTTAATAGTACACGTACAATGAAAAAAAGAATCACAACTCGTGACCAATTCCACAACACCATAGTAATAGGGGCGGGGGGATCCTAGGCCACTTTTAATTCATCTGATTATCTATTTTATATCAAATTAATTGAAATGGTTAATCAAAAAAAGGTTAAATTGTAATACTAATTTAACCCGGCCAAAAATTGTTGATCCGATCTTAATCCGATTAAAATTTTCTTAATCTGATCTTAATCCGATCAAAAATGAAAAAGGTTAAATGCACTGAAAGGGTTAAATGTATGGAAAGGGTAAAATGTATTAAAAGGGTTAATTTTATTTCTTGATTTTTTCTTTTTGAATGGGGGAAGGGGGTAGCAGGATCTCTGACACGTTCTCACCCAAAGTCGTCTATCTACCACCTACGAGAAATATCCCACCAAAAAATCATTTATACTTAGGCCACTCTTAGAAATCGTTTAAACACACTGAAATTCTCTCGTGTGTTAAATATACTCGTAAAAATCACCTATCTATCACCAAAATCCCTCCAAAAAACTCAAAATAAGAAAAAATAAGAAAATTTACACTTGCACACAACCCTAAACCTATATAACACATTGCAACCCACCACTCTGGTCATCGACTGCCAGACCTCCAAGGGTGAGGACGTATCATAGCTCTTGCTATCCCTCCCCCTCTCCCAAATTCAAAAAGAAAGAAAAAATCGAGAAATAAAAATAACCCCTTCAATACATTTTACCCTTTCCATTGTTGATCGGATTAAGATCGTACTAACAATTTTTGACCGGATAAACATAATATTAAAATTTAACCCTTTTTTGATTAACCATCTCAATTAATTTGATATCAAATCTATAATCTGATCAATCAAAAGTGGCCTAGGATCCCCCCGCCCCTACTACTCATCATAAAATTGGCAACCACGAGAACATTTTGATTTCAATGAAAACAATAAATAATGAATCAACGTATTCCAATCACACGAACACTTTCACAAGGGTACAATAGTTTTTTTTATCGTCATTTGGTGGCTCCCACACTTACCACCCTTAACTTCTTTCGAAAGGCCTTGATTGACCGTGATTGGCGAAGCTCACCAATGGCATGACTCTTAATTAAAGTATCGTACTATTAGTATTCCTGCAATCAGACGGTCCCGTATCACTTTTATCCTTTCAAGGAATAGCCCCGAGGAGCGAAAATAGATTACACTGTGAAACTTTGAAAGGACGTGGGACATAAACTGACGATAAAAATCAATAATCTAAGTATACACGTTTTTGGATCAAAACATAGAAGAATCAAAAAAGGGCAATCCAACATTAGAGTCGTTGCCAACTTTGAGAGCATATATTATGCCACGATGATGCAGAAATTTTGTAAGCTCAGTTGCGGCACGGGGTATAGTGCTGAGGGTAAGGAATACAACACATTATAGGCTGTTAACAGCAAACCAAGCACTTCTGAAAGCCCTCCTTGTGATATACTTGTATGCACATTGTGTATTTTTACACCATAAGTAGCCTAGTATTAGCCAAGGGCCTCATCACTTTATTCCAACGTGGGCTAAGAGAAATTGTGACATTTATTATAAAAGTAAATATTATACAAATTCGCTGATTCTTATCCTACTTGCAATTAAAAAAACTTAAAAAGCAAAATTAATTATTTCAGTATTGAGTGCTTTGCCTAACACTTTTTATTCAAGGCAGTGACGTGGAACTACTTTCTCTCCGTCTTACCAACTCAAGACACTGAAGTCTACTCACATTTACTGGCACTTACTACAAACTACAAGTGAGTCACCTATATCCACTGCTGCTAGAACACCGGTTCTGTTGGCGTCTGTTAAAACTCACTATCGTCCTATCGGTCCATACCACACCGGACACTACCCTGTACTTTACAGCGTTCATTATTGGCCGGTCGTCAACCAATGGAGAGCCGAGCTGATACTGACCCAATCAAATGTCCTTTATGGTACAAAAGGGTTTGCAATTAATCATGTCACTTTGAGTGGCTATAAAACAATTCTATCGTTAACAATGTCTCTGTTACTGCCAATGACGTATTCTTGTGAGGCCTTGTTAAACACTAGTCGGACAAAGACTGCACAGCCACGCGAATTAGGTTCTGAATAACAAAGAAATTTTCATATTAGCTTTTCTCGAGCTACACTCGAGCATAGTCTACAAAGTATCAACTTGATGCGTGCCAGCCAGTGCGCTCGTCAAAACATATGCAGGAAGGGGCGGTGACATTTCTCAAAGGTTGATTTCAAAAATACTCACTTTATCGTGAACATCTTACTGCTAAAAATTTTATTTAGAAAGTTGTCGGAAACCGCGGTGTAGGCTCGCCCTTATTATGTTTTTTATATTGGCCTTCAAAATTTTGCAGACTTGGATTATCGTGTTTCGCATATCGTTGTGTCTCAAGCCCTTCCGAAGAAGACATTTCTTGAATCAAACCTTTAGAAAATCACCCCATGTATGACGTGTTTGATTGTCTCCTAAACATGCCATGTATCACAAGCGTTTTATACTTGTGTTAGCATAAAAGAACATCAATTTTGATGAAAATGAACTTTTGCGTATATTTTATGTATGAATTACACTACTTCGGTTTTAATTAATATGAATAAAAACTGTGACAAAAGTGTGTAGGTAATCCGTACCGAGAAAAAGTTCTTATGCGAAATATTGTTACGCAGAGTGCGCACGAATGCGGTGCGTTGTCCCTTTGGCGTAACACTATTAGACTCGGTTAAGCTTTGTTTTCATTATGCGGAAGAATATTGTGGAAGTAGGACTTTAAGCAGGGCTTCGGAAAAGTTGGAAGTAACCGTGACTTTACTATAGGCTATTCACGGTAAAGCGAGTACTTTTAGCGCCCTATTATTTCAGCCATTTTTTTTATCCTTGAACCACTTTTTAAAATAAATATTGGTATGTAAGTATAGGCTGTTTACGATAAAGTGAGCACTCTTTAAGACCCTTCAAAAAGGCATTAACCACTAATAAAATGATTCACTTGCAGCCTCTAACTTTTGAGAGTGGTGAAATTATACACTATTTATTAGTCACATGACAATGCTGATATTAAAAAGTAGCTCAAACATAACAACAGGCATAAAATAAAATTTTGGAAAGGCCTTAAAAAGTGCTCACTTTACCGTGAACGGCCTATACCAAACACAGTGTGTAGATTCCACCGCACTCGGAGTTAACACCTAAGACTAAAATAAAATATGTTTATTGACTATTATTCCAAACGAGAGGGGTTTCAAGAGTGCTCACTTGAGCGCGAATAACCTATAAAATAGTTAGGGGTAGTGAAATTCACAAGTTCTATTTCAAAACATTGTAGGGTTGTTCGCCTATCTTGAGTGGCTGAATTAGTTATTGACACATGTTAACTGTCTGCACACGAAACACGTAGCAGCCGTGCCGACGTTGTCTAATTCTGAGTGGCCCCGTCAAGTACGAGAACGCCTTCTCAAGCAGACAGTGACAATGGCAACAGGCTGACAATGGCAACAGGCAAACTGCTGTTGGGTGCTTATAGTATTAAAGTCTACCGTGTACTAACGTTTTTTTCGCGAAAAATCACTGGCGCTAACCATAGTGGAAGCGGGCGAGTGGTTGCTGGCGTGCGTGGCTACCTAGGCTGGAACGGACTGTAGCTGTATGCAGAGCGGGGGTCCAGGCGCGCGATAGCGCCCCCTCCTCACTTCTCCCCCCCCCCCCCAACGGCCTTCTACAACCACCAGCCTCCACCGCTGCAGGTTTCCTTATCGCGCAGAGATTGAGCCTCCTTCACATTTGACCCGCAGCCAGGCCCCTTATCGCAGCTCACAGGGAACCAGAAAGCTTTTTCCCTCGCTTATCAGCGGGCTCCATCCATCTCCCAACAGACTACCCTCCTCCCCTGCTCTTACCCGCCCGCCTGGCTGCCTGCGCGCCGCCTTCGTTTAGGAATAAAGTACACTCCGTGGACAAAGTACTCACACACGCACAAGCTCCCCCCCCCCCCCCACCCACCCCTTCGACGATAAAAACACCGGCCGCTCGCAACGCCACGTCGTTAACACTTTGAATGCCGCCGACGTAATACCACCTCGCCTGAATTTTACTGAGATGTTTGGAGCTCGCTGTGACTCTACGGCGAAGACGTGGTAGGCGAAATATTACTCCGCCAGCAGTTGTTCGTAAGTTTCTCTGCAACGTAATATTATGCAGGAACACTCACTTAAATGAACAGGAAGGCTCGTATATTATTAGCAGGGATAGGACAATTTCGTGAGTTCAATGACCTGTAGGCTAGACTCCTCAGTCCTCTCAATACTGGAGTCTCAGCTGTGTGTTCATTGGCTGTTGCCCCACACCTGGCAGTTATGGGAATCGCAAGGTGTTCCCTTGCAAGTCTGCTATTGGCTCAGAGACAAGCAGGGCGGGTCAAATAAACTGTGAGCCGATTGCGAAGGTGACTTCACTATATATGTGTTTGACGTCTATCTTGTCCCGAAATGAATTCACGAAATGTTCTTATCCCTAATTATTAAAGACCTGAAGAATTCGGGGATTCATTTTGAGGCAAGCTATAATTAAAAACACGTGTGTTTATATAACTTTAGCCATTGTTCCACACGGTGTTTGGTGCCTCCTGGAGAAGGTTGGCCCAATCTTCGCCTTCCACTGTGCGAAAAGACAACCAACGTGCAATTAATATCGGCATATTTGTACATAATACTGTAGAGTCTACACTGCAGTTCATTGAAATCGTGAATTTTTCGAAGTCTCTACTCTATATATTATTGTTAGAGACCCGAGAAATTCGCCAGTGCAATGACCTGTAGGCTAGACTTCACAGTCTTATATACTCTCATACAGATATTAACTGTTTATTGGTCGATTGTTGTGGCAGTAAAAGGCGGTGGTTGGTAGCACAATTTATTGCATGTTTGTTATTGGCTCAATTATCTCCGGGAGGTGTCAAACAACACGTCGACCAATTACAAACGTAACATGAGCGTATAAGTGTGTGAATTCCAAATTGTCTAGAAATTAACCCGCGAAATTATCGGGGGTCTAATTATTTTACGTAGGCAAGAACATTTGACTGTCACAGTTTCAACTCGTCAATATAGTGGCTGGGAGCCGGCCTGTATAGGCTATTCCCGGTAAATTGTGGACTATTTAAGGCCCTGCTGAAATTTCCCTTTCAGCCAATACTTGCATTTCTATCACGTTTTAATTTAAATACTAACATGTGAATAATAAACACAATACACACGTATCACCACACTCAAAAGTAAACGTCTAATGGTGCAATAAAATATATTTATTAGTTGTTAAGGTAGACGTGGATCTCCTTATAGTGATGCAACCAGCTAAACAGTAAATGCAGAACTCTTTAGAAAGTACTGCAGAAACTTCCAAGATTGTCAGAAATATATGGCTTGAGATTCATATGAAATATAAGTGTTTATATTTTATTCAGTACAAAATGTCACTGCAGTAAGTTTCTTTAATGGTTAAATTAGTTAATTAATAACTAAAATGTCCATCTCTAACACAAGAATGTATGTATTTCTTCTCTGGACGACTTACAAAATTAGTTTTATTTTTTTAAAAACTCCTCACAGGTTAGCAGTTTTTTTTTCTATGCTGTATGTGAGAAAATATTCCCATAGCATTTTGCAGATGTGCTGAAAAGGAAGACCGTAAACGGCAATACACGGAACAACAGATCTGGTGGCCGTGCCGTATTGAATACTTCTGACTTGCCTTAAATGTGCTGGTCACCAAAAATACTAATTATTTTATATTTGCAACACCGTTAAATTTGTATTAAAAAAATATTGTAGATCGCATGTCTGACATGTCGAAATCACAAATGTGATGTTTTAAGGTGTACAAATATAATAAATATTTTCAGACTATGTAATAAAGGCGACTGAATGAACGTCTCTTAATTCACTTTAAGGTGTGGTCAGTAAAATTTTGTTTTACAAAAAAGAATCATATACTGCAACAAATAAAAAATAATTAACAACTTCAGTTATTTTAAGCAATTTCTACAATATTTCATAGGGCCATCTTAAACATTACTTACAGTAATTCATGGTATCTTATTTTAATATGAATTATCTCATTTCGGTGAGTTAGTTTTTATGATGTGTACGTCGCAAAAACACTAAAATTGTGATTTCGATATGCCATTATGAAAAAAGAATGTGGTCAAATTTTTTTTGCGAGGAAACGGTACTTGGAAGTAATGTCTACAAGTTGAACATTGTTTCATACAAAATATAAAATAATATTTTTTTTTGGTTTCTAGCCCTTTTAATCGCCAGCAAATCTGTACCGCAGTCAAATTTTTAAAAGGAGCCGCCGAGCGAAACAGCCTGTCATGGTGACAAACGCGTGAAGACAAGGTAATTTCACCGCCGCTAATTAGCCCTCTGGTAATGACAAAACTGCGCCAACTGCCGCCCGAGCTGCCGGATTTGCGCTCCGTCGTGTTGGTATAATCCATTCACGGTCACTGCACACTTTTATGAAGCCCTGCTAAAGTTCTACTTACATATATTCCTCCGCCTCCTGCAAACCAAGCTTAAGAGTGGGATGGACCCCCGCGTTTCTAGTGAAATAGTTGTTTGCGCGAATACGCGTATCTCGGTAAATAAATGTTCTGCAAATAAGACTTTTTGTCAGAAAAGATTTAAAAAAAATTATCTATGTCCTTGTCTTTTTAATGTTGTCATATCAAATGTATTCTTGGAGAAAATAATTCGTGCAAATGGTCAAATATCGCATTTTTAAAGCTACAGCCTACGCAGTTTCTTTAGCCGGCAAGAGAAAAGTACAAAGATACGGGTGTAGTTTAATCTGTGATCTTTCATCGCGTGTAATAAAACGTCACTGTTACAGATTTAATTTGCACAGCACAGCGTCACGACGGTAACACTGCACGCCTTGTGCGTAGGAGCGATGAGGCGCTAGGCGTGCGTGTTAGTGTCCCCCGTATCGCCCCCTCGCTTCTTGACCTTGGGCGCGGGGGTCCATCCCACTCTTTTAACTAAGTCTAGAAATTACGCCAATGGACAACGCACCGAATTCGTGAGCACTCAAGTTGTAATAATATTTTCGATGAAACATATTTCTGTCTTGAATATAACTGAATAATATTATGTCCTAACAAAGTTACAATTTCAAAAATTAATTTCAAACATAAGTAATGGCAAAAAAAGTGTATAAATCCAAGATGGCGCCCAACTTTCCTCCTTAAGGGGATGCCCTAGCAAAATGTTGCCTGTAAATACAGTGTTTGCGCGTGTGCACGTACGTTCCGGGAATACGACGTCTTCCCAGCAAGGGCACAAAACAATTATTATATACAGCCCAGTGGCGTGTGGTGAACTGTTTCAAGGTAAGCTGGTGTTTGCTTACTTCTGTACATTCTCGGCGCACGCAGAAGGAGCCAGTCACCAGCGAGCAGCCCAGGGAAACTGGTTGTTTTCCGACCACTCGCACGCGAGCAGCGAGGGACCCATTACACGCGCCCTGTGGCGCGACCTGCCGTACAATGTTAAAATTTTCCGTATATTTACGAAAATTTTTACGAAAATGTACAGTAAATATACGGAAACACAATCCGCAATGACGAAAAACGGAGTTAAGTGCGTAAATACAAAATACGGAAAATCTCCGCATTTTCTATAACTTCGGGTTTCGGGCCACTGTAACCAGGAAACTATCGTTTCTGCGGCAGTTAAGGTTATCCGTGTCATTAAGACCTGTTTTTTTCAAAAATTAAAAAGTATCAACAGGCGTCTGTAACACTTAGCAACACTTAAAATACACTAACTTTAATAGAAGCTATAAAAAAAAGTTGCTTATGTGACTCATATAGTTATACACGATTCACCGTGTGAGAGTTGTAGTGGTTAGGGTCGTGAATTTGCAACTATTTGACTCGGGTTCAAATTTTGCTTAAGTATAAAATATTTCAACTTTCATCAATATATTCTTTTACGCAGTAGAACACCCACATAATGAAAATTAAAACAAAACAGATATTTAAAATTATTTAAACTAGAAGTACAGAAAAGTAAGTAGAGAATTAACGAAGAGGTTCTGTGAATATTACGGAAAGTCCGTTTTTTTAAATCAGTGTGTCCGTAATTTTACGGAGAGTTTACGGACACCTCTGAATACATTTTTACCAGCACTTCGTGGCCGCACCAAAAGAAGGGCAAAGCCTTTCTGACCTTGCTGCGTCCTAAACCAAGGGCGTGGCAAGGTAGGTTTTGCACAAACCCTAGCAAATACCAATCAGAACACAAGAATGGCAAAAGCCATGCAAAAAAAAAAAACCTTTTTCTGTACAGTGTAAGGGTAGTTAAATGTCTGAAACGATTTGTAATAGAATCAAAGAAGTGTGGTCATGTTCTTTTATTTTAAGTATAGCTTTCAATTTTTCTTTTCGTTCACAATATTACACATGGAATACTTTCTTGTCTATCTTTCTACATTTCATATTGAACGGTAACATAATTTCCTTTCCCACTCGTAACAAATTAATATTTAAACATTTACATAAAACCCAGGTTGCCCAAAATATAGTTAAAATGCAACCAATTCACGTACCAATACTTTCACTGATTTTCAGATAATACATATACAGGTTATATTTACTGGCCATATGCAAAAGGCCATCACAAAATATATTGAGCAGATAACCCCAATTTACCATAGTTACAAATGGCGGCTATATTTCTGTCGCACCTACATTTAACATTGACATTATTACATCATGTTTAATTCCTACACTAGGAAACGATCTCATTTTGGTAACACATTACTGGTCATCAAACAATAATTAAGTTTTAATTTACTCGCAATTCCAAGTGGGTGGGAGCAACTGTTAAGCAACGCCAGCCTTAATTCCACGAGTAAATTGGATTTTTGGATAAGCTCCAAACTTCGTAAAGTTTATCTTAAAATGCCATAAAATAAAGACGTTTCGCATAGCTCCACTTAATATCAGAGGCTGAGACCATAAATAACGATTATTGGCAAGAGTTTACAAATGTTCACCAAAGTTTTCAATAGTTTATGGATGTTTGAAAAATGTTTACAAGTGGTCGCAAAAGTTTACCCATGGTTCCTAGTGGTCAACACCACTTTACGTCTTGGTGGCGGCATAGCCATTAAAATTTGGTTACAAAAGTAACAGTATTGGATTTTGGCTAAAAGGCCACCATTTCGCAAAATTGTAAAAACTTTAAATTATTTAAAGGTCATCATGGCCCCTGCCTAACGCCAAAGTGACGTAAATGACCTGTTTGCTTTAGAAGCCTACATTGGTGATTTCAAATAAAGACTACTTATCTCGTGGTAGAAGCTTGCCCCCTCGAAGTCGCTGAACTGACCTAGAGAGCAGCGCGGGCTGGCATTAAATACACCGCACCGCCCTCTTGCGCTACCCATCAATTTGATTCTCCCCTAAAAAACGCCGTTTTTCTAAGAAATCGAGGGGTGTTCAATTACTCCTAGGAGGGTACAAGCAATGCGCAGCCAATGGCTGTTGACTTTACCATTTATTACCATTTATGGTGATCGACGCAGCGAACACCAATTTCTCTTAGGGGGTCTGTCACAATGAATTTTTAAAACGCCCAATAAGATTACAGTGCGCTCTCCACTTCCGTCCTCTTGGCCAAGATGCCGGAAGTAACGTAATGAAAGGTCACGTTTTTGTCGGCGCACGCAACCGACCCAGGCTAGTTAACAAGGTGGTCGCCGACTATGCTGCGCCCCCACGATGAATCACTGTAACGTCAGTCCGGTGCACACTACTTTGCCAAGCCTAGGTGTTACTGCACGTGAAAATTTGGCACGGACGTTTTCAGTTATTTTCCGGTACCTAATATTTTTAAAGTGTTTTGTAGCGACGTGGAGATGACAAAAACATCACAGTTCTATTTTATTAGTGTTTTAAACTACGTCGAAAAGTTTTAAACCTCAAAACAACGTGTGTAAAAGTTCGTGCGTAACGTGTCGTACGCTGCACAATTCAACAGGTTACCAGGCAGACACAGTAAGTACTTTTTTTTTTTCGAGGGAAATGGCGACGTGGTCCGACCCACTAATTAATTTTTAAGAATGTTTTTACTTATTTGCAAGGTGTAAATTATTCGCAGACGGGATTTCCGTCACAACTTTTCCGTAAAATGAGGGAAGTTTTTTTTAACACTGAACTAGGTTTTAATTTAACAGCGGAGGTGTAACTATAGTAAGCCACAGGGTACAGCATAGAGCTAACGCCAGCTTACCTTCCAACGGTTCACCTCGCGCCATTGCTACAGATACCATATTTCACCATTATCATGTTAAATATATTAAATAAGAAAAAAAGTAGTGAAAATGGTTTTTCACATCTGTAGTTTAATCCATTGGCTCACATTACGTGTAATAATATCCCACTGTTACACATCTAATTTGCGAGAAATGCAACTTGCCGGGTATGCATATCGTAAGCTTGGGAGGCACCCTCACAAAGCTTCTTTGTGGCTGGATATGCGCTCTACATCTCAATCCGTAGTAATTTAGTTCTTTAAGACACTTATATACTTTTCACGGTAAACTGAGCAACTTTGAAAGCTCTGCTTAAGATATTATACTTGTGTGCACGTTATGTATTCTACCCCCTTACGTAAGAGTAACATTGGCATGTCCCCCATCACTTTATTCATGCGTTGGCCAAGTGAAACTATACAATTATTAGAAAAGTAAATATTTTACAACTATGCTAATATTTGCACTTATAATTGTTTAAAAAAAAAAAAAAAAACCGGAAAGCGAAAGAAATAATTTAAGTTATCACAAATGGTTACCTAACACCTCAACGTTTCCAATTGAACTAAAAAAGAAATTAAATTACAAAACCTTTAGAGTTTCCACTTTCTGATAAATTAAATAAACATATTTTCCTCACAACAGTTATCATTGGCTTGGTAGTTTTATTCATATGGTGACAGACTGGAATCATGAAACTGTGGGTTCAAATTCCCGCACTGAAAATTCTTTACTTTTATTTAAATTACGGCAAATTGCACATCCATCAACGACTATCGGGCATACGTTTACAGATCCTAATTATGGAGCTACATTCAATTAAAAAAACTATATTTAATTCGCCGCATGCTGTTGACTATGTTACTTATTTAATCACTGACATAGTTTCACAGAAACAACACGTGGTTTTTAACCGATTCTAAGTGGAGCCATTTGCACTGATTCGAATAGTTGTCGAGCTGAGAAATTCGGCCGGTTGTTAACAGTGAGGTATTGAAAGCCGAAGAGGGTGAAATGGGGTGAGTGGAGCAGCGCCTGAATACAAGGGCGGAGGAAACGGGAGATCCTCGAGTAAACCTGCCGACCCGGTTCCTCCTGGTGAAAGGCGAGCAGGCTAACCTCTCAGCCACCCCGACCCCTGATTCAAGTGGTTGCATTGACTGCGAATCAGTGGTTTTCCACTGATTCGAATTTAGAGTGTAACCATGAAATGTTAAATTTTTTTCTGGGAATTCCCCTTAAGGACTCGTATTGGACGGCGCCTGAAACACAAGTTTCGAGAGGTAATTTCTTTGAATGATTATTGGTATAGGCTGTTCACAGTGAAATGAACTCTTTTGAAAGCCCTGCTCAAGATCTACTTGTATGTACGTTGTGTATTCCTCCGCCTTACGTAAAATTAGCATTGCCATGGGCCTCATCACTTTATTCATGCGTCGGTCAACTTAAACTGTGAAATTATTCAGAAAGTAAATTATTTTGAAAATTTGCTCATTTTTTACATTACAATGAAGAATTTAAAAAACAGAAAGCGAAAGAAATAATTTGGCTACCTAACACTTTTTAATCTACGTTAAAATCTGGAACTACTTTTCATCCAACGTTACCAACTTTTCTGGGCGAAAGTCACTCAGAGCGCCCGTTAAAATATATGCATGCAAGGGCAGTGACTTTTTTCTAAGGTTGATTTCAAAAGTGCTCAACTTATCGTGAACAACCTTTGCCGCATACGAAGGCATGTTAAGCTACATAAAACAAATCCCGCCCCACTCTAGAATGAGGACAGAATACGTGGACGCTACAATAGTATTCCTAGGTCATTAACAGAACCGGTGCTCATTATGAACGACCCGTTAAACAAAGGAATGTCGAGCCTACCTTTCGAGCAACGGGTTCTATTGCCGCGGCATCAAGATTCGTTAGGTTGGTACATATCACCCAATCGTCTAGCTTGGTAGCTTAAGCTCTTGTCACACTGTCAAATATTCGTCTTCAACTACATTTGACAATTAAATTTGAAAACAAAATACGGCCTTCAAATTTTTCCTTCCAACAAATTTTATCAAATAATCTTGGACGTGTTTGAAAATGTGTCACACTGTCAAATTTTTTTATTGGGATAACCTAATTTGAATTACTATTTAAAAATTATTTTCATAGTGAGATATTGCTTTTGTTTTTCCAAGAAGACTATTACAGGAAGAAATGTAACGAATGTTGTAGTTTATTTCGGCTTCTTTACTAAATTCAAATTTTATTTATGGGAGATATTTCCTGCGCAATGAAATCGAATGCCTCAGAATTCTTAATTAAGTGCAATATTCACTTAAAATAGCTTTCATGCACAGACAGCTTCTACATAAAATAATTATCTTCATAACCTACATCGTTTCCAGCAATAGTTCGTTATTTTTAAGTTTCTTGATGTCCTTTTTTGTCGTGCACGATTCTGATTGGCTGAGACCGTCAAACATCAAATAGATTTTAGAACCGGTCCAATTTTAAAATGTTAGAGGGAAATTGAAGCTATCCAACTTTCTCAGACAACAATGGCGGCGTTTATGAAGTTTCGATGACGTCATAACTGTTCAAATTTATTTGATCAAACTTATTAGAAGCGGTTTGACGGAAATTTTTGACAGCGTGACAGGGGGTTTAGGACGCGCTAATATGTAAGCAAAAATACTTGACAGACAAGCTTCCCTGGCCAGTGTGTTAACGACAGTCTCACGTCATCTGGGGACGCGGTATGGAGTTGCTAAGCACTCGCCTACAACCAAGGCGAACCGGGTTTGATTCAAGGCGGGATCGTCTCTGGATTTTCGCACGCGGGTAAACGTGGCAGACGATGTCGCTGGTCGGCGGGTTTTCTCGACTGTCTCCCTTGAATCCCGATGATGCTCCATATCCACCTCGCTTCACCCTCGTCGGCTCTCAAGGCTCCGATATCAAGGGCCGGTTTCGCCAACGAAGATTAACTTTTCGGAACATCGAGATAATTTTATCCATATGAGAGGTTTCACTTCGATTTTTATCTCGATAATATTGAGCGTGTTTCACCACGTATTATCCGCCGTTAAGAATATCTCGTTAAAATTATCTCGATATTCTGACTTAATCAAAATGTTCTACTTCGCTGGCTCAGTCGAACAGAAAAATTTTGTATTTTGCGTTTGATAAAAGTGAATACTTTTTAATAGTCGAGATGGCCTTTTTTACGGGAGAAAAAAGCACCAAAACAAATATGTATTACAACGAAAAATTTGTTTGTTAGAAGCAGTAACGGAAAGCATCAGCATAACCTAACACAATATATAATATTATCGATAGTTTAAACGCTATTTTCCTTACAACGTACTTTTCTAAAGTGCGAATAGTAGGCTACTTATTTAAATAAATATAGTTATTCAATCAAACATATTGGAATAAACGCCATACGGTGAAAATACAGGATTAAATATATGTTTCATAAGTTACTGTTATTTTTGCGGCCGAATTATAGTTTGTTGTGTAGCTAATAAATTTGATTATTTTTGGAAGTTTCAAACGTTTACGTGTTTTACATTCACGCCTGAATTCATAACCTCAAATTGAGTGCATTATTGTTTATCGAATCATATGCAGCGAGTAAACATAAACTGCAAGAATCTGGCAATATTAAATATATATTAAAATTTAATAAAAGTGTTTTATATAGAAAACAGATAACACTGCAATTACTGTTTCCAAACTAGTTTTTACAGATCGACATTTTCCTGAATACTATTGCACTAATTTTGCTACCATTTCCAGATTATGTGTTTAATAATAATTCTCTATCATTTTCCAAATTTCTTTGCGAGTAGTCCGATGCATTTGTTTATGTTTTACAGTTTTATCCCAATAATGAGATTATATCCACCGAAACTGACGGTTCAAATATTTTATCTAGATATACAGAGAAAATCGAGATAAGGCGCACGGTGAACCATAAAATACAGATAATCGAGATAATTTGGCACTTAATCTGGATAAACTATCGTTATCCCACGTGGTGAAACCAGTCCTAAGAGCGCTATATGCCTGGAGCTGAGGTACAGAAGCCAGGGAGCGATAAGGGTGACCCCGACACGCATATCTATCGCCCCGGCGCATCAATATACAAGTTACTGAAATGTCGTGCAGTGCTCCCATTGTACCGCTTAAACTATGGGAATTTAAGCGGCGACCCTATTATTATATTACAGCAAAGACTGTAGTAAAGTTTAGCACATGTCTCTGTACTAGTTTTGAATGTTTCCGATAAGTAAATTTTGTGAAAGGGTAGTTTTGAGCTACGTTGGACAGCTCGGAAATAGTGCTTGTCATATGAGTAGTATCTTGTTCAAAGTAATTCTCGTACCTCGTCTCACGTGTATTTTCTATCCGTAGATTAGTAAATACGAAGCACGTAAAGTAGTCTAGTAAAAAAGATGTATTTCAAACATTCGGCAACGCAATTCAAGCTCCAGGTATACACTGTTCACGGTAAAATGAGCAATTCTGAAAGCCCTCCATAAGATGTATTTGAATGCACGTTGCGTATTCTTCCGCCTTATATAAAATTAACACTGCCATGGGTCTCATCACTTTATTCATGCGTCGGTTAAGTGAAACTGTGCAATTTTTAGAAAACTAAACATTTTACAAATTTGCTCATTTTCACACTTCGATCCATTAAAATAAACAGAAAGCGAAATAAATATTTTCCGTTGACACAAATTGTTTCCTAACACTTTTTATTCGACGGTAAGATATGGAACTGCTTTCCATCCATCGTTACCAACTTAACTGGGCGCATTTCACTCAGTGAGCCCGTTATAATATATGCAGGCAGGGGTAGTGACTTTTCTCTAAGGTTTATTTCAAAAGTGCTCACTTTATCGTGAACAGCCTATGGTCCTCTTAACCTCCCCACTCCACATATATTACCTCAACAAACGAAACTATGACAGCAAAACATTGGGAAGTTTAACGGGTACACACACACACACACACTGTGCGACTGGCCACATTTGACATTAAAGCGTTTTAAACCAACCGAAGTACCAAGAGAAATGGCACAATGGCAACACACATGACACGCACACGGGAGGAGTAGAGTTCGGTTCTTGATCCAAGCATCCTGTGTTCGGCTTGACAGTTTACTGAAACCACTGCAAGCGAATGCTGCGACGGGTCCTTAGTACCGTCGATGGCTGCATTATTCCCCGATCCTGACTGAGTTACTGGCGCCGTCCCGCTGTCGACGAGACGTTAAGCCACCAACGTAGGCGGTCATTGTTGTGATGGGCGCAATATTGAAATAATTGTAGTAGTAGTTCTACAGTCTAACAGTAGTCCTGTAGTGGTAATAATGGTGGTGGTAGTAGTAGTCGTCATAGTAGTAGCAGTGGCAATTGCGGTAGTAATAGTAATCCTGATATAGGCTATTCACGGTAAATTGAGCACTTTTGAAAGTCCTGTTTAAAAATCTACTTATATGCACGTCGTGCATTCTTCCGCCTTATGTAAAATTAGCATTGCCATAGGCCTCGCCACTTTATTCATACGTCGGTCAGGCGAAACTCTGAAATTAATAGAACGCTAAATATTTTACAGATGTGCCCATTTTCATACTTCGATGCATTATAATACACCGAAAGCGAAAGAAATAATTTAAGTTGGCATATATGGCAACGTAAGACTTTTTATTCGACGTTAAGATACGGAACTATTTTCCCTTCTTCCGTTTCCAGTTTTACAGGGCGCATGTCACCCAGTGCACCCGTTAAAAGATATGCAAGTAGGAGCAGTGAATTTTTTCTACAGTTGATTTCAAAGTTGTGCTCACTTTATCGTGAACAGCCTTTAGTAGCATAGGTAGTGATAATGGTAGTGTGGAGGTGGTGTTGGTTGTTAAGTAAGTAGTGGTGGCACAGAAAGTAGTACTCATCGTAGAGGTAGTGATAGTCGTGACGGTTATGGTGGTAGTAATTGTAGTAGTGTTTCACTCGATTTCATAAGAACCGAATTTTTTTGCGGCAGTACTGAGTACGTAACTGCTGTTTCCGCCTCCCCTTTGCTGGGATTTTGCGCAAGAAAATGTTCCGACATAACGATCAGTTTGTTTTACGTGCGTGGGAACTCCGGCCACGATCCCTTGATCTTTTCCCCCAGGGCTACTCACTCGCAGGTGCTGCGCCGCTACGCGCCGCATCGCCTCGCCACCAGCAGTGCAACGCGAATGCTACGTCGTTGGCGTCTGGTTCACCTCCGGCCTTCGACGTGCGCGATAAGATGCCAATCTCGTCAGTTGTGTTGTTGCGCCGCTCGCTGTCAGCTGGCTGCGTCACTAGGTGGCCGATGTAAAACAAAGGAAGTAGTAATATGCGTGATCACCAATGCAGGGAATCTCTTATTCGTAATTTTTACCCTTTCAGGTGTAATAATATTTACTTATCACACAAAAGGTAGGTACGTAGTTAGTTGGGCTTAACGTCTCGTCGACATCGAGGTCATTAGAGACGGTGCAAGTTGCACAGGGGAGAGTGATTGGGGAAGGGATGGGAAAGAATCGGCCATGGCCTTTGTTTGGGACCCATCCCAGCATTCGCCTGGAGTGAATTCGGAAAACCGGAATGATGATGGCCGGACCGGGAATCGAACCCGGGTCCTCCAGGATGCGAGTCCAGTGAGTGAGTTACCACTGCGCCACCTCGCTCAGTTCCTAAGTTCAAATTTGATCCAATGTAAGACTCTCGGTGAAACGTGTATATTTTCAGTGTGAGTCTGCTGGTAAAATCACGAGGTCCACGCTGTAAAACGTTTATAAATTTCTCAAATAATGAAAATTCGTATTCCCCCCCCCCCCCCCTTTTTTTGTCAAGTTATTTGTCTCTCCCGTGCCAGATTTACAATGATTTAGAAGTAAGCCAACGATACGAAGAACAGAGAAGACGTGGCAAAGGATCTCCGATTATCAATCGTAAGGCTGGCTGGTGCTGGATCTTTCGTTGGTCAATAGTCCTTATTGTTTCCAGACTGTCAGTTCGGTTCCAGCTGAGACGAGCAGGCAATTTTGCGGACGTCTATTACCAAGGATGAGTAGCGAGGGGCACCCTAACATGACGTTTTCTCCGTACTCTCCCGCATTTCTCACGCTGACCAAATACGTCTCTCAGGTAAGACACAACTTGCACCACCAAGCACAGCCCGTGTCACACCGTTCAGCTGATAACATCGAGTATTGGTTTGCATTGCCGCTAACATTGCTTTTAAGGTAGACGGGTAAATCATTCCGAAGAAATTCACCCTTAACCGAAAAAAAAAAAATCTGTGAACTTTATAAACTTCAATGACTGCAAATATAGAAACAGTTGGCAACTTCACTAATGTGTTTGGATATTTCCTGTGTTGAGGAGCAGAACGGGGGGGAGGGGGGTATGAAATCCGTTACCGTGGATGTATGAGGGTAAAAAAATTCCTGCGTTATTATTGTGTATATAAAATCATGCAGTTAATTTGTGAATAATTTCTTAAACGCGTACGACAGCTGTGGAGGAAAGGAAGGTGAAAAAAATGGGGGGGGGGGGGGAATACAAACTTCGGAACACAGTCACCTAAAGGCTGTGCACGATAAAGTGAGCATTTTTAAAATAAACCTTAGAAAAAAGTCACTGCTGCTACGTGCATATATTTTTACGGGCGCTCTGAGTGACATGCGCCCAGTAGAGTTGGTAACGATGAAGGGAAAGTGTTCCATGTTTAACGTCAAATTAAAAGTGTGAGGTAATCATTTGAGATAATTTAGATTATTTCTTTCGATTTCTGCTCTTTTAATACATCTAAGTGTAAAAATTAGCAGATCTGTAAAATATTTATTTTTCCATTAATTTCACTGTTCCTTTTGACCGACGCGTGAATTAAAGTGATGAGGTCCGTAGCAGTGTTAATTTTATATAAGGAGGAAGTATAAACAACGTGAATAGAAGTAGATCTTAAGCAGGGCTTTCAAATGTGCTCAGTTTAACAGGAACAGTCTATAGTGGTACGACCGAAAGACGGTTAATGCATTCAGTTTCATAAATTAAATGAATATTTAAAATGCAACCTCTAAGGCGGCCGCCTGTCTGGCACGTGAACTTCGTTGCGGCGTCTTTCAAATAATTTTTTTTTTTTTTTTTTTTTTTTAAGGGAAACCAGTAAACGTGCGCCCAGAATGCTCATCCACGGCGTAAAATGAAAACGCGCTTCATACTGGTCGTGTGTGGTACTTTCAAAACATCGCGCACATTGGAAACATTATTTGAATGCCCTCCAAGCTGTCTGAAAACGGGCCTTTTCATACCGCTGTTTCTCAAAATGCACAACCCGGATTCATGTGAAACTGCGTTAGAGGAGTGCATTGCACTATGCTGCAGTGTAGACTCCAATATAATAGTTATATCGCCGCTCGTAGTCTAATGCAGCGTTTCCCAAATGGTGAGACGCGTCCCGATACCGGGTCACGAAAAAAAAAAAAAATCGCCTGGTCACAAGAAACAGCTTCGCACTTCTCATTAATAATTTGATCTTAATTTAATTTCCTTTTTACAATATATTTGCACTAATTTCATATAAAACTTATAAGTAGAGCCACCTGTTTTTCGCGAAGATTTAGACACAAGTTAGACTCCCAACTTGTTACGTGCAAGCATGCGAATTTCCTTTCGCTATTGACCTCTTGTCTGTGTGAGAAAAAATTTTATTTTCGACGGGGCCTATCAGAATAAAATTACCCTGACAATAAACGTCCGTGATTGGCTGGCAGACACTTAGGACGCGTAAGAGTTAAAATTACCCAACCGCGATACTGGTTCTGAACTAGCGTGTTTTGGAGTACAACTTGTCGTGGAATCTTTTCGCGAAAAACAGGTGGCTCTAATCATAAGTAATTATTAAAGTTCATGAAAATTACCAACCCTTAGAGGTGTATGCACGTATATTCTCGGAGCTGTATTTATAAGGTAATTTCTTTGCTCTCCAAAACAAAATTAGCACTTTTATAGCTTCACCGTTTCCCTGTACTTCATAAAAATCTGGTTAAATAGTTACAACTAGTGAACAGTTCATTTCGTAGCAATAAAACTCATCTATTCAATAATTTCTCAAATGAACACGATGCATTGTAAAACCTGTTTCATCTGTCGCGATAAATTAATTGGTACACAGTCAACGCGTGACTTCATTGGCCGACAGCCTGCCAATAATAAACGTTGCGGTGTACAGTAGGCGTGGGCGGTGTAGCCAGGACCAATAAGACGATGGTA
Source organism: Dryococelus australis (assembly GCA_029891345.1). Taxonomy (NCBI): domain Eukaryota; kingdom Metazoa; phylum Arthropoda; class Insecta; order Phasmatodea; family Phasmatidae; genus Dryococelus; species Dryococelus australis. The sequence goes on from CM056999.1 coordinate 57,077,770, forward strand.
AGTAGAGTAGGCAGCTCACTTCGAACCTGTTTTCAGTGCCAGTAAATTCGTGGAATCCTCAAAGGGTTAATCTTTTATTTTACCTACACATCTCAAAATAGGCAATAAGTTTTTAGTAGGTCTAATGGTTCCACTGGTACGACGGGAACACTGCACGCGAGTTCACAATTCTGCGCGTAGAGGCGATATCGCTTTGCAAGCGACAGCCGACGTAGACCGTAGCGCCTCATCTATGTTTGCCTCACACACATAAACACGCCCCTCACTAGACGGCAGCCTTGCATTTCAGTCTTTCACGTTCATCAGCACGAGAAATGGCGTAATAGCAACGTAATAGGTTTCTATACAAAATGCTCAATTAACTCGATCGACGTATGAACGCTATATATTCGTAACACATACGGATAATAACAACGTTAGTTTTCGCATGGTGCGGAAGGATACTTCACAGGTAGAACGAAGAAACTACGCAGATATTCCAGACTTACTCATCGCCCGAGAAAACCAACAACTACACATATTTTTAAGCTTCGTTAATACTTGGTATACTCAGGTAAATATTATTCGGTTTTAACTACGTTGGCCTTCCATCGGCTATATTAATGTCCTGTAAAAAAATTAGTGTTGGTATCTGAAGAAAATCAAGAATGTGATAGTTCATAATGTTTTTTTTTTTTTGCAATTATATATTTCTAATAAAGATAAGATTACTTAGCGTGGCGTATTTTAAACAAAAAAAAATGACTTAAATGCAAGAAGCGTAACTCTCGTGGGCTTCAAAATAATGGCAGACGTGCTAAGTCCTATAAACACGTGGTGCAAGGTTGACAGGTATTTGTGTTTCTACGCACCGTAGAATCTCTTACAAATGGAGCCACGGTGGCTGAGCGGTTAGCCTGCTCGCCTCCCACCAAGGCGATCCGGGTTCAATCCCCGGCCGGGTCACTCCGGATTTTCCCATTTGGGAATCGGGGATCTCCCGTTTCCCCCGCCCTTTCGTTCCGGCGCTGCTCCATACTCGCCTCATCGGCTCTCAAGACCACGTTGTTAACAGCCGCCAAAATCTCTCCATTTCTTACAAATACTACGATTAATGCTACGCACACCTGTGCTAGGGTCACCATCTCGTAACTTGACGTCGACATTTAAATCTCTCGCGACGAGTTGCTGGCGCATCCGTTAGCTTCTGCAAAGTCATGCAGCGGGAAGACTGCGGTGAAATTTCTTTTAGGATTGATAGTCATGTTTGGGCGCGCATAGCGAATGTGCACACGCCAGCTTTGTAGCACAAGATAAAAAACGATGTGTTAAAAGTGGAAGGGGGGTGGGGAGGAGGAGTAGCCATTCCTGGTCTGAAGAGCCCATGTCTGGCGTTGGTAATGTTTTATGTGATGTTAATGTGATGCGCAGTCCGTTATCGCGCCTTCTGCATGTCTGTGCGTTTTGTCTGGCATCTCGCAGACAAACTGTCAATCCATCACGGACGCTGAGGAGAAACTGAAGATAGGCCCGAGTGGCAGCATTGCCAACATTTGTACAGAGAATTACACTACGCCATAACTGAATCCACCAGAATCCACTAGGTTATGAGAAGATTTTAAATTATATTTCGAACAATAACAGTCCTAGATTTTACATTAAATTTAACATAAAATTTTAACTTTTTTATAAAATATACTTTTTAATCTGTTAAAATAACATAAAGGCGAATATTATGTAACTGCAGCAATGAAAAATGTTGGAGAGAAAGTGAAATAGCAACTACAACGCAAGGAATATACATAATGATGTGCGTGGGGCTGAGCAATCCGAAGGTTGGTCGGAAACAAGGTCTCGCCTTGAGAATGGAGGCGATCTAAGCGACTAGGCAGGATGATACTGCGGTGGTTTGTCATCTCCTCCCGCGGGATGGATGAGATGAAGCGAGATGAGAATGGAGTAGCGTCGGAATGCGACGGCGGGGGAAACGGGAGAGCCTCGAGAAAACCCGTCGATCAGCAGCATCGTCGGACACCATTCCCACTTGCGAAAATCCGGGAGTGACCCGGCCGGGGATTGAGCCCGGTTAGGCTTGGTGGGAGACCAGCAGGCTAACCGCTCAGCCACCGCGGCCGCCTTATGAAGATGAAATTTCGCCAATTCTTGAAAAACAACGACAGAAGTACGCTTGAAACATTTATCAGTACATCATATACACATTTTAATCCACGCCACTTTTTGGACACTCCAGGCATATTTTTATTCTTCCAGAAAATTGTCTACAGCACGTCACCAACAATTTGAAAACTTAATAACGAAAATCCACTAGATTACGTACTGGCCACTATAGACTGTTCACGGTAAAACGAGCACTATTGAAAGAGCTACTTATGATCTACTTGTAAACCCGATGTGTATTCCTCTGCTCTATGTAAAATTAACATTGCCATGGGACTCGTCACTTTATTCATGTGTCGGTCAAATGAAATTGTGAAATTATTAAGAAAGTAAATACTTTACAAATCTACTCATTTTTACAATTCGATTCATCAAAGAAAAACAGAAAGCGAAATAAATAATTTCAAGTTATCACAAATGGTTACCAAACACTTTTTTTCGAAGTTAAGATATGGAACTACTTTCTATTCATCGTTACCAACTTTACTGGGCGAATGTCACTCGGTGTGCCCGTTAAAATACACTTTATCGTGAACAGCCTTTAGATGACAATCCTGTCCACTAAGTAAGACTTATCAGTCATCACTTCTGATGGAAAATGTACTGAATAGGCAACACTGTTGCGTGGACTTGCGCCTACATATGTACACGTGTCCGTTTTCCGTTCTTCTCTCCCATCGCAGAGTTCTCCCTCGGCCAACGCGCCAAGAGGTGCTTGCCACGTTATCGTCAACATCGACCAAGTGTTTTTTTGTTTCTTCTTCTCGGACCTGTTCGCTACCCGCGCTATCCGCCATCTTCCATCTGCGTGCCGAATTGTGTTTTCTACGGAGGCGCTGCGCAAGGAAAACAACATGCCTCGACTTGGGTTGCACCGCGCGGTTAGCATGGCCCGCTCCCGTACGTTCCCTGTCGTCCGTATTGACGGCTAGTTATTCCCAGGCGAATTTTTTTTTTTTTTTTTCCATCCCACCTCCAAAAGAATCCCCGCGTGTACGCTGTTCCTCTCCACTTCCGTAACCATTAGTCGAATCAGGAGTAACGAAATAATAATGGTTTATGGCTAACGTATCGTCATCTGTATTCACGTGCGTCTCCGTAACTCAAACAGAAACAACAATTCTGTCACAGCATGAAAAACTGTATTATAATGTATACTGTATAAAACTTCCTCGGTTTACGCGCTCATTAAGAGTGGGATGGACCCCCGTGGGAACCGGGCGTCCAAGGTGAAGAAGCGAGGGGGCGATACGGACGACAGTTACACGCACGCCCAGCGCCTCATCGTTCCTATGCGCAAGGCGTGTAGTGTTTCCGTCGTAACGCAGTGCTGTGCAAATTAGATCTGTAACATAGGGGTTTTATTATACGCCGCGATGAAAGCCCACAGATTAAACGACGCCCGTATCTTTGTACTTTTCTTTCGCCGCTTAAGGAAACTGCATAGGCAAGCTTTAAAAAATGCTATATTAGACCATTTTCACGATTTTTTTTTCTCCAGATACACACTTAACATGACAAACGTAAAAAAATAGGGACGTAGATATTAGTTTTTTTTTTTTTTTTTTTTTTTTTTTTTTATCTTTTATGACAAAAGGTTATTTGCAGAACATTTATTTATCGAGATACGAATATTTGCGCAAACAACTATTTCACAAAAAATGCGGAAATGGTTGGAGTAAAACTGACGACGAGACTGCATAATAATTTGATATAGGCTATTCACGGTAAAGTGAGCACTTTCGAAAACCCTCTCATTTAAAAAAATAATCAATAAATATATTTTATTTTGGCCACAGGCGTTAACTTCCGAGTGCAGTGGAATATACACACTACGTTTATTATTTACATGTCGATATTTGTTTTAAAAGACGGTTAAAGGATAAAAACTGGCTGAAATGAAAAAGTAACTAGGGCCTCAAAATTGCTCACTTTACCGTGAACAGCCTATATAACGATTTACTATGGGAGAAGTTGGTCGTTCCTTACGTTTCAACACACCGTGTACAGGTGTTGGCAATGAAAACCGCCGCATGGATTAGCGAAGACTAGCGCGACGTCTACCCGTCTGTCAGATACTTCGTTCCGACCAGCCAGAATAACGAAATGAAGACGGGGAAGTAAACGGGAACACCCCACGAAAACCACCGCACTACAGCATTGTTCAACACATTCCCCAAAGGCGAGGTCCTCGCCCGAAATATTGCGTTCACTGTGAAATATAAAAGAGTAATAGTGGACATAGATACATAAATGCTGCATATAACAGCTGTGTGAATAAATTGAAAATCAAATTTACTTATTTTATTTTATTAAGACCTCCACCCCTCACGAACACGGATACACTCATCAGGTGTCTTGTAACAGTACGTTTAGATTTTGAACTGTCTTTGTGCAATGTACGACACAGCATTGGAATCATTCGTTTATTAGAGTGATTTTATAACACCAACACTATAGAGAAGAACTACAGCATCAACATTCATGAACAGTGAATAACATATTATACAGCATATAATGGAAGCGATCAGAAATATTCAAAACCACACACGAGAATCAAAGAAAATGTCGCCAAGCCAAACGCACACCCCCAACGTATGACACCAGCAACACTAAACTGACAGCAAAAGAGAAAGATACCATAGTAAAAATCGTACGCTAATGATCGCTATTCCGGTAAACGATGCTTGTGACAAGTACAGAACGGACTGGGGAAAATACTTTGTGGCGGCCACCAAACTTTTGCGGGCATCAAAAATTTATTTGCGGACTATACCAGAAATGTTGTGTTCGCCACAAAAACGTCTGGAAGGCTGAATATCAAGAAAACATTTCGTAGTCACCATTTTTTTTTATAGCTACGCAGTTATCAACTTCCAGTTCAAATACTATCTGATCATTACAGTCGTTTATTTAGCGACGTGAGAAGAAAAAGAAAATACAGTGTTGACTAGAGATGAACAAAGACAAACGAACTTACAAACTTATGTAACGTCACCAGCATTCCTATATGTGGTACAGAATTAGAATGTTCAATAATTCAAGAATTACTTAGCAGTAAGTTAATTATGAAACTATACCAAATGAACATACGTACATAACTAAACGTGTCTCAACAGTTCGTATCAATGTACTGCTATAAAGTTTACATGTACGTACTTAAACTAAAACATAATTTCAATGAGAAATGCACCCCTAGATTAAGCTTTTCTGCTTATACTACACAGTTCTTTCTAATGTTACCTTCCTAACTGTCGTTCAAAGAATGTCACATTCTTTATATTTCTTAACCCGATTTTAAACTACCATACGATTTGGATAGTTTATATTTTATAGTTTTACTTCCAAAATTTGCAGTGTTTATTCCAATTACCTCTACGTAATGATTTATATTGTAGACACAGGTTCTGAATGGGTTAAGAGTGGAATTGACACCCGCTTTTTTTGCGAAACAGTTCTTTGCGCGAATACGCGTATCTCGGTAAATAAATTTTCTGCAAGTACGAATTTTTGCCAGAAAAGATAAAAGCCAAATATCTATGCCCCTATTTTTTACTTTTGTCATATTAAGTGTATTTTTGGGGAAAAAATTCATGAAAACGGTCAAATATCGCATTTTTTAAAATAGCCTCTACAGTTTCCTTAAGCGGCAAGAGAAAAGTACAAAGATACGGGCTTAGTTTAATCTGTGGGCTTTCATCGCGTGTAATGAAAGTCCCACTGTTACAGATCTAATTTGCACAGTACAGCGTCACGACGGAAACACTGCACGCCTTGCGCATAGGAGCGATGAGGCACTAGGCGTGCGTGTTTAGTGTCGTCCGTATCGCCCCCTCGCTACTTGACCCTGAATTGGAGAGTGGAGAGGGGTCCATCCCACTCTTAAGTGTATGTGGCGACGATGCCAGTGCGTAAGCTATAGTGCAGACCAGCGGACATCACTCCGAGCACACATGCAATACGATATCAGCAGATACGCCGAATAGTAGGTCACAAGAACGAGACATCTGCAGGAGGACTGGCAACGCGTCCGGCTGCATTGTTACGTCTTTGCCGATTGGTGGAATTGACGCAACTTCTTAAGTCAACATGCTTTCGCCGCGGGCAAGCTGGGAAGAATTTGAGCGGTTCCTGAAAAGGAGGTCTTGAGAGCCGATGTAGCAAGGTGGGCATGGAGCAGTCCCGAAATGCAAAGGCGGGGAAAACATGAGATCCCCGAAAAAACGGCACGATTCCCACGTGCGGAAATCCGTACGCGACCCCGCCGGGAATTGAACCCGGTTCGCCTTGGTGGGAGGCGAACGCTCTAGATGCACCACCGCGGTTCCCTGGCCTAAAAGAAAGTCGGAGGTTCTCTGCAATGAACAACATGGTATCCATGTGCGAATGATAAGCGTCGGAAAATTGCGCTAAAAATAATTTTAAAAACTGGGTTTTGCTGTGTTGTGTACACGGCCGTTTGTTTTGCGTGGATACGTCTACGTTGACGCGCTCGGACGCCTTGATGTTTTTTTGTTCGTTCCCGGCACCGCTTCACTCGATCATATGGGGTTTTATGGGTATCACTGGATTGCTTTTGAGATGCTCTTTCCAGCCGAATGCAATTTCTGTATTTCGACTTGGTTTTTTGACGAGTATAAGCAGAAATGGTATTAAGTTATCTTTATTTTTTTTACATTAAACTCATACAATTTCACCATAACCACGGCAAACAAATGTTTTTATACACGCAATCGATTGATCTTGATGAGAGCTGTCGATTAAAATGCAAACGAGCGTCGTAGCTTCTTGTAGTCAAAAGTTATACCACTTGGAAGTTATGAGACGCGGCGAAACGAACTCAAAATTGCGGCGCTTCGCCCCCCTCCCCCACTTTTTTTTTCACCACGCGCGATGCTTCGCAGTCCTCATTCAACGTAACATATTCTTTGATCCTTTGGCAATCGAGTGGTGTAATTGGATTTTGAATGTAGACGATAGATTCGTAGCTGCAATGCCAAACTGTATCCCCCGGTTTTATTATCATCGGATTTTCTGGATTGCCTCCCACTATGGTCGCAAATTTAAAGACGTATCCACGTAAAAAAGAACGCCATTTTGCATCGCAATTCGGTCTTTCGGCTTGACAAGTGGTTTTGCTGACTAATGATACGGGTCCAAAAGTAGCAGTGCATCCATACGAATGTACACGATTGTTCGAAAACAATATTTTAACGTGGAAACTAAACAGCGCCAAACCATAAAGATTTCCCCACTTCCAGGGGGACAACGAAATGAAAGCCAGGAATAGGTTACAAGTGTTTCTTTAATCTTGCTCGCGTGAATCCCTCAGGAGAGTTATAATGATTTATTCATAGGGTAATGTAAACTAACCCCGTCCTGCGACACATTTTTGAATTATACTCCGTAACAGGAACTAGGCCCGCACTCCCCTGTTTCAGCGTCGTTGGTCCTCGATGCTACAGAGCGTCCCACTTTCTGATTGCAGTACAGTATGAATGGCGCCCACTGTTGCCAGATTTCTCCAACTTTGCGACGTAACTGGTAAGCTGAGTAACAAATGGGTGGCGAAGGAAAGGGCCTGATTAAGAGAATTCTATCTGTTTGCTTCCCAGACAACTATTAAGAGAATCCAATCCTGCGACGCAAAGCTAAGCGGGTCCTTTGAAACTGAAACCTGTGAGAAACCCTGTCATTGTGATTGCATGGCTCACACCTAATGAAAATGGCATATATTTTGAAGGCTGTAAGAAGATAACTTATCAGGCAACAGTGCACACAGAAACAAGGACAGCGTTAACGACAGAAATCATGTATTGGAAAGAGAGAGTGATTGTCCACTACACCACACACTGCGCGTTTTTGGTGAAATAGTTGTTTGCGCGAATAAGCGTATAAGTAAATAAATGTTCTGCAAATACGACTGAAAAGAAAAGATAAAAAACAATCATCTATACCTCTATTTGTTTACTTCTGTCATTAAGCGTAGGCTGTTCTTGGAGAAAAAAATTCGTGAAAAATTGTAAAATATCGCATTTTTAAAGCATGCCTATGCAGTTTCCTTAAGCGGTAAAAGAAAAGTACAAAGCTACGGGCGTAGTTTAATCTGTGGTCTTTCATGGCGTGTAACAAAACCCTACTGTTACAGGTCTAATTTGCACAATGCAGAGTTATAACGGAAACACTGCACGCCTTGCGCATAGGAGCGATGAGGCACTAGGCGTACGTGTTAATGTCGCCCGTAACGCTCCCTCGCTTCTTGACCTTGGTTCCGGGGTCCATCTCACTCTTAAGAGTGAGGCGCTCTATAGAGGTCACCAAAGCGGCGAAGCCATCTCACGTGGCAAGGACGATGAATCCGTAATGGCTGAGCTAAACTCGTGCCATGATGGCAAAAGTCCCCACAGTCCGAGCATCGCAACGACAATCAGTCAGATCCACCATCCTTAGGATACAACGTAACCTTTGAAAGCGAGAAAAACCTTATAAAACGTGATTCTCTTTGCAGTAGAGGCGAGGCACGAATTTTGAAAGTAAAAGGAGGAGGTACATCATACTGCACGAGAGGAAGAAACACGAGCACATGTTTTCCCTTGTTACTTGCCATTACTACTTCTCACAAGTCATAAACTTGAAATAAGATGCTAATTAAAAGTAACTTTTTGATTATTGTATACAGTGTTTTATTAAAATATAGGATTAAGAAGTTGACGCATGAAAAGCATGACAAACTATACTAGAATAATTTTCACTACACGACATAAATTTATCATTTTTTTGTTTCGTTCTCATATCACGCCGTCCTCAACCTCCACATTCATAACATGTCTTAAACAACAAGGTGAGATTTTCTAATAAAAACAGTACAACTCAACAGAATATCTTTAAAAGGCTATAAAATTTTGTGCGGAACAAAACCAGGGTGGTTTGCTGTACCCTTGTAACAAATTCCCTGATATTTGGCTGACTTCTCCTGGTATTCTCTGAGGCCAACATGTATGGCTAAAATTAGAAACATCTTTATATTAGCCCCGTAAATGCTTCAATTGCACGTATACCGGCAAAACAGTCCTCAGAGCATTTAGATCGTCTTACAAAGGCGCAATAAACCAAAATAATGAACTGTAAGATGATACAATGCATAGTGTCTTAATTGACACATTTATAACCATTTGATCTAAATTCCCTAACCTCATATCAATTTCCCTGGTATTTCCCTGTCTTTGCCAGAAACGCGCAATTCCCTGCCTTCAAGTTTTCTGCTGTTCTCCCTGACACTGGCCACCCTGGAAATCCCATTAGAGTCCGGGCCAATTTCACGTCGTGAGCACAACCGTCCCAAGCGCATCACAATACAACACATTCAAACGTGGCTTTCAAGTATAGGCTGTTCGTGGTAAACTGAGCACTTCTGAAAGCCCATGCATGACATCTACTTGTATCCACATTGTGTATTCTTCCGGCATTTGTAAAATTAACTTTGCCATGGCGTGATCATTTTATTCATGCGTTGGTCAAGTTATATATATAAAAAAAGTAAATATTTAAACAATCTAACAATTCTTGTACTTAGATATAAGAAAAAACAGCAAGTAAAAAAAAAAATCTCAATTTTCAAAAATGTTTACCTGACAGTTTAAATTGACGTTAAGACTTGAAACTACTTTCTCTACCTCGTTACCAACTTTACTGGGAGCATGCCATTTAGTGCGACATTTTTCAAAGGTTCTTTTAAAAAGTGCTCACTTTGTCGTGAACAGCCTTTAAGGGTCCTATGTACCTGCTCGTTCAAGGTCATGAAGCGAGGGAGCGATACGGGCGACACGAACACGCACGCCTAGCGCCTCATCGCTCCTACGCGCAAGGCGTGCAGTGTTTAGGTCCTAACGCTTTACTGTGTAAACTGTATCAGTGACAGTGGGGTTTCATTACATGCGATGAAATAACACAGATTAAACTACGCCCTTATCTTTGTACATTTCTCTTGCCACTTAAGGAAACTGCATAGGCAAGCTTTAAAAATGCGATGTTTAACCTTTTTCACGAATTTTTTTTCTCCAAGAATACACATAATATGACAAAGGTAAAAAATATATAGGGGCATAGATAATTGTTATTTATCTTTTCTGGCAAGTCGTATTTGCGCAAACAATTATATCACAAAAAAAAATGCGGGGGGGTCCATCCGTCTCTTATTGTGCCACAACCGGCCGATCAGTGGTGGCTGTACGTTGCGACGCAAGCCACGCGGAAAGTTCGTGGAGATCGCAGCTGTAAACAACTCGGCTCGGAGTCACCAGGATGTGGCAGCAACACTCTTGATAGCTGACCACAGCTGCAGCCGCACACAACTGTGCAAGACCAATCGACATTCTTTTACAGTTTATTACTCAAGACCTCCTTTTCCATCTTACTGTCAAGGAAGGCGCACTGACTGTAATTCAAACCGCCAGCGTTATTAAAATCTGAAGCAAGATAAAACGAAAACACAAGTTTCCTGGCTAAAAACGAACTCCTGTTTCTTATTACCTATTTATTTTTAATTTTATGTATATCACAACAGGTAGATTAGTTGTTTTATAAATGTCGGCGTAGTTAACCTTATATAAGACACCCTTGTCTCTAATACTACATCAGTTACAAAATCAATATCTCAAAACGGTAACCGAAGCTGAATATTTAACAAAACCGTAAAGGTGTTGAATAATACTGTTGGAACGTATTATAAAATTTAGGAAAGTACGCTAAGCTTCCTGTTATTATTATTTTTTTTTTTTACATTTTAACTACCCGAAAGAATTTATAGCGTACATTTCATTTCAGAGCGAGAAACGTCTGTAATACCTGCACTTACTCTATAGGTGGGGAATTGAACCCATGGCCCCGCCTAGCTGAGCGCTGGTTTTCCGCGGTTCATGCATAGAAGCCACGGGCGATAAGAACGACAATGACGTGCACATCACGTAATACATCGCCGCTATGTAAGGACTTGGTACAGGCACGCAGTGTCCTCGACCCCAGCAATTTTTTTTTTTTTGGTGGGAAAACTGCATGATCCTTCGGAAATGCATGCATGTATCTGCGATTCGAACAGCGCGGTGTCTTGTACATACTCTGCAGGCATCGTCTGAAATGCATGATCTTTTTGTAGGTATGGGCTGTTCACGGTAAAATGAGCACTTTTGAAAGCCGTGCTTAAGATCTACTTGCATGCACGTTGTATATTCTTCCGCCGATAACACGCACACGTATACTGATCACGTACGCGGACGCATAACACACTCCGTTTGAATCTACAATTAAACGTATACGGACGCGGATAACGTACGGATACACGTGTCCGTGAATCCGTGTAGCCAATAGGAATCGAGTATTTGGTTTGTTGGTATTCGTTTTCGAGGCCTTTGTGGTATACGCGGCAACAAGTGCTTCCATTTGCCGTGGCGGTTATATGTTTCGTTAATAAATAAGTGCACGTGGTTCGGCAGTGGTATTTACGTATTTTTAAACGCTATAAAAACATACAGAATGAGATGTGTATATAATGAAACCTGTATCGGCAATTTGCAACAGCTGAGTATTTTTGATTTCGTGAGTTGCAAGAGTGTACGTTTCTTCGTATTGTAGGATTGTTAAAATTCATCCCGAATCGTCGGTTTGTTCCGCTCACCGCTTTCTGTGTGTGTGTGTGTGTGTGTGTGTATGCAGATCGGGGAAGTGACTTTTTTTTAAGGTTGATTACAAAAGTGCTTGCGTCATCGTGAACAGCCTTTAAGCGCATTGCGCGCACGTTTAACAGTTTCTTATGAAAAATAATGCAGGCCTACTCCAGCGTAGCGGAAGCGCCAGACACTCTCGGATACATCACTTCCGAGTGCAAAACCCGCAAATAAGTCGTCACAAAGAAAAAGAAAATGCCGTATATTTCCCCATTATTCACTGCTAATTTTTCGACACTAGAGAGTTAAGAACGTTTTGAAGTTAACGTCCCGCGGTCGCGCTCGGAGAAGTCAACGAGGACTTGGCGCTCATATGCCGAGTTATCCTGTGGGCTGGTTGCGAGCCGTTGCTAGAGCCACGAGTATTTCGCGAATCCATGCGGAGGCGTGTTAGACTCCAAACACTTGTTCTTTTCTCCTATTGTTGTGATTGGACGACAGTTGTTTATAAAAGCCTCGCAATAAGCAGGAAGCAGTGGTGCGAGTGAGTGTTTAACAGTCCTATACAGAGGCCTCACTTGATCACAGCAACCAATAAGCAAACGATAACGTCTCGAGTATATAGAGCGCTGTCTAGCATAGCTTGTTGCCACATCAATGCGCGAAATACTCGGGGCTCTAGTCATCGCTGGTCCGGACTCCTTGCCATGTGCGACGTTTATGCCTATGACCTTTTTCCTGTATAACTATTAAAAAGATACGCTAAATTGAACACAGTGTAATCTTCAGTTACATTCGTGTATTCACATCAATGAAATACTACGGCCTGGTAGTTCGATTATTTTACAGTTGCTAAATGGTAAGTTTGGGAAACGCGTCTCGAGGCGACTTTGTAAACTGTAAATCTGTGAGAATCACCAGTGATTTAGAACATTCCGATTGCTAAAATTAAATACGCATCATTTTTAACAATTTTACGTAATCAGATTTCGTGCACACCCCACGCTATATCTGGTCGCTGATTTTGTAAGCGTTGCGCGTATCTGCAATACAGCACAGGTCCTTGTCGCCAAACAACACCGATGCGAACCATCTGGAAACTACAATTAAATATAGATAGAGACCTGAAAAATTCGCGATTTCAATGACCTCTTAGGCTATACTCCACTGTCATATGTAGAGCCATGCAATTATCTCTGTTCATTGGCTGCTTATTGAATTAGCTGAAGACGGTTATTTGGTTTGCATTTTATTGTGTGTTTATTATTGGCTCAGAGTTGTCCAGACGGTGTTAACAAACGTACGAGGTTTTGAATTCTAGCTTGTCCCGAAATGAAACCGCGAATTTTTCAGGTCTCTAAATATAGAGCGCTATGTACATAAGTTGCATAGCTTTTTTTTGGCCACGGAAATCGGGGTATACATCAATGGATACGGCATGCAAAACTTAGTTCGCTATGCCCGTGGTAACTATGCTCATCAATGAGTTAGTATACTACTTGGACGAAATTATTGATCACGTCAGTTGTCGCTCACCGAAATGCAAGCTCAACGCGTTTCACAATACCACGAAGTCGGACTTTTAGGAAACAAGACCGCTGCCTTATGCGATATCTCGGGTTGAAAAAAAAAAACTGCCTTATCACTTACGCAACTAATGGGCATCCTCGTTCGCACAAAACATTCTCTGAGACATGAAGTCCATAAGTTTTCTTTTCTTAACGCCTTCCAGTAGATAAGCGTTATCGAATTGTACAAACAAGAGCGTACAGGACGTGCAGGCATTCTCAATTTGGGGGGGAAAAAAAAAAAAAGGTTAGTGAACATAGACGGAAATATTTCTAAATGAAGGGATCCATAACTGCATTTAGAATATCAGAAGCAGCATTACGAAATAAACGCCCCTAAAAATCCATCATTATTTTGGCCCGGATACTAGTTTCCACGCCCAACTACAATTTGTGAACTTTTATGAGTTCGTGAATTATATGCCACTGTATTTGGTTTTAATAGCTCCAAACGTACCAATTAGTGCAATGAGCAGTTCCACGGACAACGTTCACGTAGCGAGAAAGCTGTGCAAGTAATGATTCGAAGTACAACCACGTTATAACTCGGAATGGAACACCAAGTTAATTCAGTGGGAACTATAATCAGGAGGTCTCGTAGCATTTCGTCTTCCTGTCCCAAACCATATGGGGTAAAACATAATATTATTGCCGTAAATGATTCATATTATTCTAATGTCGTGCTCGATTATAGTTAAAACGTTTGATAAGTAGGAAGGACTCAAATCTCAACGCCAGCGACGACATTAGTGAGTGAGTGAAGATATCTGGGTGGCTCTTAACAGCGAGGTTTTGAGAGCCGACGATGGCGATTGAGATAAGTATGGAGTGGCGGGGGAAACGGGAGATCCCTGAGAAAACCCGCCGACCAGCGGCATCGCCCGGCACGACTCCCACGAGCGAAAATACAGGAGTGACCCGGCCGGGGATTGAAACAGGTTCGACATCGTTAGAGACTAATCCAAGTTACTCTGACAGGCGGGAACGGGAGAGCCATCGTTCATGTCCTGCTTTATGGGAGCGTAACAGAATCCGCGTGTGGTGATTTAGGAACAGAGTCTGTCGATAGTCGAGGCTGTGGCTATACTGCGCATGCGTCTTGGGCGGCCACCAACATTGCGCATGGGCGTTATTCAACACAGCATCGCGGTATAACAGGACTACCTAAACCAGTGGCGCCCAAACGTTTTTATACAAAGGGCCGCAATCATTATTGTGAACTTTTCCGCGTGCCGCAAGCGTATAACTAACTATAATCTCAAACACATAGATTTAAAGAAATAATTCATATGGCCCGGATTTTTATTAATATAATTCAATACCTAATAACATTAAGTATATTAATTACATAAAATGCCACACATATAGAAATGAAACTTTCTTTCGATACCTGGAATTACGTTTATTAAAAAAAAAATTAATCCGCGGGCCGCAAAAACGTGAAACAGTGAGTCGCATGCGGTCTGCGGGCCGCGGGTTGGATGCCCCTGCCCTAAACTGATCTAAGATACAACGTAAATACATGTTTTATAATTTAAACTAACTTAACGTAATATAAATTAATCTTTAAAACTAGTCGAATGAGTGTTTTTGCGGTTTAAAATAATCTAGGATAATTGGCGAATACGCTCTAAATCCGAATCAGTAAGATTTTCACGGTTTCAATCAGTCAACAGTATCTAATTGATTGAACAGTCACTTCAGTGAAAACGGAATATTCTCTACTGCTCTTGCTGCTCTCACTCTTTTTCTCTCTTTCTCCCCCCCTCCCCTCCCCCTTTTTTCAGGTACTCATTAGTGAACAAAGTCCCGCCACATTGCGGGCAAATGAAGCATTGTGCTGGAGAGTGTGTCTTATTTCGCAATAACCTACATGTCATATCAGTTCATTTCTGTATTCTTGAGTATTTTGTGCCCATGCAAAACAAAATGTTATACAGTTCCTTATTACGCGTTTTCTAATTCCTCTTCTCATAAGTGTCATCCAAGTTGATTTAAATGAAATACACATTAATCATTTGAAATAAATACGTAGGCCTAACAAAATACTTCTTATCTGTAGAATATCCACGTCAAAATATTTCACATGCGGCATCAATACACTGTTACGTGTTGCTGGTCCGCATCGCTTGCCGCTCTAGCGAGTGAAAAGGTGTGCCAAGGACAGAGTGATAACACGAGAAGTGAGCGGAGATTTATAAAGGCGACTCCACGCATTTTTTATTCATCCAAGACAAACGAGTAAATATTAATATCATTTTCTCTTGAACGAATGTGTTGACAAAAACATCAATACCTACTTTAAAATAAAACCAGGATGCCAGTACCCGAGTACGCATTGTTAAATATCTTTGATACTTAATTAGTATGTTGTGTCGCCTATATGATGTAGATCACATGCCATGCGATTCAGTTGGCAAAGTCAATTAGGAGCATAGAAACTTGGGCTCCAATACTCCGACATTTCGGTGATATATTTTGAAAACTATAGTCATTTGACAACAAATATTTACATTTATGTGTTCATTATATTTTCCCACGCATGCGCGGGAGTTATGGCCACGACTGTCCACAGACGCTTATCTAAAAACGTAGTCCTAGTCCTACTTTTACAACCTTCCATGTCAAGGAACATGAGTGTCAATGTGTACGTTGTAATACATAGAGTTACTGACCGGAAGTTTATCAAAGGTTAATTAAAACAAAAAGTTCAGTTGAAAGCAAAGCACAGGATACGGAAAAAAAAAAAAAAAGAAGAGGCTTGACCCTCTTGAGTAGGCCGCTGACCTTTTTAAAGACGGTCTCCTCTTTTCTAAAGGCTGTTCACGATCAAGTGAGCACTTTAGAACTGAACCTTAGAAAAAAGTCACTGTCCCTGCCTGCATGTATATATATGTTTCAAGCGCGCACTGGGTTACATTCACCCAATAAAGTTGGTAACGGTGGATGGAAAGTAGTTCCATATCTTAACGTTGAATAAAATGTGTTAGGTAACCATTTGTGATAACATAAAATTATTTATTTCGCTTTCTGTTTCCTTAATGCATCGAAGTGTAAAACTGAGCAGATTTGTAAAGTATTTACTTTCTTTATAATTTCACAGTTTCATTTGACCGAAGCATGAATAAAGTTATGAGGCCTATGGCAATGTAATTTTACATAAGGCGGAAGAATACACAACACGTATACAAGTAGATCCTAAGAAGGGCTTCTAAAAGTACTCATTTTACCGTGAACAACCTATAACCACATTGATCGCACCTCTGGTTGTAACAACGTACAGATAGTTGTTATAGGCTATATTATTTTACATTCCGGTTTTCTGCAGTTACAAGAAGTCCTTTTGCCAGGGTACGGAACTGTCGGCGTGTCCCGAGCGGCAAATTGATTTTGTGCGTGCCGACACTAACGGGTACCGGCGCACACATTTATTTGAATCGCCGTTGGGGCACATTATTAATTTTTTTTTATCTACCGCAGTTAAACACACAATCATCAGCTGACGTGACGAAGTGCAGCAAATAATAATAATAATAATAAGTGGTAAGCACCTCCGTATTCGATGACGTGTTAGACTGCACGAATCACCACCGCACCTTATATTCTCCTATAGGCTGTTCACGGTACAGTGAACACTTTTGAGGACCTAGTTACTTTTTTCCTATCAGTCATTTTTTATCCTTCCGCCATGTTTTCAAATAAATATTGCCATGTAATTAATAAACAGTGTGTGTATTTCACCAGATCCGAAAGTTCAAGGTACAATAAAATATATTTATTGACTGTTATTCGAAATGAGAGGGCTCCAAAAAGTGCTCACTTTACCGTGAATAGCCTTTAATTAGAATTGTAAATATCCTATATAATAAGCAGACGGTCTCTGTCTGTCTGTCCGTCCGTCTTTAATACTTCTAAGTCCCTTGAAATTCAACAGAAGTTCTTCAAAATTTTGCAGAGAGAATCATTAGGGTCAAATACAGGCCAAGTTCGAATTTCAGCAAGATCAGATTAAGCAATCATGGCCTTTGACCATAAAAACTAATTTTTCAATTCCTTTTTTTCTATGAAAATTTTGTATTAATAAGTAGAGATTATTGCATAGAGATATGAAGGTAATGTAATACCATTTCTGTTTACTCTAAATGTCTGGCTTCAATGTTGAGTCAATTAAGTGCGGCCACAGTGGTCAAGTGGCTAGAGCGATTCCAAGTGGGGCCACAGGGCCCAGTGAATAGAGAAATAATTTTTTTTTTTTCAGTCTTCGTATGATAACCTAATTTTTCAACATTGCAAATATTCTAGGCACGTGACCATACTGAAAACACGGTCACGGGCTAAACCCCTAGTTCTGTATAAAGAACTTGTTTGGTTATACGTGAATTGTATTGTAAGAGTCGCGTCTCGAATTAAATAATTGGTACTCTGCGTTCTTCCACCCCCGCGAGTAGTTTACTTGAAATGGTGCGTAGCTCTTAGTGAAATTGCAAGTGCAGCAAATACGAAGAGCGAAGTTTGGGGTTTATGTCGCACGATTACGCATAGAAAGGCTAAGGAAGAGACAACGTCAATCATCGCAGAGGTTTCCAGTTCACATGAATATCTTCTTGATGCACGTAAACTGCGTCATGCCCGAAGCTGATCGCAAGCCATCGCAATTAAACGCGCGAGACAGTAAAGTCAGTGGGGATAACAGAAGGTGCAATTATCTGCCCAGGCGCATCGATCGCAAAACACGCGAGCAGAAAACTTGACGTCATGGCCTGGTGGTTGGGGAGATTTTTGAGCTGCTCGAGAGCCGATGAGGGTGAAATGAGGCGAGAATGGAGCAGAGCCGCGTTGCAAGGGCGGGGAGAAAGGGAGGTCCCCGAGAAAACCCCTATACCAGCGGCGCGTGAGGCTGGATTTCGCGTTATAAGTAGAGACCTGAGAAATTCGCGAGTTCAATGTCCTCTAGGCTATACTAGTGTCGTATGTAAAATCATGTAAATATCACTTTTCATTGGTTGCTTACTGAATAAGTGGAAGACGGTGATTTGGTTTGCATTTTATTGTGTGTTTATTATTGGCTCAGAGTTGTCCAGAAGGTGTTAACTAACAAGTGGACCAAAAGCATAAGCAATACAAACGTACGAGGTTTTGAATTCTAGCTTGTGCCGAAATGAAATCGCGAATTTTCAGGCCTGTAGTTATAAGCGGCTGTTTCGCATCTGTATCATTCAGTACTCTTTGTCCCTGTTTCGAAAGGCGACTGTCGTCATCCGCGCTGATCGCGTCGCAGCCGGGAGATGCTGTACTGCCGCGTCCAGGGCATGTTCCACTGGAGATAAGTCAGAGGAAGGACCTGAATAGCGACGGCGGTACTTAGAAACCTCCTGGACGTTTACGTCCTCGGAAGACCGTCTCATCGTTTCACGGGCTAGCGGTTGTCTTTGTTGGAGGAAGGCGCCTGGAGTTCTACGACGTAAGGAATCGCTACCAGAACCAGCGGTATCTTCGATACGCCGTCCGAGACACACACTGGACTAGAACGAATGTCGTAATTTTCTTTTCCCGTTCACCTCACCTCCCCGCACCAAAATCCCAAACACCACCAGGCCATGGGGCCGCGGTGACTGAGCAGTTAGACTGCTCGCCTCTCGTCGACCTCCCGTGGCGCAGTCGGTTGGTGTGCCACCGATCTGGGGTGCGGGAGGCTCTGGGTTCGAATCCCGGGTAAGGCATGGGTGTTAATTTAAGTTAGGTTGTAAGTTAGTCTGTAAGCTGTCCCCTGCTAAGTTTTGAAGCAAAGCCGTTTACAATGCTCGCCTCCCACCAAGGCGATCCGGGTTCGATCCCCGGCCGGGTCACTCCGGATTTTCGCATGTGGGAATCATGCCGGAACGATGCCGTTGATCGGCGGGATTTCTCGGGGTTCTCCCGTTTCCCCCGCCCTTTCATTCCGGCGCTACTCCATACTCATATTGATCACCTCGATGTTAAGAGCCGTCCAAATCTTTTCACTCATAACAAACAGTCAATGCCACTCTATCGTGTCACGTCGAATAACTAGAGTACAGTGTTCGAAATAGTCAACCAGTGAGGAACAAACTTCGAGATATGGCTACTCGTATTGTGAAGGTGACTTTTAAAACTACTGGAAAAGGAAACTCTGTAATGAGAAGAAACCCTACCATTTCGTATCATTATTCAGTACAAAGGTAGACTGAATGCAAGTTTACATTAGTTTCACGTGTCTCATTGGACCTCCGCTCATCCGACACGCCCTGAAGGGCTCAGAACCAATAGCAAATATTCAGCACTCTGCTAGCTTCATTCCGAGGATGAGTTTTGCCTATGGTGGCAACAAACGAACATGTGAACTTCTGCTCAAGTATGTAAAGGACTACGAAATCTAGCTCGCTACCATCTTATAACGCGAAAAGTTAGGGTCTCTACATGAAATTCTTGCACACTATTTTCTTAGATTAAACGCAATAAAGTCTCCTCATTATGGCGAAGAATTATAATTCAAGGAAACGTACTACATTTTGTAGCACAACATATAAATTACCGAGATTCTTTATATTTGCTAAACTAAAGAGCGAATCTATGAAAGGCGTATAAATCAAATTACTTAAATTATTGGAAAAACGAGATATTTCATGGTTATTCTCATCGCCAAACGTCAGCTAAATGCAAATAAAACAATCATCTTGCTTCGTAAACAAAATACCAGCTAAAATAAAACAACCGGTTTCAAGTTCAAGAACCTTTTTTATTTTTCGTTTTAATAAACCATTAAATTTATGCACCATTTGAATGCAAGTTTACAGTATCTCGCTGGATGTTGTACTAATAACACTGCTCAAGAAACATAAGGTTTTTTTTTGTAACTGCCATAATTTCTAAAGCGTGTTTCGGTAATGTTCCTTGTCATCTTCGCGACAACACAGAACGATGCAAACAGAGAGAAAAGGAGTACGAAATTAAATGACGGTATACAAGGAGCATTATGTTTGTATACTACTTCCATTTCAAAGATGACTGATGTCTTAGGACTGTGATATAACTTGTCTACAATAATTTACTTCTCCTGTTTTTCCATTCCGGTTTGACTTGCAAGTCACGTTTACTTTTTACAACGATATCCACAAAAAAAAAAACTAGTCGAGCAGACGTGGACTTCGTGAATATACCTTGATTTGGATACTGAGCAATGTAGTTTGTGTCTCACTAGTAGATGCAAGTTAATATACAGTCTGTTTGTGTCAGCTAGTCTACAGTGACAAAAATTAATAAATAAAAAATGCAAATATTACAATTCTAATAGGCTTACCACAATTCATGCCTACAAAATTTATTTTTACTACTGGAGTTCCTTGTTTACTGTAACGTTCGTATCATCTCTTAAAATAGCAGTTGAGTTTAGTTTATATTTTTATTCCTACTTCAGTATCGAACGTAGTTTGAAATAGGCATTCGGAATGAGTCGAGAATTAGAAAACAGTGTGTACTAGGGAATAGGCTACTATTGAATGGTAAAAAATTTTGCTGCCTGTCTGCACGATCACAAGAGTAGGTGATAACCATACGATGCATGGATTGTTATTATATATAACTGACAGCAACATTTCTTATATTTAATTTTGCAAGAGTGGCAATAAAGTATTAATTACTTCCTGGGGGTAACTGCAACTATAATAAAATTACCAGCAACCTAACAATTATAACTTTTGGGAATCAGTAGAAATATAGTCTGTACGATATCAAAAACCAAATTAATAAATCTGAAATGAATGCTCGGCCACCAAGGCCTCATTTATTTTCTAATAGGCATAGGCGTAGAAGCCTAGCAGCAGGTATACATACCCTGTAGGACTAAGAAACAATAATATACATTCAGCACTCTGTTAGCTTCATTCCGCGTGGCAGTGGCACACAGGAGAATAAGTTCTGTCTGTGGTAACAGCATATGAACCATTAATAAACAGCGACTTTTGCAATTTAGTTACAGTTAAACGTGTGCTGATCGCAGTAAATTATCAATAGAAAAAGTGGTTATTTCACACCCATGTGAAAAATATAGGCCGTGTTTTGCATATACTAGGGGCCGCGGTGCTTAAGCGGTTAGCCTGCTCGCCACCGGGTTCAATCCCCAGCAGGGCCACTCCCGGATTTTCGCATGTGGCAATTGTGCCGTACGATGCCGCTGGTCGGCGGGTTTCTCCCGCACTGGTCCATACTCGCCTCAATCACCCACATCGGCTCTCAAGACTTCGCTGTTAAGAGCCGTCCAAATCTCTTCACTCACTCATTCATTTTACATATAGGTACTATCGTCCTTCCATGACTATTTAAACCATAGACTGAAGATGAGATAGTCCGATTATTTGTCTTCTGCGCATTTACCCAAATTTGACCTACCCGAAAGCTGTACATACAACTGTCAAAGTCACATGATCAAAAGTGATGAACTTGTTTGTTTATGTGGTAATTTTCAAAATACAAACCATATGACATGAACAAAATATTTTTGCCAAATTGAATTTAATATAATTGCATTAAAAATTTGGCTAGAGTAAGTATGCAAACGTCTCAAAGTATTTTTTTCTTCCAATGATAGTGTTCTTACCTTAAATCCTATCCACATAATTTATGATAGTCATGTTGGTAGCCAGCGAGATCGCTCTAACCAACCCATATTCACTCTATGGATTTTCGTCTTCTGCGCATGTCAACAACATTGATTAGCGCATCGCCAATACGACAGTCAAAGTCACGTGGTCAACAGTGACGAATATGATTGTTTATACGGACGTCCTTTTATGTGAACAAAATACCTGGAATAAGTTGAATACATTCCAGTTGAATTAAAATTAGATCAGAGTACGTGTAAAAACATCTGAAATCATTTATTTAAAATTTCAGACTTTTTAAAATTAAGAATTTAAAAATTCTTCGTTTAATACTTGAGAGACTATCCCGAGGACCGACCCGTGTCCTGTTACTGAACGTATCCGCAGAAATTACCAATGCAGAGAGTTTCACTGTCTCATTCATTACGTAACAGAACTAATATATAGAGCCCCGAGTATTTCGCGGATTTTTGTGTCAGCATGCTACGCTTTACAGGTCTTTACACACTCGAGAAACTATCGTTTCCTTATTGATTACTGCGATCAAGTGTGGACTTCGTACAGGGATGTTCAAAACTCGCTCACACTACTGCTTCCTGATTATTACTTGCTCACAATTAAACGGGGCGTGTCAAAATAACTGTCGTCCAATCACAACAGCAGGAGAAAAGAACAAGTGTTTGGAGTCTACCTCGCCTCCGAATGAATTCGCGAAATACTTGTGGCTCTACTAATATAAAACTAACAAAACACGCATCACTGTCTCCTTCGTTAATTAACAGAGCTAATACAAAACTAACAAAACACTCATCATCCCAAGTAGCAAACAATGAGCAAATAACAGTTCGCCAACTGTTGGCCCAGGTGGTACATGTTCGCCCACATGACTGTAAGTGTTTTCTTATGTGGTACACGATAAGACCATGTGAACAATAGTGACTGTATTTGCTTGGGTAGTATTTTTTATGTGGGCCATTAAACACGAAATGATTGACAGAATTTAATGTATGGCCCACAAGCAAACATCAGTGAATCACCCACTGGCATCTTAGAACACGTGGAAAACATCTGGCTGATGTATGCTACAGAGTATGAAAATAAGATGATTTTTCCAAATAAAACCCTCATGTGGTAGGTTCAATTCCGATAGTTGGGAATCATCATGTGGCCAATTACGGGCCACTCATGAAATGACTGACAGAATTTAATATGTGGCCTACAAGCAAACATCAGTGAAACACCCACAGGCAACTTAGAGTACGTAGAGAATGTGTGGGTGATGTTTGCCAAAGAGTAGATACCGCCTTTTGCGGTATGCTAACTGTTCCTTATTACTGAAGAAACATGATCAGAAAGCTTATGTTCCATTTATGGCATACCGACTATATGTTGTTGTACAGTAGTAAATAGTATATGCGTATTCAACATATTTTTTTATTTCATGCATATATGAAGTAAAATTACCACTTGGCATTGCTAATAATAGTAATAAAACCGTTTTTAGACCAGAATCCTGCAAAGCATAACACGCCAAAAAAAATTCATTATTTTGCATTTTAAATTCTACCTGAAAGTAGTCCGGAACTAAAATACTAGTCTTTTAAACAAAACACATAAATCCCAATATTGACTCGTGATACTGACATTGTATATCTAGCGAAGCTAATAATGCATTATGTATGTGAAGTAAGTATCCAGATTTGTTTAAAATGTCGAGTAGAGTATACTTGACTGTAAACTGATAGCATACTTGACTGTAAACGAAAGGTTTGAGAGTTCGATTCCAGGTTTCTCCAAAGAAATGTACTAGTTTTGAAATAAAGCTGAAGGTAACACATATGAATATGGTAAATACATCAAATTTGTTTGGGTTGGAAACAATTGTTTTTTGGTTTTGAAAATGCATGACAAGCTGCGTCTATATGGGAAACAAGTGGCCAATAGCTGGGCCACAACTGGCTTACCAAAAGTTGTCTAACGACATGTGGTTTACTTACGGCAGGCCAGAAGCAGAAAGCCGGAAGTGGCCCGCTTGTGGTTAACTTACGGGCAACTCTTGTTTTCCCAGGCATCAGCCAACAGTTCATCAAGATGTGACCCGCTTGTGGTTGACTTATGGGCAACTCTTTTTTTGCCAGACATCAGCCGACAGTACATCCAGAAGGTGCCCCCTTGTGGTTAACTTACGGGGAACTCTGGTTTCGCCAGACATCTGCTGACAGTTAAATATCCGTACGTGGCCCATGCGCAAACACATCATACCCTAGTCATCATTCATCATGTGTGCTGCTACATATATCTGCGGGTGCATTCCGCTTCTTGAATGCCTGTGGATGCAGCATGTGGGCTGCTTGATCACAATCGGATCTGCACTTGTTGGCCAACTACATCTTGCTACTTGGGATGTCCCTTGTGGGAATATAATCCACGACCTGGCAGTACACAGGTAGGTTGACCACAGACTCTTTGGATACCAACTGTATAAAACTTCATAGATAATTAATAAATTAAGCAGTCCACGTAGTTAAAAAAAAAAAAAAAACTTTGCAAGACACATAATTGAGAAATAGCTTCCTCTTATCTCGTGCAATTCAACACGGAAAGCATAGTTTTACTGATAGTTTATTCCATTAGAATATTGGAGCGATGTAATTTACCGAAGAGCAACTTGAAGCTACGTAGCTGACAAGGAGCTTCTGCGCAGCTATAAACTATACTCAGATTTATTACAGTTCGCGTATTTCAGAATACGTAACTTACACTTCAGTAATTGGTGAGCGTCTTGAAGACGAAGCGAAGGGCAAATAACTCACCTCGCCACACCGCGCCGGGGGAAACATGTGCTTCCACAAAACACGCCGCAGCTTATCTGAGAGCCACAACGCTCTGCGTGAAAGACGACGGGGAGTAAAAACTATGAGTGAGCCCTGTGTGTTATGTCTTATCAGAGGAATGCATCCGAACAGCTTATCGCCAAGAATTCGGGCATGTGGATGTTATAGACGATGGACACACTGTTAAAAATATCACATCCCATTCCAGGACCGGCCATGCATTAGGCCGCGCGGAGATTCGATAAGCGAACTATTAGAAAAATAAAAGTAGGCCCTGTATACTTTGACTTGAGGAAAGAGAAAAAAAAAAAACAGGTTTCCGCCTATGAATAACCACCACACGCTACACAGCGTGAGGATGTTTCCCACGGAGCACGAATTTATTTTCAAACCTGTTTATGGTCACGCGTGCTTACTCAGCAGTGTGTGCTCGATTCTGACTTGGTTCATGCGTATTGCCACCCCCTTACTAGTTACTAGCTTGTATTTTATAGTCTATGAAATGAATCTCTGTCATCGGCCGTGCAACCGACATCCTTCAAGACATTAAACAAGGAAGTCGACAACAAAAGAACAAGAGGGCTGCCACAGCCCCGTGACATTCATTTAGAATATTTGTTTACAGACTGTTCACGGTAAAGTGAGCACTTTTAAAAGCTCTCTCACTTGGGATAGCAGTGAATAAATGTATTTTATTTTAGCCTTAGACACTAAATTACAAATGTTGTGGAATATACACATGTGTTTATTACTTAGGCCTACATGGCAATATTTAGTTAACATTTTGGTTATAGGATAAAACATGGCTGAAAGTAAAAAGTAGCTAAGGTCTCTAAAGTGCTCAATTTACCGTGAACAGCCTATAGTTTCTCGAACCAGCGAATCAGGTCTCGGACGCTGCGTGCTGGAGCAGGAAAAATTACTTGCACAGACAGCATCATTTGCTCGCGAACAGTTGACAAAAGCTGAAACTATACGCGAGTACTTCATGACTGATTAAATCTAATTCCATGGCAGCCCTGTATTGCCACTGCAGTTGATATAGTTTGTGAGCACACAGGCCTGCAAGAGCTTGGTGTATAATGGTCAGTTGACTAGATGTGCACAGCAAAGTAAAGCTGTTCAAAACGTAATTTTGAAACTCGTTTTATTATTTTTTATTTACACAGTTCCCCAACTTGTTGTACACACAGATAATAATGCGGTAATCATCGCAAATCATTGGACTTCACTATAATATGCATTCACTGGAAGAATTTTATTAAATAATCCATTCATTATTTAGATGATTCTTGCGTGGGAACATTAACGATTTATATTTAGCAGTTACAGGTGCTGGATGTTAAATTATTTTCGTTATAGGCCATCCTAAATGTCCGAGTTTGTATAACGAATGACACTAAGGTATGCGTGACATGGTCATCGCGCTAATTCCCAAAGAGGTTCAGTTTTATCTTTCGGCTACCTGTGCACCGTTCACAGCGGCGAACGTGAACAAAACAGTCCAAACCATGATGTTGGAATGCAAAGCTTTGGTAACTGTAGTAGCGCCGCTGTAACACTGGGAGCTCTGCCAATGTTGGGTCACTTCTCCCCGGGAGAGACGACGGTGGTACGGCAGGCGGCACTGCAAGTTCGCCTGCCCGCCTGCCAGCTACCAGTGGTTGGTTCTTTGCAAGTTGTTCTGCCTCTCTTTTTCACCTTGGTAGGAGGAGTCAAGTACGTTGCTAAGCCTGCGTGACTATAGTTATTGGTTTCTTTAGTTGCACACGCTGGTTGCTGAGAGTACATATTTAGACAATATACTTGACGAGGTAAAATGTACGGCACGCTGGATGCAACTAACGACTGAAGATTAGATATACGCATAGTGAATACTTACTACTAGGGACTGGAAAATTTCGCAAATTCATTTTAGGACAAGCTATACTTCAAACACATGTACAGTTCTGTTAAAAGTCACTGACCCTGCCTGCGTATATTTTAACGGGCGCAATGAGTCACATGCACCCAGTAAAGTTGGTAACGATGGATGGAAAGTAGTTCCATAGCTTAGCATCGAACGAAAAGGGCTAAGTAAACATTTGTAATAACATAAGTTATTTCTTTAGCTTTCTGTTTTTTTTTTCTTCTAATATTTCAACGTATTCACCGGCCCGACGCATGAGTAAAGTGATGAGACCCAAGGCAATGTCGATCTTACATAAGACGGAAGAATACACAACCTGGATACAAGTAGATCTTAAGCAGGGCTTTCAAAAGTGCTAATGTTACCGTGAACAACCTACACCCAACTTAAACACCCAAACTGAAAATAACAATACTTCAAACGCGACTTCTCAAAGTATTATGACTTACAGCAGAGTTACCAACCTGTTCTCTCTTTCGTTCACCCGAATCAGCACAAAGTTTAGTCAGAAGTAGTAACAACCGTCATATTAATAAAAACTTCGGTATTCATTCGCGGTATTGGGGAGTGAAATTGAAAGCTTCGCGTCGCTGTCTTTGATGAGCTCCGCAAAGGAGTAGTGGGTCTCAAGTTTCCATTTTATCCTGATAGCAAAGCTTTCTCATCCACTCCCAAAAGTAAAATAAAAAACGCGTAGATCACGTTGTCTTGCTGGCCTCGGTATCGAGCCACCGACGACAGAACCATCGCCCAGGGTACGTTCATTAACGTCAGAAATGTCTGTGGATTTACGGAAACTTTTACGGAGATGTAGAGAGTTTATTTGCGGAAAGGCACTCCATAGTGGAAATGAGCTCCGTAAATATAAAAATTACGGAAGCTCTCCATAATCTTACGGCTTCGATTTTGATACACGAACAATGCCGATGATACCTGAAGCGTATAAAATCTCATCTTCACAATACTACTTCGTGTAAAATAATATTAGGTGAGTGACGAACACTCATGGAGTGCCAATTCGTTGATTGATGTTCAAATTCCGCCACAGAGTAAAACCTTCTGTGTACACAGTGAAACACGCACATGACGAAAATAAAACTATTTTTTTGTCGTAACCTCGTTTTATAAACCATAAATAAAACTAAATAGCAAGCGCTCTATTTTTAAACATTTCGTTTGCGGTCCCGCGAACTCCTCGCGTATAAGAGGGGACTGTCTCTTAAGAGAGTCTTAAATATCTTGTAAACCGTACTTGAATTCATGAATGAAGTTTGTGAGTCCCTCTTTTGCGAGGCGTTTGATAGTCCAATGATTTTCTGAACCCTGTGTGCGAGGCTAAAAATGCAAAACAAATTTACAGATATCGGCAGTTAGCAACAAGGTATTAACTGAAATGGGTTCGTGGAAGAGCACGGGCGTTGTTTCAAATATTTGTAAAATAATGCGTATGGCACTAAAGTCGGTACTAACGGAAAGTTAAACATAAATGTGCGTATGATGTATGAAATAATTGCGAGTTTGTTCTATATATTCTGCCGAGAATTTATGTTGTCTATTGTAATTATACTGTGATTACGTGAAATTATAAAACTGATGCTTTAGAATTAAAAAAACAACCACAAAAACCTACAACAGACGGCAATAATTAAAGATATGAATATGATAGGAAACATGGAAAATATAACGTGGAAATTTTGCTGTTATAGCAATATGTGCTTTGTAGTAGCGTTGGTATAATATCAAGCCTCTGATATTTTTATGTATGTTCAAATCCCGATCCAGACTATTTTTATTTAATTTTTAATATTATGCCCACTCTTCGCAACTCTGACACTACGGAGCTTATATTATTTTTCTCCACAACACTTTATTAGCAGCACGAACAACGAGAATCAAACAATTTTACAGACATAGTTCCACGGAATTCATGGAAAGGTCTTTTCCTAAAAAAAAAAAAGAACTCGTAAACATAGACATATATGTATGACACTAGTTCTATTCCTAATTCCGCCGAGAGTTATTAAACATATTTTCTTGATAGCCAGTACAAAAACACTTAGGTGCATCAAACTATGATAAGACGAGCGAGTAACAGATAAATATAATCGTACATGATCCATCGGTTTTTGAGGTAAGTTTTTTAATTTCCTGTATTATTTTCCGCGCCTCCAGTTGTGTGATTCAAGAACAGTACGTCACCACTTTCAAATATCGTATCTGCGACTGCATTGTGCGTCAACTATCGAAACGCTGTAAGGCGTGCACCCTTTTTTATGAGTACAAGGAGAGGTTAATTGGATGCTATAGGCTGTTCACGGTAAAATGAGCACTTTTGAAAGCACTGCTTAGTATCTACTTGTATACACGTTGCGTGTTTTTCCGCCTTATTCAAAATTAACATTGCCATAGGTCTCATCACTTTATTCATGCGTCGGTCAAACGAAACTGAAATTATTAGAAAAGTTAATATTGTACAAATTTGCTAATTTTACACTTCATTGAATTTAAAAAAAAAGACAGAAAACGAGAGAAATAATTTAAGTTATCACAAATGGTTACCTAACAGTTTTTATTCGACGATAATATACGGAAGTACTTTCCTCTCCAACGTTACCAACTTTACAGGGCACATGTCACTCATTACGCTCGTTAAAATACATGCAAGTAGGGGCAGTGAGTTTTTTCAAAGGTTGATTTCAAAAGTGCTCACTTTATCGTGAACAGCGTTTAGTCGGTTAGGGCACGTAACTCTGAGAGTGCTCGCAACTGTAACCAACACACAAACAACTCGCTAATCGTTTAAGAATCTCATTTTCCCGCCAAAACAAGCCGCGTGCCGAACGTGACGCGCATCTCCATTGCAACAGTGACTATGAATACTAGCCTGAGAGAGGCGCATTAGTCACATTTCGTGTAAAATCCCTATTTACGAAATACTTCGTGTAAAGATGTGGTAGGTGAGCGGTACTAGTTATCGAGTATTAATTTTTCGATTCGTTTTCAAATCCCACCGAAGGACTAAATTGTTACATTTTTTTTTTATTTATCTGTTAAACACAGTGAAATACATTAAAGCATGTTCACGGCAAACTGAGCACTTTTGAAAGCCCTGCTTAAGAACTACTAGTAGTCCTATACACGTTGTGTATTCTTCCGCCTTATGTAATATTAACATAGCCATGGACCTTATCACTTTATTAATTTGCCGGTCAAATTAAACTGTGAAATTATTAAGAAAGTAAATACTTTACAAAATCTGCTCATTTTTACACTTCGTTGCATTAAAAAACAGAAAGCGAAAGAAATGATTTTAAGTTATCACAAATGGTAACCTAACACTTTTCATTCTTTATTCTAAGTTTCATTTTTACAGTGCTCACTATGTCGTGAACAGCCCTTACGAAATAAACCTGTTTTATTACCTCTATTTGTAAACCTGAAATAAAAAAACAAACTCAAAGACGTCTACAGCTAGAAATTTTTCGCGAAATAATATGAGTGCACGGTAGACTTCAACACTATAAGCATCCAACAGTGGTTTGTCTACTGCCATTGGTTGCTGTCTGCTTAAGAAGGCGTTTTCATATTTGACCGGGCCACTCAGAATCCGGCAACATCAGCGTGGCTACTACGCGATTTGTGTATAGACAGTTAACACGTGTCAAAAAGTAATTCAGCCAATCAAGATAGGTAAACGACCCTACAGTGTTTAGAAATATAACTTGTCGGGAAATATTTTTGCGAAATTTCACTACCCCTAGCTATGTCCAGCGGCTCATGTATCGGTCCATATGTGAATAAAGACACCTTAAAAAGAAGTGTATGTCCAGCGGCTCATGTATCGGTCCATATGTGAATAAAGACACCTTAAAAAGAAGTGTATGTCCAGCGGCTCATGTATCGGTCCATATGTGAATAAAGACACCTTAAAAAGAAGTGTATAATGTGTTGAACTGGCGAACTTCTTTTTTTTCCGAGTTCAAATCCCGCTACATGACAAAAAATGTTTTAACTGTTTTAACGTAATTTTTATACACTGTGAAACACCGACATTACGAAAGTAAAACGTCTGTTTTGCTACCCCTTTTTATAAAGAGCAGATTAAAAAAGTAAACTTGCAAGTTTGTTGACACGTTCCATGAATTCACGGAGATTTATATAAAATTTACTGAGAGAACGTTAGTGAAAAAAAACGAAGAGTCCGTAATTTCACGCAGATGTCTGCATAATTTGTAACCTGTACGTTCCGTAATTTCACGGACATTTTTTCTAACGGCGAGGATAAAATGGGGCGATGGAGCATCATCAAGATGGAAGAGTAAACGTTCTAAATTCGAATCAGTGGAAAAGAACTGATTCGCAGTGAAATTCAACTACTCGAATCAGTGAAAATGGCTCCACTTTGAATCAGTGGAAAAGCACCGATTGT
The DNA here is from genome assembly GCA_029891345.1 of Dryococelus australis. Taxonomy (NCBI): domain Eukaryota; kingdom Metazoa; phylum Arthropoda; class Insecta; order Phasmatodea; family Phasmatidae; genus Dryococelus; species Dryococelus australis. The sequence continues at coordinate 57,108,941 of CM056999.1, forward strand.
CTCAGTGAAAAAATTTCACCGATTGAATAAGTGACATCCGACTGCAGTGGCGAATTAAATAATTTTTTTATTAATTTTAGCCAAATAATTACGTGAAATAAACATATTCACGATAGTTTACTATTTATATGGCACAATTTAGCGCAGTAAGAACATTTTCACATGTGGCCGGGATTGCACTCACACACCCTTTCCGTTAGCTTACCTTCGGCGATGCCAAATCAAGTTGTAAAATAAGAGGAAAATATATGTCTGATACTCTTATCGAAATCGTGAAGATTTAAATTGTATGCCACTACTTGTCGTTTTTGCTTTAATTGGTACCGTTAGGATTGTTAAAACGAATAGCATACATGAGTGCACACTCCACACCCCATTATATACAGTTTAAACCTTCATTAAACCTTCAAACAGAACGCTGTGACGATTACATGAAAACGAAATGAGACTTAATAACGGAATGAAAGGCTGAATGTTCATACTGCCTGTAAAATAGCGTTTTCAAAGACAAAACACATTTTAGAAAGTATTTTGCGTTGGTTTTATTAGTTTACTCGTTATTTCACTTGGCACGCGCTGTTTAACGGCCATTTTTCAACATTGTTAGGCGGCCAATTTTACACGCTGTTCAACTGATTCATCAGTTAAAAAACAAACCACTGAAAAACAGTAAAAAAATGACTGATGAATCAGTGGAAAATGTCATTGAATCAATAAGTAACGGAAATCTGGCATTTTTTCACTGATTAATCAGTTAAATTCACTGAAGTGACTGTTGAATCAGTCAGGTACTGTTCAATGATCGAAACAGTGAAATTCTCACTGATTCAGATTCAGAGTGTACATTCGTATTGCAAGGTGCACACACTCTTTTAATAATTAACTACGGCATTTTGTGCTGCAGAAACTACAAATAAACATTATCTGTCAGTTATCCTCGATGGACGGAATGCCCACTCAACTAATCGCAGGAAACCACATACCTCAAATTCCTGATAAAGTGCTGTTCGAGATTAATCAACGGCGTAATGTGCATTTAGTAGTGGTTCACGTTCACCCAGGCAGAGTGTGTTTCGTCTCAAAATAAAATGTGGTGACAGAATTGCGGGTTGTAATGCGGACAGTCCGTAGGGTCGTAGGGCAGGATCTCGGATGTCGAAGAAGCTGGACACGAAGCTCACGGAACGAACACACGCCTTCGTCGTGTAATGTTGTCCGGCGAGCACGAGACGTATGGCTAGCCATCGTGTACAACCACGTATGTATACGCTGTTCACGGTCAAGTGGGCACTTTTTAAGGCCCTGCTAAAATTCCCCATTCAGTCAATTTATATCATTCTGGCTCTTTATAATATAAACATTGCCGTGTGACTAATAAACACAGTTTGTACATTTCCCCATTTTCAACACTCTCAAATTTTAACCTCTGAGGCAGATATAAAATATATTTATTAATGGTTGATGCCTTTTGGAAGGGCCGTAAAAAGTGCTCACTTTACTGTGAACAGCCAATTGGTACACTGGGAGAAAATCGAACAAAATAATTGTTTGTATAGGGCCGAATATATATTTAGTTGCCCAAACAAAATATATTGTTGAGCAAACAAAATTCGAAAAGCAACAAAGTCACTTTTGTTCGTCTAACAAAGTATGTGTTTGAATAATCAAAATATCTGTGTTGGGCCAAAAAAAGTTACACTGTCAACTAAATATTTTGTTGAATCAACTGTATACATTTGTTTGGCCACTCATTTGACTGCCTGCGTTCGAAAATACAGCTTCGAGAGTTTGTTTGTATTTTTTGTGATAATTAGAATAGTAACCGTGTTTGTTAGTGCATCTATTGATGGTTAACAATCGAATAAACATACTAATAAAACAATGCAACAAGAAACTGACATGTAAAGCTGTAAAACTTGAAATATTTGTTTGCGCACGTTGCCCAATATATGCAGTATATCTATTTAAAAGCTTTCCCGTGTCAACATGTGTCATTAGCTGAGATTACTAAGGCGTAGCGCTCGGACGCAGGTGGTCTAGGTTCGAAACTTGGTCGAACTTGTAAAATCTTGTTATATCGGTCAAAACTGTTTAATGTACATGTAGCCAAACTAATCTTTAGTTGCGCCAACCAAATCTTACAGTTTGGGGCAACCAAATCTTACAGTTTGGGGCAACCAAATGAGAACAACAAAATAATTTGGTTTCACCAAAAAAATATTTCATTGCCCTTATACAAACAAATAATTTGGTTGCACCAAACAAATCTTGTTTGATTCAACAAAACATTTTCCTCGGTGTATCATAACCAGAACTTTCTCTTGCTCACTACGTTCAATTTAATTGCTCGCCCTTTGTATGCGCGATCACTGGGAAGAGATCCGGTCTCTCGCAAAGAATGCAAAACTTAGATAATTTCCGATCGAGAGCTCTGCGACAGTGGAACATGCTCGTGGATAGGGCGTATTCCGCACACACTACAGCAGCAGAAGTACTTCATTTGCAGCCGCAACACAGAATCCCAATCACACATACAACGAAAATAAACACTTACCTTCCTTCAGAAAACTTAAAGCCACAGTGGAACATAGCCCAATTTCCCCTTCTAATTCTCCTTCCCAAAAAAATACACATCAGAACACAAAAATACGGTGAATACAACGCAAATCACTCACGATATAGCTTTGGAAGTTAACTTACAAATTTGAAAGTACTAAGAAATTTTTTTTTGACAAAGGTAAGGTAATGCAGACGGCACAATAATATACGAGGTAAAAAATTATCTTGAGGTAATTGGGCCTATTAGTTAGTATACAGCTGATCAAAAACGTTATTCGCACATTCGTCAAAGATAAACCGTTTGGAGGAAATTAGGTGTGAATTATAAAGTAATCAAAGAACGAATACGTCACCGTAAAATAAAACGGCTACTTTCAATATCAATGTTCATTAATAATACACTAGTTAATCTGCTATCCTTCGCGACAAAGATTTGATATCTCGCAAAGCGAAACTTAGCTAGATAGCGAACCTTGACAGAAAACGTAAATGGCAGAGATAAACGTGTGTCATGGAATTCTCGCCGACACATATATCATTGTAGACGAACTTACTTTTTCAAGGTCGCCTTCTGGTGATAAAACTGCAGCCAACTACCGTCTGTAGTAGACTGTTTCTACAGCCACGGCGGCATTAACACGGCGGAACAATAACTGTCGCCAAATTGTGCAGATTGTGACTTATATTAAGTTTTTACTCAACATTTAGCACCTGAAATCAAATAAAATCGCAATTTAAAAGCGAATAAATACAGCAAAAATATATTGTTATAAGTATACAGGGGCGTATCTGAGTTCTTGAGGGGCGCAAGACTTAAAAATAAAAGCGTAAATTTAATTTCTGAATTTATTTACAATGTTACGAATATACACACCGCTGTTTTTGCAACATTTAACTGCCTAGCTCTGGTATTAACACTTATTCCCATTAGTAAGCACAACCTGTAATGCCAATCTACGCTAAAATTAATTTCCTTATCACTGTATTCATACTAGATACAGTCACTTGAACCTCACTTAACATTTATGCATATACAATCAAAATGTCCATTGCCATACGTTAACGTATTTTCAAATGTCTGACACTCACGCACCGAGTTCCACTCTCCCACAGTCCATTCGGCCAATCTCACTATACGCTATTCGGGGTAAAGTGAGAACTTTTGAAAACCCTCTCATTTGGAATAATAGTAAATAAATATATTTTTATTTTAGCCTTAGACGTTAACTTCCGACTGTGGTGGAGTATACACACTGTGTTTATTACTTACATGGCAATATTTATTTTAAAAGGCGGTTAAAGGATTAAAAAAAATGGCTGAAAGGAAAAAGGTAACAAGCATCTCAAAAGTGCTCACTTTACAGTGAACAGCCTATATCTACTTTCCCGTTGCTCGCAGACTACACTCGCTGATCATTGTCGCTCCTATGGTTCCACACGCCCGACGCTAATTCACTCGCCCGAGAGGGAAGGCAAGGGAAAGGACGCGGAGCGGTTGCATGTATAGGCCATTCACAATAAAGTGAGCACTTTTGAAGCTTTAGTTACTTTTTTATTTCAACCAATGTATATCCCTCCACCACTTGTTGATGTAAACCCTGCCGTGTGAGTAATAAACACAGTATATACATTCACCATATCCAAAACAAAAAATCCAAGGCCACAATGAAATGTATTTATTGGTTATTTCTGATGAAACAGCTTGAAAAAAGTGCTCACTTTACCGTGAACGGCCTATAGTCGTAGGCCTACTATAAGTTTGATTCCCGTGATAAAGTCATTTAGTTCCGAAGTTGGGTACCGGTATGTTTTTCTGTCTGATACTTTAAAAAGCAAATATTACAGCTACCAAGGATTTCTCAACACATTTATGTGCCTATTATAACTAGAGACAGGTGTTTTTCTCGAAAATATTTCAACACCAGTTGTACTGCAAAACACTTTAACTCGTACCCACTTTCGTGGTTGGGCGATTGTTTATGCCGTGTGCCTCAAGTGTCTGTCCGCGAATCATGGACGTTCAACTATCGGAGTACTTTATTCTGATTGGCCCAGTCAAATAAGAACATGTCTTCTCACGTTTACACAGCGACCAATAACCATTGGAAGTTGTGGTTGTGGACGTAGGATATTGAAGTCTAGCATGGCCATAAATATTTTCGCGAAAAACACCCATCCTTGACTATACCTAGTTACCACCTTTGTATTTGTCACATTTTTCGACCCTAAAGGTGTCCGAGATCCGCGGATTAAAATTCGACGCCTAGGATGAATGTGTCACGAACAATTTGTGATATATCAATCATATTTTATGAGAATACCAAGTTGGAAAATAAAATAGATTATTTCACTACGTTTTAACTTGAAATATCATAACCAAACTAACTAATGTGTTTCTTGAAGTTATTAGAATATCCTGAAGTAATTTCATTGGTATCTGACGGATGGCGATGGTTCGCCAGTGCTCAATGCTTCGTAACATCCGGCGGTTTTAACTTAGCATTTCGTGATAAAACTTTTAACGATGTGCGAAACACATAATGCATTTCAAGGAAATTTCTTTAAATTATGCTAGTGACCTCAACAATTATTTTTGCTGTAGCGAAACAGTTTACTCAGACACGATTTTGACAATGGCAAAATAAAATAAAATGTCTGTAATTCCCACTTTTAAATGTGTGTGTCGATCTGTTAACGTTATTTACATACGAAGTAAACTCAGTTTTTATAATATGCACTAAGCTTATTCTTAACACAACGAGGAAATGTTTGTCGCATTAAATATTTCTTATAGACAACAGATTTTACTTAGATGATTTTGTGTTATTTTTTCCTCATTTTTCCCAAGAACTGAAAAAAAAAAAAAAAAAAAAAAAAAAAAATTGCGCGTCTCAAACAGGTGCCTGAACTTTAATGTCAACGAGTAGACGATTAGTTAATATCAAGACTTTTTGAATACATACTATTTCTGAGGCATGTTGCATACATTAACGATACATCAGCGGCCCAAAGAGTAATTCAAAATGGACAATATACTTACCTGGCGCCTACAATGGGCGTTACGTAATTTGTAAGTCCCTGTCGCGAGTATCTTCAAAAAGGAACTTCAAGCCAATTCCAACTCAAAAATTACATTGGCGACTACGTGGTTTGGATAGGCCCTACATTAATATTTTTAGAGAAAATTATAAAATTATATATATATATATAATTAATTTGTGTTCATCAAAGTGTTACAAAGGGAGTATAAAGTTTCGGTTCATTTTGTTTTAATTTAAGAAAGTTTCTATAGTTAAAAAATATGTATATGTTTTGAACAGGTAAGAAAACACACACAGTAATAAATTTTCCCTTTTTAAAAATATTATAATAGCCACACGACTCAAATAAAATCCGTAGCGTCTCGGGAAAAAAAAACTGCAAATATTTGAACGCTCGTACATTTACAGACGCCGATCTATCGAATAAAGCGTTGTAAAGGCTCTTCACGATAAATTGAGTAATTTTGAAATCAACCTTAGAAAATAGTCACTGCCCCAATCTGCATATATTTTAACGGGTGCAGTCAGTGACATGCACCCAGTACAGTTGGTAACGATGGAGGGGAAGTAGTTCCATATCTTAACGTTGGAAAAAAAATAGTTAGGTAACCATTTGTGATAACTTAAATTATTTCTTTCGCTTTAAGTTTTTTCTAATGCACCGAAGTGTAAAAATGAGCAGATATGTAAAATATGAATTTTTCTAATAATTTCACAGTTCCACTTGGCCGACGCTTGAATTAAGTGACGAAGCCCATGGCAATGTTAATTTTACATAAGGAGGAAAAATACACAACGTGCTCATTTTACCGTGAACAGCCTATATCATGCCTACACGCTGTCGTTTTGACCAGTTATCCTTGAGACATGATAGGACTCGAAGTCAGGGCCCGCCGACCAGCGGCCGAGCACGAAGACAGCATGTACGTTATCACGGCCGATGACTGGAAAGACGCAGAACAGATCTCTTTCTCCTCCTCGCCGCACACGGACCCGAGAAAGATGAACGAATTGGGGGGGGGGGGGGTCAGTGAACCTATTCGCCCACCGCCCACGCCACATCCTGCCTCCCGCCGAGCTCACGCGAGCTCGACTGTTTTACAGCGTTTCTAAACTCTGCTCGATGGCGACCGTCATCGGCCCAACGGTGATCCCAACCCCCGCTTCCAAACTTCTTACACACAGCCTACGGTGCGCGCCAGATATCTGCGAGCTTGAGCTACGCCACAGACAGGCCCACCAAGAGAAATTCCGGGCCCCTGAGCAATGTGTGCTGTGGGCCCCAGCACCCCCCCCCCCCCAAATCGACCATTTACAACAACATAAATAGTCCTCATCCATGCAAAGAAAAGTTAATAAGTTTTGAATGTCGAAATTAGATTTTTACGTAATACTTCGTTTTATAAATAAACATTTACGAGTCGGGACCGACCCGGGGACCCGGGCCCCTGAACATAGCACGGCCTGTACCCCCTTTTCTGATGGGGGTGGGGGGCTAGTAACAGAGAAGGGGACGTCACTGACGATTATTGGAATATATTAGACAGAGCGATAGATGGGAGTGTAGTCGAACTGATAAGATCCTGTAACACTGTGTAAAGAATAACAGAAACCCATGGTGAACATATCTTGTTCATACACCTTCTTGATTTCAAAGCCATCAACTGATGTCAACGAGAGTATACTACTATCGTTAATACTGTCACTATTAACACTGCATGGTTAATATATTATTTTATAGAAATCTTGAACTTTGAAGATTAAGTTGCCATCGCAGTGCTGAACTTATTGAAGGAGTTAATATTTCCCGACCAGCTAGTAGGAAGAATTTCGCAATCTATTCTGTATCACCTCCGAGAGATATATTCTATTCAAGGTTACTTCCAACTTTTCTGAAGATCTGCTTAAGTTATACTTTCAGGACATTCCTCCGCCTTATAAAAGAAAAACTTAAGAGTGGGATGGACCTCAGTGTTCAAGGTTAAGAACCGAGGGAGCGATACGGGCGACACTAACATGCACGCCTAGTGCCTTATCGCTCATACGCACAAGGCGTGCAGTGTTCCCGTCGTGACGCTGTACTGTGCAAATTAGATCTGTAGCAGTGGGACTCTATTACACGCGATGAAAGACCACAGATTAAACCACGCCAGTATCTTTGTACTTTTATCTCGCCGCTTAAGGGAACTGCATAGGCAAGCTTTAAAAATGCGATATTTGACCATTTTCACGAATTTTTTCTCCAAGAATACACTTATTATGACAAAAGTAAGAAAAAAAATGGGGCATTGGTAAATTTTTTTAATATTTTCTGACGAAAATTAGTATTTGCAGAACATTTATTTACCGAGATACGCGTATTAGCGCATACAACTATTTCACGAAAAATGCGAGGATTCATCCCACTCTTAAATAAAAAAAATAAAAAGACACGTGTTTTCTTACAACCAGACAATTTCATGTTTGAGGGCAGTTCAGTGTTTCTGAAGGTTTGTGCTGCTGCAGTTGGAGATACAATCTCGGTCCAAACAGGATCCCAAGCACGTTTTAACATAGTGAACGTTGCCGATGGTCGGTGGAGTTTTATCGGGGTTTTCCCCTTTTCTTCCTCGCAATCGTATTAGCGTTGCTTTTCCACAGCCACACCGCCCTATTTTATTTCCCGGGGGGTGACGGCCACACTTTGCCCAACACTGTAAAAAAAATTGAGGTAAAATTCCCTTACATGTAAGGGAAGCTTTATTTTTTAAAATATCCCGGAGTATTAGTACTATAATTATTTTTATTACTTATAACCTCTGACGAATATTAATCGAAACTTCAACACTAAAATCCTTTAAACTTGCTGGTGGGTGGGCGCCAACCATGGCCCTCTATCACGATAGGCTGATGCGCTATCCACTACACCACGACGACAGCGTGACAGGACCGCCATTTAACATCACTGGGACGCTATTCCCTCAGCGCGGGGGTGGATGGATCCCTTGTGAGGGACCTTGGCCACCCAGTTAGTTCTCAGTTAGCTTGTGGAGGCGAGGAGAAGCTAACCCCCTCCCCCCTCCTCACCCTTCAAACATACTTAATGCTGCAAAGCAAAAATTCTTTTACAGGATTCCCAGGGAGCTGTTTCCATAGCTGTATTTTACTCTCTTTTTCCCTGCCTGTACGGGATAAAAGAGAGTGGTGAAGTTAATTGAATTTATCAGCACGGAATTTTAAAGTTAGCGTGACAGGATCAGTGAATGTTGGCGTGTTATAGATTGTTTCTTCCATCGGTCCCCCACCCCCACCCTTAGCTGTTGAGACAATGCTGAAGAGATGCACGCGTCGTAAGGTAATTTCCCCATCCATTTATGGGATTTTCCACCGCTATATACGTGAATTTTACTCCAGAGTGCGGTAATTTTACCTTACCTGTAAGGAAAACTATGTTTCTCCCACAAGTTTGCGACTATTGCCTTACACTCGTCAGGTAAGTTTTCCATTATTTTTTACAGTGTATTTCATCTCTCGTGGGTTGACGGCCACAATTCTCCAAGTTCATCGTCCTAAGGCCGTTTCTCTGGTAGGAGGTCCCGGGGTGATCTTTTCCATAACCATCTTCTGTTTTCTCCAGGATGGATCTCTGTGCATGGAAAATATTGCACGCAGTCATTCTACTCTTCCCGTACTACGGTTGCTCTTCTTTGTCTATTCGTAGCAAGGGCACCACGACAGGTCGTAACGCTGATGAGTATCCAATGAATGTACCGGAAATAAGTGGTCATTCGCTTGAGCTACCGTACTTTAACCCTTTACAACGAATTAATACAAGACTGGTGTTTTAATCATCAGTTTTTAGCAGCACGCAGCTACGAGCACAGCACGCACATATACAGTAAGCGCACGCACAATTGACCAGCTACTTTTGAAGCTAAGATTTGGGCCAATGTTGCTAACACTTCTAAACAAGTGACCAAGCTTAAAGTCCTAAAATGAAGGCTTCCCCATTAGAACTACGATAAATCTGCCACTTTTGAATTATCCTGTATCACAACGCTCCCGCTTTCTGCACAGCGTATCACGAGTGCTAATTTCTCGTGGAAGTGAATTATTTAATATATTATCGTCTCGTAAACCGCGTAGCGAAAAACGAACAACCTGATGCCTTTCTTAGAAGACAAATGGAGAAACGCCCAACATTCTAAGTATATATGACGCATACTAAACTGTATTGTGCTGGCACAACATTATGGTCCACGATTTTGATGGTGCTAGTCTTTCCCGTACCATACTTCAGAATCTACGGCAGACTTTAAGAATAGAATTGACCCCCGCCATTTCCTATGAAATAGTTGTTTGCGCGAATACGCGTATATCGGCAAATAAATGTTCTGCAAATACGATTGTCAGAAAAGATCTAAAAAAACATTATCTACACCGCAGTTTTTCATTTATTATTATTATTATTATTATTATTAATATTATTATTCTCGGAGAAAAGAATCGTGCAAATGGTCAAATATCGCATGTTTAAAGCTTGGCTATGCAGTTTCCTTAAGCAGCAAGAGAAAAATACAAACATACGGGCGTAGTTTAATCTGCGGTCTTTCATCGCGTGTTTAAAACCCCACTGTTGCGGATCTAATTTGCAAAGTACAGCGTTGCGACAGAAACACTGCACGACTTGCGCGTAGGAGCGATGAGGCGCTAGGCGTGCGTGTTAGTGTCGCCCGTATCGCTCCCTCGCTTCTTGACCTTGGACGCGGGGTCCATCCCACTCTTAAAATCTGAGTTGGGATTGTAGGATAGCTTCAAGTATTTATATTGTTCTACAGAAATTGGTTACTATTCACAATTACGCTAACTTCGCTACGTTTGTTCATATAGTATGTTTCACGTCAATGTTTTTTGACGCCTACATTTTACGCACGGTAATGTAGTTTACTGTGGTGTGCTCCTTACAGATGCGTCTACCTTTGTCTCACTACTCAATAATTTTGATTACTGCACTCCTTTTAACATAAGATACTCGTGTTTTCTAAAATAGAAAAATGTTAGATAAAGACTGTTCTCTTTGTGAGATATTTCTACTTCTCGCAATCTCTTCTTTAAATAATAATTTCTTTAATTCCTCTCCTTCATTCCAATTAATAATACTGAAATATGTATCCTGTCAATCTACTTGGTGATACTGCACCGTAATACAAGACCAGAGGATGTTAGTTTGAGACACAGCTCGGGATGATTGAATTTTACTGTGGAAAGAATGCTTGCACTTGGGAATAGCATTACCTAGCTGGATCTTGGAATAAAATCCAGAACGTATCCAGCGTGGAACAAGTAACCATTGGATCCACAGCAAAACACATGGAAAATACACACGAGGGAACAGACCCAAAATGTTGTCCGCTGAGTGTTATTTTCTTCCAGTTAATGGCTCCGAGTGTGCATATGCTTGGCTTTGGATAGAGACTATGATTGCTGAGGCCATAATAAGAGAAGCCGAGTGGACATTCCTGAGGTTACAATATCACTTCATCACCGGTGTTTCCACTCCACAAGAATTATTCAGGAGCACTGAATATTTCGCCAAAATTGAGAATTGTGTTTCCCTGTAATATTTTTATTTCCGCCGTTGCTAGTTTACCTGCACCTACTTCCCGCTTCATGTCGGTGGAACAGTTATGGGATGGCTTACAATCCAAACATTAACCCGCTGAGTAGCCTTATCTATCACTCTTGGCATGTTGTACATGAATGATACTTTGTTACTGTGCACATAGAGTACTTAAGAGTATACAAGTGAAACAACCACTTACTCCACGAACTGCAACAACGTGCACACGCCAGCAAAATGGCGGAACGATGTTCGGCAATTAACGCCTTGTTAAAACCTGTTCACGATAAAGCGATCACTTTTGAAATCAACCTTAGAAAAAAGTCACTGCCCTTCCCTGCATATATTTTAATGGGGGCACTGAGTGATATCCGCCAAGTAAAGTTGGTAACGATGGATGGGAAGTAGTTCCATAATTAAAGTCGAATAAAAAGTGTTAAGTAACCATTTGTGATAACTGAAATTATTTATCTAGCTTTCTGTTTTTTTTTTATGTATCGAAGTGTAAAAGAGAGCAGATTTGTAAAATATTTACTTTTCTAATAATTATACCGTTTTACTCGACAGACGCATGAATAAAGTGATGAGGATCACGGCAATATAAATTTTACATACGGCGGAAGAATATACAACGTGCATATCTACAAGTAGATCTTAAGCAGGGCTTTCAAAAAGTACTCATTTTACCGTGAACAGTCTATACCTATGTATAGAATGTTGTGCGCTGGTTGCAAACAAACACACCGGACAAAACTACACGACGCACTAAAATATTAACATGGCTTCAGCACTCAAGCTCATGAATGAACGCTTGACTGAGCTGCTTAATTTAAATGCACACTTAAAAAAGCCTCGCGGATCTACGGCTTATTCGGCATTCAAACCCAGAATCCCTCGCACCGTATCCTGGTGTTCCAATCGACTACGCCATTATAATCGACCGCACTGACATTGTTTCTCTTAATCGGCATTTAGAACTTATCAGAATGGGGAAATAAATTGAAGGTAAATCTAGCAGCTGGGATTCAAGACGTCACGCAGCCATTAACATGAACTTCATCATCTGACAGTTGTTTTATCTTTAGTTACCGTTGAATTTACACGTTTATACAGATTGTTAAAGTTTTAGGCACTGAGTACGTGGTAGTGAGGCGGTATGGTCGCGGTGTGCAAAAAAAAAGGGGGGGGGGGGAAATTCGGTCGCCTCTCCATTTTTCAGCCAGAACAGTGACTTACGAGGCTTTACGTAACAGAAAACAGTACTATTTCGGTTCAGTGCTATTATTTTTTAATATTTAAAACTTTGGACAAAATGAAACAAATGTTACATACGTGTATAACCACTTGCACAACATACAACGCACAGTTTGGCAAGGACGAGGGGGGAAAGGGGAGAGAGTGATACGATTTAAATTAACATGGGCGTTGTCGCAGAAAGTTTGAGATCATTTACCCGTCCTCCACCCCCCCCCCCCCCCCTTTTTTTTTTCCTCCTAACTTTCTGGAAACAAGAAGTCGGCGCTTATGGTTATAGTGTACTAATCATAGGTTGTTCACGGCTATTTGAGCACTTTTGAAATCAATCTTTGGAAAATGTCACTGCCTTCACTTGCATGCATTTTTAAAACGCACAAAGACTGGTAAAGGCTGTTCACGATAAAGTGAGCGCTTTTGAAATCAACCTCTTAAAAATGACACTGCCCGAACATGCGTATATTTTAACGGGCGCACTGAGTGATACGCGCCCAGTAAAGTTGCTACGATGAAGGAAAAGTAGTTCCATATCTTAACGTCGCACAAAAAGTGTTAGGTAACCATTTCTGCTAATTTAAATAATTTATTTTGCAGTCTGTTTTTTCTTAATGCATCGAAGTGTCAAAATGTGCCGATTTGTAAAATATTTACTTTTATAATTACTTCACAGTTTCGCTTGACCAACGCATGAATAAAGTGATGAGGCCAATGGCCGTGTTAATTTTACATAAGGTGTACGAATACACGACGTGCCTACAAGTAGATCTTAAGCAGGTATTTCAAAAGTGCTCAGTTTATCGTGAACATCCTATATGTGCCCAGTCAAGTTGGTAACGACCGAAAGATAGTAAGCCTGCTAGAGACCTGAAGAATTCACGGATTCATTTTGAAACAAGCTAGAATTCAAAACACGTGTGTTTATATAACTTTAGCCATTGGTCCACACGGTGCTTGACACCTCCTGGAGAAGGCTGATCCAATCGTCATATTTGTACATAATACTGTAGAGTATAGCGTGCAGTTCATTAAAATTGTGAATTTTTTAGGTCTCTGTGAATTACACGTGTTAGGTAAATATGTAAACAGCTCTTGAATACTGAAATAATTTCTTTTGCTTTCTCTCTTTTAAATGCATACAAGTGTATGAATTAATCAAATTTGTAAAATATTTACTTTTCAAAATAATTTCACAGTTTCACTTGGCCGACGCATGAATAAAGTGAACAGACGGACGGCAATGTTAATTTTCCATACAAAGAAAGAATACACAATGTGGATAAAGGTCAGTTTACCGTATACAACCTTAGCACCATTGAGGTCTGCACACATTTTCTGGCACTTAAGACGAATTATAAGTGAGTCACTCATATCCACTATTGCAAGAACACCGGTTCTGTTATTGTCTGTGTTATAACTCAATATCGTCCTATTGGTCCATACCACACCGGACACGGCCTTGTACTTTACAGCGTTCATAATTGGCCGGTCATGAACCAATGGAGAGCCGAGCTGATATTGACCCAATCAAATGTCCTTTATCGTATAAAAGGATTTACAATCAATAATGTCCCTTTGAGGGGCTATATCAAAATAAATTGTATCGTTAGCAATATTGTTACTGCGCTGTCGTGTTCTTGTGAGGTCATGCATGTTAAACACTAGCCGAACAAAGACTGCACATCCATGCGAATTTTGTTCTGAACAACAAAGAAAATCTCCAATTAAGCTTTTCTCGAGCTACACTCAAGCAGGAGTCTACAAAGTGTTAAGTAGCGAAGCAATCTTGTCGTAACAGTCCAGCCGACAGCACATGGACGTCGAGAACGCAAAACGAAATCGCATCTGCGTTCCCTCGCCACAAGCGTCGAGAGTGCCAGGATCCTAACTCGATTCAGGACGCCTCGTTATCTGCGCGATCGATGACATTATCGCAAGACAGACCGCGGCGGGCCGGACAAGACAAGCCGCGGCCCGCTCGGATGTTGGATCTGATGCTGCGACGAAACAACTCTTTGACCTGCCACTCTACCCCCACCCCCACCACCTCCCATCATGGCCAGTGTAAACCCGACGTGGCAATTTACAGCGCCCATGGGGCTGGGAAAGATGGCAGGTACGGGAAAGAGAAACAACGAAAAAGTGATTGTTCAGAGGGGGGGAGGGGGAGGAGGAGAGAAAGGACACGCTCCCAAGTAGGTGAGAGCGAATCGGCATTTAGTTGTGAGCGCAGAGCGCGCTAACAAGGTAAGAATTAGTCCTTCTGTCACAGCTACAAGTGTGGGGAATGTGGCCGCGTCACAATTGAATCCCGTCCGGTATTGCTTTTACGGCGACAGGGGTGTACAAGACGCATCCACGCCGGTCTTCGGCAAGCGCGATCGACTCGCATTTTATCCCCACAACACGCGTGTCAACATTGTTGGCCCCACGTCCGATTACATTTTCAACTTTTGCGACAAAGAATATTTTGGTGTATCGTTTAATAGTGTTAAGCCTGCAATCACTGTAAACTACGTGCTCAGTGCTTTGGGCTTGTTGGCGCCTATCATTTTCGTAGAGTGAATATGGCGAAGAGCGATCTCTCAGCCTCCACAGAACCAAACTCTGTGTTCGAACATTGAACTGCTATGCTGCCCAGGAGCGCCGGAGCAAACTTTTGAGTGCGGGCTCAAACCCAAGGAACTAATATATTTTTTCTGAACGACTCTCTCTCTCTCTCTCTCTCTCTCTCTCTCTCTCTCTCTCTCTCTCTCTCTCTCTCTCTCTCTCTCTTCTATATATATATATATATATATATATATATATATATATATATATATATATATATATATATATATATATAGACACACACACGTTACATGTCGCACATTATTATCTGTGTTCCTTAATGGTAAGTTAATGTACACAGTGATTTTAAATTTTTTTTTTTCTTCTCTCATATTGTTAATAACTGAAACACCTCATAGCCGTGAGTACATTGAAGACTGAAGTAGATTCTACATAATTTATAAGCACAATGTCTAAAGCTCGTTTCACTGAAAACGAGCTGCAACATGTTTGACATATGATTTATTTCAAGAACACTGTGTGGAATATTTTAACAATTAGCAAAAATTTACAAGTAATTTCCCATAAAATAATATATTTAAATATAATAATGGTAATAAAAATATAACAATATTTGTAATATGTAAATTGTATTGTTACATAGAACAGTGACATGTTTACTTAAAACATCACATGGCATCAACCTAAAGACATATGACAAGTTTTCAATAAATACACTGAATATTTACTCCACTACTTTCCCAAATAAGGCCTTTCTTTCGTCCTTGCGGGCAAATAAATTCTCTCATTATATCATTAAGATTTAGTACACTAGTTCTCTCTTTGTGAACATAAAGTAGCATCACATGCGTTAGACGTTCCTGCTTCATGATGGCCCGCAGATAAGTCTTCAAACGGCGGAGGTTAGAAACTGGACAGTAATAAAATAAAAGCGATCGCATTCTCGTTCTGCACTATGTAATACTCATTGCATACTTACATTACACTGTACGTCTGCATCGACTACAAACAGAAGAGGAGTGAAGGTCGGGCGGACACAAACGAATTGCTGCTTTTCACACCTACTGAAAGAATAGCATTTCTACACAGGAGGG
The DNA here is from genome assembly GCA_029891345.1 of Dryococelus australis. Taxonomy (NCBI): domain Eukaryota; kingdom Metazoa; phylum Arthropoda; class Insecta; order Phasmatodea; family Phasmatidae; genus Dryococelus; species Dryococelus australis. The sequence goes on from CM056999.1 coordinate 57,125,056, forward strand.
GAGTTACGAAGCACGCGATATACGGGATGTAGATCATGCGCAGAAGCCAATGTGACGGCGTGGGAAAAGGGGAGGGGATTAGTCACGGAATTGCTCGCGAATTATGTCGAGTCAACCGCCATCTCGCTACTTCCTCGCATTCGACGACTGGACCATTCTGTCGGCAGCGCACATTGTTGAGGGCCAACGTGCTAAAATAAAAACTTGCGTGGCTGCTTCTTGGTGTTTTACGATGTAACGACAGCGTAGAATCGAAGGAACGTTACGTGGTTAATTTTTCGAAACTTGTAAACACAAAAAGTGGAGGGGCAAAACACAAGGTTTGCGCCTCCTTCAAAACGAATGCGGTGAGGGGGGGGGGGGGGGTTGGGCAACTGCCTCTGCTGCCCCCCCCCCCCCAATCACCAGCGCCCCTGTGCAGCCAACACTATTATCATAAAATAAATGCTTTGAGATGTTTGTTTACTTCCTCTAACCAATATTTAATGCAATTAGAGTAAATTCAAATTGCTGAAAAAAATCTAATTTATATAAACGTGGATGTATTTTGAAATTCAAGATACAAACAAACAATAATATTGACCACATGACTTTTGGTTTTGGGGTAGGTCAATGTTGGGGTACATGCACTGGAGACGAAGAATTGGTCCATCTTATCTTCGGAAGCTGAGCCACAGAGTAGTTAGATTTGCGAATGTGAAATACGCGTTTGTATAGACTGTTCACGGTAAAGTGAGCACTCTTTAAGGCCCTCTCAACAGACATTAACCACTAATAAATGTATGTTATTGCAACCTCAGGAGTTTACTTTTGACAGTGGTAAAATGTGCACACTGTGTTTATTAGTCAAAAGGCAATGTTTATATATATATATATATATATATATATATATATATATATATCAGACACTTAAAAGTGCTCACTTCACCGTGAACAGCATATACCGCAGATTCCAGCCGCACGTGCCACGGAAAAAGGCGTCACTATCCAGGAAAACGTTGGAACACCTTTGCCGATCAACGCCTCGCAACCAGCTTGCCAGCTCAGCCAATGGGAAATTTCACACATCTGCAGCGATCTGTACTCCTCGTGAAGTGGATATTGCGTGCGGTACTGGATCAGTGGGAAATTCTCTTTTCTATAGGCTATTCGCGGTAAAATGAGCACTTTTGAAAGCCCTGCTTCATGCGTCGGTCAAGCCAAACTGTGAAATTATTAGAAAAGCAAATATTTTACAAATATAGGCCTATTCATTTTTATACTTCGGTGGAATTAACTCTTTGTAGACTATGCTCGAGTGTAGATCTAGCAAAGCTAATTTGAAAATTTCTTTGTTGTTCAGAACCAAACTCTCATGGCTGTGCAGTTTTTTTCGGCTAGTATTTAACATGATCTCACAAGAACACACATGACAGCGCAGTAACAGTGATATTGCTACGATAGTATTTATTTTATTCTATAGCCATTTAAAGGGACATGATTGACTGTAAATCCTTATATACGATAAAGGACATTCGATTCCCCCTCCATCGTTACCAACTTTACTAGGCACATGTCATTCAGGGTGCCTGTTAAAATAATTGCAGGTACGGGCCGTGACTTTTCTCTAAGGTTGATTTCGAAAGTGCTCACTTTATCGTGAACAGCCTTTAATTGAACCTGTGTTTTCCAAAGGTCATCGGCCAGCTGTTGTTCAATATCATTACCCATACAAGCGCGCACATGAGCGAAAGCGTGTACGCCAAGTTGTGGTTCGAAGGAGAGCCGCTCCCTACAAGATGGGCGAGAACCTTGATTCCCTAGAAAACATTAGCTCGTTGTAAGTAACACATACATATTTATACCATCCAACGTTACGTTTCGCATTTTTTAACAATTTTTTTCGTCTAAGAAAAGTATCGAACAGCATCTTAGTCACAGCATTTACACAGCAAACCTAAAAGAAAATGATCTAACCCCACACAGATGCTGCCACACGTATCTCTGCTCAGATAATAGTCGAACATTGATTTTTCATCGGTGCAAGGAAATACCCATTTTAACTATAGAATAGATAAGTTAAAGTTATTTACAACCGCTTATAAACTTTTATCACAATGATTTAGAGAAGTTAATGTTAGTTTTAAATTGTAGTTTATTACAATATCGGCATTTATAGATCGCTAACTCCACAGCTCACAGAAATAAATAAATTTCAGGCTTTAATTCGTAAAGTTTACAAAAAAAACCTCATATCGTTTTACGGTTTAAGTTGAAGGGGCAACGAACATTGAAAGGTTGGACTACGACTGTTCAATTGTTTTCGTACAATGGGACAATTGCAGCTGCTTTGTCACCATAATGAGTCACCACATAAGTGGCGAACATCAGAAAGTATAATATCATAGCTACACTGCAATATTACGTAGGGGTAAATAAAATTTCAGTTACGGTAGTGAGGGTGCAAGGATATAAGTCCCATGCTGCACAAAAGTAGCAAAAACATTATGAAATACCTTATTTCTTTCCTGAAGCAGCGTTATTTTGTCTTGATCAATACGAAAGGGCCGCTTAAAAACAATAATATTGTTACGTAGGTTTAATGACAATCATGTGAAAAATATTTATGACCTAATAGACATTAAAGCTATATATAGCAGCAAGTTTTAGGTATACAAATTGAGACACGCACGTCTAAAAATACGTACGTGGTATCTATATGTTCCCTAAGCCCCCACTCTACCGGCGTTACAACCTGGTCTGCCTGCAATACATAACGAGTCAACGGAAGAAAATTTTATTCGGCGCTGCACAACACTTACTTAAAATCTATTTAAACTTAAATTTATGATGGCACTTACAAATTACACCTCTCAAACACTTACATGTGCTTGAAGATCATCGTTGAAGTGAAATTCACGGCCCGATGTAGCACATGAACATAAAATTAAGATATTCACGAATCAACGACGAGAAGTGATGTTTTGTTTCGACCAGCTCAAAGAACACTGCGTGGTGACTGTCGTACCGGCGCAGAGTGGAGCTTTAGCGCGCGCCCGATAGAGGGCAGGCGTGTTCCTTATTTACGTGTATCAGAAGGAAAACTTCAATATGATTGGTTGGTTCAAAAATCCGGACTTGACGTCATAAATTGTGAATTGTTCTCAACCCCTCTAAGGGGGTATTGGTTTTCTCCATAGAGACCAATGTATTTTCATGTTACCAGATTGTTCGATAACATGTGTGATTTTGTTGTACCACTCTAAGGAACAATGTGGTCATCACGCCTTGGTTCGCTATTGGTGGATGATTGTGTGACCCCTATAGCCAGTCAATGGCCGTTTTCTGTATTTATACGGCCTGCAAATCCAAGAACGGGGTCAGACGCTTGGAATCGAGAGAGGACTTCCCCATGGAGAAACAGGTCAGGCAGCTTGGTTATTTGTTATTTTCGTAATGTACTACCTTCCAGAATGCAGGAACGTCACTTTGACGTTTTTAGTCATTTATTTTGCAGTCACAATCATTTTGAAATAGAGCAATTTAATTATGCCTACTTAAACTTATTGGAATCAAGCTTCACTTTTCTTTGAGAAAGTCAGTGTTTGGTGAAAGGCTTGGAACCAACTTCTTACTTAAAATATAATGTTAATTTTCGAACATTAACGAAAACTTTTGCTCGCGCTAGTTCTCTACCATTTTGGTAGATTGAATAGGGGCAGTAATGGTTATGTTAAACCCATCATTTTGGTAGGAATATTTTAAAAAATTAATGTGGTTTCGGCCAGTTTAACTTTTCTATTTATTTTCGTTGCAATAATATATGGATTTGCAGGTGCGAGAGACAAATAATATCACTAAGTTAACCTAAAAACATTACAGACCTGTTGTAGTGGCCACAATCACCTGAATTGGCCACGAGGAAAACCGTGAATTTAAGATTTAATGTAAGTTCAGAGTTAAAGGCATTGAGTGCATTTGTGATGCCACGTATGTTTGCCACGTGCATTGTAATATTTTATGTAAGTTCAGAGTTAAAGGTGTTGAGTACATTTGTTATGCCACGTATGTTTGCCACGTGCATTTAAGATTTTATGTAAGTTCAGAGTTAAAGGCATTGAGTGCATTTGTGATGCCACGTATGTTTGCCACGTGCATTGTAATATTTTATGTAAGTTCAGAGTTAAAGGTATTGAGTACATTTGTTATGCCACGTATGTTTGCCACGTGCATTTAAGATTTTATGTAAGTTCAGAGTTAAAGGTGTTGAGTGCATTTGTTATGCCACGTATGTTTGCCACGTGCTTAATTTAAGATTTTCTATATACAAGTTTTTAACGTTTTGTATGTTGTGCGATATGAGAAAGATAAGACGCAGTATCGAATAAAATGCAATTATTGAAAGCTGGTTTTTTATCTGTGTAGAGTAGCGTTACCCTTGTTTATTTTTCAGATTATTTTCACTGTGTTTTGCTATGAATGGCTACAATTTTTCGCCTCTGTTGGTTGTCTCCTTATCTTTGTTAGGCAAAGAAAATACTGGTTGTTGGTATTGTTTTGAAATTGTGTTCTTGAGGTGTCCTCGGAGAATACCCGGTGCATCAAAATACATACGGATTCCAAGAACTAATCATGTTGCAAATTCTTAAGTACCACAAAACCCATTATCATCTAACATCACACACGCCAGAAAAAGTCTATAATTATAAAGAAACAGTATGTTAATACAAATGTAAAGAACTATTTACGGCTGTACTATCGAAGTGACATACATAGGACAACACTTATAATATTATTTTCAAAAATTTATATAAGCCTACATGACGCGTTTATTTTTCGCAGTCGATGCAATTCGCCCATTTGAAGTTTTGTTCCGCGGTAATTTCATGAGCATAAAGACGTTAGCGCGGCTGCCAAGTGCGGGACTACATGGCCGAGTGAAAGAATACGAGTTTTAGAAGTTTAAATAATTTTAGGCGTTTCTTGGCCACCTTCCGCGATATCGCTTTCAAACAAAACGCACTTTCTCCATTTTTGCCCGTGTCACAGTTATACAAATAATTTAATACCCTGGCAATTGCGAGTAAATTAACCCGTTCAGTCCTGAAATAACTTTCGAGCACAAGTGTTGCGTTTGTTTAATTATGTGGTACGCGATGTACTTGTGTCAGGCGTACTTCTCTCAGCCAATGAACATCGTATTGTGTGTTCGATGTTATCACCATTAACCATTCATAAACTAGAGTAGCACAATTTAACAAATCAGATGTCTCACAGCGGGGACGCTCAAAACTCTATCCGCTGATTCCTTGTTGTGTACAGTTCCGACCATAAACCATCTTCCAGGTGCAACAAGTCCTGGATCATGGACACGGGGACAAACGGGTTAAGATTTATACACTCTAAATCTGAATCCGTGATTTCAATCAGTAGAATTATTTAACTGAATCTCTAGTTAATGAACTATCTACTGTCGAATCAGTGGAATGCACTGGCGTTTTACTGCTGGACCAGTGCAATTCACTAATAATCAGTAAAAATTACTGTAGTAGTAGGATAATGTTCGTTCTGGGACACAGGCTTCAGGCTGAGACTAGACCTTGACCTCAATTTTTCCCATAGTTTCCCAAAATAGCCCATTATCACACAAAATCGTAAGCTTTAGTCCAAAAATGCCTTAAAAACTTCCCTTCTTTTTCTTAAAAATTTCTTGATTATCCCAAAAAAAAAAAAAAAAAGTAGACGTCACACAGACACTTCCCAAATCTTTAAAATAGCCCTGGTGCTGGGAGGATGGCCTCTCTAATCTTGAAGACTCGAATAGGACAGCCTCCCTTAGGCATGCCTTTGGGAAGCTGTCTTTTAGGTTGGTGCACAATTGAATTGCAGGGACGACTTCTCCCCCCCCCCCACAAAAAACTTAAGTATTTAATACACTCAATGGGTGTATTTTTATACATACCTAAAAATGTGTAAATTAACACCAACAATGTGCTTATGAAGCCATAGGTCTACATACATTCATGTATTTTCACCAAAGGCATGTTGTACACTCATTATTAAGAACATTTGTGTGAAATTACATGTACTTTAGTTATTTTTACAAACTACGCACACACAAAATGTAAAATTACAAAAAAAAATGTATGTGTAAATTTACACTTATTTTTTACAGTGTACCCTTAATCATGTCCGGACCGGATTGAACTAGGACTGAAATAAGATAATACAGTCCGCAAGGTACTCTGGGGTGTAGAATTTGGAGTGTATATTTAAGCCCTTGCATCACGATGGAATTTTCTTCTGGAGATTCCATGCAAGTTTTGCATGACCACTGGTGTAGATTGTTCTTTGGAGTATTTAGCTAATTGCTGGCCGTTCTCTCGGACGTTTTCGTAATCGGTCGTGTACAATTGTCGGTGGAAGTTTTCCCACAAGGTTGAAATTTTAGCCGATCAGGGTGATGAAGTGTGTTGTTTATGATGATAGCAATTTTATTTTGTTTCGAGAAAAAGTGATAGGCCATTGGACGCGAATACAGAGTAAATAGTAAATAAAAATCCGTGAAAATGTTTATAGTTGTAAAATCAAAACAAATGCACTCGCGTTTACTTGCGTGGCAACAAGAATTGTGTTACAGATTGTTCTGTGGTAAACTCCACAAATGTTTACGTGCAAGCTCGGATAGGAGGTCTCGTACAATCTTCCGTTGGGGCATGTGCATAAGCTTGTATCGTGGCAAGCATGTGTTATACATCTGAGTGAACTCAACTTAAAACATACAAGACGAAACTGTTATCATGTTGCATCACTATTCACAACAGAGATGATGGAAAATCGCGGAAATTTTTTAAGCCAACACATCTTCTATAACACTCTAACTAGTTTATTCTTTCATGGTTGGATGAACAAGGTCTTGACTCCGCTAAATTGTTTGCAGAACAATCACGAACGTTCTGCCTTATAGTATCGGAATCCTCATTGGCCAATTGAAACGGGGTAGTAGTTTCATACATGCATGACAGCCAATTAGGAAGGAAAACTGTCGAGCCTGTGTACAGTACGTTGAATCCTAGCAAACAGTCAACTTTTATAGCTATAAACCATCATCTCTAGTTATGAATAATTTTCAAATACTGTAAACAAACAGATAAATCTTCCTCGTTCAAAAAGACTGAGGTGAATAAAAGTATTAATAAGTCGAGGAATTAATTTTTTTCAGTCAGTCGTTTGTTCTGTATAGCTACATCCAAAATGCAGCTCTTTATTTTTGTTATTCAAAATTCTCTCGGCTTTCGCTTTCGTTTACAATTCAATTCAAGTTTCGACTCAACTATAAACTGTGAAATAATTTATATTTTAGTCCAGCCTTTCCAAGTTGCGTCCAATCCAAATTCTGTTGTAGCGGAAATATTACTCTACCTGGTGAATAATAACGAAATTATCGCAAGCCTACTGTAGTAAGCAGCCTGCCGTTCCCAATGTGTTTAAAATATGTATGTTATGCTCTGATGGTTACGAAGTACCTTTCGCCATCTCTGAGAGCCCTGCCGTCTTTGTCATTCAGCTTTTGTAAAAAAAAATGTCTTCAACTACTTAAACTTATTCGTTAGTTAAGACAAAATTTCTGGAAACTACCGAACACCACAGCCCAAATTTTTCTGATGGCCACAACTAAGTCTTAGTGATTATTCGGGAATTTGCATGTAGTAATTCATTAACTATAAAAATCAATATGTAACAATTTCACTATGTATTTAGAAATATAGTTAAGATCAAGTCCGTAGAAAAAGAGTACCACTTCGAGCAATATAGGCATTCGAGCCTTCGCGCCAGAAGCTATTTCGGCGACTCGCAAACCTTTCCATTTAACTTACGAGCGGCTGTACAGTTAGGGCGTTTGCACACACACCGACATTTATGGGACACCGATCCGACACCGGTGTCGGATCGGAGGTCCAGAGTTTTCATATGCACCGACATATTATCGGAGTCGGAGGTTAGTTTGAGTTTGGCAGCGTGACGAGCAAGATGTAAGTGTTATGTTCAACAGAAGACGTTACCTTCTGTATTTATTATACCTCAGGCGGAAATACAGTAAGTATAATGAAAGATGACACGGAGTGCATCCTATTCTTGAAGTTAGATATGCAGAGGGCTCTTTTTACACTCTGTTTGAAAAATTGCGAAAGCATGAATTATTTTCGTATGAGTACAGATATCTTCGATTACCTAGTGGAACGGTAAGGTAACATCATCAAGCGTCAGGATACTACAACGAGAGCATGTGTTCCTCCAAGGGAAATGAAGGCAGTCACAATAAGACGAGCAAAATCACACTGTGTACAATAGCAAGGATTGTATTGTTATATTCTGTTACATTACGAAAATAAACTGTTTTCATACAACAAAACCAGGTACGAAATACCAAACACTGCACATGGGCAGTGACCGCGAGTCTCTAGATGTATACATTGAAGTCTATTGCATATCGCATGTAAGGGTTTCCAATGCCAATGTAGAATGCGATGACAACTGCGAACAATTGGAACTTCCTAGCGACTCCAGCGGACCAGGGTGAAAAGGGCGTACAGGTGTTGGTGTTACAGGCATGTGGTAAGCATTCAATGTCGATGATTGGTACTGATCATACTGTATACTCTGTTAGGCATGGACAAGTGAGCTAGTATGGCTGTGACTGAAATAAAACCATACTATTGCTAGTCGTACCTATTTTCTGTTGCTGTTTCTTGTCCAGTTTGTCAAATTCTTCGTCTAGCATTGAGGATACTTTTGTCCAGGCCTTCTACTTCTCCACTATGTCTTTGTATTCATCCGCAGTTTTGTCCCACAAACATGGCCTGCACTCAACCAACTCGATCAATGACAACACGTCGTAATTGACTATGCATAGCAGTTTTGCGCAGATTACTTGTTGCACCAAACAACAAGACTCGGCTACTTGCACTCTACCACACGCCGCCGGACTGCTAAGTCGTGGCTGGCTCTAACATGTCGGGTGACGTATGCAAGCTCCCATTACGAAACATTGTTCTCGACAGCCAGACATCGGGCCGACATCCGATTTGTCGAGATCCAGTGTACTTTGCTCGCCGACAGCCAGATGTCGAACCGATAATTATATCGGATCCGACACTGTCGGGTGCTGTGTGCGAGTCTCCCATTGAAATACATTGTTCATGTCCGATATCGGTATCGGATCGGACTCCGATAATATCGGTGCGTGTGAAAACGCCCTTACCGATAAAATCGGTGCTGGCGCCGACACCGATATCGGTGTTTGAGTCTACTTTAGGACGGGACTGCCACACACACACCGACAATATCGGCGCCAGGGCTTGCAAGGCGATCAGTTTGTTGTACACTGCAGAACAAATAATATGGCTCACATTTGGAATAGGAATTTAACATTGTCTGTATTTGCTTCGTCTCCGGAGAAGACGTCAAAGCAGAGAGGAAGAGAATATTGGAAGCATCCAATAGTAGCCGCAATAATTCTTGAATACACTCACTATATACTATAAGGAAGACTGGGAGAGAATGAGAGAAAATACTTTAACCACTTTAGAATGAGTAGTTCTGCATTCGACTAGAATACACACTCAGGGTGGCCAATCACTTAATGTTTGAAAATTCTCTGACGTTTCCAGAACAAATATTGCATTTTTTCCGACAGCTCATTTTAGCTTAATCTTTGCTGTTAGCAAAATGTATCATTCAAATTGTATAATAAAAACTTAAAACATTTTTTATTTGTAATCTTGTGTGTTACCGCATTCCCCGAGGAAAACGGCACAAAATATTACATTGTAATTGTTTTTATACCTAAAAATTAAAACTCGACTTTTTATCAATTTTACAAAATTCTTTTAACTTTCCTTGCTTTTTCTTCTGACCAATAAAATTTCCTGACTTTTTTAGGTTTTTCCTACTGTATCTGAATTCCGAACAATAGCAATGAAGACAAGCCACCACTACAATTTCACAACATGCAAGGAACTTTGGAAAGAGACGCTACGGAAACAGCTCTATTCACCCTTTTTGAATCAAATATTAGAAAGATCACCCCATGTATGACGTGTTTGGTTGTTTCCTAAATATGCTATGTTGCTATCACAAGCGTTTTATACTGTGTTTAAAACAAAAAATTACCTTATGTTTGGTTGAACTTAAATTTTACTATTATTTTATCTATAAATCGTAATATTCATATATAATTAATATGAACAAAAAGAGAGAAAATAGGTGTGTTGGAAATACTTAGTAATAAATAGATCTTATGCAAAATTGTATTTAGTTTGCATGAGGCGGAGTAATATCCTTGAAGTATAACTTAAGCAGGGCTTCAGAAAAGTGTGGAATAACCAGGAATGGCCCATAGAAAGAAGTCTGCGCATCTTTTCTGCGCACCGATATCGGTGTATTATCAAGCGGGGGGGGGGGGTGCCGACATGTTGGCTTTCATCCTGATATCTGTGTCGTGTCGGCCGGGTGTAAGGCCCGGCTATTAGATTACACGAAATTTCAGTACCTCCGATATCGGTGTCGGCGCCGACCCCGATTTTATCTGTACGTGTACGCCCGCCCTACTGCAACCGACCAGCAAACTATTCTAACCTCGAGAAGAAAATCTGTGGCCAGCCGAGACTTGAATGCACCAGTTTACACGAGAAATATGTGTTCACAGCCTTACATTTACCAGAAGTTACGCATTGAGCCTCCGCCTTGGAGGAGAAAACCCATTCTATACGGATGGTTTTTCTGCTGATTTTTTATCGCTTACAACCTTTTTATCCTCAGCAAACAACGTATGCCTTGTTCTTTTAGAAGCAACATCGAGTATGAGAGGTTACGCGTATCTGGAACTTTGTGGTTTTCCCCCCACCTGGTTTTAAAACTTTGTCAGCGCATTATGCATGCTTTCCAAAATCTCAGTCATTAGTCCATTCACTGTTACTTCCAACTTTTCTGAAGCCCTATTAAAGCTCTACTTTTATACTACTGTATTCCTCCAACTCGTGTAAATAAACATTAGCTAAGTCTAGAAAATTACACCAGAGGGCCATCGCACCGGATTCGTGCGCGCTCAGTTTAATAATATTTTGAATAAGAACTATTTCTTATTGGCCAATACCAACACACCTATTTTCTCACCGTTTTGATGCATACTGTTTATAAATGAAACTTAACTTAAAAATAAAATATAAGTAAAAGTTCAATATAACTAAAAATATGGTACTTTATGTTAATAGAAGTAGTAAACGATTGTGATACATTGCATTTTTAGGAAACGACCAAACATGTCATACATGGGGTGATTTTTCAGTTTTTCAAAGTTTCCATTCAAAAAGTGTAATGAAACCCGAACAGACTACAGCTCGAAAGGACTAATGATAATTATTTTACACGTAACAACATACATGTACTTATGGAGTTCAAGTGATATACATCGGCATATATTACTATCCAGACATTAGAAACATATTTCCAACACTTGGAGAGTTAGCTAGCTGAGCAAGTCTCTTATCTACAAATACTCACACAGAGTGCTATTTTTTTTTTATCTGGCATCGCTTCCTTATGGTACAGTAACGACAATCGTAAAACTGGCCGCTATCGCTCATAAATCTATTCGCTGCGATAAAACGCCACTGATTGCGTTACCCAGAAGCACGGTGCCAAGCAGCTCACACGCCTAGACGGTCGTTAGTCATCGAGTGGCTGAGCCGTGCGTGTTGAGTAAACATAAATGCATTTCTCGCGCCGGTGACTATTTACAAAAAGGGGGGGGGGGGGTGGTTAGTGTATAAAATGGTGGAGGGGCGTCGGGAAGTGGCCCTTATCTCCCCCTTCCCCCCCCCCTGCCCTTCCCTACAAACACACACACAAGACATTTCAACTTGTGTTTGTTTGGCCGGCTGCTTGGCGGGGGGTCGTACGGCAACCTTCACATGCGGATCATAATAGATTATCGCCTTAACGGCAGGGAATGAAGAAAAAAAAGTGCAAAGGCCGGCAATTGGTTGAGAAAAAATGAAATTCGTGCTATCACCCTACTTAACAAACGGAATATTTTACCTTACGAAAAATTTTGGCGAAGTACTGTACAAGCCTACTAAGAAAATATCTCTAGTTTCCTCACTGATAAACACTGCGTAACTGCCTTAATACCGTCCATTCACAGTTTCTGAAACAAACCTTTGAAAAATTATCCCATGTATGGCGTGTTTGGTTGTCTCCTAAATTTCTCATGTATCACAAGCGGTTTACATTTGTGTTAAAGGCTGTTCAGATATAGTGAGAACTTTTAAATTCGACCTTAGAAAAAAGTGAAGTCATTACCCTTGCCTGCATATATTTCAACGGGCGCCCGAAGTGACATGAGCGCAGTAAAGTTGGTAACGATGGATGGGAAACGTTCCATATCTTAACGCCGAATAAAAAGCGTTAGGTAATAATTTCTGATAACTTAAATTATTTTTAACGGTTTCTGTTTTTATTTTTAATGCACCGAAGTGTAAAAATTAGTACTTTTTTTTAATATTTACTTTTCTAATAATTTTACCGTTTCACTTAACCGACGCATGAACAAAGTGATGAAACCCATAACAATGTTAATTTTACATAAGTTGGAAGATTACACAACGTGCATACTAGTAGATTATAAGAAGGGCTTTCAAAAGTGCTCATTTTACCGTGAATAGCCTATATAGTTGATTCACGATAACTTCGGCCTTTTCTGAAGCCCTGCCAAATTTCTACTTTTGGTCACTGATTACGTATCCTTCCGCTGCACGTAAACATAAACACTGCCACGTGACTTCTACTTTTACAACTGTCAAATGTGTTGGTTGCTGTTTACAGCTGTTCAAAGAATCAGGTCACGTCATATTGCAGAAACCATTTCCTATGAATGTTCACAATGTAGGTATATAACAATATTTTGGTCAGCTTTATAACTATTTGATATAAATGATATAGCACGTTACACATAATACACATTAATTTTTTTCCACGACGGTGTTTGTTACAACTGTGGCGTAAACAACAGTAGTATTTAACCTGTTGTAATTAATATGTGAAATTAAAACGAAGGGACAACCAGTCCAACGAAACGACGCAGTAAATTCAAGCACGCAACTCGTGTCGCTTATTTATTGTACATCGACAAACGTAAAAGATAGCGGTAAACACGCAAACACATAGGCCTGCCGTAATATTTATTCCACTAATATTTACATGCATTGGTACTTACTGGTTTGTTGGTTTATTTTATTATTTATTTAAATTTATCTGGGCGGGCTTAGTATGTCGTTGGGATTGTTGCAGACATTCAAATAACAGAAACGTAAGCTCGTTACACAACTGTTTACCAAACACCTAGCGCAAAGGTACAACGTTGTGATAAACAGACGTGAAGGTAAATAATTAATTTCGTCATAACATCAGTTCATGGTTAAATAGTATAAATGTTGCACGTATTTGAAATCAACACACAAACCTGGTCTGCGTAACGATTACAACGCAGCCACCACGCCCTTTAATACGCAACGATCACAACACATTTCACTCTGCCGTAAAAACACATATTTATCACAACATTGTAACCTCCGTAGGATGTTAAAAAAAACACGAGTACGAACTTGACGCTTCATTGAGAAACATGCCGTGTCATTGTATGTCGCCCGCCGCCGCCATATTGGGAACACTTTCCACACCACGTCTGCCAATCTGCTGGATTTGTAAGTGTCGCGCAACGAGCTGTGTCGCGCCATCGCATCTAAAATATGTCGTTGCATCTAAATAACATATAATATGTATTTAAACAATAAAATCTCGTTTCAGTTGTAAATTACAACCTCAGACATCATTACTGTTACTGTAATTAGTATGAGATGTGCTGAAATTAGAAATAACAAAATGTATACCTTTCCTACACAGGTGGTACGATCTTCCCGAGAGAGAGAGAGAGAGAGAGAGAGAGAGAGAGAGAGAGAGAGAGAGAGAGAGAGAATAGAGACAGAGAGAACGAGACAGGCACACACTGCTTCGCTTATTGAAACTTTATTCCAGACGGGAAAAAAAACGCCAACCTACACACGGGAATTTGCGCGGATATTTTTAACTGCAGCAATGAAATGTGTTTCCGTCAGTGCTACCTAACAATAAAAATATATCAATTGGCAACGTTTAACTTACAAATAGTATACATAAAACGAGGTTAAAAAATATTATAACTGTGAACTATATCTTACCGGCCATTGCTAACACGTCGCTGCTCTCGTTGTTAATTCGTATTTAATACGAAATAAATATTACAAGTTCTATAAGATACTAAGGTAAAGTTTCATTTACTCAATAATACAGTACTCTTGAGTTAATCACAGTGTTAAATACTTGTGGAATACAAGTTATTGGAAAAACGGGTTGGCATAATACGCCTAGTATGATTTTTCAAAGGTTCGATTCGAAAAGGCCGAAGAAAGCGTGAATGGACTATAACAAACAAGTGCCTTATTTTCCGTTAAACTGAACTTTCACTTATATTCCACCTATAAATTATAATACTTCACTTGTAGTTAATATGGCGAGAAACAGAGTGAAAATACGTCCGTTGGTACTGCCTAGTAAGAAACAGTTATTATACAAAATACTATATAACTGAGTGCGTACGAATGCGTTGCGTTGTCCGATTGGTGTAGTTCCCTAGACTCGGTTAAGCTTTGTTTGCACGAGGGGAAGGACTATTCTGAAAGTACAACTTTATAAAAGTTGAAAGTAACAGACAAAGGATTATAAGGCGACTCTCACGTTAAGCATAACTTAAAATGTGAAGTGAGCAACTGTGTATGTCTGAGGAACTTAAAATTTATTTTTATAAGTCTGCATAAAAAGTGCTACTAAAAACAAACACAACGAAGCTTAAGAACTGAAAATTGAACACTTGTAAAGGGTAGAAATTAAAAAAAAATGTATCTCAAACGACGGCGATGGCATGAACTGCTAAACATCCCCCTAAGTTAATGCACCGCTTGGGTAATAATTAGTCTCACCGAGCTGGTGTAACAACTTCGTGCGACTGAATTCTATGGCAGTAAATGGTATAGGCTATTTTATCAATGAAGAAATGAAGACGAGCGGGCAAGTTATACTGCCACCACGTTTGATGTGGCAAAACAGGGGTAGACAAGCTGGCCACTAATCGCTTGTTCTAAGTTTTCGCAAGAAGACATATAACTCGACAAAAATTTTCATTGCAAGCACAAAGTTTACTTGAGAAGGCTAAAACTAAAAACTCACGGGAAAAAAATTAATTTTATTTTAATAAGAGCCCTGTGGTATGATTGTAAAAACCGTTTTTAATACAAAACAAAAATTGTTACTGAGGGTTATCCTTAAAAGATAAACATATGCTGTCGCGGAATTTTTTTTAGGCATTTTCAAGACCTACAATTCCTATGGTTTAGTCAGCTTAAGCTATGTAAGCACCCGGAAAGCGGCTTTTCAGACTTGATTAAAAAACGTCGACTTTCTCTATTATCCTTGCATTAAATATTAATGTACTATATACCTAAATCTTCCTCAAGGAATTCTCCAACTGATGGTGAAAACGGCATCAAAATCCGTCAAATAGTTTAGAAGCCTTAGCCGAATACACAGACACACGCGGCCGTGCGACTTTTGTTTTATGCTATGTATAGATAAGTATAGAATGTTCACGGTAAAATGAGCACTTTTGAAAGCCCTGCTTAAGATCTACTTGTATGCACGTCGTGCATTCTTACGCCTTTTGTAAAATTAACGTTGCATGGAGTTCATCACGTTATTCATGCGTCGGTCAGGCGAAACTGTGCAATTATTATAAAAGTAATTACTATACAAAACTGGTCATTTTTATACTTCCGTGCATAAAAAAAAAAAAGAAAGCGAAAGAACTAATTTTAAGACATCACAAATGATTACCAACTATTTTTTACTAAACTTTAAGATATGGAACTACTTTCCGACCACCATTACCAATTTTACTGGACGCATGCCACTCAGTGCGTCCGTTAAAATATATGCAGGCAGAGGCAATCACTTTTTTCCAAGGTTGATTTCAATAGTGCTCACTTTAGCGTGAACAGCCTATACAAGTTCAATTTAACTATAATATTACATGCATTAATGTTAACAAAAGGAATATAACGTTTATGATACATGGCATATTTAGGAAACAACCAAACACACCGTACATGAGGTGATTTTTGAGAGGTTGGTTCAAAAAGAACCCGCGTCTGGCAGGAGACTGCGCCTAGTGATGGGCGGAATCGAATCATTCTCGAAATCGATATTCATTCGAATAGTCTCGTTTGAAAAATAATCAATAATTCGGATTCCTTCTCCGTTTGCGTCATTGCGTCTTAATCGAAAGGGATGAGTGTCAATGCTGCCACAAGTTAACAGTTCGAAAGTACCTTTTATGAAGCGAGTAAATTATTGGCGTATTTGACTGAAATTATGACACAGGTGTTTATAAGAAGTTATAATATTTATTTGTTTTTGAAGAAGGTAACATTTTAAATTCTCGATCATTTTTCGTCCTAATGTGTATCCTAGAGCTGTCGTAAACCTTTAGAAATGAGACAGAGATGAGCGGGCGGTCGTCTTTACCAGAGGGGTGACAGTATATAGGGGCTTACAATCGTGTTATCTGAAGTAAGTGCCTGTGGAAACACCAACATAGACATTTTACCACTAGAATTAATGTTTTTATGCAACAGAGCTGTTTTCTGTCAAAAATATTAGTTTCTTCTACATCAAACGTACTGATTTAACCTACATATCTTTTAGATGCTGATTTAATAACTTCTTAAAACGATTAGAAATATTTAATCCGTTCATCGCACTGCTTGTGCAAGGTTTATTCCATTCTGTTGGTCACATTTGGAGGTGAAACTAACGTACATGTCTTACAAGACAGAGCTAACTAAAACAGCATAGCACATGCACATTTAATTGTTGCCGAAAAGAGCATTCGGCAACTAAATGGTGTTAGTCAAGTAGGTTCTAATTACGTGATTTTAAAACTTCGTTCTAGAACCTCTCAAGAATAAAGCAAGTCGTAAATATGCCGCAAATGCTACCCGGCGAAAAAAAAAACTATACAACTTTCTTTTTTGTAAATAAGACACTTTATTACACATTGATTACACCGTTATGTAGGCTATTAACGGGGGGAGTGAGCACTTTGGAAAGCCCCCTCATTTGGAATAAAACTCAATAAATATACTTTATTTTAGCCTTAGGCGTTAATTTCCGAGTGCGGTGGTATATATAGGCTGTGTTTATTACTTGCATGGCAACACGTATTTTAAAAATGTGGTTGACGGATATAAATGCCTGAAAGTAAAAAGTAACTAGGTCTTCAAAGGTGCTCACTTGACCGTGAAAATCCTATAAATAATTACTTCAATTAAGCATTTTTATCACAAAATAATCATTAAAAACTATTATTTATGTTTTATTATACTAAGTGGTTATTTTTCGTAACACATGTCTGCTGTTGTTATTAGTCCAAGCGCCTACCACCCCTGAAAGAATTTAAAATAAGTTACAACATGGAAGTGTCGACTCTTGTGCTCTGTGGTCTTCGCCTCGGCCACCGACGTCACAGCCAAATGCAGAGGTGCCACCTCGGCAGAGCTACCGCCTAGCGCCTCCACAGCGCAGCCAGATCCTTATCGCGGACGCCAAGAAACGGATGTATACACACCACCAGTGAAGAGCTTGCCGGCCAACGTCGCCATCGACATCGATTGCTTCCCCTCTTTGCCCTTCATTTTTTTTTAACTCCAAGATACTTTTTTGTTTTGTTTTTATTCCTGCAATCTACCTTGGGGCCCGATAACGTCATTTTGTTGCGACGAACGCCTGGAGGGAGAGTACAAGAGGTGGAAGATTGAAGAGGGGGGGTAAACAGTGGTGGCCATTGTTGTCAGATCTCGCAAGCAGACAAGAGGGGTTGGCCGTGCTATCAGGGGAAGCCACAAGCAAGGCAGGCAGGCAGGACGGAGAGTCGCGCGCGGAGAGACAAGGCAACAAGAGTGAGAGAAGAGCCCTTATCAATGGTAGTTTTGGGAGCAGGAATAATACTCCGCACACAATACACAGCATCCGAGTTATCGGCCATCAACATCCTCCGCCAGCAAATATCGCCCAGATACGATACCGCGCGCGGCTCGGGGTGCTACATCCTGGAAACTTGGGCGGCGATAAGCACTTCCATCCCATCCACACGCTCCCACAGATAACAAGCGACGGCCTCTGGAGTGAGCTGGAAAGAGGTAGTGGGGGTAACGCGGACCAGATAATTACACAATGGGCTCCCGCCGTCAGACAGAGCGACGCTTTCCATTATATCAAGATGCGAGGCGCACAACCCCCGAGCCCAATATCACAATGCGTCAGCCGCTTTTTGTTTTCTTGCACGGGCGTGTTTAAAAAATTAAAAAAAAAAAAACCGTCTCGAGAACACCCACTCATGTTCTGTCCCTTCCAAGAATAATTTTTTTTTAGAATCTGCGATAACATGGGAAAAACCTCCTAAATAAACTATGAGAACAGGAATGGTTGCATTAGCGAAATGCATCAAATACCTCTGGGGCCTGAAAATTGTTGGCAGTTGGCAACGGTACACTTGGTACACGTCTGAACCAGATGTTTAAAAAAAATATTTCAGATAATTACATGATAAACCATACTATAAAATAAAGACGCTTTGGAAACTCTCAGCGTGTAATATAAAACAATGAATGCCTTTTGGGGAATCTGTGTATTTATTAGAACGGTTAGAAATTTCCATGCTATTTTTAGTCAGTTACGACGAGACAGCGTTTGTGTATAAAATAAAGATTTTTCGGTTTCAATTGTACCTTGGGCAAAATCATATAGAAATTTTACGCGTGTGAAAAGAGCGATGCTGAAATATATCTAGATATCTAGATATTTCTTCCAAATACATTTTTTTTTAAGACTATAACTTCAAGAATGTTTATCTAGTCTATCAAAATTAAATATTTTAATCTCAAGGATGAAGGTCAAATCTTTGAATTTTCTGCAAGACGCGAGGAAGAAATTGGGTTGTAAAACTTAAACTGCAACCTCAAAGTTTTTTTAGTTTTTTTGAATGAATGGTACAATAGGGGTAAATGACTACATGGGGATTTTTGGACATTCGCCATTACGATGCAGATGTCTGTCATAGAACAATTGGATTGAGCACGAAAACAATTCTTAAATAAGACAAGTAACATATGGACGAGAAAATAAATATATGTATACAACACTGTAACATTCCAAGAGTGAATAGAGTCGAAAAACAGTAAAGTAACTCATTTTTTTTGGACTAACACAATTTACGTTAAGTTGCATCGCGACTGTATAGGTAGTTGAATGGTCAATCGAGGTTGTAAAGGTTAATGTTTAAGTTTAGCTCTAGCTGTGAACATACAAATTCGCTCTTGTTCACGCCGCCTGCCACCTTATCCATTTTATAGTCTGTTCACGGTAAAGTGAGCACTTTTTAAGGTCCTTCCTATAGGTATTAACTACTAATAAATACATTTTATGGCAGCTTCAGACATTAACTTTTGGGAGTGGTGGAATGTATACACTATGTTTGTTGGCCACACGGCAATGTTTATATTCAAAAGTGGCGGAAGGATAGCAATTGGCTAAAATGCAAAATTTAGCAGGGCCTTTAAGTGCTCACTTTACCGTGAACAGACTATACTATGAAGCCATGGCTGTGTTACCATATCAGTTTTCCTTGTTAACACGTCGCTAGTTTACTAGTAAGAACTAATTTACAAATAAGAAAACAACTAGATGACAGGCCAAACGGGTGAAAATTATTCCTGATGTTTCTAAATAAACGTGTACTTTTTTTCCCATCAATATATTAATTTTAATTTCGCACTGCGTAAAGTAATGTCTGGTGCAACATACGCAGAAAATGCAAAAAGTTATATTGGCAATTATTTCTCTTTAATATGTACAGTACGATTTTTTAAATTAGGTTATTGCTTGTTTTCACGTAACTATTATTACAGCAAAAAAAATGCCCAATACAACGCAAAAAAAAAAAATCGCGTCTGTACAACAGTATGAAACAATATGCAATCGGCAATTAAAAAGTTTCCAATATTCTAATATATTAATAACATATTTGTGATATATATAAAAACCATCGGATAAAACTATTTAATCAATATTTTGTAACGTTAAAAAAGGCTAACGTAACATGTTGTTCTTTCGTAAGCGCGTGTTCCTGTATGCATGGAAATAATGGTACAAACGTTTAAAGTTCTGTGTTACTTCCCGAATTCGTAACTATTAGATCTAATACATAAATTACACAAACTCTCTTCAGACCCACTAACTACTTCAATATTTAATTTTCATGTATAACTCATGAACACTACCGTGGGAGGTTTTAATGAACTTGTGAAACAGGATTGCAAATTTCCATTTAAATAACTGGCTGTGGCTTTATTGTTTTACTCTGAATGTAAACAATAATAATGCCTATTAAAGGCTTATTATATAATGCAATTTTATAGAGGAAAAATAACATATTTGTGGCGTGCATGCTTTTTAAACGACCTGTGTAAACGATTACACGCAAATATAGTAACTTGTTTTAAATTTATATTAATTATTACACTGAAAATATTTTTTGAGGTAAAATTTCACATTATAGAGGCTGTTCACGCTAAAGTGAGCACTTTTTAAGGCCCTCCCAAAAGGCTTTAACCACTAATAAACATATATTATTGCTGCATCAGACATTAAATCTTGAGGATGGTGAAATGTATACACTGTGTTTATTCGTCACAAAGCAAAGTTTATATTAAAAAGCAGCAGGAAGATGGAAATGGATGAAAGAAAAAATATAGAAGGGCCTTAAAAATTGCTCACTTTACCGTGAACTGTCTATATTAAAAAGTGACCTAAATTTTGCAGGGGTAACTGAGGTAAGTACGTAATTTACATATTGGCATTATTTTTCTTTTGTCATTTTGTCCAGTATTTCATATAGTTGGAGCAAATACAGATTCTCTGCATGTTTTTATATTATACAACGAGACACATTTGCGAGAGGAAAAAATCAAGCAGACGTAGAAGGCGTTATTTTCTACTGGAAAAGGGACAAAAAATTTCAGACTTCATGATAAAGTAAATAATATCTCGGTATAGGTGGCATCCTCAATGAAACCTTAAAAGTTATTTTTAAAAAAATAAACACGATAATTTTTACTACGGGCACAATCTGTCAGCCCAAATTAAGTATGAATCAGAATTTTTTTTTTTTGTATTATAAAGGCGACCGCTAATGGAGCTGCGACAAAACTATAAACTGTATTTTTAAATGTTCACGATTTTCTAAAGTAACGTGGCTACACTGGTAATGATACAAGTTACCGTAATGGCTATCGAAAACTGGCGTACGTTAAATTTATATTTAACTGCGTGAAATTTGGGACACAAAATGCTTCTCCGGAAGTTGGCAATGTTTTATTTAACATTCAACTGGCTACACTACATATTTTTCCTACTTAATGTTTCCAACCCATTCGGTGTATTCATACTACATACAGTACGCCATCGCGACTTTATAGAACATATTCACTGCCAAATTTATTTTCAACGCAATATTTTTTGAACGCTGAACGCGGTCAGAACAGTACTTCGAGAAATGTTTTAAAATGTTGATACCTTCGCCCAGTGTTGCTTCAAATCGTGAGACGAGAATGTAGGTCCCTAGAATTGTTCGATAAAGTATAATTACACTAACACGTTGGGTGTTGCAAGTAGATCAAGCAATTGCAGAGAAAAAAAAATCAGTTATAAAAATCACAGTACAAGTTACATGTCAATAAAGTCCACAATGCCTCACGTTAACAAGCACTTGCTGTGTGCTTTGTCTTTTTAAGTTTATATGTTAAGAAGGTAAATTGAGCTAAACAGTTTTTTTTTCTTTTAAAGCAAAAGCAGAACAACTAAAAGAAAAGGATCATCCCTGAGGTCTGTTTTCGTAAATTTTGTGGGGAACTGTTTTGCCACCTTGGTGCGGTTATTTCTCATAATATTTCACACCGCATTAACACAAAAATGTACGGCGTCGGAATCAGTTTAACAGAACCACGCCACTTTAATAAAATATTTTCTCGAAAAGTTAGTATAAACAACTATCTACGATTGCCAGTTGTGGGTCTTCCTGTATTGGCCTTTGATAAAATTTTGAAATACGATCAACTTCTTAACATGTGAATGTATGTTCCGGTGGCATACTTAATTCACGAGGAGAACGAAATGGTGTTAGAAAGCCGGCGACAAGACAGGAACAACGCTATTTCACTGTCCGTCGGCCACGCATTTCCAACAAAGGAATGCGCACAATTACGGTGAACAGGCTCTTAAAACGCCACAACCACCACCTGCTTGGAACACACAGTGGCAGGCTACACACACGCATAATTACTGGAAAAGAGGGGAGGAGGCAAGGGAGCGTTTAAACTGTTTTATAACCTACACGCTGTTTTTATGGATGGATTCAAATGACCACAGCTGCTTCCTACGGCCCGGACATGACTTTTACAGCCGGTAAAACCTTGATGCGGTCGCCGGCCAGCGGAGCACGGAAACGACACACGATTATTTCGGCTTCCAGACACAATAAAATACCTAAGGGAATGGTGCACGAAAGCAACATATTTACCCGAATTTTCAATATAATTCGTTTTCCAGTGGGTGTGTTGATTTTTTTTTTTTTTTTTTTTTTTTTTAATCCACAAGACGCAAATCATAATTTTCTATGCCTTTTTACGTTGTTAGATATTACCTACCGTCATTATTCTCGGAGCACAGGCGGAAAAAAAAAAAAGAAAGAAAAGAAAAGGTTTTCTTTTCTTCATCAGTGCTTCGAGAATAACGAACACAGTGAATTTGTAACGACGTAAGAAGGTGCTGAAATTTGTTATTTACGTCTTGTCGAAATAAAAATTTTGAAAAATCCGCAGTAAAACAAGTTATAACAAAAGGTATATGAAGCATATTCCTGCATTGGCAGGGCCTTTCAAAAATTCACGAAACACTTGTGTACATGTGTTTAACGGGCGGGATTATTTTTTTTCTTTTGTTTACAACAGCACAGCAGGCAAATTTAATTAGAGAAAGGTTGTATTTATGCAGTGTTCATATACATAGTTGCAACAAAAAGGATTCGTAACCCCATTTTGTACAAATTGCCATATACGAAATTGTTAAAACGATACCATGTTTTTCAATATTCAAAATATCAACGTTTAGTTATTTTGAAACGAAGATCTGTGTGTAGAGTTACTATTTTAAAACTCAAATCAGTGTAGTATGATCTGCGTATGCAATGCAGAAAGCATATTCTTAAAAAAAATCAGTGAGAAATTATAATCTTATATCATAGTAGCATTTAGAACGTTACGAAGGACATGTTCAAAATTATGTGTTAATTTAAGTTATGGTATTACCTTAATTTTTATATTTGTAATAGTTATGACCGCACAGGCGTGTTTAAACGAACAGAGAACTAATGACTGTCAACTGTAAACGAATCAAAACATGCTACCTAAACAGCAAATTACTAAATGACAAATTGCCCAGTTCGAACACGACCGTAGATTAATTTTTGTGTCAAGAGTCCAACACCAAACTGCTAATCAGTCAAACAGGCAACATTATTAGGATGATGAGGTGCGGCATATTTCGCCGAACCAGACAGAAATACGCTTACACTTTGTAACAGAGACGCCAGAATACGTGCAAAAACTCGGAATGCATCAGACTTCTGAAAAAAGCGCAAAACTTGCGGCAACATTTTTACACGGGAAACTTTTTTAACATTTGCGCACGCGTGCGCCTTGTAATCCACAACAAAACAATTTGGCGCGAAAGTTTCGAATACGGCAGTGCTTCGTTCGAAGCGGGTGCGGTTAGAAGTTGCAAAGTATTCAAACTGAAATGCAAATACTATGCAACTGCTATGTTCACGAAAAAAAAAAGGGGGCACTCAGAATTATATGGCAAACAAATACACGCACACCTAACAAGATTTAAAATTGTTAAATTTACTTACGTTTAAGAGGTTTCGGGTTGCTCTGCTTCCTTCGAGACATCGTGTGTGAAGACTTCACCAGCTCAGCAAACAGGCCAGTCAGTCCATCAACAGCAGCTATTTGTTTATTATCATTGTTAACAATCACATGATGCACCTAGTGACATCATTGCCCAAGATGGCTGCAGGGAACGGAAGAACTGTCACTTTTTGAAAGTTGTTTGTTGACGTCAACATAATGGGATACGTGATCAAAACACCGCACCAGAAATCGATTCTCGGCGAGCACGTTGTCAAGACGAAGAAGCCGACGTCTGTACAACACTACGTAAACACACCGCGTTTGTTTAAAATATTCGCAACTAGAATTGAGGAAAAGCCCTAGTCCAACGCGAGGGGAAGCGTGTACAATGAGAAGACGACCATTTTATTTTCCTTGTGATGTTACATGAGATTCTTAAATGGCCGCGCGGTTTTGAGACGTACGCGGGAGCTGTACCACGCGACGCGCTTCGCCCTACTTCGCCTAGAGCTCCGCCATCTACCGTGGCTTGAGAGCGACTGCCGGAGCGTGGCAACCTTCATTTGTCTCGGCCCTCCCCGCCGGCAGTTCCTCTCCAGCCCGCCAGGGGCGCTGCCGCCGCGCGCTCGCTCGTGCCGCTTGTCTGTTACCCGCCCGCCTGCGACACATCCTTCCCAACGTTTTACGCGCGCTAATTAATGCACTAATTAATAACTTTGGCTTTACGTTTAAGTGTATCACTACAGTCTTTTCCTGGCATCTTCACGCTTTTTGAAACAAATCTCTGAAAAATCTCCCTTGATGTAACATGTCTGCCTGTTTTTAAAGTAAACCATATACCACAAACGTTGATATTGCAGTATTATATTTTGTTATTCAGTTATTCTTCCATTTGTATATTATCTAAACATTATAATACTAATTTTGTAATCAATATAAGTTTGAAGCAGTGAGAGCAATGTTGTACTGCATTGGCAACAGCTATTAAAAAACAGTATAGACCACGGTATAAGAAGGGGAGATCTGGACACTTCCTATCCCAGTCAACATACAAAAATGCTACACTTAATGTCGCCGCTTAGTTCTGCCTCTGCCGAGCGCTACGTGTCGTGTATTAACACCTTGACCTAAGGCTATAGTTTGTTCCTATACCTAATCACGCTACAAAAATGCCAAAGATAAACATTTCAGAGAGTTTTGTTGAGGCAATTTTTTATGCAGGTGTTTGACAAGTCCAAAATTATTAATTATGCTCATTATAAAGCATAGATGTGCTATGACTATGCTCTAATCTGAGTTACACCGAGACATTAAAAATAATGTTTTAAATCAAACAGTGTTAGTTCCTACCAGAATTCTTATTCATTTTTATTATAAAGGTGGCTTATACTATTTCGGACCTAATAATACTTTTCCTCAGCTCAAGTAACGTTTCTTCCCCTCCATAATTTATTAACGTATTGTTGGTATCAACCAGAGATGTATTCAACGAATTAAGTATAATCAGAGCAAATAAAATTAATAATTTTGATATTTTGACGATTTTTGCAAATTTTATTTTGTCTGAGGCACATTAACTATTTGTATTTCCATGCAACCAAATAAAGTATGTTGACATTGCAATTTTCCTGACAAGTTTACTATCTGTGTTTGCTAACTCAAGTGTAAATATGTTATTTGGTACTTGGTTAAGTTATTTTGTGTGACATACAAATTATATGTCAGTTGTGAATGTGTGTAGCATAGTGCCTTCACAAGTTCCTTACTGTTCAAACCACAAACCAAAGCAACATGAACTGTAGAATAGGGTTCTCTACAGCCTTTGACTGAATATTACATGCTCTATGTAATGCATCGTATTAGCACGATTACTGAAAAAAAATAGATTATGAAAATCATTAATGCCTGTGGCATAAATTAATTGCCGCTGATGTGGTTATGAACCAGAGCATGTTTCCTCCGAGTCACAAAAATAAGTATTGCCACTCCTCCGCTTTTCCCCTGGCCGGGCCCCAGGCCATGCTTAATCTCATTTCCATGTACACTGATTTAATCCTAGATTTGTATGTGCTGTCCTAATGCTATTGATTTTTTTTAAGAGAACTGTAATATACTACCAGTTTAATTTATCTTTTGGTCGAGCTGCGCAATATAAATTGGTTAAATATAATGTGGTATATTATTAATTCGACAATTGACTTTATTAAGGTCTTTTCTTGCAACTTCCATAGTTATGTCGTTGTAGGGGGAGGGAGGGCTGTCTGAGACCTCTTAATTTCAAAAGTGTTTATATTGCACGCATGCACACTCACATGTGTGCATGCATACAGAATTAATTACTATTTACAACACTGCTTTCTCTTCAATTAAAAAACATGTAAAATCAAATGCTGTAAATCTCATAAATTATTTTTGAAATATTGTCAATGTGCTACATTAAAACTGTACACATTGACAAAGAAACAATGCTCTGAAAAAATTATTTGGTGCTGCAACAACACTTGTATATAACATAAAAACCATCTGTTTGTATTTGTGAGCAATAAAATAGTCCATTACCTACACAAAATTATATTGTAGAATGCATTTGTTGCTACAAAAATGTCATCTGGTTAATTCACTCAAACCATCGAGCCTGTATTCATTGTTGATATAGACTAGAGTGATTTGTTTTGAACACATCTGGCATGTGATGAAGGGAGGTGTATAATCATTATAAACAACCATGATGCTTGGATGAATACTGTATTTAATGATTACTTTCTAAGCCCTTCTGCTAATCAACAGGCCCTAATGTTCTCCCACTTACAGTTTGTGCTGTTATCAGTAATATTGATAACGTCAGTGCTTTCATATTATGTTAAGTTCTCTGTTAATATACCTATATGTTATTGCATCAAATATTTTTTTTCGGGATGTCTACAAAGTTCCCAGACTTAAAAAAGGTGCGAGCCAACGCATTTTCCTGGATGCCCTCCATATTTAAGCAAAAAAGTCCCCCCCCCCCCCCAAAAAAAAAAAGTCCTGTAAAATTACAATTCCCTGTGAGCAAAAAATTTTGTCCATATACATCAGCATGTGATAAAATTACTGCAGGTATTGTAGACTGTTAAGTATTAAGTGATTCTACAGAGAATGCAAATAAATTGTTACAACCGCAATCATCTTGGGACACTAATGTACCAGAACACCATTCCTGTGACGTAGATCCATCATACAGCTTATTCGTTGAAATATTAAAAGGGGACATGGTGTTACCAGAAGCATGGCACCAAATATTTACAGTAGGAAGTGTAAAGTTAGTATGTCATGTGCAAGTAGTCGCAAGACAAGAGGATGACATACTGAAACCAGTGTTTCAAAAACAAGTTTTCTTGGGAGAAGATTTGATTGTTCATTTGACAATTAATGGAAAAAAATTTTAATTTCCGCAATGTAAATAGGTGTATAAAATCAGTTAAAGATCTAGAGGAAATTATTGTTACAGCTAACAATACGAAAGTATGTACAGGATGTATCCCAGATGCTAGTTTTGAAGAATTTGATTTCACCAAGTGCCAGAAAGATTCTTCTGGACAGCTGCGCCATACTGAATGCCCTGTCGTGATTGAAAATGCAGTGCTGCAGTGCTCATTTTTCTGTAGACTGTTGCGTACAATGGAAAGGAGGCGACAAAGACTGAAGCACAGTAAGTCAAAGGAACAGAGGATTCATTTGGCAGTTAGTCCGCGGAAACGAGAAAAACTCACAAGACTGCTGAAACGACACAATTGTGAACGACGGAAACGAAAATGTCTTAATGCTCATTTTAGTCGCCTGAAAAAGTGTCTGCTACATTACAAGGATAAAATGAAGAATCTGAATACAGATTCATTAAAAACAGAATTGAAAAAGTTTGACATTACCGAGAACGAAGAAACAGTTATTATGGAAATTGTAGCTTCTGCAAAAAAACAGTAGTAATAATGGGAGACGTTATTCTGAGCACTGGATTTTGTTGTGCTTATTGTTGCATATGCGGTCACCTAGTGCATACAACTTCTTAATGAATAATAATATTTTACCCTTGCCATGCGTGCGGACCAGTAGGCGATACTTGTCACTCATTGATGTTAAGTGTGGTTTCGATGAGCACTTTTTCAAGTTGATCGAGAAATTTTAGCATCTGAGTCAGATTTGCCGAAACATGATGTTATCCTCTTTGATGAAATATCTCTACGTGAAAGTGTAAGTGTGTGCTCTAAAACTCTGACTTACAAGGGTCTTATAGATTTCGGTAAAGATGGCCCTTTAGCTTCAAGTATTTCGGAGAAGGCAACACATGGCTTAGTCCTAATGTTCCAGCCACTAGCAGACAGCTATGTATAACCGGTTGCTGTGTTTGCTGGAAAAGGTCCAACTTCTGGTGTTGTACTAGCTTAACTCATAATGAAATGCATAATTTTATTAGAAAAGTCAGGAACAATTATTCATGGAATCATTAGTGATGGTGCTACAACCAACAGGAAATTGTGGTCTGAATTTGGCATAGCTGGGAAACTGAATGACACAAAATGTAGTTTCATTCACCCACTAAATGATAACAGAAAATTTTTTGTATTTTCTGATGCACCGCACTTAGTTAAAAATATCCGTAACAGGTTATTCAACAAGAAACAACTGAAGGTAAGTTATATTAATTATTATTTTAAAACTGCTAACTAAGCATACGAAACGATGAAGACGTAAAATTGTAATTTTATTTTATAACTATTTCATTCTTTTACTTGCAGCTAAATCATGATGTGCTGTCAGTGAAATGGGAGCATTTTGAAATTTTGCATAATAACGATTCACTATTACCTGCTGGATTAGGAGTCTGCTCAAGAATTTCCAAACACCATATTTGTTTGAACAGTGCTTCTGAAATGAGTGTCTCCCTTGCCACACAGGTAAGTGTTCCATAAACAATGAGCATGTATATTTTTGCCTGTCATTTAAATTTAGCTATATGTTAGATATTCACTCACTGTTATTATCATTACCTCAAAAATATGCTTCGGAAATTTTTTCTTACAGATATTTAGCCATTCCATGGCTGTTGGACTTAATTTTTACAAAAATCGTAAAACAAAAGGACTTGAAGACAGTGGCTCCACAATAGGTTTCTATTTCAAGATAAATAGTATGTTTGATGCTATCAACAGAAGATTCCCTACTGAAGGATTACGATCTAATAGTAAAGATTTTGAGGTGAGGCAACAACTTCGTCTATGATAGTATTGTAATGTTTTTTTCCTCGACTCAATTATTTGCAATCCATAACTGCTTATTCGTACAGATATGTCAAGCAAAACAAGTAAGTCATGTGAAGTTTATGAAAATTTTATGCCTCTGGTGCAGAAATCTTTATGAATTTATAGCACACATACTCTTTCATCATATTGATAAAGCCCCACAATCACTGCCTGTAAAGGCCCTATGCACATGTAACTGTATGTGTGTGTGCATATGTGCAAGAGCATGCACATGTGTATGACTGTATGATGAATCTTTTGATAAATTGAGTATTTCCTATATATCACTATTTGCAGTGCAAATATTGAAGATTTCTACTTTCATACACACTTCCAAAAAGCTTAAATTACTATCAATATTTATGGAGCAGTTAAAACAA
Organism: Dryococelus australis; assembly: GCA_029891345.1. Taxonomy (NCBI): domain Eukaryota; kingdom Metazoa; phylum Arthropoda; class Insecta; order Phasmatodea; family Phasmatidae; genus Dryococelus; species Dryococelus australis. The sequence goes on from CM056999.1 coordinate 57,154,867, forward strand.
TTTGAAAAACAGTATGAAAGATAGGAACATAGTCCCTAGTAATACATGTGGTATGAAACAGACCTTTACAAAAGTTTAAAATCACCATGCATGATAGTAATAACAGATCAATATTCTCTAATTTTATAAATAAATAGTAACTGCAAAGTAATGTCTAAAATTAATGTGAAGACCATATGCTTATGAACGGACGATGCCGTTGATCGGCGGGTTTTCTCGGGGAAATTCCCGTTTCCCCCGTCCTTTCATACCAGCGCCTCTCCATACACATCTGAATCACCCCATCTGCTCTCAAGACTCGATGTTAAGAGCCGTCCAAATCTCTTCACTCACTTATATGCTTATGAAGACCAATTCTACTTTTTAGAAATGTGAAAATATTGTAGGTACATATCTAATATTTACAATTCTTTTTTTTTTTTCCCTGGTATTGGAATCTACTTTGGAGTGGCTAAACGACTGGGAAGATGCCTTTACAAAAGGATGTATATCAGAAAAGGATATATTGAGTAAAAGTACTTTTGAGGAATTGCGAGTTACACTTAACTCCACTATTCAATTGTCAAAATACCTTCTTGAGAAGTGTGATTTTAAATATGTTCTGACCAACAAGTGCAATCAAGATGCTTTGGAGGTAAGTGAACAGGATAAAAATGATTCTCAATTAATCTATAAAATTTAGGACTAACAGTGGCATAACTGAACTAAAAGTAGCATTCAATAAGTTATTAATGACACTTATATTTTTGCAGAGATTTTTTGGCACAATTCGCCAGGCCGGGGGACAGAACGACCATCCAGCGACACCAACATTTCTCCAGCTTTATAAGCTACTCTCTTTGTACAGTATCCTGAAGGCTCCCAAATATGAAAATTGCGTAGTGGAGGACGACAAACCTGAGAGACCATTGATTTCAGTATCATATATAAAATATATATTCACAAAAGAAGCAAAACAAAATTCCCTTCTAGAAGTTTTAAAACAAAAATTGGATGGCTTGGTACATCATGAACAGTGGGAATCCTGTGACATCGTAGAACATGATTATATGTGTGCACAAGTCGTTGACTGTCTAATTTATTATGTGACAGGTTACCTGTGCAGACAAATTATGAAATATACCAAATATGATTCATGCAAAAATGTCTTTACTGCACCTGTAACTTATTCACAGTATTATGAAGCACAGCTTGTCAACTATAAGACAATGGGAAAACTCATCCATCCAAATCACAACTTTTTTAAGCTCATTAGAGAAGTTGAAAGTGCTTTTTGCAGGTTTGCATCATCGACTGATGTGTATGAAAAAACACTGACTTACATAATCGATCACTGTTATTTTAGTTTTCCATGCAGGATGCACAAGTACGAAGTCTTTTCATATGCAGTTAACTATTATATTCATATGAGAATGCGACAATACTCATTTCAAATGAATAAAGAATTGGACAAAACTAATGCAACAAAGAAGAAGATAGCAAAGCTGGTCCATTCTTAAATCTGCCAAGCTACTGATATGTTGGGCAATTCAGAGGAGTGAACAACATTCTGATGTTTCACAAATGTTTCATCACCTCTCAGCAACACCGGTAATTGGAGTGCCGTCTTTGAGTAAACCTGGACTATAACTAATATACCTATACTTATCACATTAACAGTTATAACGATAATGATTTTTCGTCAAAAACAATACATTTTGATATGAGACCTTTTTAAAATACAAAATTGTTTCCATTTTAGGTTTACTGGTAATTCCACCAAAAAAAATTTCCTAACTTTTGTGGTTGTGATGCTTCAGAAATAAACAAACGAAAATAACTTCCGAGCAATGAGGGCAACATAAAATGACTTGATTTGTAAACAAGTTTTTCATTTGACAATGTAGTACAAGCATAGGGACTTCTAATTGGCTGATTGTCAACACACAGCAATAGTGACACGGAAAGTTAAATCAAGTTGAACGTCTCTTGTTACTATTACTGTGCTTAGGAAGTAGTTAACGCTATGCGCTGTTTTGGCTAGTTGAACGAAAACAAGCAGTTTAATTCTTACATACCTATAACACTGTGTTGTGTTAGTTATGTGCCTATAGCAATTGTGTCCGGGCCTTTATAACGAACCTTTAAGTATTTTACTTATTAACAAATACAGAAATCTTCTCCATAACTATGTATTTGTACTTTAAATTCTTCTTTTTTTCATTTTTTTTCCATAAGACATTTATCATTGTAATGCCGTTTTGTCTGTTTCACATTGAAAAAGTTTTCAGAGGAATTTAATGTTGAAAACTAAGATGTTATCGTACAAATGTTACTCGTGGACACCTTATGAAAAAGTGTACTGTTTCTTGAATTACAAACACATGAGTGACAATCTGCATGATTTGCATCCAAAGTAGACAGGCCAAGACTGACATACATAAATAAATTTCATAACAGTGCTCTTGGGAACAGCTTTACATTGTTAACATTGGCTAAACAGTAATAACAGCACAGTTCACTTTGTACAATGATGCACTCTGTCCTGGAGTCCCCTGTGCATGTAGGGTTGCCACAGTGGTGTAGTGATCAGGCCACTCACTTCCAACCACAGCGACCTGCTTTTTATTCCCAGTGGGTTTAACACCCATATTTTTAACACGTGAGAAATGTGGCAGATGATGCAGGTGGCCGGTGGGTTTTCTCGAGGTACTCCCATTTCCCTCACCATTGCTGCTCCATCCCCTTCTCTTGCACATAATTTACTCCTCGCGCTGATCGTAAATACAGGCGTGTCCCTTGGGAAGGGCAGCCGGCTCCAATTAGTGGGAACCTGTGAATTACTATTTATATTTGGTATAGCAATCTGAAAATGCATATACTAATCTGGGGATTTTCCCAAAGGTGACTAGCTCCACTGCTTCAGTGTGTTTTGACTTCGAAACGTACAGTTTAAGAGTGCAGGGATAAATTTCATAGTACATACTAACAAATTTTCTTTCTTGAGCTCATTAACTCCAATATGAAAAATGTTTTCGCACACTAACGCTGGTAAAGAAGTGCATTATGTTGGTTTCTATTACGAAACTACAGTTAACAATTTATTTGTATGTAATAATATATAATTATTCACTTTTGCAGGACTCTTCATCAGAATCAATGTTTGAATGGAATTATTGCCTGTATTAACTACAGCTAATGTTTGAACACTGGTTCAACATGAAGAAGTTCACTTCACATTTTACTTCTTATCATTCCATACATTAAGATTAAGACTTGCCAGACGATAATTATAATGATTTAATTGCATTTATGTAGTTTAAGTTGTGTATTACTCAGGCTACAGTATATTATACTTTGAAACCTGTGTTGCTTGATGGTGATTGTTTCAAACCAGAACAGCAGTTGTTAGCATGTTGAAATAATCCTATTGTTTCACAATCATTTACATTTCATGCCACGCATTTAATCCAGAACTATTATGCAAATTTCCATCCTAGCTTAGTCATAGAAACTTGTTATCACCCATGTTACCTGGGTTTATGCCAACTGTTAATTTGTGTTTTTGTATTATTTTTGTAATTTGATTACTGTATGTTTTGTTTAAATTTGTATGTATTGTAAATTGTCTTTTGCTATGTATGTACTTATTTTGTTTGTTATAATTCATCTGCTTTTGTTGTACTTTTTGACAACTCTGTCACATTGTACGTGACTTTGGAGGCTAATAAATATAATATAATATAATATAAAACATACTGTAATGCACTGAAAGGATTGGTTAGGTTTAGTTAGTTATGTAACAACAATCCAGTTTACCATTCAATTAAGTTTCTACACTTAACCATGTTAAGAGAGACTTTTTTTTAGCAGCATATAACTAGTAACTATAGCTGTGCTGGTCCATGGACAATCATGTCTACTTCGGTACCTTTGTGTATTTCCCTAAATGCATGACTTACATACTTATGTTAATTTCACTCAATAGGCCTATCTTTTAATTCGCCTTATTGTCTTGTGAAATATGTGAACAGTAGTAAAAAGTATGTTTCTATGATTCATCTTTTTATCCAATGAAAATTGTATTATAAGTAGTCCAGAAGCAACCATTCTTAAAATTGTACTTGGTTTGTTAGGGGCACAAAACTCTGTGTGTGTCAAATAATTAATAATGATATTACTATACCCAGGTATTTTATTGTCTGAAATTACATGTTTTGAAGGAAAATAAAAAAATATATACGCTACACTGTATGAAATTAATGTTATAATGAAAGCCCTACATTTGTATTGAAAAATATATAGGTGTTAATCTTTTACATTACATGGCAAAAGCTAATCAATTCCCTTCCTTATTGCAAGATTGTAAACTTCGGATATGGTTCCTGCTAAAGTTTACCCCTATTGCTACTATGAAATGCACTGTTTCAGTATTTAGTTGGACTACTGACAAAGAGTGACTCCCAGACAGCGAGAAATACTAAGTTATGAACTTTACTTCAGTATGTATAATTTGTTGTTACATGCCTTTCCAGTGAGACAGTGGTTTAAAAACCCCAGTATTTGTTTATAGAATGGTCATTTTCTATTTTTGTACATTAACTCTTATGCAGTCATACTAGTATTTCACACTAACTTACCTACACTTCATAGACATGGGTTTTCGACAGTCAATGGTGGATACTGTTGTAGTTGGCAAGTTACAATTTTATTTTGTAAGAAATTACGATTTCCACACTACCTTACTATGTGCTTAATCTGAACGTGAAAACAAACTGATCGCTTTGTATTTAAAAAAAATTGTGAATTATTTGAAACTAGATCCTGTCAAAACATTAGTTAACCAATTTTTAGTGCCTTTTAAAAATATTTTAGTGTCCAGCTCCACTCCCTAACCAAACAGTGTTCCGCGGAACCTTACAATGGTAACATTTAACAATTAAATATATGAAAATTTATTTATAACTGCAGATATTGTGTGAGGGGGGGGGGGGGGACTTTTAGATTATTGTCTTTCGTGAGACTGAATTGTTTTGCTTTTCTTAAAACTGTGTCATTTAGAATTGCTCAATGATCCAGCAATAAACATACTTTTAACCAAAGTTAACCTTACAAAAGTGTAGGCCAGTGTTGCCTTTTTTGAGCATGTACATTTCAAACACTATGTACAGTAACTGCTTTGAAACACATTGTTTACGAAACACGCCTAATCACTGGTTGTAAGTCGCAACCTCTTGAAAAAGAGGTTTTATATAAAAATCCTTGCACGAACACTTCACTACAATGTTTCATCACTGATATGAAATACTTTATTTGCATAATCATTCAGTAAAATCAACTCTTTGCCCATTTCATTAAACCAACAAACTTAAAACCTTCAAAATGTAAATATTTCGAGTATGTAAAAACGGTTCCTGCAACCAGTTATGCTTAATGAAAGCACATACAAAAATAATTAACTAAGTACCGATAACATTTTTGACAACATCAACAAGGTACTCGAATAAACATGATAGAAATAAGCACAGTTCACCGGCACTGGAGTACTATTTTCTTTTATTATTCGAAACAGTATTCCATAATTCAAATATTCGCTCAGGCTTAGTTATTTGAAATACGAGGTCTGAAACAGAGATTATGATGGCTGGGCGGTAGCTCGATATGTGAGCAAACATTTGTACGATCGATAAAGTCGTTCACAAAATGGCAATTATTGCCAATGGACGGAAATGCCCAGAATTATATTATTACAAGATATCGTAGGGTTTCAATTAACCGAGATGTCATTAAAACAACTACACATAAACTATGTCGACTGCACGCACTGGCTAAAAATGGCTTATACGTGCATTTATTAGCATTTAGCACCAATGAAGACTCCCTCAATTGACTTCCCGACGATTATAATTGTATTTTATTACAAACACTGATATTATTTTGCTTCGTCTGTGTATTAAAACTATAATTAACGCAAAAAACACAATTCTTTGTTATAACACCATTCCACCAAATATTTGATTCCACTACAAGATAAGTAGCGCTGCAGCGGCTACCTCGCGAGCTATGGCGACACTAACTTACCGGTTTATCAGGCAAGTGTCCAAACCTCCCCTTCTCAGACCGTGGTTTAGACCTACATGTAAAATGTAATTGAGTTTTGATATCCCAATTGCAAAATAAACGTTTCCTAATTCATTATTTAGATTTTCAGGTAGCACTGGTGGCACTATATTTAATTGCTATTTACTAAAATTATTGCATTTTACGTACGTATGCCATAGCCCCTTCGTGCTCTTTTTTTTCTCAGGAAGGAAAAAATTTATAAATGTAGAGAGTTATTTTTTTCTGAACTCGTATGTTCAGCATTTGTCAAGTTTCTCAACTCATGTTGTAGGTGAACGATAGTAAAATGTTTTCGACTCTATCAAATTTTATACTTATTATATTATAAATTATTGTGTCTGAATTCGTGATCCATAATTAAAACATAATGTTAATGTTCAAAAACCTTATTAAAATCTGTATTCAGATGTGATTGTGGGACCGTCACGATTTGGAAGTTGGCAAAATTGGCAACATGGAATATTATTGTTAAAACAAGTTTTTTAATTTTACTCCCTTGAAAAATTCTTACAATTACTGAATAAACTTTCTGCGCCTATTTTTGACCTACGTAGTAACGAAGTTACGATATTTCTACTTCAGGTGTAAAAATATTTCAGTGCGCGTCGGTTCAGCTGCACGGATGAATTAATGTTTCAATTAAAATGGCCCTTGTTGACCGAGTTCCGTAGCACTTAACACACTTATTCAGTGTGTGACGGCGAGTATTGGACGTTCGAAATATATTCGTGTTTATTCGTGAATTACGTTCGTGACTATAGTAATATTGCAAAGGCCACGTCTGTTTGTATATCCCAACTTATCCTTCGGTGTTTGGAGCAGAATATTATGTACCGCACTTGGAGGTTTCTGACAATTAAATTACTCCCCCACAGTCCCCCCCCCCCCCCTTAAAAAGGTTTCTGTAATTGTGAAAGCCCCGTTAGAAAAAAAAAGAAAAGGCCTAATTAAAACGATACATGCTGAAACAATACGAGCGAAATAAAAGTTATAGTGTGCATGCATTTGATGTTTATTGTGTTCGACACCAAGTCTGTCGCCGCCGTTGTAAACACGTAAAGTTGCGTGATTATAGGCCGTTCACGATGAAGTGAGCACTTTTTGAAGCTGTTCCAGCAGACGTAATAACCAATAAATACATTTCATTATGGCCTCTTGACTTTTGGTTTTGGGTATGGTGAATGTATACGCCGTGTTTATTACTCACGTGGCACGGTTTATATTTACAAGTGGTGGGAGGATATAAACTGGCTGAAAGAAAAAAAAAAAGTAACTAGGGCTTCGAAAGTGCTCACTTTATCGTGAACGACCTGTACATACGTGACACATGTTGTGTGCTCAAGGTTTCTTATTGTTTGCCTGGATGCTTGTTTGTTTTAAGGGGGAATGGTGCACGCAAATAGTATATTTATATAATTTTTGTCATAACTTGTTTTACAGCGGATTTTTCAAAAATGTTGGCTCGACAAGAAGTAAATATCAATTTTGAGCACCTTCTTACATTTTTACAGATTATTCTCGGTTATGTTCGTTATTCTCGGAGCACTGATAGAAGATAAGAAAACAAAAATTCTTTGTTTTCTTCCATCAGCGCTCCGAGAATAATGACGGCAGTAAATATCTAACAACGTAAAAAGACGTTGAAAATTATGATTTGCGTTTTGTCGAGCTAAAAATTTTTACAATCCCTTTGGAAAACGATCTATATCGAAAATAGGGTATATATAGGCCTACTGCTTTCATGCACCATTCCTCTGGATATTTGTCCTGGTTAAAGTCGTCCTTTAATCGAAGCGACCTAACCTACATCAATAACGACAGATAAATGCCATATATAAAGGTTTTCCTCTCACAGTTATACAGTTGAACAGTCATTGCAAAATACTAACGTGTAATATGCCTATAGGCCGTTCACGGTAAACTGAGCACTTTTGAGGCCCTAGTTACTTTTTTCTTTCAGCCATCTCTTATTTTTTAACCTCATTTATAAATAAATACTGCCTTTTAAGTAATAAACGGTGAGTGTAGATTTCACCGCACTCGGAACTTAGCGTCTAAGGCTAAAATAAAACACATTTTTTTGACCATTATTCAAAATGAAAGGACTTTTCTAAGTGCTCACTTTACCGCCAATAGCCTATATCGCGAATAACGCAAATTTTAAATAACTTTTATAACAATCGCAAGTAGATATAGAGCCACCATCGTTACAGGCGTTACTAAACATTACAAGGCCGACCGAAATATGGTTAAAATTTGTGTATTTTCATGCCATGCTTTTTGAAATGCACAGGCATTGTTTGGACAGCTGAAGAATGTAAACAAAGCATTTGGCAGTTAAAATACAGATTTCGCAAAGCGGAAGGATATATAATTTCTGTATCAGGGCAGTGCATTGCTTTGTTTTCTTGCAACAACTATTTGTGGTGTTTGTAAGTACCTTACATTGTGAAAATGTAATATACCAAAAACGTGATTTTTCTTTGTAATTACACCAAATTAATTGTACAACTGCAAAATTATTTTATACATAATCTTTAGAGAATATTAACCATCCAACATTTGAATGTACATAGTAACATACCAAATAAAACTATTCCCAATTATAGGCTGTTCACGGTAAAATGAGCACTTTTGAAAGTCCTGCTTAAGATCTACTTGTACGCACGTAGTGTATTCTTCCGCCTTATCTAAAATTAACACTGCCATGGCTGCCTCACTTTATTCATGCGTAGGGAAAGTGACACTGTCAAATTATTAGAAAAGTAAATATTTTACAAATATGCTCATTTTTAAACTTCGATGCATTAAAAAACTAACAAAAAACGAAAGAAATAATTTAAGTTATTACAAATGGTTACCTAACACTTTTTGTTCGACATTACGATACGGAACTACTTCCCATCCATCGTTACCAACTTTACTGAACGCATGTCTCTCAGGGCGCCCGTTAAAATATACGCAGGTAGGGGCAGTTACTTTTTTCTAAAGTTGATTTCAAAAGTGCTCACTTTACCGTGAACAGCCTTTAAACATAGGAATATGGTTGTATCAGTGTTTAGCCTGCACCTACGTAAATTGCGTTCATCACAGGCGACAAAGATAAATGTGCAATCGAAGGGAGCGTGATAAAGAGTAATTTAAAACCCAAAGAAGTATTTTAAAAGATTCTTGAGGCGTATATTCTGCTGTGTTTACCGCAGCATATTAACCAGGTCATCTGATTGTAGCTTATGACTATATCTTAATATAGGCTTACCGTTGCAATATTTTTGCTTGCCACTCTATAATTTTAATGGCTCAAGATTCGGCAAGCTTTTAGAATAACCACATGAGTAAACAAGTTTCCAATGGCAGCTTTTTTTGTGTCCAAACTAGGATTAGGTTTTCACTATATTACAAATAACTAGATTATAAAAACCTCAGCCGAGAACAACGCATTGCATAGCCGTACTGAACAGTAAACTGCTACTATTAGATAAAGTATACGATTTATAAAATGAAATATTTGTAAGTGCGCGTAACTTTTATTTAATTCTCAGTCCGTTCCACTTTACACGAAAATAGCCAATAACAACTCTCCTAAAATTTGCTCGAAGAACTTTTTGTGTGAATGAATGTTGCTGACTGACGTGGGAATAGTTTTTTTGAACATGTGAGTATTAAAAAATATCATATAGTGGGGGGGGGGGGGGGGGGGGGAAGAACATCTTCATAAAAATTACGAATTTTTTTAAAGAAATTAGTAGAGTGTAGATGAGCAGTTATACTCAGTGCAAATATACTTTTTTTTACGTTAGTCCATCTGCCATAAGTATTAAGGTAATATGAAATTATACAAACTATGTTCACGTGAACAACCATTTGAATCTTTGGCAGGAGGCCAGGGCTCTCACATTTAATTCCTCTTTTGAAACCCGGTGCTCCATCGTTTGTGTAAAGGAGATCGACTAGGCTGTCCACGTTAAAGTGTGCACTTTTTAAGGCACTGCTAAATTTTTGCTATCAGTAAATGTCTCTATTTTTATAATTTTTTTGAATATAAACACTGACACGTTACTAATAAACACAACCTATACGTTTCACCAAACCCAAAAGTTAACGTCTGAAGCAGCTACACAATATATTTATTAGTGGTTAAAGCCATTTAGAAGGGTCCTAAAAAGTGTTCACCTTACCGTGAACAGCATATACGTATATATACAGTGTAAGCATGTGCGTGTGTGTGTGTGCGTATGAGACACATCCAAAACTGAATATTAAGGGAGATAGATATAAGACATTGAGCACAGAGATTTTGAAATTGATTTTTAAAAAAATATCGGAAACGAAATGGAATTAAATTAAAACTCCCCGAACATTGTTTCATGTTATCGGGATCTTCAACCTAAGAGCAAACTGTCATTAATGATTAATTTACGCGGAGGCAACACTTCAATATCCTATGCATGCGTACACTTGTAGGCCTCTTGTGACTATTGGCCGCTTGCATTTGTGTTAGGACAGTCTGTTATAGGCCGTTCACGATAAAGTGGGCACTTTTTAAGGCCGTTCCAAAATTCTATTTTAAGCCAGTTTTTATATTTAAGCCATTTTTTAATATCAGCATTGTCACGTGACTAATAATACAATGCATACTTTCACCACTCTCAAAAGTTAATGTCCGAGGCTTCACTGAAACATATTTATTAGTGGTTAATGCTTGTTGGGAGGGCCTTAAAAAGTGCTCACTTTATCGTGAACATCCAATAGATGAGTGAACCAGTCAGAATTAAGTTTCTCGGACACTGACCATCCGTGAATCGCCGGCAGACAGATACCACGCGTAACAATTTTAATGATCCAATCACGAGAGTGGTTCTGAACTACAGTGCGTTGGAATACAACTTGTCCTGAAATTATTTCGCAAAAAACCGGTGTCCCATACATAACCCAGTATTGAAAATATCAGACAATATTTTTTTTTTACCTTGAAGAATGCTGAACTTTTTATTCTGGTTTATTGAGTAATACGACCTAGTTAACAAAAATTGTTGTCTTGTTGTAACTGGCCAGGACCCACCGTTTTCGTGTGTGAAACGCACACACATCTTCGGCTGCAACGATGTAGCGCCTAGTATTTAGGCAATACTTTGTTCACTCGTCTATGTATTGCTGCTGTGTCCAGGGGCGTGATATTAATTCTCTTTCCCGTTTGTCGAGAGCCCAATTATGCCAGCATCGCTGGCCGGGCGGAGTCGACTGTACTCTTTGACAGGCAGGTGACCATATCACTTCGTTGCACGGCAACTTCCACCTCACGTGTTGAAAGATGTGCAGAAAGATGTGGGTCATGAAAATGTGGTATAAAACCTGAATTGATTCTGCTCTTTGTGAATACTTGGTGAGTGATAAAAATCGATAAACACTATCACTGGTCGAATTGTTTGTTTGGCCTGTAGTTTCAAACATTTTGCAAACAACAAATTTTAAGTTTTTGTTCCCAATTTTCATGGGCGTGTCGCTCACTTACTAAAGGCTGTTCACGATAACGTGAACACTTTTGAAATCAACCTGCATATATCTTAACGGGCGCAAGGTGTCCAGTAAAGTTGGTAACAATGGAGGGAAAATAGTTCCATAAGTTAATGTCGAACAAAAAGAGTTATGCAATCATTTGTAATAAATTTAATTATTTCACTCGCTTTCTGTATTTTCTAACGCACCGAATTGTAAAAATGAGTTGATTCGTACAATATTAACTTTTCTAATAATTTCACGTGTTTCACTTGACCGACGCATGGATAAAGTGATGAAGCCCAGGGCAATGTTAATTTTACATAAGGCGGAAGAACACCACAACGTGTATACAAGTAGATCTTAAGCAGGACATTCAAAAATGCTAATTTTTCCGTAAACAGCCTATAGTAACGTTATGCCATATGCCAAGGTCTCACAGTGTTCCCTATCTAATTTTCCATTTAAAAAAATTGTATCACAAAATGTGTGTCTCAAGTTCGTGATCATTATGTATAAATAAACAATCTATTATTCCTCCCTGGAAGAACAAACTATAGCTTACGCATATTTCGCTGTGATCAGAAAAAATTTTTTTTGTGTTTCCATCAGAGCTACCAGAAAATGTATTTTCTTTTAAATAGAATACGAAAACTTTGTTTAATAATGTTTCAAACGTAAATTATATCTAATTAGCCGTTGCAAATACAGCAATACTGTCACCGTTTATAATTATTCACACCGATTACGAATATAGATTGTAATTTACAGACAATATATAAACGAAATTTTCAATTATATGCTGTTGACGGTAAAATGAACACTTTTGAGGTCCTAATTAATTTTCCCTTCAGCTACTGTTTTTATCCTTTAACTTCCTTTTAAATAAATATTGCCGTGTAAGTAAAAAACTACTATTTGTGTATATTCCACCGTACTCGGAAGTTAACGTCTAAGGCTAAAATAAAATACATTTACCGACTATTATTCCAAATGAGACGGCTTTTAAAAGTGCTCACTGTACCGTGAATAGCATATAGTAAGAAATATAATATTTTTATTTTAATGGCAATATTAAATGTCTGTGGCATATAACTTATAAAAAAAAATCAGACGTGTTACACCTTAAGTGATTTTCCCATTCTTTTTTTTTTCAAAAATGTGAAGATGCCATAAATGGTTTGTACTAAGGATTCCTTTCGCAGTTGTACCAAGAGTTGTTTGATAAGCCCTGCAATACATTAAGCCGATGAAGAACCAGCAACAAAATGACACAGTAATATGTAAGGCACTATAAAGACTGGGATATAATAGTCCGCCGTTTTTGGTTAAATGTGGTTAATGGTTAAATGTGTATAAATATGTATAGGTATATAAGTATGCAAATATAAAATAATATTAATTTATATATAGCTATGTACGTAAAAGTTTGCAAATATAAAATTATTTTCAATTTAGTTTATATATAGTTATGTACATATAAGTATAATAAGTATGTAAATATAAATTTTTTTAAAATTTAATTTATATGGATAGGTATATAAGTATGTAAATATAAAAGTCTTTCAATTTACTTTATATGTATAAGTATATAAGTATGCATAGGTATATAAATATATAAATATAAAATTCTTACAGTTTATCTTATACACAATTATGTATATGTATAACTATATAAATATGTGCATATAAATATTTGAACATAAAATTAATTTAAATGCCTATATATAAGTATGTACATATAAATATGTAAAATATAAAATTAATTTAGTGTATTTATAAGTATGTAAATATAAATATAGGAATATAAAACTAATTTTAATAAATAAGTATGTACATATAAATATAGGAATATAAAATTAATTTTAATGTTTATATATGTATGTACTAATAAATATGAGAATATATATATATTAATTTTATTGTATATGTTAATTAATTTTAGTGTGTATATTTAGAAATATAGCCTACATATGCCTACAAGCATATTTAAATAACATATTGTTATGTAAGTATCTGCGGTTTTTTCTGTGGCGAACGAGTCAGCCTGTTTGGATTTTCTCAGAGTACTCCCATACAGCGAAGATAAATTGCAAATATGAAGGGCTGCCTTTTGACCTCGCCGAGCATGGAGCCGCGACCTACATCATCGCTACCTGGTTGCCGTCAGTGCCGATACTGCGATCGAGTTTTCGCCTATGGTCAAAATGCTTGCCGGCATGAGAGAATGACCTGTACGGAGAGTCCTTTTCGCACGATGAAGCATTGCAACAGTGGTCTCATGCGGTTTGTGCAAGGAGTTACAATGAAGGGAGTCAGCAAGTGAGTTCGTCAATACCTCCTGCTACATCGAGTGCAGCACAGTCGGTTTGTGCGGAACGTACACTTGCAAAACGTTCGCGTGAAATCGACAAACTTCAAAACAAACGACCATCAGCTCTAAATACTACTACAAAGAAAAGTAAACTTGTTATTGGGTATGAAGCAGGAAGTGAAGACGATCATGAAGACAGCATTGATGATGACTATGGCGATAGCGATAGTGTTGAAGACGATGATGATTCTCTTGACGTTCCCACACGTTACACCAACGAGTTTCCTTCGACAAGTGGTGTGAAGAATTTTTAATTTTTCCTTACTAACCTCAAATCATTTTTAATCATTCCTTGGAACCTCAAATACGAATTACATAGAACTGTGTAAATATCTTGGTTTTGTACCCAGATTCGTACCTTGGATGAGTGTATGTATGGGCCTGGCAGATAGGGCATGTATATATGGATTTCTCACCTTGGTGATCGCATCTTCAAAGCCCACTGGTTCGGCAATGTTTAATATTTCCGTATCCATATTTAATGACCAACAGTCCAAATCTTCTAAGGAAACACACATTTTCAGATGTTAGCATGGTAGGTGTTTGATTGCTTAAATATCAGACCCATCTTTGCATAAATGTAGGCATAATGTTATTTCCTAACCATGGAAATTAATCAAACAGCGTTCTTGGTCTACTATAGAGACGACCATTTACTGTACACTCTCCATCACGGTCGGAACAACATAAATGGGAATCTTCAGTACAACTACCAACTTAAAGCCTGGAGGTACCATTCAGAAAATTTAGTGTGGAATGTTTGGCTAGGCTTGCCGTTGAGTTAGAATCTGGTAACCAAAATACAGTTTATTCTTATATTATTAATGGGGAAATGTTTGCTGGCAGGGTGGATTCATGCATTTTATTTGCTTCATACTTTGTGTTCTCGAATCCGAGCATTGCAGCAAGTGTGTCCTGCGAAGTCTCTCTGAGCAGTACAGTGTATCTCGCTGTGTAGTATATTAACATTGCCTCTCAGCACTGTCACTTCCAGTTCCAGTGCACACTTAAGGTACTCGCCTACATCTTCAAACTCATATGAACCTTTGGGTACACGCATCTCGCCTCTCTTACTGTCCTCCTTGACATAGCAAAACATACAATTACATCCATCTATGTTCGGCACAAAGAATTAAGTTTGAAAATCTATGAGTGCAACTGATCATGCCCTCTCCAGGTTCAGTGGAGGAAAGTACATGGAACACAATTCCAAACTACTGTGTGGCACAATCAAGGTTGCGGACATGACTGATGCTTACAAGTAGTGCGTCCCCATTAAGTATAGTTTTTGGAGGAACCCAACGGTCTTTGGTCCGAGAACATTTACCTGTACTATACATCACTACAATAGCCAAAATACCTATGGCTAGTACACATACAAGATGTAGATGGCATAAGTTACTTTCCATTTAGTAACAATGAAGAAGTTATGCCGCCAAGTGATGCTTTGCCAAACCTCTGTGTTTGTTTTAGACGATGTGTAATGTGAGAAACAGTCGACCATGCAGCAATATTTTAGCATAGGCCACCATAAAGCAGTAGATTTGATTTATCTGCGTCAAACTTATTCATGCATGCCTAAACAGTTTGTATTTCTAAACAGTTTCTGCACAACAATGCTAAATTCCTTGTTCTTTTTTCGCATGGATGACTTGAATTTACATCATGTTTACTCCGATCATGTTAATATAGATATGATATTTGACAGATTTAAAAGTATGAGATCATGTTACTGGCGAGAACCTCACGGTTTCCTTGTGATAGTTAAGGATTTCCCTCCTCATAAAGGAAGGTACCGCAGGGGATTCGATCAGTTCAATATCACACATTAGCGAACAATGAGCTACACCATATCCACTGAAGATAGATGTGTCCAGACGTCGACATACGCCATCTTAATCAGCCTCTGGAATCATGAACAAGGTGGGAACTCTCCAATTATACTTTACTCAGAATGTGGCTGGTCAGACCTTTATAATTTAAAATAAATATATATTTCTGTATATTTGTGTATCTCCCTCACACATATTCTACGATGTTTATATTGAAATAAAATTCACAACCTTAATGTTAAATAAACTCCTTTTATGTAGGGTCCATTACGTAACTCGTATTAATAACTTGCTACGACCCTATAACCCCGTTAAGGTAGGATGGAAGAATCATAAATTGATTCATAACACTACAAAAATGCTGCTTAATACAATACTGTATATGTAACCATTCATTATTCGCAGTTTCTCAAGCATCAGGCAGTATTTGGGCACCACTGTGCCCTACATAACTGACAAGTTTCCATGCACGGCAGAATATGCCACCACACACCATCATCACATCCTAAGTTAAATTTACGATTATTCTAGTTGTTCAATTATCCTTCGAAAACTATTCTTCTTATCTACGTGAAACCAAAACTATATTAAAATGGTGGGTAATACCCAGGGTTTTCCAAAATTTCGTCCTTCCAAGTCTGCAACTTTATATTGTATAGCTAAATATATAAATTTGTTTAAAAAACACTTCTGACGATAATATTTTTCCCGGAACTTTTAATGATAATTTCTAATGAGATCATGAAAAACCAAAGACGAAGGTTCACTCTTTTATTATAAAAAAAATTGCTTCAGAAAATTGGATTAGGAGAACAAATATCAATGAACTTCACAGAAGTAATATTAGCTGTTTCGAAGCAATTTATAAAATACATTTTTAAAAGCTATTGAGAAATTAATGTATTTCTTTAATAACATTTTGCATTGGTTGAAATTGAACTATCTTCTTTCAAATGAAATTTCAATCATAAAGATAGCTTAATTAGATTTTATGCAGAATTAATTAAAAATCCATGCTGTGTTTGTGTGTTTTTTTTATTGTTGCGGAGTAACCAGTATTCGAGCTCCCATTGAACCTTAAATGACGTGAATAGGATTTGAGGTTAGAACACTGTTTAGTAAACCGATGGTTTGAGATGTTTGTGTACTTTCTCTAACCAATTTGTAATTCAGTTTGTGATGTCTCGCTATTTTAAATCTCATTGACATTCATGTTGGCATAGATCCCTACATGCGTATTTATATACTTGTTTATTAACATGCTTATTTTAACATAACATTCATTTTAATGAGATGTAATTAAATTTATTATGCATTATTATTTTTGTGTTTTGTTTATTATGTAAATACGCAGCAGCTTTAAATTTTAATATTTGGAATCAAGTTGTTACATATTGGTAACATTTTCAGTTCACCTTACTTGGCAGCGATGCATGACGTCATAATTAGGAGGGCTTTTTGAATGTGCCTACACAGTAAGTCCTATACCAGCTAGGCTATTTTGAATTTGGAATAATCAGGGAAAATTTTATCTTTATGAATGGACCTGGTCTCGATTTTTTCTGTACGACATCATGTAGGGCAGCTAGGGTTGTTGATCCCTTGTGTGGTATCCGTCAAATAAGTTGTGAAAAGACGGCATCGACTTCAAATATGTTGCTCAATCATTTTATTATAGCCGCGGCAGTGCGTGAGGATGTAACAGAAGAGGGCTATTGAGCAATTAAGCTGTGAAAACTGCAAAGAGATGGTAGAGGTTTCCCATCATTTCTAAACAGTATTTTTGTGTTCCTGTGGTGAAGCCAAGGCCCAAGAGACAATGAACATCTAAACTGTACTTTCTTGTTATTGACGATGGATAACTTCACATTACGATTTTGTGTCTCTACCGATGTAAATATTTTCATAAAGCCAGGCAAAGTAAAACTTTATGCTGTGTGCTAAAGACTAATTCAGAGTTGCATCTCATTAATGAACTCTTTCATTTTGGCACTTCCAGGATTTTTAGCTGCCAGCTGCCTGATAACTTAGAGAGATTACCATTTTGCAGCAGGCTAAGGTGAACTATATTTTGTTTGTGCTGCTTTATATTTCATGGAATAATAATTTTGAGTTGAATACCCGGAACCCAGCAAAGCATATTCAATTAAACAGTTTGCTTAACCTAAGGACAGTCTCTTATTTGTAGAGTTGGTTGTTTGGTTTTCATGTTCGTCCGAAGTGTCAGTCTTTCTATTTTACGCTGTTTAAAGCAAGGGAAGTCAGCCTAATATTGGCGCCCAAATCTTCTAGACTTCAGTATAAGGCTTCCTACAGAGTTAAAAGGGATTCTTCAGATTACATTCTGTACCCTGTCTGTCACGCATGCACGCACATACGATATCCAGTGGCCAATCTGAATATCACTTATTTGCGTACTGAGTCTTTCTTCTATCTCATCCTACACCATTACAGCACCACCATAATTTTTTACAAGTTTAATTAAATTCAAATTTTAAAAAATATTTTATTAATACAAAAGTGATTGTCTTCTGAAAACTAAGATCCAAACAAACACGTTCATCATCGTTGACCATGTAACTTCGACAGTTGTATTAGTATAAAGGTCAATGTTGGGTGCATTCACAGAAGACGACAAATCCGTCGACCTAATCTCTAGTATATGAACTTACTACATCGTGTAATCCAAATACATGTAAATTCAAAGTTTAGATAAATGTTTCTTTGCCTTTTCGTCAGCTGTATGCCCTGGCAAAGGGAAATAATTCCTGATTGACGTTTTATTAATTCGTGTGTATGACGCCAAAGTAATTGTATGTATAAAAAATATAAAACATTTTTGACAGCTAATAAGCGGATGCCCACATAACAATCATATTAAAATGACTGTGCTACAGACTGTCGGAGTGTGTATGTAGGGCCGGATTTCCCATTAGGCCGACTAGGCCCGGGCCTAGAGCGGCACTTTTTAGGGGGCGGCATGACATGGCAGGCAAAATAGCAAAAACAATTGTGTGTTTCAATGTTCTTTTTGTACAGCAGTGTGCTAGAATAAAATGTATATTAATTCTATAATAAACCCAATCAATGTGACTGGTTAGTGTTCGGGAGTAATTTGTTTTATGATAGTAATAAAAGTCCTTGTTACCTCCAAACCCGCCAGTGCCAGCGTCCTGTTTACATTTATCAGGGGACAGAAACAGGTATAGTCTATTCCCGGTTTATTCGCCCTTTTTGAGTCAAACCTTTGAAAAATCTCCCCATGAACGACGTATTTAGTTATTTCTAACATATTCCATATATCACAAACGTTTCATACGTGTTTTTCTATTACCCTTTCCTACAACAGTGTCTCCAACGGAATAGACTAGGGACGTAGCTACAAATTACTCATCACTTCATCTCAGTTGGACTTATGGTTCTGACTTTATAATATTCTTAAACAATAACTCTGATAACCAGGACTACTCTCAATAATTAACACAGTTAATTATATAAAATATCTTATATTTTTGGACTCTAGTTAACGTCAATAAATCGTTATTAAATCTCAATGGTAAACGCTTATCAATAAAGCTGCTACTGAAGCAATCTAGGCAATCCCCTCGATATCCGCTGCTATCCAAACTGGACTCGCCACTGGATTATTACCAGGACGGGTCGGTCAGGCCCGCGCCGCGGAGAAGGTCTCTCAGGATCCCCTGGCGGATCTTCTCCTCTCGCGTTGTCGTCTCTTAGTACCGGAGCTCGAAGGCGGTCAGCGGCGGCAGCATCCTGCGCCGTCGGTGACCCGGCGTAGGAAGAAGAAAAGATGGCCGACACTCTGGCGACCCCGTTTATATAGTCTAGCCGCTCCTCCAATTCCGCTCTCCTAGTCGTTCATTGTGTAGTACCCTGCCGCTCGAATTGAAATTGGAACCAGGCAACAACTCGTTTGCCATATCAATATGTTCATAAAAGTTACTTTTTTGTGGTTGTTAAATTTAAATGTTATTCATATTTTATCTATAAAATATAATGCTTCATTTATAAATTATTTTAATAAAAACAGTGAGAAAACATGTGCATTGGTAGTGACTAGTAAGAAATAGTTCTTAGAAACAATAATGTTACACTGAGTGCGCACGAATTCGGTGCGCTGTCCTTTGGTATAATTTTCCAGACTTAGTTAAGCTTAGTTTGCATGAGGCGGAGGAATATCCTGGAAGTATAACTTTAGCAGGACTTCAGAAAAGCCTGAAGTAACAGTGAATGGGTTATAGCAGTTTATTTTTAGCTCTAACAAAAGTTCTATTTATTGCAACATAAATATAGGTACGGAGTTTGTGATTTATGATTAAAAGGTTTTACTGATGTTGAAAACTGATCGCGGCGTGTGAAGTAGGCCAGATATATTAAAGTGGGAACATAGACATTTAACAGTATATTAGCACAGATCATTTAGCATGTAATACATTTATTGTCAATGAAAACTGTAAAGACAATGATTATAAAAAAACTTACATGAATTTTATTTGAGCTCAAACAAAAATCTGTTTACTCTCGTAAAACATATGATTATCTAATCAACTTAAAACAAAGCATTTCACTTAAAGAAAAATGCTCACAGAAATAAGATCTAGATATAATTAAAATATAATTATTGGTAAAAAAGTATTTGAAAAATTCTGCCACTCGTAGTTACCTAGTGTCCAAAAATCTGTTGATTATAAAACAGAGAAAAGTGGTCTGACAGAATGAATGAGTGGTAGACTGGTGTTTACTTGTCTTAGCATGATCTCAATATTTCCTTAGTTTGCCTATAGTAATTTCAGAATTATGTGGTGGAATTGTGAAATGAAGTTATTTTAACAAAAAATTCGGAGGATGCAGTGGTATAGTGGCTAGATCACCCACCTTCTAATAAAGTAGGGTCCATACTGGATCTTAGCATGTGGGGGAAACAGGCTGAAGTTGCCGTTGGCTGGTGTGTTCACAGGATACTCCAATTTCTCCCACTGTTACATTCTCTCTCTCCTCCACCTGCACCTCACTTTACATTCAATAGTGTCGAAGACAGCTGTTAAGCACAACAATCTCAACAACAGATTCATGTTTTTATATTTCAGAAATATTTATTATGTTTAAATATATCTTCGTCACATTAAAACTCCCAGAGGAAGAGTAAAAAACTTTAAAAGCACACATTCAATGCTGTTAGCACCAAACTGCATTCAGTCAACTAGAGTAAGGGCAATTCGTTACTAACAACAGCTTTCTGTATGACTTTGTTGCAAATGTAAGGGAAAAATAAATATTTGACTGTTATGAAGGTCTTACACCAATTTGTTGGAGGGGGAGGAGGGGAGGGAGCTTACTCTGAGGTCTGACGAGACCACGGATGGAGAACTAATTCCGATTATAGGATCAGATAATTTTCGTGTTGGCATATATAGTTAAATTATTCATACACCTAGAGAAAATCTGCCAATGCAGTGTGCATACTATAGCTTCTTATTACGAGAATGACCTTGAACTATTTATACATGCGAATTTCTAAACCAAGATGGTTTTTTAAAGTGTATCCAAATGTAAGCATACCATTCAGAATAATACTTAGTGCTCATTGACCAACTGTCAGCCGAACGCACCTATTATAGTCTACGGCATTGAGAAACTACACTCATTTGTGAAACAAAAATTGATCACCATGAACGAATCGCGCGAGTACAACGAAGGTGGACACACAGTATCGTCACAGCTCGATATGTGTCCCATCCGTGTTTAATGCGGTTTGCTTGCGTGGGGCGTGCCACAAGGGAGCATACATTTCACTCCGTCATTCATAGCTGCAAAACACCGACGAAGTTGTTAGTAGCAGCGTGAGGCACAGATCAAAGTTGTGTGAACAATACGCAGCATCCCCCGACGGCGCATTCGACATGTTTTTTCTCAGCTGGATCAGTTTGAGTAAAGCTGGACCCAGTGACATACGTGTCGAGAAAGCTCGGGTCGACCTCGGCGAACCACCAGCAGGGAGGATAGTTTCATCGTGCGACACGCTATAAGGACTCCTCGGGCATCGCTGCGCACCATCCAGGGACATGTCAGTGGCAGCTGGGGATACACCTGTGTCCACCAGTACCATAACTAGGTGGCTAGCAGAGTGGGATCTGTCGCCACGGCATCCCTTACGACGTCTACCATTACGACCTAGTCATCGCCGAGCACGTGTGACCTGCTGGGACCGGCCAGAACGGCAGTCTGCGGGGTTGGCGACGAGTGGTGTTCAGCGACGAATCACATTCCTCTCCGGATATAGATGACCATAAAATTCGAGTCTAGAGACGCCATGGCCAACGCTGTGATCCATGCTTCATTGTAGAGCGGCATATCACCTCAACGAGGTGTCCTGGTGTGGTGTGCCACTTGCTACGACTCCTGTACCCCACTGGTGGTGATTGAAGGAACACTGATGGCGCGGCGATACATCAAAGAAATTTTACTACCGTGTGTGTTCTCCTTCCTTGTGCAGCTTGACAATCCCACTTTCCAGTAGGATAATGTCCAGCTTCACACAGCACAGGTATCTCTGGCCTGTCTTCGTGATGTTAACATGCATCTTTGACCAGCAAGGTCCCCAGACCCCTCATCCATTGAGAATGTTTGAGACCAGATTGGATGGTAACTTCGTCCAGCGGCAACTACGACGGATGTGGAGGGTCAGTTGCACCAGCTGTGGCATGATCTTCCTCAGGAGAACATCCGACATCTGTATGCCTCAACGCCCGACTGTATTACCACCTGACTCCATGCTGCAGGTAGTCCAACACCATAAGTGCATCCTACAAGTGTTGGTCCCCTGTAATATATGCTTGGTGTGGTACAATATTTTGATGCTTTCTGTATAAGTACTGCGTGTCCTGTGCCTATACCCACTTACATGCCTCTGCGATTGCATTTTCAGAGTAATCAATATTTTGCAATTGAGTGTACTGGCGGTCAACTATTGTAAAAGACAGTTCATCGGCATGGCACTACTGGACATCGAAGGGAGGTTACTGTGGGGTGTGGACTTGGAGAACGTTATCACTTCTTTTAGCCAAAGTAAGGCTAAAAAAATTATTTCCAAATAATAAATTAATTATTAATATAATTTGCTGCTGGTAAACTTTGTACTTTTATAAATAGTTAACTACATATACATAATATTATAATTACTGTTAAATACTTCTGGATATGCAATTTAATTGCTGTAAAATTTTACATAGTAATTAAAAATTTTATTAAGCACTTTGTCTTGTGTCCACAAATATTTACAATTGTTGGAACAGTTACGATTAGTGGAATGAAGACGAAAAATCCTATTGTATTACTGTTTCAATTGTTCTCATTTTTGCATTTCTGTGGCATTCTTGATTTACCTTAGGAGGAGATTTAAACTATTTTTAGAATAGCTTTGTGCAAGAACGCAAAAGCAAATAAACTGTATGTAAATGTTTCAAAATTAATCATAAGGCCCTCTCGTACAGCATATGAGTAAAAGGAGGTATGAGCCCCAAAATCAGCATGCATAGCATAGAAAAAATCTCAAGCCAGGAGAGAATATGAAGTCTCGACATTACATACATTGATATACATGGAAAATTGCACTCGCAATGATGTATGTAATAGACAGATGGAAGATATATATATATATATATATATATATATATATATTGCATGCGACAGAAATGACTTTGTCAAAATATAGACTAGAAGAAAAGGCTACAAATAGAAAGCTAAGCTTACCATCGGAAATTATAGAGTTTCTATAGCACGTTAATTCAATAATGTAAATGTTACCTTGTTTTTATCTAATACTTCTTAATACTTTTAATTCAATAATTTGTTTATAGCATAACAATGTGGTAATTAAAATCGCGATGACGCACCTTGTCTATCTGCTGTGAATTGTAAAATAATAAATGGATAAAAATGAAAAAGACAGCATATTGGGAAGGGGGCGGCCCTTTTTCATGGGCCTACAGGCGGCAGTGTGGGAAATCCGGCCCTGTGTATGTGTGGACAGTTTGGGTTCTCTCGTAGCTGACAAATCTCGTCGTCTACGGACCCTCGTCTGCAGTGAGCTACTTCATCACATTTGGACGAAGCAGGACTTGTTTCAATCAATTAGTCTACATTTTGTTTTTTGAAAGAATTGCGTTTAACAGTATATATTTTGCAAGCAACATTAGTACTGTCTATTTTGCAGAACCATTGCATATATAAAAACAAACTACCATTTTTGTTTTAAGCCTATCATCTGATTGTCAATAGTAGGCCTGACAAAACATGTAAACCTTGACTGAATTTATATTACATTCTTGTCTTCACTTAACTCACATGATCTGTTGCATTAATTTAAATATAAAGCAGGCTTCACACGATGCGAGATGCATTTCGCGCAAGATTCCGTATGAAATGTTTCGTGCGAGAATGCCAACAAAATTTCGTCTGAAACGAGTTCACACGCAGATAAATAAAATGAATACTGTTCGCATCATAATTAGTTGATAGCCTTAGTGGGTACCAAACAGCCAAGTTATTATAATACAAAATATGAAGTTGCTTACTTTAACAAGGTATTTGTTTCAAAGCTATCCCTCCATAAAATAATCGTTTTCATTTTATTCTTAGCAAACTGTCTGAACTCCAATCCACTTTTTAAAGTTATTTTCCAGCAATGTTTTATTTCCCCGTATTCCTCTTCGCACACCTCAGATTATGATTTTCTTTTACTCTACGGTCGATTTTATAGCAGGTCACATGACCAGCATACAAGGACCAATAGGATCGCAACTTGCGTCGCCTTGCACGAAAAAAATAGAATAGGACCTGCTCCATCTCCTCATTTCGTGCGAGATGTGTCTTGCACACAAACTTGTGCAATAAATTCTCGTACAAGGTCGGCATCTGGCGCAAGTTTGGCACCCATCTTGCATCGTGTGAAGCCTGCTTAAGCAAAAAAATGTTTCGTCCATCGGCAGCACATCGGAGTTTCTGCTACGCAGCCGGATACGTACGGAGCCCAGCGATTCCGTTTGCTGGCAGCAGATGCAACTTCCGACCGCCACCGGCAGATCCTGAGACGTTAGCCGCGGGGAGTCGGCGAGAACTACCTTCGTCCACTGCCACGTCTACCACACACGTAAAAGCTGCGTTATTTTCCCTACTTACTGTGGGGGTGCTGGTGCGGTGTTTGTTGCATGTGTGAGTTGCACCTACCTCCAGCTGAGTGCCATTACGTGGCCGCCTTCTAGGCCCTTGAAATGAGTTGCAGTGTGTCGGGAAATCCGTTTTTTTTTTTTTTTTTTTTTTTTTTTTAAAGAAGAAACTATTTCACGTGCAACCAATGTGCTGATTTACGAAAAGAAAACAAACTTCAGGCGATGACGAAATGTCGCTTTTAGAACACTACGCATGTTAGAACCACTAAGCCCTCCAACATAGCTAAAAACAGCATTTTCAGACTACCGTATGTCAATATGTGCTGACTGGATCTACGCGAAACTCAGATATAATCCTGCATTGAACTTTGCAACAGACTTCCGATCAGTAAAATAATATGGTTGCCGCTTAACGTCCCATAGAAAAAACGGTTCGACAAAAAGCTTGCGCGCTAGTTTAGTGCTTCGTGGATAGTGGCGATGCGGCACTTGATGCGCGTGCCAGTGTCGCCCTTAGCATTCGCTCACTCTTGTGCCATGTGTCGCGTCAGGTAGGTGGCCCCCTTAAGAGTGGGATGGACCATCGCGTTTTTTGTGAAATAGTTGTTTGCGCGAATACGCGTATCTCGGTAAATAAATGTTCTGCAAATAAGACATTTTGTCAGAAAAAAAAAATTATCTATGCCCCCCTTTCTTTTTACTTTTGTAATGTAAAGTGTATTCTTGGAGAAAAAAATTCGTGAAAATGTTCAAATATCACATTTTTAAAACGTGCCTAGGCAGTTTTCCTAAGCAGCAAGAGAGAAGTTCAAAGATACGACGTAGTTTAATCTGTGGCCTTTCATCACGTCGGGCGTGGCATCCCGGGGGGGGGGGGGGGGAGTCCCATCCAACTCCTAAATGATTTTCGTATTTCAGCCCATTGCAGCATCACTGTCGTTCGAGAATGTCTTGTTTGTTTAGTTGTGTTGTTGTCATTCTTTGTTTTTTGTACTTGTATTATGTGTTTGTTTTGATGTCTTCATGTAATTTTGCTGTGTAATTTGAGGTTTGATTGGCTTGTTTCTATTCGTATAGTCAGTGGCATTGTGTTTGAATAATTATTCATATTTATTCACAAATGTTTACGCTTACATACGATAATGTGTGAATATGACGTTAAAAAAAAATCAAAATAAAATAATATTCAACATTAAAAAAATAAATAAATAAATGTTAAATTTCAGAAAAAAAAATTGTTAAACATAAAAACGTGCAGGATTTTCTTAACTTGTCAGTGTTATTTAAGAAATGTCACGTAGAATACTTTCTGTTTGAAACGGTTATCTTTGAAATCGAGGCACTGAGAAGAAATTTCTTTAAACTTCGAGTCCCAACTTAAACTTCGACTGTATGCCTGCTACACGCGGATCAAATGGTCTAAAGGCTGTTCACGATAAAGTGAGCACTTTTGAAATCAACTTTAGAACAAAGTCACTGCCCCGGCATGCAAATATTTTAACTGGTGCACTGAGTGACATGCGCTAATAAAAGTTGATAACGGTGGATGAAAAGTAGTTCCTTATCTTAACGTCGAATAAAAAATGTTAGGTAACCATTTGTGATAGCTTACATTTTTTTTTTTTCGCTTTCTGTTTTTGTTAATGCATCGAAGTGTAAAAATGGCAGTATTTGTAAAATATTTACCTTTCTAATAATTTAAATGTTTCACCTGACCAACGCACGAATAAAGTGACGAGACCCATGTCAATGTTAATTTTACATAAGGTGGAAGAATACACAACGTGAAAACACGTAGATCTTAAGAGTGTGAAGTGAAACATTTTTTGTGAAATCGTTGTTTGCGCGTATCCGCGTATCTCGGTAAATATATGTTCTGTAAACACGACCTTTTGCTATTAAAAAAAAAAAAAACTATTATCTATGACTCTATGTATTTACTTTTAACATACTTATTATATTCATGGAGAAAAAAAATCGTGAAAATGGTCAAATATCGCATTTTTGACCTATGCCTATGCAGTTCCCTTAAGCGGCAAGAGAAAAGTACAAAGATACGGGCGCAGTTTAATCTGTGGGCTTTCGTTGCATTTAATAAAACCAGATCTGATTTGCACAGTACAAGACCACGACGGAAACACTGCACGCCTTGCGCGTAGGAGCGGTAATGCACTAGGCGTGGGTGTTAATGTCGCCCGTATCGCTCCTTCGCCTCTTGACCTTGGACGCGCAGGTTCACACTCCTATTAAACAGGGCTTTTAAAAGTGCTCATTTTACCGTGAACAGCTTATAGCAAACAAATAACACAATACACATAACTTCTCGACCCCTATAACATTTTCATAATGGTGTACTACATCATGAGAACTATAGCCGTGGGTGGAGGGCATATCAGCTTAAACGGCCCTGCCTACCAAGCTGCCAGCCGCGAACTACAGATGGGGGAATCAAAGTTAAACGAAATTCGTTCTCATTGCGGCAGTTCTAAAGATAATTATTTCAAACAAAAAACATTTTGACGTGACTTTCTCAGAGAATATTGCTATATATAATTTTTATTTTTTATTTTTTTACATATTTTTTTTATGTTATATGTGCATTTCAACAGAAAATTTTAGAAAAAATATATGTTAAACAAAACAATCGTCAAGATGTATTAATATAGCAACATTCCTTAAAGAAATTTCACACAGAATAATTTTTGTTCAAAATAGTTATCTTTAAAATTGATGCAATGAGAAGGAATTTCGTTTAAATGATGTCCACGGTAAAATGAACACTTTTGAAAGCCCTGCTTACGATTTACTTGTATGCGCGTTGTGTATTCTTCCGCCTTGTGGGAAATTAACGTTGCCACTGACCTCATTACTTTATTCATACGTAGGTAAACTAAAACTGTGAAATTATTAGGGAAGTAAATATTTTACAAATATGCTAATTTTTACACTTCGGTGCATTAAAATACCAGACAGGGAAAGAAATAATTTAAGTTGTCACAAATGATTACCTAACACTTTTTATCCGTCGTTAAGATATAGAATTACTTTCCCTCCATCGTTACCAACTTTACTGGGCGAATGTCACTCAGTGCGCCCGTTAAAATATGTGCAGGCAGGGGCAGTGATTTTTTTTCAAAGGTTCATTTCAATAATGCTCACTTTATCGTGAACATTCTTTAACACCGATTTCCCATTTGAAGTCCGCGGCTGCCGGCTTGGTAGGCAGGGCCGTTAATAATCAGTAATGCACTGAAATATTGTCTGCAGAATAGCTCTATCTCTCTCTGTGTACTTGTGGTAATAAGTGCGCGCAACGGAGACCGGAAGTGCGCTGTCACGCCGGCTCAGCTGCCGCCATAGGGGTGGGTGTCAGCTTTGCTTCCTACATGGAAATGCTCTCTGGAAAACCGACTCCAACCACCTGAGAGTTGTAAGGTTAAGAACCTAATACGTTAGCCAAGAGCAGGTCTCAGCACAATCATTCGAGTTCTTTGGACGTAGGTAATCTTCCGATCAGTGCCAACGATCAAGGACCGCATTACTCCTATTTATTTGTTTCGAAACTTACATGTAGTTCATTTCTGCTCGCCTCCCACCAAGGCAAACCGGGTTCAATCCCCGGCCGGGTCACT
This sequence comes from Dryococelus australis, assembly GCA_029891345.1. Lineage (NCBI taxonomy): Eukaryota > Metazoa > Arthropoda > Insecta > Phasmatodea > Phasmatidae > Dryococelus > Dryococelus australis. The sequence continues at coordinate 57,183,491 of CM056999.1, forward strand.
TCAGGATTTTCTCATGTGGGAACTGTGCCGGACCATGTCGCTGGTCGGCGGGTTTACTCGGGGATCTCCCGTTTTCCCCGCCTTTTCATTCCGGCGCTACTCCATACTCACCTCAAACACCCTCATAGTCTCTCGAGACCTTGGCGTTAAGAGCAGCCCAGATCTCTTCGCTCACTCATCTAGTTCATTTGAGCAATGGTTTGGTTACAAACTTTTCTATTAAAAATGTTGTTTATGTTGAACGCTTCAATCAAATTTGTTTTACGCCAGGAGCTTCCTTAGCGTACGAGTTCGTCCAGAATTTCAAGAAGTTTTTACTTTTGCAGTCGATTTCTGTGCAACGTGCTTTAGAGCAATGGACTTTTCTGAATGTTGTAACGTTTGAAGGAATAAACACATTTATTAATTTTTTTATTTCTTATCCATGCTACACACCGTGTACAGTGTACATATTTTTCTCTGTGCTATCGAGTCGAGATCACGAGCTGCTTCAAGACCTTATTTTGTTTTGATTTTTATAGCAGAAAGCAGAGTGACTACAAATGTTGAAATGTGTTCTTTTATACCATTTGCTGTTTTGTTTAAAGGCTAAATTGTAATTGTTTCATCTTATTATGTTTGAATGCCGCATAAAAGTAATTTCGATTTATTAATGCTTACATTCTGAAGGTGTTCAATTTTCAAATAAAGTTTTTTTGTCGAGTCTAGAATTTTTGACCCGGTGAGTATGAAGAGCGAAGACGGTCCACTTGTAACAAGAAAAGAATATACCTTGGTCCGTTTCCGAACACGGATATATCGTGGTAATTTTTTAAGTTCAACGCCCGCGTAGCAAAGCACTTTCAGTGCAAAGACTGTAGAAACACCACAGGCTGGTGAACCTTTAATAGGGAAAATTTTGAGAAGAAATAAGTGGGAACGTCACCAGGGAAAAATATCTTCCAAATCAGCTGTTATTGTTATAATTGAGAAACATGGAATTATAACGAGCTACGCTACTGAACAAATAAGGCACATTTATCACACCATAATGCTGGTTCTAATTTGACAGAATTTCTTCAGTAAATATTTTTACTTTTGTTACCAACACAGCAATTTTACTCAAGGCGAAACTGAGCTAATTATTAGTCATTAAATGACAATCAGTAACGTAATTAAGTTATAGTTCATTCACGGTAACTTACAACTTTTCTGAAGCACTGCTAAAGTTATACTTCCAGCATATTCCCCCGCCTCTTTCAAATAAAGCTTTACTATGTAGTCTTGAAAATAACACCAAAGGGTCGGCGTTCCGCATTCGTGCACAATCTGTATAATAATACTTTGCATAACAACTATTTCATACTCAGCATTACCAACAAAGTTATTTCTTCTTTCTTCCCTGTTCTTATTAATATTAATTATAAATGAAATATTATAATTTATGGTCGAAATATAAATAAAAGTTGAATTCAATGAAAAGTAAGGACATTTTTTTTTTTTAATTGTAAAACGCTTGCGATACAAAATAAAATTATATACATACACACATATATATATATATATATATATATATATATATATATATATATATATATATATATATATATATATATATATATATATATATATATATATATATACGCATACATATAGGATTTTCAATACTGCATGTCAATACTTCGGTGGAACATTCCTTACATCTGGAGGATGCAAAAATGTTATATGAACATGGGTCCGCAAATGCTTCGTTTCTGTACTACAGCCCATAATACATAACGTACAGTGTATGGCCCGCGGGCTGGATCATGTTTTGTGGAATGCCATCGCAGCTTTATTGGCAGCGGCATACCAGTCCCCGAGGATCGCAGGTTTGAATCCACTAGGCTTTTATTTGTAGGGACATTTAAAGGCTTTTGTGTATGCGACCCGAGTGGATAATATGGAGACCCTTCGGGTGGCGGCTGCGAAACTATCAGGAATATACCAGGGATGCATCAATGCATCCGGGAGTCCACGGAACGGCGGGTTGAAGCATGTGGACGTGCTGATGGAGTGCATTTTGAACATTTCCTGTAGTGCCGACGATAAGCTGTCACACATGTGTAACTTCCTGTGCAGTTCCTATTGTTCTAGGTGTTGTGTCGTGGTGGGAGGTGTTGCGTATCATGCAAACTTACGCTGCGATGGCATTCCACAATAACATGATCCAGCCCGCGGGCCATACACTGTACGTTATGTATTATGGGCTGTAGTACGGAAATAAAGCATTTGCGGACCTATGTTCATATAACATTTTTTCATCCTCTAGATGTGAGGAATGCGCCCCCGAAGTATTGCCATGCAATATTGCAACGTCGCAACGTCTGTGTATATATATATATATATGCTATATATATATATATATATATATATATATATATATATATATATATATATATATACTGTACATTTTATGCATATTTAGGATACAACCAAGCACGTCTTACATAGGGTAATTTTTCAATGATTGTTTTTTATTTAAAAAAAAATGAGAAGAAACTGCAAATAGACAACACATTTATTTTGCCTGATATCTTTTATTGAGAAATTCAGTCATTAACTTGCTAGTGTCGTCCACTCGTAAAGATTTGTAATAAAGTTTGAAGTTGAGAATTTTTCCTGGAGTTCACTTAATCTGCCAGAGCACTCGGTTCACTGCCTTATATTTTATTGAAAATCTGAATTTACACATTTTAGTGCTTTATACAGTTAATTTCATCAGTAGAGGGAAAAAAGGGTATACTGGAACAGTGTCCAGGGTCTGGTGGTGGAATTATTCCGCCGTAATATTGTTTCCGTCTGTCAATTTTTCTGCCACCATCTTGTTTTTGTCTACTATATGGTTTTCATTGCCATATTATTTCCATCGTATTTTTTCCCATCCACCATCTTGTTTCTGGCAGGTGCCTTGGATTTAATTTTCCTTAGTCACCTTTGTACCAGTCAAAGCTCTATAATTACACCTTGACATCTGCAATCTTAAATTTAATTTTCCTTAGTCACCTTTATTTCATTCTCTATCAATCCACCTTGATTTCTTGTATGTACTTGACCTCAACCTTTGGTCGCCATATTGTTTCTGGTCGCCATATTGTTTTGCCTGATTACTTACCATCGTTCGACCTCCGCCATCTTGTTTCCGACTACCATCTTGTTTCATAATTACTTATACTCATTCATTCCATGTCAGCCATCTAGGATTTCATTTGTCTAAGCAACCAGGCAATCTGTTGATAGCACCTTTATTTTATTTTTGTCATTCCTTGTTCACCATCTCGGATTTCATTTTTCTTAGTCACCTATCTTAAATTCTCTATCGTTTCTTCTTGATCTCGTAACCAGGCCACTATTTTGCTTCCCATTCTGTCGACTGCTGATTACTTGCATTTGGTCGCCATCTTGTACTCTCTATTTAATTCCTTCTCTATTCAGTTACTTGCTGCTGACTAGGCCCCTTCGGACAGCCGTCTTGTTTCGTCTGCTAATGACTTCATTTATAACTTTCTGCAGATGGCCATCTTATGTTCTCTTTTTCATTCATTCTCGATTTATTCATCTGTTGATTACTTGGTCCCTTCGAACCATCATCTTGTTTCGTCTGTTGAAGACTTTTGTTTTAAGGCTACCATCTAATATTTCATTTTTCTTAGCCACCAGGCAAGTTTTAATATAGATCACCATATTTGTAGGACTTAACCACTTGTGTAATACTTATATTTTTAAACTTTTCATAATGAATGTATGCTTTTCACCTTGTGCATAGTACTTTATTACCCATGTAGAAATTTTCAAGTTTATTCCCATACTCCTTCAGTCCTATCGGCATACACTATCTTTAAGCATACTCTCATAAAGTCGACTTCACATATCTCAGAAAAAATCAAACCTAACTGCACATAAAAACCTTACACAACCTGTCACAATCCAGAAAAAGCATAGCTAAACTACCAAATAAAAAAAGTACATTCACTAAGCAAACCTATCCCTGTATGCCTCACAACATACCGAAAAGCTATACTATCCACTGTAACCTAAGGAGATGCTGTCATAACTTAGAAATAGCTAACTTGGAAACACACAAGATGGAATTTCCTAAGTGATGCCTGTTTTAAGTTATGTGGTTCTAACATGTGAACTTTCTAACTTGTGTGTTTATAACTTATGATAGTTCTAAGAAGTGTGTTTATACTTTACGATTGTCTTAAAATGTGTGTTTCTAAGTTATGATAGTTCTAAGTTATGTCATTTCTGAGTTATGTGATTCTTCATTGAGTGTTTCTAAGGCGTATGTTTCTAAGTTGTAATGTTCTAATTTGCATGTCTCTAAGTTGTGATCATTCTAAGTTATTATATTCCAAGTTACGATGTTTTTAAGTTATGTGGTTCTGCATTGCGTGTTTCTAAGTTGTGTTTTTCTTCTAAGTTATGATCGTTTTAATTTATGACTTTCTAAATTATGAGGTTTCTAAGTCATGTGGGTCTTATCGTTAAAACTTTTGTTTGTGGTGTGGCGAATATTTTCATACTATCTTCTGCACCTGACTAGCTTTTTACTGCGGGAGCTAGAAGCAGAAGAGTGGCAGTCTTGACCTAGAACTTACTCTATAACCTTTTTAGAAATCACATTCTTCAGCTTTGTTAATCTCCCAATAGACATCATTTTCGTGAAGGGCGTGAATTCATCGATTCTGACAACATAAGGAGCAAAACAGATCGGCTGATGGCTTCGTATAAAAAATGCATTAGATAATTGGCAGTATAAATTTTCAATAAGTTACAAATGTATCTATAAAAAAAAACTATATAGCAGGGAAACAGAAGTTATCAAACAAAACTTAAAAAAAAAAAAAAAACTTAATATCAAAATAATATTATTCTGTTGTGGTGGCATGGCCCCACGGCCGCTGGTTAAGTGAGCGTAAGCTGTTGGCGTGTCGCAGAGTGTGTTAATGGACTGCAGCAAGAACATTAATGGACTGTTTCTACCACATGGATTGTGTGTGCATGAGCACGCACAAGCACATCTTAGCCGACGAGGTATTGCCTGGCCAGAGACCCTTCACGACCAAGAGAGCAGCTGGCAGTTCCTAGCCACCACTCGAGTAGAACAGTTGTGCTTGAGTGCCATTTGGAAGTTCTAAATAAAATCAGTATAGACGCCACGAGTACCGTGTTTTCATTGTCTACCTCGCTTGCCCTTGCATTAGAGTAGCTCGGCAGCTACACCTGTGAATGAATATTTAGAGAATTGGGATTGTTCTTGAAAAATCAATTACACTTTTATTTATTCCATTAAAATAAGTACCGTATATAATACTACCATGCAGAATATTATTTCCGTGCGCACTTTATTTTACAAATTATCACACTTTCGAATTGTAACATTTCAAAACTCTTTTGCAAACAATCAAAACTGTTTGCTATTGGCTAACGTGCATGTGACGTAGTTGTACATGTTTTGGTCTCGCCGTCAGCATGCGTGCGAACGTATTTTCGGCTGGTTGCAGTGGATTACAGAAAACACTTTAAAAAAAAAGAAAAAAAAAAAGGATGAAATTGTTTTTGGAAACGTGTTTCTTGCAAAATTTACTGATACTGCCAGCATGATTTTATTTCAATTTATGTCAATTGATTTCAATATGTCGATGTTTGAAATGTAGTCGGCGTTTCAAAACACCATTTTAGTATAGAAATAGGCAGGGAATTTAAACTTGAAGGTATATATTATATTCAAGAATTTTACTCTTACGAATAGCTACTTCCCTTTTATGCGTAAGTATTTATGCTTAATTTAACTATTTTCCTGCGAACAGATAGAGCACAATTCTCAAAAACCTGAACCCTTTTGTGGGCACATTTGACGAACATTCTATTTCCGTGCGCTTATTAATTAGTAATGTCATTTTGGCACCCCCGTTTTTTGAAATTAGCCCTTAAAACTAAGAAAAAGGTTAAGCCTCTACAGATTAAATTAGCATAACACGAGTTTTATTAAATAAATAATATAAACGTAGGCCTATGTAACGGGCATAAAGAGGAGCTATGAAGCAATTTTCAACGATAACATTATTAGTATTTATACATGATAGGACGTTTTCGTATTTTAATAATTAAAAAAAGTGCAAGAAATACCTTCCATATATAGTAAACCGCAAAGTTTTTATGGAACATAAAGGCAATTTTTCGTTGTTCGTGCGGACACCGCATTAAAAACAATCATTACCGTGTTACGGATTAGGCCAGTGCAATTACGGTAAGAAAACACATTTACTTATGATGGAATGATTTTGGCTCACAAAACAGTTATTTTTGTTGCGAACTGCCTTGTATTTTACGATTCTTAACTACCTTTGTGCACGTTTCACGCTTTGATTTTTAACTTAAACTATTCGTATGTATCTTATCACGAGTACTTTTCATTATATTTTTGCTTAGTGGCACTATGCAACACTTTGTTCCACTACACAGCAATAACCTTAAAATCATAGTACTTAACAAGTATATTCCATTTTTTCAAAATAGTTTTCGATCACGCTGGGTACCTATTTTCAACATGGCGAAAACTTTAAAATTTAGGGCATTGTGTTATTTCTCGAGAACTATCAAACCGATTTCAACTAAATTTAGTGCGTTGATAGTGCACGATGTAAGCGTTTAATCTAGGAAGCAATTATATTATTGGTCGGCGCTTTTCGAAGATAGTGTTGTAACATGGAACTGTTGAAACCCTGGAACTACTGAAACGATTATTACCAAATTTAGCTTACAAGTAACATTATTGTAGGCCATTTTAGTACTTACAATTTAAATATATAAGGCACTTATTTTCAAAATGGTGGCAATATAAAGATTTGAGGGCACATTTGCTATATCTACCATTCCGTTTAACCAACTTCGAACAAACTTGATTGTATGATAACGCCACATGAAAATTAAGATTTTATGTCATATCTCGAAGGAAATATTAATTGGTTCTTACCACATTTGGCATTGAAGTAATACCACAGTAGATCATGTAAACTGACATGTTAGCGGGTTAGACATTTATTTTCCAAATGGTAGCTATATAAATTTTTTAGATTAATATGCTATATCTACGAAATCACGTAGTAAATTTCAACTTTACACTGTATGTTAGTAGTATTTATTAGAACTACAAAATGTGTCTATACAGAGCCTCTTTTGTCCACCATTTTGAAAATTAGTGGAACGCAAATAAATCACGTGTCGTATACCGGAAATCAATCAACCTATTGCTATCAAATTTGGCAGGCAAGTAGTATTACAGTGGGCTATATAAACTGAAATTTTTCAAGTAGGCTACACTTATTTTCAAAATTACAACCTAACTTTGTATGTTGGCAATATTTTTACAATAATCAAATGTATCTACCACGACCTTTTTAGTCCATCATTTTTTAAGATAATGCTACATGAATAAGTAAAGTTTTCTTATATCTCGGGAAACAATACATCGATTCCTACCTAATTTGAGAAACAAGTGGAACTGTGGAAGGCCATATAAACGGACATGTTTTTATGTGAATATAGCACTTATTTTAAAAATGGCGGCCATATGAATATTTAAATTTAGTATATAGAATTTGCTGGTACATAACCGTTTTGTTTTTACAAGTAACTACCGCAGGCCACATAAACTTGCACGATTAAGTGTGTCTGGCATTATTATATAAATTGTATATATGAGTCAGTCGTATCCATTAAATAATTTGACAAAAATTCAACCAAACTTTGTATACCGACAATATCAATTAGAAACATTAGGTAAGTTTGTGCAGAGCCTGTGTTTAAACCATATTTGTACAATAATGCCAAAAGTGAGAATAAAGCTCTTATGCCATATACCAGGAACGAATTAACTTATTTCCCAAATTCTGCACACAGTTAGTGCTGCGGTGGGCGATGTAAATCTACGTAATTTAAGTGACTTACGCCCTTGTTTTCAAAATGAAGTTCCTGTTAATATTTAAAGTTTGTAAAGCCAGTCTACAAAAACTTTAGACTGATTACAACCGAGGGTGATGCTCCAAACTGTACCTCGGTAATGCAGTTGGTTGTACGCCATCGTACGATACTAGGTGTCCTGTGTTCGAGTCTCGGGTAAGACACGTGTGCATTTGTAACTGCCTCACTAGCATTGCATACATACTAGCTACAATTTTAAGAACTTCAGCAAAATCATTTACATCCATGTAGAGGAAAGTAGGCTCATTGTAACTTATTGTGTTGTGTTTACTGTCTACGGATGTCTCAATTTTAGTATTATAATAAACGGCCATGCATCATAGCACTCAGTAAACATTTTATGTGGCAGAATCGAATTTCCTCAACACGAAATGGGGCAAATTATATACTCAGTCAATAAAACGCCTTTAAATGATCTCTTTCGAAAAAAAAATGTAGGCCTATTATAATTCTGCCGAAACCATTGTAATGATGTTTTCATGTACTGTACTGTGATCTCATTTACTCACTGAGTAGCCTCAATTTCGCGAAACGCGTGTACCTGCAATCACATAAATAATCTCAAGTTAAGAGATCTCACAGTTGAATTTTACAGTAATCTTGGTTGGAGATAAATTATTAAATGCGTTGCACAGCAATGTTTAAAGGATCATTTAATCGCATATCCTTTACCTAACATAACCAGTTCGGTGCCCCCCCCCCCCCAAATAAGCTACTTTTTGCTGAAGACTCGAACTCCTCTTCCTGAACAAGAACAAGGTTATGTCGACTGTAAAACTTACACTATATGTAAAGGAAACATTTTTTCTTGTACAAATAAACGAAGGAAAATAATATTTCGTATGTCTCTGGATAAGAGTTTCCACATGTCAATCCTTGTGACTGATATCACTAATTCACTTATTAATTTCTAGTTAATTATTTTTGCATAAATTTTGCCTTTACTTCATTATGTTAGTTTCTAGTGAGGCGAACTTGCAACTATCCCTTGAGTAAATTTTTCAGGATGGGTGACATAATCTTGCGGTGTTTCCCCTTAAAATGCTGTAATTTTTTATGCTTTAATGACACTCAAATATTTTATTTAACGCCACATTAATTTTTGTATTCAAAAAAAGAACGCTTTCAGTTAACCTTTAACATTATTTAGATTCATCGAAGAGGAATATTACAGAAATGTTAAAGAAATGAATAAATGAGGGTTTAATGTATACGTAATTATATTTTTGCTAAAATAGCTCCAATTTTTAATACCTGGATAGTTTTAGTCTTACTGGTGATTTCAGATGAAATATACTTATTGTCCGACCTCTTGGTCCAAAGAGGTAGAGCTCCTGGCTGGAGGGCCAAAAGTACCGGGTTCAATTCCAGGCCCCATCTTCATACTGCGAAAGGCAGAGGCGAACCACCGCAGAATTATTTCACCACGCTTCGTTTGCGGTTCTCATCACCTGCCGTCCCCTGGGGATCCGAGGGCCTTCACGCCGCATGCCTGGCCATTCATAATCATCATCATCATTATCAGTGGGAGATGCAAAACAAATTGGCTGACATCTAGCGGGGTCTTTTGGAACCCGCGGAAAGGTGATAAAGAACTTTGTTTTTACCTTCCATGTGTGCAGTGGCACAGGGTCAAGGTCAACTGGATTCAAAATGGCGGTTGTAATCAGTGATGTAATATGCTCGCCGACGTTTAAGAATTTATTCGATTTTTTTCAATTTTTTCAAGCGTTTTTTGTTTTCAAGATTATTGGGGACAAGGTCACTGGCATACAACATGGTGGTTGGAGTCATCGATGTAATGTTTACATCGATTTAATTTTTTTTTTCGATTTTCTCAAATGTTTTGGGATTTTTTTATAATCGGCGCTTTTTAAAGGAAAAAGGGGAATCTTAAGTGGAAAAGGGGAAGTTTAAGGGAAAAGGGAAATTTTAACAGAAAAATGCTCAATTCCGAAGTTAAACCAGAGAATTAAAGGGGAAAATGGGGGAAGAGGGAAATTATATATGGCTGCGGTCGGCACCTGGCTCCTATTCCCAAAGATGTTAGAAGAGTCCAGATAGAGCCCGTGCCTAAGAAAGTGTAACCAAACAAACCTGATATGGCTCACACCAATATGGCAGTCATGTTTACATTCGGAACGAACAATATCAATGTAAATAGGGACGGTTGTTATTCATTTGTTCATTTGTTAAGAAGACAGATATTCTATCCAGTGAAGTGTATTTAGAATGTAAGCAAATGGCAGTTTACGTATTTTCTGGCAAGAAACGATAGCTGTTTCAGCGACTTAAAAGTAGTTTCGGCAAAAAAAAAATCCGCCTATTCCACAGAAACATAGTAGACCTAGGTATCAAATTTTTGTATGAACTAGTTTCGGCTTCAACATGCTAGAGATATCGTACTTATTGGCCTTCTTCTGGCAGATCCTGCAAAGACAATAGAATTTTAGTATGTTTAAAAGTTTGTCTGCCTAAGGCAGTAAGAGCCTAGGTACAATTGTGTACGCATCTCACCAGTTATGACACAAAGCTGAGTGTAAGCCCTGGCCGAAAAACACGAGTTTTCGAATAAATTTTCAACCCTTTTTGTCAAGAGTTTTCAGTTTTTTGTTACACAAATAGGTGTTTGCTATAAAAAAATATCCAAGGTCAGGGAAAAGTCCTATGTCTTGACAACATTATCAGTTTTAGCTCCCAAGTCTCCTAATCATGCAAGTAGAAATCCGGGCTACCAAGATCGATGCGAGTCCAACTAGGCACCTAGTAAAAGATTGGTTTTCATAAACTGGGATCAGTGATATTTGCTTTGCTGTATATCAGAGCATCTGTCAATGTTACAGCATACTTCCTGTTTGGCGGTGAGGGGAGGGGAGTAATTCACCCAGTACAAACTGCGAGGACATTCATTTGTCTCATGAAAGTTTAATAACAATAAATGTTGCAGTCACAACCATGTTTATCATGCATACTATTGACCTGAACTTATTTGTTACCGAACACATCCATACCAGTATTGTCCTAGATTTTTTTCCAGCTCCCTACACTTCAAATTATAATATTTACATTATGTGATTATAATTTTTAACAATATTCATCAATCATTTTATATTTTACTTAAATCAGTTATGTGAAATTGATTGCTGTGGTTTGAGTGAAAAGTCTAGTTGGCTTTTTATTCAACCCAACAGTTGTCAACACACACACACAAATATGACTTCAGGTTATTACAACTGTACTTCAGCAAAAAATACTTATTTTGTGTAGAATCCAAAAGAATAAATGCTCACGTGTTTAAGAGGTTTGGGCAGCTCTTTGAAGTGGACGTCTTTAGAGCTGAGGAAAAATTAAACTAATATGAAGCAGTTCCAGAATGCGAAGGTGGGTGAAAAGGGAGGTCCTTCAAAAACTCACCAGCTGCATCGTCCGGCATGATTCCCTCATGAAAAAATTCAGGAGGCACCCAGCCAGGAGTGTACCTAAATCGCTTTGGTGGGAGGCAAGCGCTCAAGCCACTCTAATACAGTGGAACCTTACCTGCATACTACCTCATTGCACAGTGGTGCATGTCGTCAAACATTAAAGCAACATGCCAGTTCAGCACATTAAACACAGACCAAGCAAGTTGATGCAATGGTAAAATACTAGACTCACATTTGGAAGGGCACTGGTTTGAATCCTAGTCCAGACATCCAATGCCGCAAAAGAAATTTTGGAAGCTGTTACTCTCCCCTTCCCTTTATATTATCCAAAATAAAATACTTCTTCCCTTCCACGATGAGGCTCCCTTTAGTTAGGGGCCCAATACAACTGCACACTTTAATATCCTTGTCACCTGCCCTGCAGCCACCCTGATTAGTTCCCCATGTTATCCCAAAATTGCTCCAGGAAAGTGCTGTGAAGGTTCTTTATGAAGGCCATGGGGTTACGTAACTTCAGTGTGCTTATTCGCAAGTATTCCACTGAGAGAGCGTGAATCCACTATGCACAATATGATTTATTTATTAAAAGTTTAGAGGTGCAGTTAAGCTATGGTCACTCTCTCTTACACCTGACCCATTACGAATCCACTTTAACTTGCTAGAAATGCATACATAGATATTAGAGATAATACACATTTAAAAATTAAACAAACCAAGGATACAATTCAATTAGTCTCTCACTTATTCACGTATCGTATCTTAAGTTTGGCTAACAGTATATCAGAGCCAGGCATAAGCAACAGGGTTAGAACAATTATTTACTGCAGGATTTTGAGCAAGACTTACAATAGTTATTTGCGCGATTACATCTTCATGAACAAAAAATGTCTTCCAAATTATATGATTATGCAAGTTAATTTGGTCCATTTAAACTACAGTAGTATGAGGGGGTTTACGATGTTTAATCAATTTATGCCATTTTCCAAAGCTAACTATCTCCTTTTGCTGTAACACCTTGCATATCAAAATAATACATAAGAAATCAATTCCACCATAAATGTAATAATCATCCATCTAAGTATTATATTGTAGACTTCAAATCAGCATACTGTTTTTTCATACTCGTTGCCACCATAATATTCATCCAACAGCAACTAATCACATGCTTCTATATAGGAGCATGTATCCTAACTGTCAAAATGCCATATTGGTACGCACAATGTTCCATTTTTCAACTCCACAGACACTGCAATGTATTGATTTTCTATGAAAAACACCGCGATTGTGGACCTGCATTAATAATGTATCGTGCTCCTAAATTTGTGTTTTTCTACCTGTGAGTAGTGGGTAACTCCACCTATTCATTTTAATGGTAAAATTAGTAGCCTTGTGACCTATTTCCCACCTGCACAGATACAGAGTGCACAGCTGTATAGGCTACTACAGCGCTGCATCAGTGCTGACATGTCGTACGAGATCAATACACCTTGCCACTACGTAAACGGAAAAAAGACAATTTTTAAAATTATTTGGACCTAAAAAATAAGCTAATTTATATGAGCTAAATGATTGCATTGACTAATGAAATAATGCTGGTTCAGTGAAACAATTTTTTTTAATTTTTGCAATACTGTAATTAATTACTAAGAAAGTAACACATACATTTCATCAGGTCACATATGAACAACCTGTACGTTGGGAATGATTAACCCAGGCACACTTTTACATACAATACAAAAAAAGTTAATAAATTCACAGTTATGAATTATTAAAAAAGTATTCACATTCCGTTAAACTCCGTTCAGTAAGTACCGCAAACATTGATAACTTTGGGTGATTTTTAAATGGTAACATTACACTTTATCCTGAGAAATCAGAGATTGACTTACACTACATATTTTTGCCAATATTTATGTGTAATTTTGATAGGCTAGTTCATTTTTCATTGTGTATTTATTTTTATATAATTAATATTTATTTTTGGTGTGATCTCAATTTTGAAAGTGTTTCTACTTTTTATTGTATTATATCTCAGTTCCGAGATCACGTATTCTTAGGTTTTTCTTCATTTTGGTCCTTAGAAGTGGTTCATGTGGGTGGTTTTAATAGTTTTGATCCCCATTGGCCCGCAGGTTTAAATCCTGATTGTTGATTGGCTGGCGCTATAGGCCCGTTAAGCGTCAGCCTGCAGAGACTAACGCTCTCTTCGCTAGAAGCCTTCAACAACGTAAGACGTAGGGCAGGACCTCTCGTCTGAAATGGACGGGGAGGTAGGACTTTAAATTAGTGTTAGGGCGTGTTGTCCCTGAACCAACCTTTAAGTAAATTTGTAACCAATAATGGAGCTTGTGCCAATGGTCGCCCATTCGCGAGGTTAAGTGGCCAGGAGCTAGATAGTTTAAACACGCCGTCTACGTACGTGTAGAGCGGAGCTCCACGTATCTCCACCTTAATCCTGCTACGCCAAATCCTGCAAGAGCATCCTACCTTCAATTCGCTTGGTGATTAAAAGACAAGTCCTACCAAAAGATCTGACATTTTCATCTGGACCTAATTTTATTTACAGTTTGATTCAACTCTATGTCCGTTAGCATCAGTACACAAGCGACGACATCTTGACTTTTATAAGTACGTAAATTTCCAGCACACATACGCCCACTGCAAAACCTGTGATAAGAGTAGTTTCTACCAGAGCTATACTGTTTAGTGAGAACACAATTTGTTTTGACGTAATATTTACTACAGAGAACAGTTTAATTAATTTGATTTCGAATCCAGTAAGTATATTCAGACTCTGGCAAGCTATATCACGTAACCGTAAAAGGGTTCAAGTAGGCTAGGCATGACCACTTTTAGTGTTGTTTTAATATTTTTCTCATATTGTTATAAGGTTTTTAATTATTTCTGATTTAAACAATTATAATACAAAAGGAAATGAAAAGTATAATAAATGAAATTTATTCAAAGGGCGTATCTATTTTGTCGTTTTCTCTACTGTAGTGCCAAGTTAACCTATTTCCTACCCAGGGTCTTACATATGTGTTTACTAGAGTTTTCAATTGTCTGCCTTATTTTGACGTATGCACATAAATGGTGTACGTGGCAAATGCTAGTTTCTAGAGGGTGCTAATGGTAATAAGCTTGCTCCCCTACCGGCCCAGGACTGCACCGGGCAATTATACAGAGGCAGCCTAGGTAAGATTACATCCTTTCCCACTGATTTATTGTAAGTCAGCTGTGCAGCCTGGTCACTCAAATGCTATATGTGTTGTCCCATTGTTACGTACGCAAATTCTACACCATACACAGCACACATCTATTTGAAAATAATGTGACAAAATTTCATATTGCTATCTCAAAGAGAAGGTCTTGTGTGTGTTCTTCACAGCTCCCTACAGACAATATTACATATTTATATGAAATGTAAGCTATATTTCATACCATTGAAATGATTGTATCATTATTTCCTATATATGTGCTTATTAGAAAGTTCTCTCGCCTTTCCGAAACCAGAACTATTTAAAACGCATATGTATTGTTTCATGCTGCTTTACACATACAATAAAAACATTACGAACTACTTTTTTAAGCTCATATCGGCATTAATATTAATTAAACCTTAGCGTCCTCACAGTCAAGAATGAATGACACGCGGCAATAACAAGCAAAAGGTTTCTTGTGGCGTTTGTAACGCTATCTCGCGACGATTTGAGAACTACGAGACACTTTATTACAGTTTGGTGGTTTAAAGTATGCGCGGTCTTTTGCAACACTTGATTCATTTCTGTGCAGTATGATGGGTAAACGTTGTAAATCATACTTGCCTACGACATAATTTATACGAAATCAGCTGACGCCAGGCGGCGTCGATATTGAATTTCTGACCCAGCGCGTCGCTCGCGCGTCAGCCGGTAAACTTCTAGTAGTTCCAACTAAAGGCGCTAGAGCGCTGCACTGCTCGGACAGCGTAGAAATGTACACACCGAGTCCCGCAATGACGTTTTCTGGCCCTCCGAAAATCCTAAAGGCCGGGCTACAATTTATTTAGCACAAACAGAACACAGGCAACTCGCGTAGACAGTTCGACTACATTCTATTATTACTGTTGATGGTCTAAAGAGTAATGAGTTTGACTAGTGTTCCGAAAAATTGGCGGCATACTAAAACAGTGTATTTCGATTGAGTATTGTTGCCGTTTGCGGTGAAGCGAATACAATTTCAATGTTTCCTACATTTTCATATCTAACACAGCAGGTTACAAAAAAAATATGAATGTGATCTATATTATTTCCTAACCTTGCCAACGCTCTTAAATAGGAACGGATTAAGGCATATTTTTGCTACATTCGAAGATATGTTTGTGTTCTTCCCTCCCCTAGTCATTATCTATAGTCATTGCGATTTCTCCTATTTCTAGTCTATCTCTCACTCGTACAATAAATTTTCGTAGCAATTTTCAAAGAAGATCATGTATTATTTAATTATTTTTAAATGCCACGGAAAAATTTCGGTTAGGGTAATATACGGCTTTGTTCGAACTGGCAATTTTATTATTATTATTGTTATTATTCGTATTACAGTATTTAGTAATCGGTACGTATATACCTTCAACTGAAACCAGAGTTTCCGTAACCTGGTTTTCGGGAAGCAGAGTTTTGGTGCGGTATAAACACCGCGAAATTCTAGCAACTCCGCTCGTAACCAAGGTTTGTAATGCAAGCTTCGCGTCGAATGTTTGGTTCTGTGTGCGGTAAAAACGATTAAATTGTGGTTCACGGGTTTTCGGCAGGAGTTTGTCAGGCGCAGAAAGTAATAGTGTGGTTACTTTATAATATGTTCTATAATTTACTGCGAAAGATTAATTTGATTTAAATTAAAGAGAGGTAATATGCAATCTTAATAATATTATAAATGCGAAAGTTTGTATGTTTGTTTGTTACTCAATCACGCCATAACGGCTCGACGGATTTGGATGAAATTTGGTACAGGCGTAGATTATATTCTGGATTGACACATAGGGTACTTTTCATCCCGGAAAAAAACTAACACTTTCTTAGGGAATATATCAAATATTCCACCAACCATTTAAGTAAGCGCTGATTGGTGATCTGTTTTATATATATATATATATATATATATATTCCACGCTATAATATATATATATATATATATATATATATATATATATATATATATATATATATATATATATATATATATATATATATATATATATATTCCACGCTGGTGGAGTCGCGGGTAAGTAACAGCTAGTTCTTATATAATTTTAATGTAATATGTGTGTGAGTAGTAATGGAAAATGGAATTATCGTTTAGAGGGTCACCTAGTCAAGTAATTTTAGGTTAAATTTCATGTTTATTTAAAGTAGCATACAGGTAAAAGTCTTTAAGCAAGACTCACAAGCATGGGAAACTAAATTAAACTCTACTCTTTTGAAACTTGCTCAGCAAATATGTTACGAAAGTTAGTAATTATGGAATAACTGTAAGTATTAAGCGTTCAGTTATGTCATTTACGATACTTGATCGATAGTTATGTTGTCTGGTTAATTTCTTTTTTTTTTTTTCCTACAAGTTTTCAAACGACAGTATCAATAAAAGAATATTCTGGACAAAAAGGAGTAAAATTGTCACTAGGTACCACAAGAGAGCATAATATTTTAAGTGTTTTGGACAAAAAAGCACAAACAGTCGAAAGTTTTTGATCTTGTGAAGAAATAACTGCCGGAATAATGTTGTGTCCGCACAAATGACCGAATCCTCTCTAAATGGGGGAGTCTGAAGTAACTGTTCGATAATGTAGGGTTGCTAATAGATAAATTTCTGTTTCGAGATATTGAGTCGAAGACAATATTGTAATAATACATATTTTTTAATTACATTAATATTTAAATAATGAAATATTCAAATCAATTTCAGTATTTCTAGAATATTTCAGTTATGGCAGCGGAACAATTTTGTTAGTTTGTATTGTGAACTGCAGTAACCTACGCACTGGTGGAAATTTTTAAAAAAAATTGTAAGCTTCAGCAAAGTGCATTTTTTGTAAACCAAGTGCAGTATACTAGAGTTCCAATGAATTATATGACTGGAATGAGTATGTGTGTAGGGTAAGGAGTAGGCATTTATTAGCTTGTAGGGCGAAACAGGTGAAAAAATCATTACATAAGGTATTGTTTCTGAGTATGGATGCGAGAAGTATGATCTTATGAATACAACAAAATACATACATATCTATATATTAGCTACTATCATTTTCTTGTAGACTGACATCTTAATGAAACAATTTGCATGTGTAGCAAGTAGTAATTATCTGCTCTACTCCCCTCTATCATAAGTGTAATCATTCGAATATATCATGCACTTTGCTTTAGTTTCCAGCTGTGGAAAAAAAAAAAAAAAAAAAGGAATTGAACATGGTTTGAAAATTGTGTTTATGATGGCAAGAGCTACCTAGCAAACTCATAAAGGACGTTTTGAAATACCTAACAGCATACAAGAAAACCCTGTTGTGAACAGGGGTGCAAATGTTAGCGAGGCGAAATGGTCAAAACACAGGAATAATACAATTTAGGAAAGAGCTAGTGGGAATTCTAAAAAATTTTTGTGCAAAAATGCTCTTACAGTGAAAGTTATTGAACCTAATACTGTGTTACAGGGGGTATGAAGATAAACTTATCAGTATTCTTGGGTGAATCACAAAAGGTCAGCAATAACGTAGTTTAGAAAGTCGAATCATAGGTATTTGAAAACACCAGTGTTAGGACTGGTTAGGCAAGATTTCTATACCTCTAAACCAGCATTTAAAAATCGGATTAAAAAGTGGCATTATAATCGAGATAATTTGTGTGGTTTTCTACTTTGATTTGTATGCTCTTTATACTCCGATCTAGTATTTCCAGTCATAAAAATTAATTGTGGCAGATCCATTTTTGAAACAATAAGTGTGTTGGGCACTAGTTGTTTTGTAAACAAGATTAACAGTAAGAATTGTTGAGGGTCATTGAAGTTTGTGATTATTTTTCGCGTGGTGTTTGTTTTAGTTGTGCAGTTGAGTTGGACCCAAGCAACTTGGTGGTGGAGGGAACTCCAAACACTGCAGGCAGCCCAGTTGCTTCTACTACGAGCAATAGCAGCAGCAGCACAAATAGCAATTATGAAAATTTGCGTTTTGAGACACCAAAAGGTGCATAAGGTTTTTAAATTATGTAAATAATGATTTTAGAAGCTTTTTCTAAAAATTTAAAATAAAAGGTTGTAAAATGGTATATTTCAAAACTCTGTGATTGAGAATAATGTATAATTATATGCATAATATGCATAATGTAATTTAATGTAATATACATAACTATAATTATGTATACATTTTATAAGACATTCTTATAAATCAATATGCATACTTTATATGCCTATAGGCATATTATATAGTAAAACAAAATATTTATGCATACACAATAATATAAATTTTATATAAATGCATTTTAATTCACAGGCAACAGTTTCTTCGGGTTTTATATTTTCCCGGACCTCTGCTGGTGCAAAAAGAATACGAGGATAGTAGAGACAGTGGCTGGTTTCTGGCTTACTGCTAGAATGATATGTGGATGGAGCAGATAATAGATTGTTCGATTATTCGATTAATCGAAATGTGCATGCATATAGAGTAATCGAATAGTCGATTTGTTGCTAACCGACTGGTAAATTAGTAGCTGATTAATTAATTTGATTAATTAATCAGTGTAATTGATCAAATTAATTAAATAATGTTTTGATATATATCTTAATTTATGGAATTATTTGATATCAAAGAATGTTCATTAGTTTATTCATGTCATAAGGGTGATATTGGCGGAGCAGCATCGATGTGTTCCGTGTGATGTTCTGGAGTCGATGACCAGAGGGATGGGTTATAATTGTTTATATATGTGTTAATGTTGGTGTAAGCGTGGTATGAGTAATATTTTAAATTGTGGATGGAGTGAGCCCACGCTGCGAGTTCCTGGCTCACTAGACGAGTGCCATGCGGATAGAACGAGAGCAAGCGGCAGGTTACTGGCTCACTTAGCGAGTGAGATGTGGTAGGACCGAACCTAGGTGGCGGGTTCCTGGCTCACTTAGTGAGTGATGTGTGGATGGAGTGAGGTCACGCATGTCACTTCTGGCTCATTTAGCTGGGAAAAGGCTTATACGTAGTCCCATAAGATTAACCTGGGGGAATTTCTGGCTCACTATGCGAGTGAGGAGCTGATAATCGATTGTTCGATTAATCGATTATGAGTGAGGCAACGTATGTCACTATTGGACATCTACTATTTACTATCAATTAGCCAACTGGAATAAGTACGGATCATTAAAAAAATACATTAATCATGGGATTACCATATGCAACATTAAATCGAATTAATATAGACACAAGATATTAAAAAATGCTTGTGATAACCACGAGATAAATTCATTAAAACGACTTACCCTGACTAGATCGCACTAGCTAAATTTTTTGGTAAGGTCTATGTGGAATGAGTGGTCAAGGTATGCTTTAGTTATAGTAGGCAGTGAGTATATTTCGTCTGGTGTCAGTGCAACACATGGCATGGGTAATAAGTGAACTTTTTTTTGGTAAGGCCTATACAGACTGAATGGTTGGGGTATGCTTGAGTATTATTATGTTGTATGAGTGGTGAGTATATGTGGTGTCGATTGGCAAATAAGTTCAATGGGTGTTAGGTTATGGGTTAGTCTGGTCTGTATGGTTGCTTGGTATACTTGGGTTATGGTAGATGGTATGGATGGTGTGTTGTGCAGTATGAATGATTAGTAATGGCTGAGTTTCTCTGGGGTTATAGGAGATTGTATGGCTGGTACATTGGGTGGTATGGTATCAGTTGGTTCTGTTAGGTTGACAGATGGTAGGAATACTGTGTGTTATGGGTGAACCTGGAATGTATAATTGCTTGTGTGTGTTATGGTGTATTGGTATGGCCAGGCATGTTTGAGTTGAAATTGTTGTTATGGGTGGTCAGTGTATCTCGCTGGTATCAGTTAGTATGTTGAATGGTATGTCGCGAAGTATATTTTTCTGGTAACAGTCGGTAGAGCAGATTGTATGGGTAGTATCTAAATGTTTGATAAGTTGTATGTGGGCTGAATGGACGAGCTATGCTTTAGGTATACTTATATTGGTGCCGGTAGAACAGCTGGCATGAGTAATAGGTATATCTTATTTTGGTAAGGACTGTGCGGACTGAATGACTTGGTGTATGCTTGAGTTATAGTGGATTGTATGGGTGGCAAATGGAATACGTAATGGATTATGGGCTGGTCTCAACTGTGTAATTGCTCGAGCTATGATTGATGGTATGTTTGGTGCATTAGGTGTTATTGTTGATTGTTAGCCTGAGTATTTTCTTGGGTTATATGAGATTGTATGGTTGGTTAGCCTGGTTTCGGATGGTAATGATAGTTTGACAGATGGTAGTGATGTTTGTATAATGGGTTGGTCTGGACTGTAAAGTGGCTTGGTACACTTGGGTTATGATGTATGGCATGGCTGTTATGTTGTGAGGCATGGTTTCCAGTATATCTGTCGGGTGATTGTTGGTGTATGTCAAAATGTCATGGACAGTATGTGTGCGTTGGCGAGCCCTGCAATGCTATGACATGCTTGAGTTAAAGTGGTTGGTATGAGTGGTCAGTGTATTTGGCTGGTGTCAGTCAATATGAAAAGAAGTTGATTGTGTTACGGTGTTTGAAATTGCTTTGTATGGTATGGGTGGTGAATTTCTTTGTATGGCATGGGTGGTGTATTTCTTATGGTGACTAGTATATTTTGTATAGTGTCGATTGGCAGAGCAGATATAATGGATGTTAGGTTATGGGTTGGTCAGATATATATGGTTGCTTAGTACTTGTGTTATGAAGAATTATATAGATGGTGATTTGGATGGTATTGTTGATTATTAATGATTAAGTTTTTCTTGGTTTATAGAAGATGGGATGTTAGGTGGCCTTGTATCAGTTGTTTGATGGATGGTAGGAATGATTGTATCATGGGCTGGCCTAGAATGTATGGTTGGTTGGTACACTTCAGTTATGGCATATGGTATGGATGGTGTGTTGGGAAGAATGGGTGGATTTTTCTTGATATATAGAAAATGGTATGTTGGGTGGCATGGTATCAGTAAAGTTAGGTTGACAGATGGTAAGAATGTTGAATGGGATGACTGGTTATGTGTGGTTGCTTGATGGATGTTATAGTGTCTGACTTTTTCTTGGACTCTATTGGAATTTTATTATTATTATATCTGCTTCGACCATTAATCTGTCAGTGTGAGGTGAATGTTAATCGAAGTGACGTTTGGCTGCAGTCTGAATGAAGTGTGCTTCTAATGTCCAGACATGTCAAATTCTCTCAAGTGGCTAAAATAATGATAAGAGTCATGTGAGAAATAGTTGAATGGTTTTTTTTATCTGAACTATATTTGGTTAGTTCAGGTTTATTTTTTCTTGACTTTTGTAGGTTAGATTATGTTAATTCGAGAAATGGTAGGATTGTTGTATATGGGTTGACCTGGAATGTAGAATTGCTTGTGTAGGTATTATTATTATGGTGTATTAGTATGGCCGATATTTTTCCTTGGGTTTTAGAGAATGGTATGGTTGGTTTGTATGTCTGAGATTTTCTTAGTTTATAGTATGTGGTATATCTGGTTGGTATGGCATGAGGCATGTCGGTATAGGTTTGCTTAGTGTAGGTATTTTAAATTTGGATTGTTGTGGGTTAGCTATGATTTTTTTAAAAATATGGTAGGTTATGTGAGATTGTGTTAGGTTTGATTTATTCTGGGCTATGTTAAGTCATTTTCATTATAGAATGCTAAAATGATTATGTGTATAAATTTCTAATTTTTTATAATTATAATACTTATAAGAGGTTAAGACTATGCACAAGGTGAAAAAGACGTACATGAATAAAAATATATAATATATTAGTTCAAAGACCTATGTACATGTGAAAAAATATAAATATTACACAAGTGGTTAAGTCCTACAAAAATTCTGACACATTGCAAGCATGCCTGGTGGCTAAGGAAAAATTAAATCGTAGATGGTGTCCTAAAAACAAATTCAGTCATAAACAGATGAAACATTATGATGGTTCAATTTGAGCCTATAAATGCCAGGAGCAAGTGGAACTTAGCATAAGTTGAAATCCAGCAGCAGTTCGCTCAATATGTCTGATGTCTGGGGACACTAATCGCTGAGTGATGAGGAAGCAATGTGTAACCTGAACATCGACGAGGATGTCTCTGCTGTCCTGCTGCCGATGAAGGAAAATCAGTTAAAACCGATGGGTATGTATGTAACAGCATTTCTACACAAGGTGACTAAATGAGTTCTTACAAGTTGGTTAGATCATGTTAGGTTATGTCACTCTTAAACACTCTTAAAATTAATTGGGAACCACATCGCACACACTCTCGATTACTTATTGTGCTTGCTTTGTCACCTGTTAAATTGAGTGGCGTACTGTCCAATTCGCACAAACACTTTTGTATGTTGATTTTGAGGTTTAAAAAACCCCGATGTGATTTGAAACTCTACTAAAACTCACCTATAATGTTCTTGCCGGCTTCACGTCACCACAAAAAGATTTTGAAACATCTGAGTTACCGGGAAAATAAATGTTAATGTCCGTGCTTATTTTCATGTGCAGCAGCAACTAGACGTGGCAGAGAAGTGTGCAGTAGACTGATGTTTCAGGATTCGTCACCGGAGCGCAGCACAGTCGACAGCAAGCTTGGTGACCAGCTTGTGATGGTGTACACGCCACCCAAAAATGTGACATTTTATTACGTTGTTTTCGGCAACTTGGCCAAGAGGACGGAAGTTGATGACATACTGCAATATTATTAGGTGTTTAAATTTCCATTGTTTCAGATCCCATAAGGGAAATTGGTATCCACTGCATCGGTCACCATATATGGTAACGTAAACCGCTATTGGTTGTGATTAGCCTGAACCCTCCCAGGAGTAATTGAAAACCCCAATGATTTCTTAGAAATGTGTTAATTTTTAGGGGGAATTAATCTCATTGGTAGCGCAAGAGGGCGGACCTGTGTATTAATGCCAGTACACACTGCCATTGGGGTCAGTTCAGCGACCTTGAGGGGGCAAGCTTCTACCAGAGATAAGTAGCACTCTTAGGGCCTGTATTACGATCTCTAGATAAATGTGTGAATAGCTATTCCATAGATAAGCTATTTGATGTCAATATGTATTATGAACATTCCATTAGCTAAGATATACTTTAGATAAGAAATCCAAGATTTTGGTTCGTTACTGTGTATATTGGCAATAAAAGTCACTATATTTGTGGTATTATGGCTTATGTTCAGTTGTCAGTAATGAATGCAAAATGTGTTTTGCATTATATGTATAAGTTATATGTAAATGCTTCTGCAGCAAAAGTGAATTAAATAGAAACTATGAACCAAACCCGGTCAACACCATATTTGTTCATAATTATTGCTGTTGCTGATGATATAAATCCCCTTGTAGCTAGGTTAATCTCCATATAATTTATCACAATGCATGACTCGGTTTCTTACCATTCAATATTGTGGTTTGTACCTGTGTTTCTTAATAATTTTTTTTTAATATTTTGAGATTAGAAGGGGAAAATATTTTATTTCACGAATTTCAAGGAATCGGATTCATCAAAATTACATTAAGTCTAGTGCTAATATTTTATTTCCGATTTTTTGTCATTACAAAATACAATTCCCACAACTAAAAATAATACATTTTCCAAAACTAATCTTCTGTGTCGTTATCGACATTCGCCAGGTTTACTTGCATTTTGCAGAACTATTCCACGTAACACTCAAAATAGCAAAAAAAAACTTCAATTCATATTTTATATAACCTATAAATATACATTCATATACGCAAAACACCACCATCTGATGTTTGAGACACCATTTTGAAGATTATCTAAATGTGTAAATGCTTGTCTAGCACTGTAAGTAATAGATAGTTTAACCTCTTGATAACAGTTCTAGTTAGCAATAACTAGAGGTCGTTATATGCTATTTTGCACGAGCTGGTAGTTAACTTTTAACCTGATGTGTAACTAGAGGTCATAATACAGGCTCTTATTGATACATAAATGTAGGCTCATAAAGCAAACAGGTCACTTAAGTCACTTTGACATTAGGCGAGGGCCATATTGGCCAGAAATTTTTAAAGTTTTAAATTGTTGCGACATATTGGGCTGTTAGCCAAAATCTGTTACCTTTTGTAACCATATAAAGAAAATAATGACTATGTCGTCACCGAGAAGTAAAGTGTTTGTAACCACTAGGAACCA
Organism: Dryococelus australis; assembly: GCA_029891345.1. Taxonomy (NCBI): domain Eukaryota; kingdom Metazoa; phylum Arthropoda; class Insecta; order Phasmatodea; family Phasmatidae; genus Dryococelus; species Dryococelus australis. The sequence goes on from CM056999.1 coordinate 57,208,310, forward strand.
CTTGTAACCTCTTGCGAATAATGGTAAACATTTGTAAGCACTTGCAAACATTTGTAACCACTTGCAGACATTTTTAACCACTTGCAAAAAATTGGTAACCACTTGCAAACATTTGTAACCACTTGCAAACAATTGTAACCAAGGCATTAATTACAGTCTTAGACTTTTGTATCGAGTAGGATATATGTGAAACTCGTTGTTTTTATGACATCTGTAGATAAAACTTTACAAAGTTTATAGCTTTTTGCAAAAAACTCATGTACTCATGGGAGTTAAGGCTGACATTGCTAAGCAGTTGCTTCCATCCACTTGTGATCACAAGTAAATTAGGAAATAACCATTGAGGTTATAATATAATAAATAAAATATCCTTAATAAGAAGCCTCAAGCACTCTATATCAATTCTACAGGTTCATGTTAAAAAGGGCGTAACATAACACCCTCGCAAGACAATTTAAAACAATTTATAGCACTTTACATTCGAGGTTTCAGAGTGAACCCTGGTGACCACTTTTTATTACAAGATATGTTCGCGAACAGAACACATTATTAGCTTTCAAGCAACGTTAATCAGTTGACTGAAGAATCCCTGTTTCAACTCAGAAACACAAATACAAAAATATATATATAAAAATGCATTAGGGAACAACTAAAGTACACACAACAAACCTAGATCCCCCAGGTTCAATCATTTCAATCGGGTTAGTGATTAAAATAATTCGTTTTGTAACCTATTTGAATACCTCCTTTCATTTAAATAATATTTGCTTCGCCGAAAAGAAAACATTTCTCCCATATCTTAATTAGTTAAATCGTCAGTATGCCTCCAGAGAGCGACCTGGATGGGCATGTAGCCCCGCTCATCAGTCACAAGTGCTCCAACACATATACAACAAATAAAATAATGAATGTCCCTTATGTCACTCTTACACCAACATCAACACCTTCATAAGCAATTACAACCCACCCTCTGTTCAGTCGGCTCCAAGACGTCACACAGGACACATCGATGCTGCTCCGATAGTATCACCCTTAACCTTTTCAACACAAATAAAATAATTTTTTTATATCAAACAATAAAAAAATTTCATCAAAAATTTAAAAAATTACACTAATTAATCGAATAATCAAATTAAACAAATTTATTAATCGATTAATTAGTATGCCTACTAAACAATTCTTTAATCTCATTCGCATATCAATATGCAACTTAGGCACTTATGCAAATTAGGTCGCTCCATCCACACCTAATTCGCCTAGTGGGCCAGAAGTGGGTCGCTGTCTCTACTCACATTCCCGCAAAACAGTCCCATATCATCAAAAAGATAGGAGTTCCTCATTCCACCAATAAAATAAACAGATCCCTAACTAATATATTACTTGGTTACAACAAAAATAAAACAGGTAGAACTAACAACCAGCTGTAGTAGTAGCATAGATTACGTAATGGACTGAAATTTTCAGTCTTTCAGTGTCTGCCATTGGATTCGTATGAGTTTATTTACAGACGTCGTTTCCTTCACGGACAACGGCTGTGGTGGGGAATACACTGCAGCAGCACTACTTTTGAGAACTGTCAAAATTTACTGAAGTTATATGAAAAGAAGTATAAAAATTTTCCACTGGCGTTTGTTACTACCTACGCGAAAGAGTTTTACAGTGGCAGTAACTTGTATAGTCTCAACACTACTATAAAATTATATTTACACATGTTTTTACCTTTGGTGAGTGATATTCTGCAGCCTGGTAAAGCAAAAACATCGCAAGCACATAAGCATCGTGGCGGATTCGTTGCACTTTGCAGAACATATCTGTGAATCTGGATGCAGACATTGTAGAAGATAACACATCTAGATAGTAACATCTTTTGTTATACACACACTTCTACATTATCACCAATCGCTAGCATCCTTAAATTATTTGTCTTTTCTGACGAAACACTTATTGTGATATATTTATGAATGTTTGTTTTTCTTTAGAAATTTTAGAACGTGTTCTATTTCATGGAGGACAAAGCAGTTAGTGGTAAGTCGTTGTGGTCAAGCTTGAACTCAGTTTTGTGCGGCTCTTTAACAGCTGAGGTATTCATCGCCGATGAGGGTGAAGCGAGGTGGGGGGATGGAAAATCAGAAGAATGCAATAGCGATGGAAACTGGAGTACCCCGAGAGAACCCAACTGCGACGACTATCATGTTCCCCACATCCGAAAAATCCAGTCTGGCCCCGACAGGAATCGATCTTGTTTGCCGTGCTGGGAGGCAAACAGTATGACAGCTATGCCACCACAGCCCTCTCATCAAAATTTAGTTTAATATGCTGTCTGTTATATTAAGGTAGTTGCATATGACGTTTACATTAGATAAATATAGCACATTCACGGTTACTATCAACTTTTCTGAAGCCCTGCTTAAGTTCTACTTCCTGTACATTCACCTGCCCCATGCAAACAAACCTTGGAAAATTACACCAGAGCGCCAATGCTCCGCATTCGTGAGCACTCAGTGTAATAATATTTTGTATAAGACTATTTATTACTAGGTGTTAGCAACACATATATTTTCTGTCTCCATTTATTCGTATTAGTTTCTAATTAAATATTGTAATTTATAGATGAAATTTATGTTGAAGTTCAATTTAACCAAAAATAAGGTATTTTTATGTTAATACAAGTGTACCATGCTTCTGATATATGGCATATTTAGGAATCAACCAAACACGTCATACATGGGATTTTTTTCAAGGTTTTTTATTCAAAAAGTATGAAGAAACCACGAATAGGCTGCATTTATTGTAGAATTAAAATTATTTTTCCTATTTTGTTATGTTCCTCCCAAGTTCGCAAATCGGCAAGAGGGATTCAATGAGGCTCTTCGACGTTCGAGCCCAAAAGTCCCCAAATCAGCAAGGCGAACTAAAGGCTCCGACGCCCAGTGGACCAGGAATTACCACAAATACTCCTGCACCTAATCTCGGGACAAAAGCGATCTCGGCTTCAAAACTTCTGAGCACAAATTTCACGCCTAATTCCCAATAGAAACATTATAACACTTATGGAAAAAAAAAAAAAAAAAAAAAAAAAAAAAGTTAACACTACGCAACATGAGTCTATTGGAAGTTTTCTTTTCTGGGTTACCGTTTTTATTGAGAAAATTGCTTTTGTTTACACTCATTGTACATCATTGCAACAAAATTAAAAGGAATACTATATGTCAAACAATATCTGGCCGCAATGTCTAAGTTCCGTTATATTTTATTTGTACGACGATACCAAGATTTTTTTTACACGACACAATCATTATCACAATACCTACAACAGTTACAAATATTTAAAACACTGGACTTTATACCACACATAAATATTAACCGCAGTTAATACCGGGTACAAAACCGATTGTTACAATACTTGAATTAATACTTGGCTCTAGCTCTTGCTGCACAAAATGAAATTTTAATTGCCCCCGGAATAGGCCTCGCACGGGCGGTGACAATTCTTATATGCACGGGGAAGTTCGCTGATAATAACGCCCACGAAAATTACCGGGCGTAAAACATCTCGTCGTTTCATACCTGGTGGAATTTTGGTCCAGCCAAAATGCGACGTCGCTGAATCAAAACCCCCAGCTGAGTTCTGCCAGCAACGGCGATGATCTGTGCCGGCCATACGCACCTCTTCAAACGTAGCGATTAAATCGGCCCCCGGACGGCAGCGGTAGCACTTTGCGACTCATAGCAAACGTCAATTGTTCAGGCGTGCAAGATATTTTGAATTGACTGCACACAACCGATAATGACAGTTTACAAAGTTAACCATGCCGGCAACGGGTGAAACGGCCCACGGGTATCGGCGCAATTTTAAAGTGAACGTAGTTTCACTCGGCAAACAAACACTCACTAAACTTGCCCGCGTCACACCTCAACTTTACTATCACAAAGTTGCATACTTCCACAAGGACCGTTACATTTTAAGACCGGGGATTTTTTTACTCCGTGGCAACCAGCGGAAAAAGTCACTGTCAATAACCCGTTCATATTCAAGTCGCTTTAAGAAACGGTGTTCAAAAATTTCCTCAATAAATTATTAACTGGGTGCGCTCTGGGGACGGCTTCTCGTGAAAATCGTTCCCGTCGTACTTGCGAATAATTTCGCACCAGCCATGTGCGCACACATACACCCAAGGTCGGGGTCAGGCTGCTATTCCTCACCAGGTGGAACAGCTGGGACCTACCTCCCCTCCTGTCCCTCGGTCCCTCTCCGCTCGCGCCACGTGGTCGCGACGTCACCCCAAGCGATTAACGCATTTCGGGAGCGGCGTTTACAATTAAACACGTACTAAACAATCTGCATATCGATCATACATATCCAATAGTAAATACAGAGTAGCATACTCTAGAATATAAAAAAAATATTTCCAATAAATAAATATCAATTAATATGAGTAGGGATAGACCAGCCTGAAATATAATATTAAACCGCACAATAAAATATGCATTTTACAAATACTTATCAATACATTATCCATACTACACATGTTGCTAACTCTGACTTAAAAAAAAAATCACTAAAAACCATTTAAAAAATATCCCGAGACGACCACACTCGTCTCAAAATAATACAATGTTTGGAACAGTCCAGGTTTCCCTTCCCCCCAGCTACTGGCTACACACCTTGCAATAATGGCTACTGCTATGGGAGCACGCAATAAAGACGAGGGAATCTAAATGGTGGTCGCTAACTTTGTGGCCAATAATCTGTCACTTAACTTAGATAAAAAAGGTATTAGTATAATTTCTTACAAAAAACCAGCCATGTACTTGATGGTAAAACATGGGAACCATAAACTACATAAAGTCATTCAACCAAATGTTTAGGTCTACATACTGACAATCACTTAAGAGAGAATATTCATGTTAATAAAATAACTCAAAAATTGAGTGCAGCATTTAACTGGTCACACATTTCAAACATAACCACACTCAAACAAGTATATTTTGCGTGTTTTCATTCTATAATGCCGTATGGAATTATACAAAGGGCATCGTCCACGCAACAACAATGTTTTCCATTAAAACCATACTAAGGGCAAAAAAACCTGATTCATATCATCCTTCTTTTTAGAAAATTGAGAGTATTAACATTAAAAGCCAGTATACATTTTAGTTAATCAAGTTTGTTGTTAGAAATAGTACTGAGTACCGACTTTATTGGAAATTATATCATACACACACATTATACAAGGAGAAAGGACGATCTTCATAGCCCAACAGCTAACTAAAAATAGTACAAAATACAGCTCATTATACAGGAATAAAATATTATAACATATTACCAAATGAACAAAAATTCTAAACAAAACAAATCCAAAACGATTCAACATAAAACTGAACATTTTACTTCTTGATCATGCCTTTTATAGTATGGAATAATTTGTTGATATGCAATAACCATTACGTATAAATTACATATACAGAGTTATATTTGATGTATGATGTCTATTGAGCATGTCTTACATAATTTTATTGTACCCATTTATAATAACATTAAACTTAAAAAGTTTATACTTTGTGCAATTAGAAACAAGTTGTATGCAAACAATTTATCAATTATGGACTCAACATAACAAACAGTGAGGTTTAATGTAACTCAACTTTAACACCAGTTTGTTACTGTTAATTATGTTCTTCTAATGTTGATGTACAGTACATTATATTGCTACACTAATTATTGTTAATATTGTGTTGTATTATTGTGCTCCTGTAATGTTAAAGGTTTATTATCAACTAGCTGTTCCTGCCTTCGATCGCGTGGACGTAAGGATTTGTTTACATATTTTAAAAATAGAAATAGAAAATGGAAATAAAGGCATGAATAGTGTCAATCGAAATTTATACATAATAATTACTATAATAAAAAAATTAAAGTTTCAAATATTAATAAAAAAGAATTTACAAATGCATTTTTATGCTTATATGGAAATAAATGCAGTGCCTGCGACTTTGTTTGTGTGGACTTAAGGAATTGTTTCAATATTTTTAAAATATAAATTTCGCTTCGTTCAAGTTTTATGGAGTTATTAAAATACAAGTCGCCATCTCTGCCCAGGTTTTATGGAGCTATTGAAATACATATCTATATAATTGGTTTGAAGGATTGTTATTTTATTATCGAAAATAGTTTTATCATCGCGTTAGTGTTGGTTGTTTGATAATATGTTATTTTACTACGTTTTTCCAAAACCTAGTGTATCTTTTTGTATGATGCTTATCATATCAATGATTATTAGAAAAATTATTGTTTTTTCAATAATAGTTTTTTGACAATGATTCTTTTGCAAAAAATATCTGATATGAAACATATAGAAAATCATACGAAAAGGTTAATTTACTTCATAACCATTTGAGATATCGAGATGAAATAAAGAGCAGATTTTAAATATAAATAAACTCTATGATCTCTGAAAGTTTCATCAAAATCGATTCAGCCGTTTCGGAGCATATTCTGGGCAAACATCTAGACAGACAAAATAACAATTTTGAAATAACAAACAGGCAATGGTGTGATTGGAATAAATAAAATAAAACACTGTTTCTTTGCTTAATGTTTGTAACCTTTCGCCCTCAAAATGCGTTATTTAATTAATTTTTTATCTTTTGTATGCATGGCGTTATATGCTCCTTATTCTCTGCAGAAACACAAATAGTTTTAAATTTATCCATACTGCAGCGCGGTAAACATTCACACGTTTCACAGATAGTGGTGCTCTCTTGTGGAGCAACTGTTAAACATCTATCTCTAGTTTGCTTTCAAGGCGTGAGATGTCGTTAGATGTACGTAGAAACGTGAATACGCGCTATAAATAAAAAAAAGAGGATGAGAAAGTTATTGTTAAAAAGGGCATTGACACCCTGTCGTTATAGAAATTATGTAGACTGATTTCGTATTTAGTGCATTCTATCACGACAATTGTCTATTCTAATCCCCCCCCCCCCCCCTCTTTTGTTCATCATTTTTTATAGCGTCGTAAATGAATGTTCGACTATTTCGAAATGACATGCCTTTTGTTAACATTTCGTTTTACCAAAAACCTGCACGTTTATAATAATAATGATGATAATAATAACAATAATAAGAATAAGAATAATATTTCAGCCCAATCCGAAGAAACGTACTAACTTCTTAAATCACTTACGTCATTGTACGTAAGATAGACAAGACCAGGTGGTTTTGACAGCTTTAACGGAAAATCGGTCGTCCAATCCAGCGAAACAGAACACAGAGACCTTAGAGACGGTTAATGCGAAACTAGCTTTCTTACATGTGCGGTGCAGGGGAACTGTAAACAAGGGCTACGAATTGTTATTATTACTTTTATAACACTCTCTTGCTTTTGCCGAAAGATTTACATATTTAATGAGCCTAAGCTTACATTCCAAAGCGATATATACAGTACATTCAAAGCTTATTCGCGTTTAAAACCCGGAACTGCAGTCTTGGCTCGTGGATCGAATTCACATTTACTTTCGTGTTATGGTTGCGGATTACGGGCCGTTATTCTAAAATTTTATGGTAAAGAGAAACACTGAAAATCAACACAGATACAAAAATGCCCCCCCCCCCCCCCTTTTTTTTTATTTTTTATTTTTCGCAAAATGACTTTTGATAGGTTACTTATTGTCGTAATGATAATTTAATTACTGTTCAGACGGGCAACAAAGATTTGAGTGCTGGGGAACCCCTTTCCAGAGAATCCGAATGTGTGGATCGTTATTGCAATATAATATTGTGGGTCTGAGAAGTAAATTACGTGCCTCGTTGACCTTGCATAAAAGGAAAATAAGTAAATATAGGTAATTTTAATTTTGATAATTTAAAAGATGTGTCAGTTTTTTTTTTTTTTTTTTTTTTTTTTTTTTTTTTTTTTTTTTTTTTTTTTTTTAAAGTTGTCTCAAAATATATTACTGCCAAAGGAATACATAAGAGTTTGTTATGAAACAAACTTAATTACTCCTGTAAAATGGGGTGATTAAAAACAGTGGGGTGGAAAACAAACAAAACGGTGTAAGAAAAGTTTGAAACCATATGACTAAGAGAAAACTAATAAAATATGAGAATACAGTTTTTTTTATTGAATAAATAATACCGTCTGATTTTAGTATTTTGTTTTTCAGTCAGAGATGATTTCAAAATCAATTTTTTATCTACTAATTGGGTCGTGACATCACACGCGCATGATCTTTTAGTAAACTAAGGCCATGTCTGAACTGGCATATATTGTTGACAAAATGGTGACGTATTCGGTAATTTGGTATTTCGTATTTTGTATCTAGCGGATGTCAGCAAAATTCAAAATGACAAAATCAGTGCCGTGTTTGTTTCTACTTTAAAAACATTCGCGAATGTGTAAATAATATTATTTTGAAAACAAATAACTGTACATTAAATACACTAGGCATGTTTTAAAAAACAAGCAAGTGTTGTGCTTTGTTTATATATTCCGCAACAAAAATTTTTAAAAAGGCTTTATTGCATAATTTATTATTTAATTATTTATTAACGTATTCGTAACATTCCAGTGATGATTGCAGAAATATTACGTCCGTTTTAAGCATTAAATTTAGATACAAACAACTTTTCACTGTTAATGTAATAATGCGTTGCCGAGAGTGCTAAACAAGTGACTGTCGACAACGTCCAAGGTGATACCTACCAAGTCACGAATTTACAACATAAGGATTTTGTATATTCGGATACGGCCTATTGTAAACCTCCTTCTTCCGAAATACGATAAACACACACCAAAAAAATACAGTTAGCTATGAGAAAAATGAAACATGAGGTAAATAAGACGGTATAAAAAGACAGTAAAAATAAGTAAAGTAATTAGTAAAGGTACCCACATCTACAGCTGATCTTCAGCTCAAAAAGTTTTTATAGGCGCTGCTTTATTAAAGAAGAAACCATGAAACATAACCCCCCTTGTCAACACAACCCCCCCCCCCCTTCCCCCGGTCAAACAATCACATACGCAAACACAACAAAATTTCTGCCTACCCCACTGAAAAAAGTTCCTATTCGAACGTGGCGCTATATAGTCTATCCACGTTTACTCCCAACTTTCTGAAGTCCTGCCAACATTCTCCTTTCAAGATATTCCTTCACCTCAAGCAAAACAAAGCATAACCGAGTATATAGTCCATTCGCGGTTTCTTCCCCTTTTTTGAGTCAAACCTTTGAAAAAACTCCATAGACGTGTTAAGTTCTTTCCTAAATATGCCACCCATTACAAGCGTTTTATATTTCTGTTTACATTAAAGTATCTAATTTTTAGCTAAGTAGTAGTTTTTCTTATATTTTATTATATAAATTATAATATTAGTTCGTAGTAAATATGAATAAAAACGGCGAGAAAACATTTGCATTTGCATATTATTGCAACTGAGTGCGTACTAATTCGGTGCGTTGTCCTTTGGTGTAATTTAGTTAACTTTAGTTTGCACGAGGCGGAGGAATATCCTGGAACTAGAACTTCCGCAAGGCTTTAGAAAAGTGTGAATTAACCGTGACTGGAGTATAGAAAATTATATCAAAGGGACAGCGTACGGCATTATTGCGCACTGAGTGTAATAATATTTTGAATAAAAACGATTTCTTACTATGTATTATACGCTATTCACGGTAAAGTGAGTAATTTTGAAAGCCCTCTCATTTGGAATAATAGTCAACAAATATATTTTATTTCAGTGTTAGACTTCCAAATGCGGTGGAATATACACACTATGTTCATTACTTACATGGCAATATTTGTTTTAAAAGGTGGTTAAAGGATAAACAATGGCTTAAAGGAAAAAGTAACTATAACCTCAAAAGTGCTCACTTTACCGTGAACAGCCTATAGTAGGTATTTATGATATAGGTAAGAGGTTTTCCTTGCCACCAACGCGAGTTCAATGATCTTCGGGCTAGAGTCGTACAGTCTTATGTATAAATATGCCGATATTAACTGCACATTGGTTGTCTGTTGTCACAGTGGAAGACGACGATTGGGCCAGTGTTCTCCAGGAGGTGTCAAACACCGTATGGACCAATGGCTAAAGTTATATAAACACACGTGTTTTTAATTCTAGCTTGTCTCAAAAATAATCCGCGAATTCCACAAGTCTCTACATGTTTAATAAACAACCATACACGTCATATATGGGGTAATTTATTTTTCAATGGTTTGATTCAAAAAGTGTGAGGAAACCGGGAGTATCGTGCACGGATGTTCGCTATCAGGTGTGGAGGCGCGCGACTGTCGAGAGAGAGCAACGAGCGCGCGCGAGAGAGAGAAGATCGATACATCGATGTGCGATGACGCAGCGTGTGACGTAGGACGGGGCGGGCGCGGGCCGCCACTCCCCTGCCAGCCTCGACGCTGACGTCACGGTCACGGAGCCGTCAGCCGGCGAGCACGTGAACAGCACGCCGCTGATCACGCGGGCAGCGGCTGCTCGGCGGCGCGCCCATTGGCCGGGCGCGCCGAGCCCCCGGCCGCCATTGGCCGCCGCCTCCCGCCCCAATGGGAGGCCGCGTGAAAACCGAGCCGCGGCCCCCAAACACACATCCCGTCGTCGCCTGTAGCCGTCGTCCAGCTCACAATAACATGGTGCGGTGGGGCAAGGCGCAGTTCAGTTCGGGGCTCGTCTCGTTGAAAGTGCGGGTGTGTGAGCGATTCCCAGCCTAGGGAAGGTAATTTTTCCACAGTGCGCCTGCAATGGATTCCACAGGAACAATGCTGTCACCACCTTCAACCCCACCTCCGGAGCATAACGTGAGTACACAAACAATGCATCCTAGTAGATTATACTCCAACCACGGTTACTTCACGTTTTTCTGAAGCCTTGCTCAAGTTCTAATTCCAGAATATCCCTCCGCCCCATGCAAACAAAGCTTAGCCGAGTCTACAAACTTGCACTAAAAGGACAACGCTCCGCATAACAACTAAGTACTTTTTTTTTTACCAAGTTTGATTCAAAATGTGTGAAGAAACCGTGACTAGACTATAAATGTATTTTTACGTGCACGCCCTTTGTGTTTTACCTAGCGTGTGATACCTCGTATTGTTTCCATTGATGACGGTTTAAACACCACCCACCCCCACCTTTTTTAAATGCCTTTCAATATTCTATAACGTCTCGCTGCAGATGCACTGCAAGGTTGGCAAACAACACAAACATCACGTACGTTACAGCTGATGTGCACGTGATTTTCATTCGAGTGATCCTTGCAACTGATTCAAACTTAAGATTACCTTTGTTCGTTAGAAAAACAAATCTGTGACAGCATCTTTAGTTAATATATGATTTACTAACTACTAACGCAAATTAGTTACCTTCTCCAGCATCATCTTATTTATGGACAAAGGTTCAAGACGGTAGGTTTGATGTCAACTGACTCGCCATTTAAACCTCGCTAAGCTGAGGAAAACAAAAGAGTGTTGTCTACCATCAGTTTTAAATACAATGACTCTCAAACGGTCCTGACGTCATATTCCGGTAAATTGTTTGTCTTTGTTTTGCGAATCAGCCGATCTAAGAACATTTCCATTTCTCTTAATAGCTGGTGGTGTATAAGTGGTTATTTCTTAATTTTCGTACATTACATCCCCCCTCATTTTTCTTTCCTCTGACCAAATTCGCTGTTTGAATGGGCGCAGCACTTTTTGAATTCTCCAAACATTCTAACGTTTGTCGGTACTGTTGGCGATATATATATTTTTTATTTTTTTTTCTGTGAGCTTCCGTGCGTGCATTTCGTTTAAAGTTAAGATTTGATTTTGTTTTGGAAAGAGATTTAACGAAGCGTTTCTCAACGGGTTTATATTTAAAATAGATTTAATCTTACTATAGAAAGCTCGTAGAAGACGTGTAGGTATTGTCCCAACCGCGCTCTTGTAAACTTTTGATACATTCGCTAAGCTTACTGCTTTTCCCTATCTTACGATTCACTCGTTTTGTTTACATTTGATCAATTCCGAGGTAGTCGGTTGGCATCGTTTTTCTTTTGTGCTGTAAGATTATATACAATATAGCCGCTACGCTGGAAAATGTTAGTAATTTTTTTGGATGGGGGGGAGTTGTATAAATCGGACTATATTCGAGTTGGAAAAACATAATCACAGACTTTATTATTGTTATTTTACCATTCCGAAGTTTAGCCCGGCGGCAAGGGGGAGTGTCATCTACAGAGTACGATCGTGGGACAAGTTCGAACATTAGTGTAAAAGCTGAACACATCCTTACTGATATAGTTCAGCAAATAAGTGCAGCAACAGAACTACGTGATTACGTAGGGCAACTTTGTGTGGTACATGCGTTGATAACTAAATACGCAAACAATCGAGATGAAAAAAAAGTACAGTTGCGAACCTTTACCAAAAATTTATACCGGATTAAAAAATAAGTGAACTAATTTTTTTTCACAACTCTTTGTAACACAACCTGGTGTCAGAAAACGGGAAAATAGCCACGAAATTGTAATTATTACGTGCTTTCGCATTGTAGGTAGGCATTAACACATTTACAAAAACGATTAATTAATATTCATGAAGTAAGACGACACAGTACAAAACTTTATAGTAACAGCTAAGTGACGCGTGGGTGTTCTATACATTTTTTTAAATTGGTCGGTAAAGGGCCAAAGGCCATCCACATATTCTTTTCATCCCCGCGTTTATACCCTTTTTGGTTAATTCTAAGTTATAAGTAGTTCCTTTAACTTATCATTGAGTTACCTAATTTAAAGGCTTTTTATGGTAAAGTTAGCACTTTTGAAATCAACCTTTGAAAAATGTCACTGCCCCTTCCTGGGTATATTTTAATGGGAACATTGACTGTCATGCGCCCAGTAATGTTGGCAACGACAGACGGAAAGTAGTGTCTGTATTAACGTTAAATCAAATGTGCCAAGAAAACATTTGTGAATACTGAAATCTTTTGTTTTAATTTCTGTTATTTTTAATACAAAAGTGTAAGAACCAGATAAATTGTAAAGTATTGCCTTTCTAATAATTGACCGACGCACGAATAAAGCGATGAGGCCCATGGCAATGTAAATTTGCCATATAGTGGAAGAATACACAATATGCACACAAGAAGATCTTAAGTAGGGCTTTCAAAAGGCCCATTCCCAGAGCCTCGCGCAGCCATTCAGAGAATGGGCACGCCCACACCAAAGGAACCGCCACTCAATCACGTCTCTGTGCCGCAGACCGCGCGTGTTATTGGCTGACGTGCAGCATTAACAAGCACAGCAACCGTCGACATCCTGCGGGGGCAATGGCCGGGCTTGTGGCCTGTGACGTCAGAGCCTGTGCAATTCCGGGAGCGATCAGCTGATTTTGGACAAACGCTAGCTTTCCTGCCAAAAAAAAATGTATGTACAGTGCTGCAGTTGCAGTAAAGCAGTAGCGGTAGGAATAGAGCTCGCATTTGCATGCTATTATTGGACAGGGTGGTTTATCACGACAAAAGGTGCAGTGACAGAATATCTTCATCTTTCACCAGCGATCCGCCCAGGCATCGCTCCGGTGCGATTTACATGTGTAGAGCCGGCCGCTGTGAGCAATGTAACATAGTTTTTTCCTCAGCAGCTCGCTCGACCGCTGTAATTATTTTGTTGCACGTAATTAATACATGTGTGCTAGCTCCTAAAATGACATGATGTAACTAACATATTTAATTTGATAATTATTAATACTGTGTTTTTTGAAAAGTTATATTCTTAATCAGATTTTAAAAGACAAAACTTGTTACTGTGGATCATCTTAAAAAAATTAATATATGCTGTCGCGGACTTTTTTGTATACGTTTTCGAGATCTACAATTCTGTAGTACTTTAATTTGGTGTAGGCCTGTCTCTTATGGTTTAATCAGCGTAAGCCATTTAAGCGCCCGAAAAGGTCTTTTTCCGACTTTAATTGAAAACGTAATTTCTCTACTACCCTTACATTAAATATAAATGTATTATATACTTATTATGTGTTATATACTTCCTCAATAAATTCTCTATATGATGGTGAAAAAAGCATCAGGATCCATCAAGTAGTTTAGAAGCCTTAGCGGAATATACAGACACGCGCGGCCGGGCGACTTTGTTTTATACTATGTATAGATTATTATGGGCGTCGTCTGTTTCGACCCCCGACGAACAGAGCGCAGTTCAGTCATGCAGTTGTCAATTAAAAACAGTTCATAATTTTTGAGCGGAATATGCATAGAATAGCGTTTTAAAATTTTTCACTCCCGGATACTAGTATCTGTATGCTATTTGCGTCTAGATTTTTTTTTTTTTGTGGCTAAGGGTTTAGACATTTGTTTCACGATCATATATTGGCTATTGACGGTAAGTTGAGCACTTTTGAAAGCCTTCTCATAATGGAATAATAATCAATAAATATATATTTTTTTAACCGTAGATGTTAATTACCGAGTGCGGTGGAATACACACACTGTTTTTTATTACTTAAATTACAATATTTAATTTTAATATGTGGTTAATGGGTAAAAAAAATGGCTGAAAGGAAAAAGTAATTAGGGCCTCAAAAGTGCTCACTTTACCGTGAATAACCTATATGTAAGAAACCTCCGGTTCAGGCTACCTAACTAGCATGAGTACATGCAGTACACCTTTGTCTTTATTATTACCTCATAAAATTATACGGTTACCACTCACAAGTCTTATGACACCAGTCGACTAGAAACTGCACCCCTGTTCGGTGCCTTGCCCGTAAAGGCGATCATACATTCGATGCGCGTACCTAGATAGCCCTTACCGCTCAGACGGCGCCCGTTAACTGCCGCGTGTGTACGAAACTACTTGCCCATTTCACTTGGCCAATGAAAATTCTGATACACTCTGATATAGAATTTTCGCGGTCGGTCTGCAAAAAGTAGTAAAGTCATTGTAACATTCAATCACGGAAAGATCAAGACGTTGCATATTCCTATTATGTGTTGCAATCAGTAGTAATGCTGGATTTACAATGCCACGACGAGGTCTCTCCGACAGTCATACACGACGTTACAGCCCGACCATTTCCGCCACCAAAATTAGTTCAATGTTTACAACACCCTGACAGTTTCCTTCCGACAAGTGTTGCGTGGCTGTCGGCAAAATCCTAGAACGGCCAGTAACTTGCTATGGAGTGTGGAGATATCACAGATCGTTGTACACTATTTCGTTTTGATAACTTTCGAAAGCCGTCTCATTTGGAATTATAGTAAATAAATACATTTTATTTTAGCCTTAGGTGTTAACTACCGAGTGCGGTGGATTATACACACTTTGTTTGTTAATTACATGGTAATATTTATTTTAAAAAGGTGATTGAAGGACACAAAATGGTTGAAAGGAAAAAAGTAATTAGGGCCTCCAAATTTCTCACTTTACAGTGAACAGCCTGTACTTTTATGCTATGGCGAGTGTAAAACATGTCTACGGCCAGCTGTTTTTCGCTAAAAGATTCCATAACTCGTACTCCAAAACGCGTTGGTTCACGACCAGTATCGCGGTAGGATGATTACTCGCACGAGTCTTGGGAAATCACATCTGCGCCAACTGTGATACTCAACCTGGGCATAACAAAACAATGCATTATGCCGGAATCACATAGCCCCGACCAATACAGCATGACACGACCAAAAACGCAACCACTACACCTTTCAATGTGACTACTTGAATTTACATCACGACGACACTACGCTCTCGGCATTTAACCTAACTATTTAGAAAGCGCTGATAGGCTACGTTAGTTTCAAAGGCGGTGAACAAGAGGGAAATTTGTAATACATAATGGTACCAATTGGTATCGCTAATGCATACAAAGGTAAAATTACTATTTTTAAGAGTTAGATAAAGTAATTTTCAATTAATTTTTCTTTTAAGTTGCGTATTTACCGTTGTCGGGAAATCTTGCAATACAATTTCATTTTGCAAGGTTGTACATTCTGTGCGTCGTGTCGCACGACACGACGACTAATAGAAATCATTCCTAATTCAAAATTGCTGCTCGGATGACAAAATCGGTCGGGCTTACGACAATCTATATTGTATTTCATTGGCTGTTGGTCGTCCTGTCGTGCGCGTCGGGGCTATGTGATTCCGGCATTAGGAATTGTACCCTATGTGCGCCACGCCATTCAGCGTCTGTGTATAGACTTTTCGTGGTTTCTTCACACTATTTTTCTCAGACATTCTAAATAAATCACCATATGTTTGTCGTATTTGATTGTTTCTTAATTATTTATTTCTTTCCACTTTGTTTATACTGGCTAATTTAAGGCTTCAATGCCGTCCCTTACACTTAACCAGGTAAAGACTGTTCACGATAAAGTGAGCACTTTTGAAATGAACCATAGAAAAAGTCACTACCCTTGAACACACATATTTTAATCGACGCACTGACATGTGCCCGTTAAAGTTGGTAACAATGGATATAAAGTAGCTCCATATCTTAACGTCGAATAAAAAGTGTTAGGTAACCGCTTGTAATAACTTTAATTATTTCTTTCACTTCCTGTTTTTTTTTTTTTTTTTTTTTTTCGAAGTGTGAAAATGAGCAGATTTGTATAATATTTACTTTCCTAGAAATGTCACAGTTTCACTTGACCGACGCATGAATAAAGTGATGAGGCCCATGGCAATGCTAATTTTACAAAAAGGCGGGAGAATACACAACGTGCATACAAGTAGATCTTACGCAGGGCTTTCAAAAATGCTCATTTTACCGTGAACAGCCTATATAACATAGTGTACACATACGTTAACATAAATAACAAGAAAAAATACTTACATTAACAAGAGGCGAAACAGAAATATGATTGTTCAAATAGTATTAAATCTGAAATATCAGTGGTTTCATATAATGTGCATATCTTGAATAGGAATAGAGACAAGAAAGAAGAAAAAAATTACAAGCGTTTATATGTTTGTTAACATAAAAGAATCTTATTTTTGGATAAATTGAAGATTTACTTATATTTTACCCATGAACTATAAATATTCATTATTAATTAATATGAATAAATACAAGGGAGAAATCGGTGTGTTGGTAACGTCTAGTAAGAAACAGTTCTTGTGTAAATTGTTATTATAGTGAGTGCGCAGGAATGCGGTTCGTTGTCCCGTTGGTGTAATTTTCTACACTTGAGTTAAGCTTTGTTTGCACGAGGCGGAGGGATATCGTGGAAGTAGAACTTGTGCAGTCCGGCTGAAAGTCTTGGTCCGGCTGTACAGACCGCTGAACTGCTGGCTGGGGTGTGGCGGCAGGTGGGTGGGGGTGGTGTGGGAGCGCCAAACAGGTGTTTGGGTGGGACGCACTGGAGGAATGCCACACATCTCCCAGCCGTTCGGTTATTCCCAGCCGTTAGGTTATTCCCGCCACGTCCCACCCAGTCTCTCCCACGTTGTAAATCAGGGAAAGCTGGGTGCGCTCTAACTCTCCGCAAGTCTCGGCCCCTGTCGTCTGCTTACACCTGGAATAGAGTACACTTCGTTTACCCTAAAAGCGAATCGCCTAGTTCCGTTTGTCCTACTGCATTTATCCTAAATGCGTTTAGCCTAATGGCTTTTATCCTAATTTAGTGTGGCCTAACTTCGTTTGCCCTAACTAGGTTTGCCCTAAACCATATTTTTCATAGTTAAGTGGTTATCATTTTATAATCTGTTGTTCTTCAATGTGATGAAAGTGCATTCAATTTTAACACAAGCTGTAAAAAAATGTAATGTAAATCGTAACTTTGCTTCAAATAACTGTTAGGATTGTTACTCAAGAAAGTGTGTGCTGTTCTGTAACCACTAGTTTCTGTTTTTGGCCATCATCCTTTGGTAGAAGTAGTTACACTGTCTCCTACTAGATGTCGCATTTGTATGGTTTTGATGGAAATAGTTTCACTCTTTGTCAATAGAGGTCATTTTAGTACGATGTTTGGGTCATTTATTGGAGTTGTAAAGCAAAATGGCTGATATTTAGAGAGGGATTTCAGAACCCACGGAATGTTGACGTATGTTCATCATGGTTGACATGGTTGTGGAATTCTGGGCGAGTGTTATACATGTGACAGAGTCTGTTAGTCACCAAGAACTGTCTGTTGTACAACATGAGAAATTGAGTCGACATGCTGTGCATGAAAAATGGTGACTCAACAGCAGAACACTGAAATAGTTATTTTTGTACTGTATCCACGTAGTAGACAAACAGTTCATCGAACGTTGTACAAGTTGCATAATTGCCAGGCGCAGTGAAGCACCCTCTGAAAACATGTGTGCTGTTTCAAAGAGAACCGTTGCCATGAGAGTGTTATACCAAGGCCAAATTTCTTGTTAATCTGAGCATTATAGTTACTGATTGGTCGAAACAAATTGATGAAGTTCACGGTTACACATTTTCAAACATTACTGTGATTGAATCCCCTATGATAGCGTACTAATGACAAGAGGACGATACTACCAAACAAATGTCTGCACAAAATGAATTCATAAAAACGATATACTAAGGTGTGTCATTAGTTAATCTCGCTCATTTTATGGCCTTTTTTTTAAACAAAAATGTTTACAAGCCTCTTCCATATGTGTATGCACCTCACTAAATAATCACTTTAGGCTATTTGCCTCATTAAGTTTTTTGCCTCGTTTTGCACTTGTATCATTTTTTCCGAAACAACCTCTATGTATTTGGACGTTATTAAATTATCTCAGTTACGTGAAATAAAATATTTCATTTGAGAATGTGTTAGATATGTTTTTAAATATATTAAATCATCATCATCAGGGAACAGGCCAGTGGAAAATTATAACTTATTTGGCTCTGAACTACTTGGTATATGCTGTTCACGGTAAAGTGAGCACTTTTGAAAGCCCTGCTTAAGATCTACTTGTATGAACGTCGTGTCTTCTTCCGCGTTATGTAAAATTAACATTGCCACAGGCCTCAGCACTTTATTCATGCGTCGGTCAAGTGAAACTGTAAAATTATTAGGAAAGTAAATATTTTATAAATCTGCTAATTTTTTAATGAAATTTTGCATAAGAACTATTTTTTACTGACTATTAAAAATACACCTATTTTCTAGCTGTTTTTTATATTAAAATTTTCAATTAAATATCATAATTTAGAAATAAAATATGAATAAAAGTTTACTATAACCAACAATAAGTTAGGTATTTATTGTGGTGGTAGGTCACCACAGACTTCTACTAAAGTTTGTTTACTTCCATTTTTTCATCTGTATGTTTAGATTGTGTAACCCAAATATTTTGCTTGTAATATTTTTTATTCTATTTTTGTTTCTAAACATACCCCCAAAATAATATAATAATCTAATTAAATATTTTATTTTACCACCTTTCTTAGAAATTAAATGTGATATAATTTTTGTTTATGTTATTATGGAAAATATTAAATATATGCCTGTAATATTTATTCTTTTATCCTGGTTTTCATGCACTGAATCTGCTCACTGTTAATATACTTTCTCAGAGTGTGTTAAGATATATTTCCTCTTAGTTTGAGCGAGAATAAACTTATTGCTGGAAATTTCTAGCATGATGACATCATAGGAATTACGTCATCGTAACTTCCGTATTCTTGTAAATTGGCTTGGGTTGACGACCCAGAAAAGGGGACTCTCCTACATACGAGCATGGGCGGACCATCGTAAATTAGGGTTCCGAGATGTTGGGAATTTTGCCAAGTCCGCTGACCTAATGCGTATGACGGAAGGCGTATGACGAGACGCCCAGTGTAACGTGATATCCAGCGGACAGTTTGTGAAGAAGTCCGACTGGGATTAATTCGATTTTCAGCGTTCTTCAAGATGCCGAGTTCGCCGCCTTGGAAGGACGTAAGGGCTACGCCATTCGGCGTCTCCAAGTGTCACTATTTTCAGCTCCGAATCTATTATCATCTACATTCAAAATCCAATTACACCACTCGATTGCCAAAAGATCAAATAATATGTTACGTTGAGTGAGGTCTGCGAAGCATCGCGAGGGAGGAAGAAAAAAAAGAGGGGGGGGGGCAATTGTGATTTTGGTTTTCGCCGCGTTTCATAACTTCCGCGTAGTATAACTTCTCGCTAGGAGAAGTTACGACGCTCGTTTAAGTATCAATCTACAGCTCTCGTCAAGATTAATCGATTGCGTGTATAAAACATTCGTGTGGAGTGGTATAGTGAAATTGTATGAGTTTAATTTTTTTTTTAATTAAAAAAACTTAACACAATTTCGGCCTATACTCGTCAAAAAGCCAAGTGGATATACAAAAACCCCATATGATCGAGTGAAGCGGTGCCAGGAACGTAAAATTAACATCAAGGCGCCCGAGCACGTCAACATAGACGTATTCACGCAAAAAAAAAAAAGAAACTCCGTGTCCCTAACACAGCCAAACCCAATTTTTTCGCTATGAGTGGTATGATTTCCATTTAGCAAAACAATTTTTTCAGTTCCATATTTTTTGCATAATTAGCTGTCAAAAGTTACAACTTTTCTTTTTTTGTAGTAGGAACAATAAAAACTATACAAC
Organism: Dryococelus australis; assembly: GCA_029891345.1. NCBI lineage: Eukaryota > Metazoa > Arthropoda > Insecta > Phasmatodea > Phasmatidae > Dryococelus > Dryococelus australis. Next base: position 57,228,871 of record CM056999.1, read on the forward strand.
TTACCATAATTATATATAGTAGGTCAATAACCTGTTTGTTTTGTTATGAGAAAACGCGTGCATGATTTCGATATCTTTATCACGTTTGGAAATTCGTGGCAAATTTTGTGAGATTTCTTTGAGTTCAATTGCATTATGTGTTGAATACGCCAATAAAATCTTTAAATCTCACAAATATACTTTCCTAAAACACAAAAGTATCAAAATTTTGACTTTGACAGCTAATCATGCAAAAACTATAACTGTGTAACTGAAAAAACGTTTTACTGCGTGAAATCATGCAATTCACGACGTCCACATGTTTATTAATGTTTTGCATGAGCAGGCCTATAAAGAAATATGTTGAACGGTATCATACACGAACGAACGATGCGAAATGCTGTGACACCAAGAAATTAGGTACCATTAGAGTCCAATTACTTTCTATGTGGGATGGAATTTGAATATGGTAACATTGCGGTACATTAAATGGATTGCATAAAATAAAACCTAGGTGTTATGCCTGTAACCGATATAAGGTAAAGCTCTATGTATAAAATGAAGTGCCCGGATGACTGACTGACTTGACTCATCAACGCACAGCCCAAACCGCTGGACCTACAGGTGTCCCAGCGTTCACCTACAATTGTGAAACACGTGCAGTATGATCAAACAGAGACAATATTTATCGACGTAACAGAAAACCGAAGGATACATGTCTGCCGTTTGCGACAACACGGCTGCCTTACACAGTCGATGTTCTCCTGTGTCCGCACAGACTTCACACTACCGCCCGGTATCTTGTCTGCAACAGACGCTGTAACGCGAAACTTACTCACCCAGTTCGTGATGGTGTGACGTTCGTGTACCCTCCCTCCCGTGTCTTCCAATATCGAAATGTTGCCTTAACAATCGTTGTGTGATGACAACAGAATCGTTATGTTTGTGACATGCTTCCATTGCGAACGCGTGGTGTGCAGGTGACCACCACTCCATGCTTACTGACAATGACATCACTCGCCGGACAGGTTTGGCCGTATCACACCATCCCCACCTTAGGGACACAAGAGCACTAGGCGAGGCAAATTGGTAGGAAAACGCTGGGACACCCTAGGAACATTTAGGGGTAGCTTGCCCATAAGGTAGAGACGCCCTCTAAGGTGTTTTTCGAAATTCGGACCCGCAAGAGTGTGAAAAAAAGTGAAATATGTTTTTCGAGTTCTCTACAATTGCGCATTGACCAAAATAGATATCGACATGATTTTGGCGTTAAAATATGACATATATAAATGCATAAAATGTTGTTTTAGGATTTTTAAAAATTTAACCTCTAAGAAGGTGAAAAGTGGTGAAATGTGTTTTTAGTGTCTCCATAATAGTTCATTAACCATATGCGATATCGGTATACTTTTTTCTGTTTTTTATCTTATCGCGTCGTATTGTAATCAAATGATTATAGACCCTAGTGTTTCCTGTTCCTAGCCCATAATAATGATGTTCTTAACTTTAAAAATATTTTCTTAATATACTGGAATTTCTTTATTGCAGTTACAGTTTCCCTTGTATACCTACTACTTGTTTTTATTCGACCATTTTCTTAAATAGAAGAACATCCCAGTTGTGATCCCATAGTGAAAATTTCAACCGGTGGTCTGACACAAAGCCCTGTAATGTCTTATGTATGCTCATGGCGACTATTTGGAAATGCAGTCGATAAAGGCTTGAAAAATTAGGTAATTCAGTCATTTGTGGGGTAGACTTCACACAGATGTGTATACTCTCAAGCCGACGTCAACTTCTGTATTAGCTGTTCGCTACCACATGGGGTAGGCAATTATTGCGCCTGCGTTTCGTTGCACATTTGTTATTAGCTTAAGATATTCCAGGGCATATCAAGTTAAGTCGTGGAACAGCTGCAAAGTAAAACAGATATAGACGTTCCAAAATAATTCCGCAAATATTTCATGTCCCTAGCAACCAACGTACTTAAGATGTATCTTTTCAAGCCTTTAACATACCCCCTCTCTGACAGATATCAGTGACACATCTTAAGCTCTCACGGAGAAGGAGCAATGTTTTGTGGAGTTACTTGTCTGCCCGCAGCGTTATTACATAGCTACATTGTGTTGGGCTAAACTAGCATCGGGAACGGGGATAATTTCTGCAGGGGTTTTGCTCCTTCTCTAGTAGCTGCTCTTTATATGCTTTCCGTGCTGTAATTACATCAATTCTGCAGACCAATTTGACATGTATTAAAACTCTTTCTTTTCATGGGCGCGTTCGTGAAAATTGAACGTGTATCATTATTATATATGCAAATCAATATTGTATCGTTTTGATAATTGTAATATTAACGGCATATATTGTCTTAAATATTTGTAGCACATATTCATGGGTGGCCATAGACGTAGGGAGTATTGGAAACATGACTACACTTTGAATTTATTTAATTCTCACGTTATCACAAGTACCATTGTAGCTAACAAAAACAACTTTTTATCTTTTGTTGTCCAGCCTTCTTAATATACCAACTGCTTTGTGCGCTCCCCTCCCTCGTTTTCTCGTCAACTCATCGAGACAAACCATTTCCAAACTGTGAAGAAACAGTTGTAATGTTGTCATGTAAATGAGTTCTGTAGCCAGCGATTGTAGTGGTATTTATCTAGGACATTTTCTAGGTATTCCTAAACTCTGCTGAAATGTTACCAAATATCTAAAGGGATATCTGCCCACCAACTTTGCAGCATATTTCACGTGACATTTCTCAAGGAATACTTGTACGTTGAAGAGCTTGCCTATATATATATATATATATATATATATATATATATATTGGCAAGCTCTTCAACGTACAAGTATTCCTTGAGAAATGTCACGTGATATATATATATATATATATATATATATATATATATATATATATATATATATATATATATATACATATATACACGCACATATATATATATTTTACATTTTACTATATATATATATATATATATATATATATATATATATATATATTGGCAAGCTCTTCAACGTACAAGTATTCCTTGAGAAATGTCACGTGATATATATATATTACATTTTACTATATATATATATTTCACCACAGTATTATCTGCGAATGTTACATTGACTAATTTCAGTTTGAAACTGTTTTCTTTGAAATTGATGCACTGAAAAGCAGTTTCTTTAAAATTGATTCCCCTTTTAAATCCAGTGCCTGCAGACTAGGTAGGCAGAGTTCGATGGCCAGCAAAATCAATTTGCTTGTTAACTCCTTGAACATAATTAGCCACAGAACACACTCTTGTCTAAGTTAATGATCACTTCATCTCAAATTATGAAAGATAATATATTTTTCCATATTGGCATTTCGAAAATTAGTCAAAAGCATAATGATCGAAGGATAAGGAACAGGTTATTTAGGGGAGGGGGGGAGAGGATAAAGATGTTTCGGTGCTTTGTAATATCCAATGAATTAACTACCGTCGATATATTTCATTTCAGAAATTTATCTGGAATGTGAGAAGTAAGACTGATAGATAAAATTTCACAATGTAGTTATAGTTGGGTCTTTGATAATCGAGCACTTTAAAAAAATTCTTGCTTTGTTCCTTCTTCTGTAGCAGATGATAATTTTGCAATGGATATATTGACTAGTTACAATTTGTCAATCAGCTAATACTGAAATTGTCAGAAGTATGAGTACATCTATTTCGATATGTTTGTTCTTATTCCAGTGTGTATAAAATAAACCAATTTTAAATGACCTTTGGTTTAACCATCATGTTTTAATGAGATGTTTATATAAAGAGTAACATCGTCATACTTTTCTGTTATTGTCATTGTCATATTATTATCATATATCTTACAGTAATTACATAAAAATTATGCAGTCACGGATCGGAAACTTTGCAAAGGTTGATTAGTGTGAAATTAACTTTAAATCGTCTATAACTGCATTACAACTATAACATTCATATAAATACTAAATATATTCATGTGCTGTATTCAGTACTCATTGTTCCAGATGGGCTTCAAGACAGTGGACATGGATGCTGTCAGGACTTTGGTGGCCATGAACATGAAGCTAAATGGTGATATGTGTAAGAAGAGAAAGCAAGTTGGGGATGAAATGCTATCCTTATATGGTTTACTGACACCCCAGCCATCAGACTCCGAGAGTGAAGATTGCGATCTTCCTCTGAGGAAGAGATTGTGTAGGGAGGTAGCTTCGCCCGATTACAAACATGTAAGTTACTACAGTAAAAATATATTGTTACGATGTACATACATTATGCCAGAATTTAAAGTAATTTGTTTGTGATGTTCGTAGAGTTTCTGTAGAAACAGTTATTTTGTATTTTTTTCTCGACAGTATTGTACTTTGATTAAGTTTGATCATGTTTCAAACTGGTTTTAAAATGCATTCATGATATTTACAATACCTAGCACAAGTTCTCTAGGTCACAGAGGACCACATGACAGAATAAATTGTCTTTGTTTTGCCAAAATAATTAGCAGCTGATAGCTAATGTAATGTTTTAGGTTCCCAGTCCGAAGCCAGTTCCAAAGTGTACTGCGATGCCAGTGTCTGTTATCATGAAAGCCAACAAGGATGGGACATGCTGTCCACAACCTTTTGCTCGTGAGATATCATCTGGTAACTCGCAAGATAATTTGCGAATAGTGGACAAGTGCAAGGGGTGTAACCCAGACAGACCAACACAGCCAGCGGCAGAAGAAAACATTTTGAAGAGCCTAAAATACAAAATGAGCAATAGAAAGGAAGGCATCTTCGTATACAGCAAGGATACAAACCGGGAAGGTGCTGGCAAAGTGAACACTCATAGTGCGAGTGTTCCAACTTCAGTTCCTCCCAGGCAAGATGTCCAAGGGAGGAACTCACCTCACTCTGCCAGTATTAGCCCGGTGGCTATTGCCCCAAAGCCTTGCTCCGTCTTCCCTCTGGTGTCTGTACCTCATGTTGGCAAACCAGGGGCAGAAGGGAGTTCCCCAGCTGTGATATTGACAGGTGGGACATTGTTCCCCGCCCAGACGGGCCCAGGTCCGGCTGTGGCCCACATAGTTCTTGCACAGTCTCCAGCCACTTCCAGTGATGCCAAAGTATGTCCTTCCTTCCTGGTGTTTGCTGCTCCTCCGAACCATGGGGCCAAGGAGCAGTTACCAGCAGTGGACACACGCCGTCGCATCTATGAATGCAAGTATGAGGGCTGTCGCAAGAACTACTTCAAGTCGTCACACTTGAAAGCACACCTCAGAACACACACAGGTAAGAATTCTTTACTTGCTGTGGTTGTTTTCAAACGTGGGCTGCATGACAAGTCTCTGTGTCTGGTAGTTTTGGTTGTAGGTTTTAGTATTATATTTGTTCATGTGGGAGTATCTGTCCATACGGGGTTATCTGAGCGTTAAGGTGGCCGCCTGGTTGAAGGAATTTTGTACATCTGAGGATCAAAAGCGTGGGAGCACTAGAGGCGACTGAGACATGCGCATCATCTCTCTCATCGCCTCTACGTGCAAAGCACTGAACTGGCATGCTGTCTTGCCATCGATAACACACCTCTGTGAGACTTTCAGCAGAGACCCTACCATTTTATAATGTAATAATAAAAATAAATGTTTGATGCACGCCCCTATTCCTTTTTAATTTTTTTTTGTACCGGAATGTTCATACGTAAAAATGACAGTGAAATCACTAATTTGAGCCATTTTGACTATCACAAAAACATGCATTACAGAAAAATGGAGGAACTGTAAAACTTTAAAAAATGCATAACGTTTCTTAAATTCTTTTCGTAAGCAGACCTCACTCAGACTTGTTGGACTTTTTTTATTAAAATGTTTTCTGCTGGAGCTCTGCGCACAATTTGGTGGCCTACCCAGGCGGCCACCTTAATAGATTCTGTACACACATACACAAATGCAACTAGAACCATAGCTATTAAAACTAATAGTGTGGTATGGACAGTATATTTGGTTAGGTATATGGCTATGGTCATGCTATTGTTTTGTACATAAGATGTATTCAGAGTAGCTGCCTGCTTTTATGTTTATTTTGTCGTGTTAGCATTATATTTGCTTACATTTATATGCATTTTTATGAGCACCGTACGAAATGCTTTTTAACCAATGTCTAAAGATGTAAATTCATATCACTCGTGCTTTATATCGAAACAGAGATTCCCTCCAATTTAAACAGGCTCTGGCGGGTCAGAAATGATTTTGAATGGCTTTTACATAAATTCAGTTTGGTGGTGAATGCTTCTGTGGTTTAGGGTTTAGTCCCTTCTTGTCTCCATTTCTACTTTCTCTAAACCCCTTTGTGCCTATTTCGTGTCATTATCCAGGCATGTCTGCAAAAAATAGAGTGCTTCTCAGATGGGACAGCCTACTCCATTAATGCAGATTTGATTCCACTTGATGACACCCCTCCCTTAGAATACCATTATTACCAACATTTTGTCTATATGCCTCTCTTGCGTGCATGGTAGAAAATATTTAAATAAACATCAGCATGCTATGCCTGCTTATGACACAGTCAGCATGAATGAGCTGGAAGAAAGTTTGATGCTTAGTAGAACCAGCTGCCTTATCTTAGGACCAGATGCATCCCTGGCCAACCTGAATAATGGGTGTGATAACACCGGGTATGGTTTGGATAAGCATTGGTGTGGAAAATGGGAGTACTCTGAGAGAACACTTTTAACGATTCGCGACACCTCCCACATTTCCCAAACATGGGAAATTCGATGAAGTTCTGCCAGGGATGCAATCCAGATCGCAATTGTGAAAGGCCAACATGTGATAGCTCAGCCACCGGGATTCCTTAAAGCAGTCACGAATGAAAGTAAAACCAAATACATAACTCGTAAATACCGATACTAGACACACTGTTTAGTGCTGCAAAGTTTGTAAACCATATGTTTCCTGTGGTACATTTGCCTGATGCGTTTAATAATCCTGTGTGGCTGATTTTCTGAAAAATCTCTTAATTCTACAATGCAGGAAAGTGCTTACAGCAGATTCCTTTCAGTTAAGTCTCACTGTATTGTAATAAAAGTGGTTTACATGGTGTATACAGTATGTCCTGTATTTGAATGTCTGCTGGCGATCAAAACTTGGTTATTAACTGCCAGTTGGTTGGAATCATTAGATTTTGAGACTAAAACCTAGTGCAAGGCAGTTGTAATTTTCTATAGATGGCACTATCTATTTCGTAGAGTAATGATATTTTAAGAGGTTGTGAGGAATGTTTTATGTAAAAAAAATTGTATAATTTAAACCAGAGTCAAGAGGCCCTGAATGCAAGCCAACAAGGTATTTGGTAAAATGTAGTTATTTCTATGTGTAACCTAGGTGACGTGTTTATGAGCACATGGCATATAAATTATTTCGAAGTCTGTAGAATTTTCTTATTCAGGATCTATCTAAACCGGTATTACCATTGTTTGTATTCCTTGTTTTCTAGCATTGTTTGGAAAGTCAGTACAGAGTCTGTGTTGTGTGTTGTCCAGGTGAAAAACCGTTCGTGTGTCAGTGGGACTGCTGCGGGCGGCGGTTCTCGCGCTCCGACGAACTGTCTCGCCACAAGCGCACCCACACGGGCGAGAAGAAGTTCGGCTGCAGCGAGTGTCAGCGCCGCTTCATGCGCTCCGACCATCTTGCCAAGCACGTCAAGAGACATGCCCGGGAGCAGGGAGCCAGACCTGCCAAGCCTCCTGTTTGCCCCCAGCCGCCCCTTCATTTCGGCCTAATGCTCTCCAACACAACATCTTGCAACCTATCCCATCTGTTGTATAATTTCAGCACATTTAGCCTTTTAGGGGCTGAGAGTAGAAACAGGGACATTGTATTACGTATGTGGTGGGCTTTCAAAATTTTTTTTCTCACACATTTATTCCAAAATATTAAGTCGGTCTGAAAATCCCACAGTTAATGAATTCACTTCTAAGCAGTAAAAAAAAACTCAGTTTGGTTTTTGTCTAATTTTGTTTGAAAGACATGTCAAAATTTCTTTTAAATTTATCTTCTTTGTTTTGCTTTCAGCTCCTGTTTCATTTTTTGCAGTTGTGCTTGTATTACATAACGGGGTTGTTGGTATCGATGTGAGGGTTGATACTCTTGTTTCAAGCATCTTTGCCTCCCTCGAAATGTTATACCTCACAGTTTCATAATTTGATATTTTGTAAGTTTTTGCCGATTCATTATTTTTTCCGTGGAATGGTGTTATGTAAATAACCCGACTGAAATTATAAGAATGTATTACTGTATTTTTAAGCATTTTGATTTATCAAAGCAGATTTAGGATATTCATGCATCCAAAAACATTCCAGAATAATAATAAAAAGGTTTTGGGTTTTGTCACATTGAGATGATGTTATATGGATTGTTTTAAAGTAGTTTTATGATTGCAAAATTTGCTTTTTGCATACTTTGTTTGGAAAGATATGTTAACAAGATGTTAAAAAATGAGCAATTTTAGGAATTGAAAAATTGCCCAATTTTACTGTAAATTTTGGTTCCATAGTTTCCTGATTTCATTGAAGTGTGGAATTTTTCTGAAGAAAAAAAAGTATTTCAAATAGTGTTAACATTAACACACATGTGTAATTCTTTATAGTCATAAATTTTGTTTTGAAGATATATACTGAACACTTCCGATAAATGTTGTGAATTATATATTTCTTATGGTAACTTAACTGGAATATGTATTATAAAGAAAGTCAAATTTCTAGACTGAAAATTAAATTATTTTGTAGTTGTCTGCTACTTTAAATATGTGCTGCAACAGGAAAATTATGGTGGGATGCAATTCATTTAATTTTGTGGGAGCATGTAGTGAGGCTTGAATATTTTTACATTCTGAACTGTCAATTAAGACTGAATAGGAAGCAATTTTCAGGTTTTTGTCCATTTATAACCAGTCTATATATTTATAACAATGAGTAAGACCATGTGCTACTGTACCAGTAATTGTCCAGGGGTACTGTTTCAATTATGTATTTTGTGAAACTAGACATAGTGTATATAACATAACATGAAACTATCAATGTTCAAATTCGTCTGTGATATATAGTTGCCACATAATTTGTTCGATTGTATTTTTCAGATTAATTTTGTAAATGCTTCTGCTTCTGAAAATATTTGTGCTTTTTTTTTTTACGGAGACAGCATTTTTGATGTACATATAGAGCTAAATATAATAATTAATTATTGTGATAACTTTTGTGTAGTGAAGAGAAATGTAAGAAAGAGTTTGGTTTATTAAACCTGAAGGTTGCAAGTTTTCATCAGACATATTGGTTTGTACATAAATCACATGTATTTTGAGGTACTGTAATAGACGTCATTATAATAAAATATATGAAATGTAAACATTGTTTTATTTTAAACCTCAACATATAAAATCATCAGTAGTCAAAAATGTTTCTCATCTTTTATATTTATATTTTATCAGCTAATTTTTTTCATTCTTATGAAAAATGGCAATTTATTTTACATTACCAGTATTCATTTTATTTTTACTTGAAAGAGCCTTGAAAGACAGTAAAAATTTACTGGCGACAGTCTTTGGTACATTCGAGATGATTTTGTCTTTTTAATTGACATATAGATGAGGTAAAATAATTGCATTATATACACGACAACTCGCATATCAAAACAATAAAAATACAGGCAATGACTAAACTGGTTACAATATAAAATGCAGGGGTGCACACAGGAAATTTTTCAATTTTTGGACGGCAGGGGAAAGGGAGTTTGTTCTGAATCTAAGAAAATACAACATTGATCGTTAGTCGGGGTAGGCAGCTACTTTGAATCAATTAATTTGAAAGCTGCAGTGATATGTAATCTAGGGACCTTATGTACATAATTTATTACTAAGAAAAATTATAGAGTAGTACAAAAGCGAATAAACTTATGTTTCCATGTCGCACAAAGAAGATTTTCGTGATGCTCCAAAATGTAAATGTCAGATTGGTTATCCTCAAATATCACAGTGGCTGAAAACATCACAATACTGTTGCTGCATTGCCAATGGAAAAAGTGAGGGCGCTGCTGTTTATGATACGGGAAGGGAAACACAGCTATTCAGTGCATCAGTGATGTTCATTTATGGAGTGAAGAAGGACTAATGTAAAGCTGTTAATTACTGGTAACTAAATTGACCTCGCCAAAGTGATGATTTTGAAGTATGAACGAAATACATCGATTAAAACAGTGGTATGTGAAGGAATACGAAAGAATGTTATGCTGGTCAGTGAGAAGCATGTAGTAATTATTGCTTTCCATTATCAGACAGTGGCTGGTGGTGGAAACACAAGTGAGTCGGCATTTTAGCAAGGATGTGAAAGATGCATCACGCACAGGTCGTCTTAGCCGTGTTAACATGACTTGATTCAATCACTGCTGGTTTCTTATCTGCGATGGGCAGAATGGGAGGTAGGAACAAGCCACACTAAAGTGTTATACAAGCTACATTACATGCTTGGGAATGATGAAAATGTCCATCCAGATGGATGCCTCACTATCGTACGAAAGCTCAGAAATGGCATCATTCTCACATTCATATTAATAGTTGGTACATTTAACCTGGAAGTTTATTAGTTCTTTGACACTGCGCTTACTCCAACTTATTCAGTATCTGTAGAAAGACTTTAAAGGACATTGCCTTTGCCGATGACCTAAAGTTTATATAGCCTAACATAGAAGCTAAATGTAGATATGTAGTCGGTGATGCTAACAGCTCAATCAGTATCAAGATTTCTTGAGGAATAAGCACCAGTTTACAATATAACGTTCCGAAATACTCAAATAATTCTTCCAATTAAATTTTATGGTCCAGAGTAATCTAACCTTCGTAGCATTTAGTTCTAATGCCTAATAACCTTTACCCAATATCCAAGTCCATTGTTTTAAAGTGAAAACAATGTTTCTCTCATAAACTGTTTACTTATTAAATCGTGCCCATTAGTAGGGCCACCAGATTTTCGCAGAAATAATTCCTGTCAAGTTGTATTTGAATACACTTGAACTCGGATACACCTTCGCGATTGTATGGTTTCTACTGCTGTGCGTCTTAGGTGCCTGCTGGCCACTCACAGACTTTTAGTACTGGTGTAACCTAATTCTCACTGACCCAGTCAAGCACCACTATGTCTTCGACGAAGGCACGCGGCCAATATCGGCAGGAAATCTGACGATGTGCAAATATGATGTCGAAATCCAACTTCCGCGGAATTCTTTTCGTGGAAATCAGGTGGCCATACCCATTAGTAATGGATAATTTATATATTAATGGCGTATTCGTCCACTATCGGTACTGGAAAATTTGTAGTGCAAACAATATATATGGTGTGTTGAATCTCGAAGTGAATGACAAGCACATTGAAGCCTCATCATTCAAATTTCTTGGCGATTTCTTCTAAAGATCACACAGTACTTGTTCGGTTTTAGATTTCGAAGATCTGATTCTTTTTCCGTTTAGTTTGCTTTATTCGCGTCATAAACAATTCTTTATAAATATGAATTGAATACCCGATCAGGATAATTATAAGCCAGGGAGCTTGGCTACAAGAATGTAGAATTGAAAGTGATTGGAACAGCAGGTCTGTTTTTATCCTCTTGCTACTCGGTGTGCATTACATTTCACAAGTTTATTTTCATTTCCCAGACTTGACTATAAAAACGCCTTTCTGTGTACATAACAGCTTACATCCACAGATGTCTCCATCACTGCATGCCTGGACCCAGTGTATTTACTTTTTCGTCCTACCTACACACTCGTCACATATAACATCTTGCGCACTGCACAAAAATGCTTTCTTTGCACTACTATCCAATCAACTACTTTACAACGTGATAATACTCGTACATACCTGAGTGGCAGCTCGTCAGTTTGGAAGCAGGTGAAGTGCTATGAGCGTAGGAACAGAATTTGGAGTTTATTGTGTTGGGAAGAGGTTGCTGTTAAAAGTGTCTATTATGCAAAGTAGCTGTTGATGAAATCACTTTTCCTCGTGGTGAACTATGTTAGCAACCAAATTTAGGCTTCTCGATCTTGCCTAAATGTCTCGTAATTTCTTTTATATATATATATATATATATATATATATATATATATATATATATATATATATATATATATAAGTTATCGATATAACTAGTGAGCCTACTTTCCTCTATATGGATGCAAATAATTTTGAAGACGTTTTTGAAAAGTAGGACGGTTGGTGAGTTTTGACATCTCGTTAATAGCGATAATATTATAGATGCAACCAGGAACAAATGCAATACTAGTGGGACAGTTACAAATACACACAAGCGTTGCCTGGGACTCGCACACTAATAAGTATGGCATATAGCTTACTACACTGCAGAGGGTTCGAAGCATCAACTTCGGTAGTAATCAGTTTAAAGTTTTGGTAGACTGGGTTTAGCAATTTGAAATATCTACAGGGGCATCATTTTGTAAACAAGTGCGTGGATCAGTTAAATCAAGCAAGTTTTAAGGGTCTACAATAGTACTACTGTGCGTGACAGAAACGAGTGGCCTTGGCCGAGGGTGAGGTGGAGTTGGGGTGAAACTGGAGAATTCCTAGGAAACCCGGTCAAAGTAGCAGTCGTTTACCTGTCGCCAGACAGTAGTAAAGTCGTGCGCGCAAGCATCGATCCCGTGTTCCTCTAAAGTTTCCGAGGTTTTGTTGAAACGTGAGTTCTGCCCCACTGAACCCACTGAACATTAGCCAGTCGTGCTTGTATAATTGTGCATATCTTTTTCTTTAGAACGTTTAACGAATTTTATGGGTTAATTTATCATTCCTGCCATGGCTCCAAGTAAAAAGAGGAAAGTAATTTACAGTGAGGGACGCGATGACGAACCAAAACAACGGATTCTATCATTGCCAGTAAATCAAGCAACTTGTCGCGCGGCTTTTTACACGGGTATTGGTGTAACTGCCGTAAAACAGATCCGAAAATAAAATCAGAATTGAAACTAACCAACAGATCTTTATCAATGCCTGGAAAATTCTACTCCACTTAAAAAAGACACAGTTAATTGAAAGTGGATGATTTCGATAATTGTGTTATTAGAAACACTATCCATGATTTTCATGTGCACGAGAAGAATATTCCACCTATTCAAAAACTGGCCAATCATCAAAAATGAGAAAGATTTTCTATGGGGAGTGAATGTTTAGTATGGTTCTTACTATTAATTTTTAGATTAAATTTACTGACTGAAGATAAAACTGTAGGCCTTTAACACCATTGTTTTTCATGTTCCTGTTTACGGGCCGGGAGTTTAAAGGACTTAGTGATTAGATACTCAACATCTATTTAATTTGCATGTTTATCTGTTTGTGTGTCCGTGCGAATTAGATTTATTTAGCTGGTTTTTAGAGATGAAAATAATATTTACTTGCACGTTACTGCAAATTACTTTGACAGGAAAGTCCTTTTATTGTGTGCAAGAAATTACTAAGTCTATTCCCAAGTGCGTCTTTTTGTAACCATTATTAAAAAAACATTTTTACTTACGACATATTTTTAGTGATTGTGTAGAAATATGAGTAAATGTTTTTTATTTGCACGATAGCGTGCCCTGGACCGCCGGCCCAGACACTATGCCCTCCTCACCGCGCCTCGTCCGCATACCTTCCAGGGTCACTCGTTTCTGTCACGCACAGTACTTGATCACATAATTGGGTGGGAATAGGTTGACTTATTGAAAAATGCCATCGCAGCATTAGTTCCTCATTTGGTGCTATCGCATAAACAGGCCTAAAACATGCAGTGTATAGGCATATCCGATGCGTATAATGCCACATTAAAAAGTTTGTGTGAAATTTCTCAAAGTATTCATTTAATATAGGTCACTTAACGTGCAGTGCAATAAAATTAACAGACGATCACAATTTAAAAAATTAAAATCCTAACACTGCTCCACATGCGGAGCTTGGACAGCCGACAGCTTAGTAACATAGAGAAGAGAACTGTGCCAAGCAAATGGGGCAGTGGAAATCAGGCTAAATTACTCATTCGTTGAGAAAACCCGATACAAAACTGATCAAATATTTACCAGTTTCGAATGTGCCAACCAAAACAAATACTAATTAAGCAATTCTACCATTATAGACAAACCACAGTAACTAGACACTCAATAACTACAGAACGAGTCAACACCCAGGGTCCAAACTCACCGCCGAGTATTCCCATCTGAGATACACTTTCACACTAATAACATACTATCACAAAATATCGTATCACCCAAAATTTACTTAGTACTTTGAACAATATTACATTTTGACTCGTAACTCAGCTGACAATTTCATCCCACGCTCTCAATCTTGATGATTTCTAAAAAAACGATATCAACATCGCCTGCGCTGCAGTAGAGATGGCAATCGGGAGGTCAGGACACAGAGGTCATGAGTGGTAAATTGGAGAGGGGAGGCACAAGGAACTAAGAAGGGGGACCAAATTGGCCAGGAAGACGACACTGTGGCGGCAGCGAGAACTACGATAAAGAGCGCAGCACTGCTGCAACCCCCCTCTCAAAGCAACCCTTTCTTGAAACAGCACACTTCATGCACTGGCAACCCTGGCTGAAAATTTAACACGGTGAACAAATAACAGGCAGAAAAAACAAGTTAGAAGAGAAGAAATCGTACAGATAGAAAGGTGGAAACAGTCTCCCCAAACAGACGAACAGTACATATTGACGAACACAGTTCAGCAGAAAGTAAATACCACACACTCTTCGTCTTTTCTCGACAAACAGTACTAAGAGAAGTTCTTCCCTGGAGAAGATACAGTAGCAACAGAAGGGCGAACCCTAAACGATTAGCTGGGTTTCTTCTCGTGCAGTGGCGGTTGCGAGGGGGGTGAAGATTCACAGGCAGCAGGAGCAGCAGACGAAGCCACACCTTCCAGCACCATCCAGAGGCCTCCTTAGGACAACTCGGGGGGAAGACAGGTACATGCAAAAACAAACAAGGAAATGTCAATACAGGGATGTAAACTGAAAATAACTAGCAGTGAAGGAGAAACCGGAATCGGAGGAAAAAAACCATACAACCATAAATACAAACACTTAAACATGTCAGGAGCCAATGCTATAAGCTAGGTTCTATGCCCGAATTTTTAAGTTTCGCAATATGTACTTTCCTGTACACTTTACCAGAAGATGGAAATACAAGTTCAATGGAGTTAGGGCCAAAATATTTGCTCGTCATAAAGGGGCCCTCGAATTTCTGGAACAACTTTCCCGAAAGATCATTCGCCATGTCAGCAAGCCTATAAGTTTTAACGAGAACGAGGTCACCTGGAACGAAAGAAGGTAGAGAACGAGTAAGATCTAACCTAGCATTTACTGCCTTCTTAGCTGCATCAAGGTGTATGCAGACCTCACCCAGCAGTTTGTCCCGGTCACTCACTGACAAGGAAGAAATAAAATGAGGGATATTCCAAAAGTTTTTAATAGTGGATGAGTTAAGGACCGCCCAAGAAAGGGTAAAGAAGGAGTAACATCCGTGGAGCCCTGCAAAGCACTATTAAAACCAATGCTTTTTTCTCTCTGATATAAAGACAGGCACTGCATCCCTGATCCCTGGTATCTCCTTTAAGTGGCCAAACATAGATGCGACATTGACTTAGCCACAGCAAATCCATATGGAGGTCTAAAATCATTGCATAGAGATCGATGCTGCCTCAAGCTTTTCTGTCTCTGGAATGGAAAATTAACATCAGTCCTCATCCAGTTCAGTGGTGACATCCACAACAATAACAGAAGGACTTCTTTAAGTTGGGATACGATGTATGTGGTGGCCCAGCCCATTGAGTGATAATAGGAAGCCTAGGCCTGGCACCCATTTTCCTACAAGAACTGAAGCAGAAACAGTGTGGGCTGTTCACGTCCACAATGACCCGAACATGTCCCAAGTGGCAAGGGAAAAAAGTGATGGAAGCGGCACAATGAAATGTAAACCAATGTATTTCACAATGAGAGAGATTGTAACTACAGAAAAAAGATAAGGGTACACTAAACCACTGCCACATTCAATGTGCGCAGCTGTTATTGTACTGATCCTGAAAACAGATGTGTCGAGGGCTTATACGGGGACTATAAGAACACCATTTATAAGAGAGGATTTTATACTTAGTAATCTTCTCGCAACACTGGCAGCAAGAACATTCTTAAAAAAGTTAAACTTTAAAGACACATACCTGCAGGGTGTGAGAGACAGCCACAGGTGGTTTGACAGGAATTTCTAAAAAGCTCACAAATATTAGGAGTCTGGCAGAAAAATAGTTTCTTGCAGTCTGATCCATGCACAGCAGAACACAATAGCAAAGTGATGTACTCTTGATACGTACATCTTATCTTCCTAAACCTAAAGCTGGTTCTGAAGAATGAATTTTTGTGGCTGAAAATCTGAGGGCCGTTAGAATGACGCAATTGAAAGGAACTAATTAAGATTGTATCAGTTTTTATAGTTGAAAAACATAAGATTGCTATTGGCGAAGGAAGTGAGATTGAAAATCTTCACGATGTTCCCACTTGATGAAGGGTCACAATAGATGTGAGGAGATTGGTATTATTCGGAGTCAGCTGCCCTACCCGAGGGAGAGACCTGTCGTTTCGGCCAGCCAGAAGAATGGGCGAGGTGAGGTGGATAAGCAGCAGAATGAAGAGGATGGAGGAAAGGGGAAGTGCCCTGAGAAAACCTCCGCCACTCTTTGCACATGAGAACCCCCGTTCGAAAAAACTCCAGTTTTCCAGGGCCTGGAACAGAACCGAGAGCCTCGGAGGTGGAATGCCAGTGACTAACCAGTCGAGGCAATAGCAGGTCCTGAAGGAAGTGAAATGAGCTAAATATTATGGTATCAGTGTTGATTACAATCTCAAAATCTGCTATACTCAAACGATTCAGTGGTCTGTTCCCCTCGACCAGCCTGTCGGCGAATGTCGATGACTCACACATGCGACGAGTCCAGCATGAGACGATGATGTCAGGGGTGATTGGCACATGCCTGTGACTGAGAGTCCACAACTGGCAGCTGATAATCCCATCGGAAAGGCTGGGTATTGGCTTCCTTCTTGGGAATGTTTCGATATTGACCAGGTCATCTATTGGGCACTTTATTATTTAGAAGCGATTCAAATTCGGTGGCTCATTGGGCGCGCGAAACTGGGAAACGGGCCTTGTGTCCGATTGGCTATTGCACGTTATGAGATACTCCCTTCTGGTCGGGCTACCGTCTTGTAAGTTAGTCACCAGGAGCTGCTTGGGGAACGACGTCCCGCCATATTGCAGACCGTTGTTGCCATTTTGCTCGAGTGTGTGGCTGGAGTTTGCCACCACATCACTTCTGTAAAGGTTGTTCACGATAAAGTGAGCACTTTTGAAATGAACATTAGAAAACATTCACTGCCCCTGCATGCAAATATTTTAATGGGTGGACTGAGTGACATTCGCCCAGTAAAGTTGGTATTAATGGATGGAAAGTAGTTGCATATCTTAATGCCGAATAAAAAGTGTTAGGTAACCATTTGTGATAACTTAAAATTATTTCTTTCGCATTATGCTTTCTTAAGTCATCGAAGTGTAAAAATGAGCAGATTTGTAACGTATTTACTTTCTTAATAATTTTACAGTTTCATTCGACCGTCAGATGAATAAAGTAATGAGGCCCATAGCAATGTTAATTTTACGTAAGGCGGGGGAATACACAATGTGTATACAAGTAGATCTTAATTAGGACTTTCAAAAGAATTCATTTTACCGTGAACAGCATATATTCCTAAGTACTCTTGTGCTCTGGGTGTGCATAAGTGTGGTATAACATAGAAATAATTGATGCAGGTGCATATATGTAATTTGTGTGTGCGTACGCAGAGGTGTGTACACGCATATACATATAACGTACAGAACGTCCCAGGAAGAAAGGTCATTACTCCAGGAGGTGAAAGTGAAGTAGAGGTTTAAAGTAAAAAAAAATGCTACGACAATGTTTCAAATATACACAGGGCTTTGCGAAATATTTAAGGAACTATGTCCCTGCAGATTATGTGCAATGCGCGATCTTCGTATGCAGTCTTGTGTGGCCATACATATCGTCATTTTGTACAGTAGTACATTTTCCAGACGTCTGCAGACACAAATACCGATGTTTGGGAATTGTTTGGCCAAACTTGAATGGGTTGTAGGAGACACTAAAAAACGACGTTTCTGTCGAGGAATATGTGCCCGCAAACGCCCCTCTGCGACGTTACAGGCGAGAAAAGATGCGTGTAAATTTGAATTTCGCGCGCGAGCCAGCACAGCTCCATAGCTCGAATGTGCTGTCATTGCAGCCTGGGCACGGTCGTCAAGGGGCGATGTTGGAGGGGGAAGGGGCAGTAATCGACAGTGGCAGTTCAGTTATGTTCGGTGTTGACGTCACGAATGACACGTGTCCAGTGCATTGTGACGGGCAGAAACGATGGCGTCATTTTGAACATCTCGTAAGAAGCTGAGTCTGCAACGGCAACTTTAAACTCGACACGTTGTTAACGTTAACTACGCATTTATTGTTGTGTGTCGTCTTTGTATTCATTCGAACTCGTGGTGAAACTAGTCTGTACCAAGTAGCACTTGTGTCGCTTACAATACGTAGACAGAGCCCCGAGTATTTCGACGATTCTTATCGCAGCAATCTAGACTTTAAAGTCCTCTGTACGCTCGATCCAATAGTGTTTGTTTATTGGTTGTTAACCTACCGGCAAGTCCTTTTGTACTACTCCCATCAGTCTGTTGCACCAGTGATTCCTTTTCATCAGGGACACCCGACTTCCACGAAGAGTTCTTGTCCAAATGTATTTCAAAACACTTCAGCCCGAGTACAGCTCCGCGGTTAGATGGATGCAGCTGCTACACGTCTTCGAGTACTTGTCAGCAAATCACACACGTTCACAACCATGTAGTAACCTAATTCTGATTGACCAGGCAAATATAGGCTATTCACTGTAAAGTGAGCATATTTTGAAGACCTCTCATTTGGAGTAATAATCAATAAATATATTTGATTGCAGCCTCAGACGTTTACTTTAGAGACCGGTGAAATATATACACTGTGTTTGTAACTTACATGGGAAAAGTTATTTAAAAAAGTGGCGGAAGGATAAAAAAAATGGCTGATAGGAAAAAGTAACTAGGGCTTTAAAAGTGCTCACTTTATCGTGAACAGCCTTTACCGAAACTTCTACCCACAAAAAAAAAATACGGTCAATAGCTAGCGACATTCTATTTTCGCGGAAACAATTCCTGCCAAGCTGTACTTCAAAACACTTTTAACTCAGATGCACTAGTTTCATTCAACCCGTGAATCACAGACGTTCACTGCCCGAGCGACTTAATTCTCAGTGGCCCAGCAAACACCGCACTGTCTTCCGACAAAGGCACGCGGCCAATAAAGGCTGTTCGCGATAAAGTGAACACTTTTGAAATCAACCTTAGAAAAAAGTCACTGCCCCATCCTGCATATATTTCAACGGGCGCACTGAGTGACATGCGCCTAGTAAAGTTGGTAGCGATGGATGGGATGTATTTCCATACCTTAAAGTCGAATAAAAAGTGTTAGGTAACCATTTGTGATAACTTCAATTCTTTATTTCGCTTTATTATTTTTTAATACATCAAAGTGTAAAAATGAGCATATTTTTTAAATATTTAATTTACTAATAATTTCACAGTTACACTTGTCCAACGCATAAATAAAATGATGAGGCCCTTGGCAATGTTGATTTTACATAAGGCGGAAGAATACACAACGTGCATGCAAGTAGATCTTAAGCAGGGATTTCAAAAGTGATCATTTCACCGTGAACAGCCTATAACGGAGGAAAACTGCATGAGTGCAAACAGGAAATTGAAATCTAGCCTCCGTAGAATATCTGCAGGTGTGTAGCTAGTTTAGGGAACTATAGCATGCGTAGAATTCTTACACCCCCCTCCCCCCAACAGTGTCCCTACAGTTAAATACAATGACTCGCAGTTACACAGGCGTCTCTAAAGAACTTCCGCTCAGTTATAAGAGTACCGTCAAATAATAAGAGTTTTAAGTCTTCCTTACAACACAATGAATTCGCGGATCTCGTTTGTCTCAGTTAACTAGTTTAAGTCCTGACGAAATTTAGAGCTGAAAGTACAGGCCTACATATAAAAGGCAGCCTTGTGTGCGTAGAAGCTTGCAGCTGAAAATGTACTCCTGGCCTCATAATATGTAACCACCAGACCACACGGCCATGAGACTAACACGTTCTCAGGGACTATAGGCTGTTCACGGTAAAGTGAGCATTTTTCAAGGCCCTCCCACCAAGCACTAGCGACTAATAACTATGTTTTATTGCACACTCAGACATTAACTATTGAGAGTGATGAAAGTTAACACCATATTTATGAGTCACATGGCAATGTTGGTATTAAAAAGTGGCGGAAAGATTACATTTTGGCTAAAAGGAAAAAAATGTGGAAGGGCCTTAAAAAGTGCTCACTTTACCGTGAATGGCCTATAATATATCGCAGTGCGGTGTCGGTATGCCAGCAACGGAAATGTATGGCCGCCTTTGGACTTGGGAACAGCGTTGGGTCGGTGGAAAAATCTTTAATCGTATCAAGTGCTGATATCCTGTTGCCACCCTTGGGTGACGAAACTCCAGGAGCACGTTATCTCGGCAAGCAGACGAAGCGAAAACAGGTGTGGCGACGAGGATAACATCTCAAGGCCATGACATCTATTATCAACATTTTCGCCGTGGGCGTAGGTGAAACGGAGATATCAACTGTCGTCGAGCGGGTTTACACGTGGCAGAAACTCAGCGAATTATTGGAAAGTCATGAATGAAAATACCGCTGGCTCTTTTAAGGTCTATAAGTTGTTCACAATAAACCGAGCACTTTTGAATGCCCTACTTAAGGTCTACGTGTATGAACATTGTGTATTCTTCCGCCACATGTAAAATGTACACTTACATGGTCTGATCAGTTTATCCATGTGTTGTTCAAGTGAAACTGTGAAATCATAAGAAAAGTAAATATTTTGAAAATCACTCAGGGGTATTAAAAAAATCATATTTACACAGACTTAAATCTTCCTTCAGAGAAATATGCGGCTGTTTATCCATAATTATTTGTATAATGTAATACTTCGATAATTAATTTAAAGCAATTTCGTTGTAATTTTAGTGCTCTGCAGAACGTAGTAGAGTAAATCGTCCATATTTTTGTAATCATACCAGATATTTAAAATTAATTTTTCTTTAAGCAACTGTAATAAAAAAATGGTTTCTAGCGTTCCTAAAAGCGGCAAGGTTCTACTGTTCTTACCACAACCTGAATAATAAATAGTCCATGGCCATTTATGAATCATAACTTCTATTATTTAAAATTAGGAAGTATTAAAGACAATAAAGCTCTTAACAACGCCAGAAAAAAATTTTAAAGTGATGACCTATAATTTATAAAGCTAAAAATCATAATACACAATCTGATTGTGAAATTATGGTGGAAAAAATGTTTAAATTAATGCAGCTTCATGAAGTTTTTAAGTCCTTTCTAATAATAAATTGCCTGAAATAAAAACACACAGGCACAAAAGCAATGATTATTTTTGGTATTTATTCTTTTTTTTTTTTTTTTTAACATTATTACTTATACTTTTCGTCATAATTACATCAGCAAAGTTCTTTCTAAAATGTATAAACAATTTTTGTTTGGCTCCCTTTGATTTACGATCGAGCATTTTCATCGGGATTAGAGCCTATTAGTAAGTTTAATATTAATCTCAAGCAACCGAAACTCAAAAGGGAAGTCGTGGGAAACAGAGATTTTTAACTCTAGTTTGATACTTAATCCAGTTATGTGCTAATCTCGCTTACATGCAAATCTACATCTTCGTTGGAGAAATTGGAATTTAGTAATAATGATTTCGCCAAATGAAAGAAAAAAACGACAGGAGCTTTAGGCATTTTAAGCGGCGCACCTAGCCTTATAGCTAAACCACGTTTGGCTGCTAAGGATGAGGTACCACACACCGCGGACCCTTTCAGTTAACTCAGCTGTTGCTCAACCACAAAGCCCAAGGACTGTCGACTATATATGCGACAGTGTAGTGCCTATCAAGCACACCACCTGTTGTCTGGTCGGAGGCAGTATCAGTAGCACTTTTACGTGTTATCAGCTGGGGGACCTTCCCGATGGCTTAATTCCCCAACTTAACGGTTATTAAAGAGTGGGGTGGAGCTGTGCGTCCCAGGTCAAGAAGCGAGGGAGCCATACGGGCGACACTAATACGCACTTCTAGCGCCTCATCGCTCGGACGTGCAAGGCGTGCAGTGTTTCTGCCGTGACGCTGTACTGTTTAAATTAGATCTGTAACAGTGAGGTGTTATTGTACGTGATGAAAGCCCACATATTAAACTACACCCGTATCTTTGTACTTTTCTCTTGCCGCTCAAGAAAACTGCATGCACAAGCTTTAAAAATAGGATATTTGACCATTTTCCCGATTTTTTTTCCTCCAAGAATGCACTTAATACGACAAAAGTAAAAGATAGGGGCATAGATGTTTTTTTTTTCTGACAAAAGGTCGTATTTTCAGAACATTTGTTTACCGAGATACGCGTATTCGCGCAAACAACTATTTCACAGAAAATATTTCAGTCGCAACTCAGAGGTTTTATCACGACTATCCTTAAATTCGTGTTCACTATAGTTTGACAAGTAACAAAAGAACCGTCTCCGTTTGCCCTCTGCACAGTGGCGGCCTTCCCCTACCTCGGCACGGCTAGAGGGGTGGTAAACAGCTTGGCGGCTTTCGAGTCCGTATTACACGAGCAATAGTGAAACTCGCGCATTTTATTTCATGGCGTGTTTATCACGTACATCTACCTAGATTTTGAAACTTGGCAATTTTGTAAAATGTATCCAGCATATCTTAAAAGTTTTTTCCCCCCTATTTCTATAGTGATAATAGAAGAATGAACAATTGGCATTAAATATTTATATCTCGATTCGATGTTTTTGCAGCAAATCGGTATACGAACGTCTCTGAGATGAGCATAAAAGTTTATGTAGTCCATTCCCTATTGGAAGCAACTTTCTCGTAGCCCTGCTAAATATCTACTTGCAAGCCCGTTTCGTATCCTTACGCCAAATGTAAACAAACAATGCCACGTGACTGCCATGTAGCATCTGTCAAAATCAATGTTTACATTCCATTGTGTGTGTGCATATGTTCGTATACTTTCGCTACACCTAAAAATAAACATTGAAATGTGACTTCTACTTTTATACCTGTCAAATGTGTTGTTTATTGTTTACAGCTTTTCAAAGAATTCTGTTATATTCCAAAAACCATTCCGTATGAATATTCACAGTTTAGGCCTCTTAATATTATTTATGTCAGCTTTATGACATTTTAAAAATGCCTGAATTGAAGACAGTTCTTACGGTTATTTTACATTAACATATTTGTTTTCCACGACGTAGCTCAATTCATGTAATGTACGTTAGGATTTTGCCGCGACTGTGTTTAACACTGTTACAACTGCGAGGTAAAGGGCTGTACTAATTGTAAGTATCATTTTGTTATTGACATGTGTTGGGTCATTTCTCTAAACGGACGGACTCAGTTGGAATAAATATTAAAACGAAGGAACAACCATTGAAAAAGGCACATTAAATTCAAGCACGCAACTCGTGTTGCTCACTTTTGTCATACAAACTTTAAAAGATAGCGGTGAACATGCACACAAATAAGCCTACGATAACTTTTATTCCGCTCATATTTCTATGCATTTCTACTTACTGTTTATTAGGTTTATTGAAATTTATCGGGCTGGGCTTAGTATTTTTCTTCTGGGATCGTGGCAAATTGCGCTACACAACTGTGTTTCAAACCCCTTAGGGCAAAGGTACAAAGTATTGATAAATAATCAGACGTGGATGTAAATAAATAACTTCGTCATGCAAACAGTTCACATTCAAAACGTACAAACAGTGCTAATCAAATATTTGAAATCACGCACACACAGAGCCAGCGTATCGACCACGATGCACAAAGTCACGCCATTTCCCAGACATAATCATTAACGAAACACTCGTTACAGTATATTTATTACTTCCGTGGAAACATATTAAGGACAACATCGTAACTTGCCTTGCTAGGTTTAAAAAAACACAACATCTACAAACGTGATGTATTAATTTGAAGTATTTTTCGGAGTAAGAATAATTTACGTTTCATTTGACAAAAAACAACACGCCATATCATGGCTCGCCACGTCTGCCAACTTCATTAGGTAACTGCCCCGCCATCATATCTAAATATATTAAAATACGTATACAAACATTAAAATCTCTTTTCAGTTGTAAATTACAAATTAAAAAATCATTATTTTTCTGTAATAAGTATGGAATATGCTACAATTGAAAACATGTACTATTTCGTTGTTTACTAGCGAAGTGAAATGTCCCGAGTTCGAAAGAGACGAAGAAAGAGAGAGTAAGCCACAAGCCTCGCCCAGCAGACAGCTTTTCAGATGCTTTCTCGCTCGATAAAACAACACCGTACCATTACGGCCTACTCACGATATTTTCCGCTGTTATTTTAAACTGTAAAAATGAAATATGTTGCAATAAGGGCTACTTAAATATTTCGATAGGCACCATTTAATTTACAAATAGTATACTAAAAAACGAAGTTAAAATAATATTTTAACTGTGAACTATTTCTTACTGGTCATTGCTAACACGTCGCTGCACTCGCTGTTGTTCATTCATATTTAAAAAGAAATAAATATTACAAGTTATAGAAGATATTAAGGTAATGGTTCATTTATTTAATAATACAGTACTCTAAAGTTAACCACAGTGTTATATATTTGTGGAATACAGGTTATTGAAAAAACAGGTGCCTATAGTGTTTTTCCAAGGTGTTGATTTTCATAAGTCGCTTCCAATCGGGAATGGACTATAGGCACCTCCACGTTTATGTAACTAACCAGTGATTTGTTCAAGCCGAGTCTATGACGAAGCTAAAAATGCAAATGTGTCGGAATGGTACTCTAGGGCTTATGAGATCACTAATATAGCAAAACCCCGAATCAAAATAACAAATTTGAAACAAAAAGATTCATGCCGCTCATAAAATATTTTGCCATTACAACTAATAGACATATGATCATACACTGTAAAACTTGGAGCAATTCCCACACAATGTAAAACTTGTGTATTTGTTCTCCGCACAGCACCGCATGTAAAATAATCTACTTAATTTAATTCATCGCGCCGTTTTATTATATTTAGGTATTTAAATGCCGGACTGGTTTTGCTGTTTATCCTCCGCCAAATTCGTTTGACCCTTGATTCTGATCGACTGTTGCGGCATTTGCTGCTTAATGATGTACGCACATTTAAAGCATGTTTACATAGATACTGACTAGCGTAAGTTAAACTTTATCGCCTCTACGCGTGCGCCCATGAACTAGTGCGCAGCGGTTTCATCTTGGGTGACCCTGTAATTTTATTGGACGCGCCTCTGTAGCGAAGTCCAATGCAAGCCTCTGTCGTAGCTTCACATGTATCCGATTCGCATATAGCGAGATACAGCAGTCTGAATAAGCAGTTTTTTTGTAGTTATTTTCGAGGGTATGAAAATATTTTTTCCAATGTGCATTATGTCTGGAGTGTATTATTCCGTCACCATTTGGAATGTGCTTTCTCTCCGTAGGTAAACCTACTGGGGACACGTTTAATAGGTCCGTCAAAATACACATTTTTTTAATACGTTACAACAGGTTTCAAGCACCAGGTCAATGGCTGCCTCAAGAGGAGTGTGCATTGAAACTTTTTTTTTAGTGAAATCGTTGTTTGGGCGTATTCACGTATCTCGGTAAATATATTTTCTGTAAATAAGAATTTTTGTTAGAAAAAAATAAAAAATATATGCCTCAATGTTTTTCGTTTTAACATATTTAATATATTCGCGGAGAAAAAAATCTTGTAAATGGTTAGTATCGCATTTTCAAAGCTTGCCTGTGCAGTTTCCTTAAGCGGCAAGAGAAAAATACATATATACGGGCGTAGTTTAATCTGTAGGCTTTCATTGCATGTAATAAAATACCACTATTCTAGATCTGATTTGCACAGTCCAGGACCACGACGGAAACGCTGCACGCCTTGCGCGTAGGAGCAATGATGTACTAGGCATGCATGTTAATGCCGCCCGTATCGCTCCCTCGCTTCTTGACCTTGCATGCGCAGGTGCACACTCCTCTTACATACACATTTTTACTGAGTTACAATTTGTAATGTTGTTTTGTAAATGTCGTAGTCCAGAAACATGTGTGCTATTTAGCCACTTTTAATAAAATTATTATTTTTAAGAGAACCTAGATATTTAACGAATACGAATTATATTATTTATGACAAATAAATTTTAAGGGGCATTACTCTCAATTAAAAATAATACACCAATGTGTTGTATGATCGTATAGCTACTATCCTTTGTTGTAATCGTGTTGATATTAAGGAAATGTGTTTAACTTCCCATGGTGTTGCGTGCGCCTAGTTAGCCCTAACACTTATTACTGCTTTCGAAGTATAGCTGGGTAAACTGAACTCTAAGGCTGGCGACTACACCAAGTCTGGCTGACATAAGGCTACCAACCTGTCCTTAGCTCGACTCTAAAGAACAACTCTCACTTCTCCTTAACTCTCTCCAACTCTACACTTCTGAATGAATTCCAAATATCACTGGATTTAATTACAGGTGACCTAACAGAACTATAAATAGGAACACAACGATTTGCAAACAACAATTTATTAAATACTGATTCCTTTCACAATTGATTCATATACAAGCAAGAATTAATTATTGGCACTTTGTTGTCCTGCAATATTTAAATTATCCTTAGATATATTATTTTTCCAACCGCATAGCTTCCCTATCGAGACTTAACCTTGCACCCTACTGCACCACTGACTCAGTTCGGAATCGAACGAAGCTCCTCCGTGTCCTTCGGATGCCGAGCAGCGGAGGTGTGTTGCTGCGAGTACATCTCCTGACGTGGGGAGACTGCGGCCTGGACCAGCGACGCCTCGCGACGTTGGCACCTCTGAATGCGCCTTCGTGATTGGCTTCACACACGCGGACAAACGGCCGAAGCGTCTGAGAGTGGGCCGTAGAGTTGGGGGGGGGGGGGTGAGCGCGCGTCCAGCGGCACTATTTGTGCTTCGTCCTCTGTCTGACAGGTCGGACTGTTACCATGCCGATTCTCTCTAATTGGGGGGGGGGGGGGGGGGTGAGCGCGCGTCCAGCGGCACTATTTGTGCTTCGTCCTCTGTCTGGCAACCATGCCGATTCTCAACTCCCCTCTCCAAGAGTGTAGCTCGCACCCGGCCGATAGGACGAGTGTGCACAATGCATTACTCATTCTTCCTGCATTGCAACTGCTGGTCCCAACATCATCCTCTTTCTTCGGGAAGCAGACGTCCCAGCTGCTGGGGAAGTCGTGTGACCAGGGTCGAACCTGACCTCAAGGGCGGCATCTTGAAGTGAAGTTGGCCAGGGCGGAGGGTGTCGCCCTCGGTACATGGCATGGGGGAGCTTTCTTCCGCTACGCCGCGACACGATCAGTGCAGGCCTAACTACGGTGTTAGTTTGGGTGCAAGAAAGCATCGAAGGTTCGCTAGCCGTTAAAATATACAGTAACTACAACAAAGCGATGGTTGTTATACCTTGAGAATGTGAACTAATTGACTAACTTGGAATTACACGGACAATATATGAACAGTTACAATAATATTTGTTCTTAATTATTTTACAAAATATGTAGTAATTGATATATATATATATATATATATATATATATATATATATATATATATATATGCGTATATAAGAGCAATAATTTGCTTGTGTATACGTCTGCAATTACAATTTAAAGCAATGTCTTGTAAAATTGAAAGTTGTTCCACATAGAATTTACTATGTTGTCGGAAAAAACTTTCCCACATTGTGTGTTAACATTTGACAGGTTGTTCATGAGGTTGTTCATGTCATACACCGGAAAAGGGGTGTGTCCGGCGCCATACGTAATCCCATTAACCAATAAACATTTAACTAAGGTTCTATGAGCCGAACACAGGGGAAATGTGAGGGGAGGGAGATGGCCGGCCTGGTGAAATGGCACTTCACAATCCGTCCTGCGTGTGCCCTAGTGAAACATTGAAAGAACCTTGATTGAGAACATGTAACTATTCTAAATTGGTGTAATGACACATACAGCAAGAAATAATTTACATAACTGATTTACTATACAAAGTTTGACAGCACTCCGCTGTGTGGAAGTGTGCTACTGGTGTTTACAGGAATGGCAACCCTATTGAGGCTGCCTGCAAAAGTTGGTACTACTGCAGCTTGGTTACATACCAGTGCCGAGAGAAAAAACCGCGACTACAGATGCAATGCTACGTCAAGGTTATGACGTGTTTTACATTTCAAAACATGTTACTTACTGATTGAGATATTTCGTGAATGTGTTTGCATGAAAAAAACGTTTATCAGCATAGTTACTAATAATGTAAGTACTGCTGTATACTGTGTGTAACAACACTTTAACGTGCATCTAATCTTAATCTAATAGCTCGTGATACAGCATTTCTTGAACATGAGAAAAATAACACAAATTCTGTTAAAATTGTACCATAGTAATTTGTAACAAATAGGAATACAAAATATTATTACAAGCAAAATATCACATTATGATATATATATATATATATATATATATATATATATATATATATATATATATATATATATATATAGACGTCCATCACTTGAGATATTGGTAACATATATAAGTGCTGTGTGCACCGTTTTATACTAATGCTTTGATAAATTAATTTTTCTTGGCTATCATAAATACAATATTATTTACATGTGACAAAATCCTAATGCTTTCTACCAACAATTCAAATTTTAAAGCATGAACACGTCTCGTTATTACGACAAGAACTTAGTGCCGTGTATATTGAACTAAACTTTTTGTACTTAATGAGACAGAATTGAAGAAAAACTGTCAAAGGTTTTGATGAATTATGTACATACTTATATAAGTCTATATACAAAACATTATGTTACAAACACAATTACGCTCTCAGCGTAGATGATTTCTAGATTGTCACTTGGTGACACCCTTAAAGATGGGTGCACGCAATGCGATAATACTATATTTCCAACACCGCTCTGGGGTATTAACCTTCCAAAGTGAGTGTGAAACTTCTGTATCTCACAGCATACTGATTATTACTTGCCACTAATGATTCACTAGAGAAATAATCTTATTACATATACATCTTTTTAGCTGGTGCACGTCATTCATTCACCAGCCTCCGAGGCAGACAGATGTGTTTTGTGGAGATCCTCGTGTGATTTCTTGACATGTTTAGTCATTTTCATATAGCTGTGTTCGTCGTATTCATTTAATTTATAGCGGCTGTTTTGGTATTTTCATTAAATTTACGAGTTTTTCACCTCAGTCTATAATCAAACATAGGTTATGTTATAAGTTAACATATGTCCTATATCCAAGTCACCGCTGCAGCGACCTCCCGAGCGAATGGACGTGTATTAAACATTTTCTTTTTTGCATGTGTTAATAAATAACTTAATTTTTATGTGTGGATTCCGTTCCTGAAGTTCATTACCAGTCTCACAGGTAGACGAACGTCTTTTAAAATCATGCCGGGTATGTGCGAGAGGCATCAAGTAGTGTCATTTTTTTCATATATCTTGTTATTGTGTTCATTATCTGTTTAATTTATAGGGAATTTTTTTGATTCGTTAATTAATTTCATACTGCAGACTCATGTAATTGTGAAAGTTTAGCCGACACCAGATGATATTCACATAGTTGTGTTTGTTTGAAATTTGGAATTCGATGTGTGTAATTTATTCATAGGTAGAACTCGCTGAAATTATTTCTCTTGTTAGTTAACTATGCGTCTCTTTCTGTTTAATTGACAAAAAAATCGCCTATCCCCATCTACGAGCAATATCCCATCCAAAAAAATACTTATGCCACTCTTGCAGAAAACTCACCACATATACATACCCTGCCCCCAACAAGTCAAACCTCAGTCGAGTACCAGAGCTCAGAGGGTGAGGACATATCAGAGCTGCTCCCCACAAAAGGAAAGAAAGATGACCCTTAGTACACTCTTGCATCAAACAAGAAATCCATTTAAAAAATTGATCCGATAAAAAATTAACCCTTTTAATCCATTTGACCCTTTCAGTCAATTTATACTTTTCAAGTTTCAATTTTTGACTAACCCTTTCAATCAATTTGATTAAACATTTCAATCAATTTAACCATTTGATATAAAAAAACGCAGCATCACTTTTGTGTTAGAACGAACACGCCCCTACTACTTCAATCTTTTACAAATTCGCTATTTCACATACTTATATGTATTGAAAAATAATGCAAAATAAATTATTTCAGTTTTCACAAATGTTTACCTAATAACTTTAAATAAACTTTCTCTCCAACATTACCAACTTTGCAGGTTACATGCCAACCAGTTTACCCATTGAAATGAATGCATGCAGGGGAATAGTGATATTTTTCAAAGCCTGATTTCAACAGTGATCAATTAACTGTGTATACAGTATGTTACACTGCCATGTTGCCTGTTCTACACAACTGTGACATCGATAAAGCCAAAATGATTATTCTACGCTGGCATATTGCATGTTTTTGAAGAAGGGAAAGCCCCATATTTCATGTACTTTTCTTAATTATTCCGTGTCTCAAATTAAAGAATACTCTTTAGAGAGAACACTCTTTCACACAAACTGGCGATAGCACTGCTTCGCGCTCTCTCATGCTTCACTCTGTGGAATTGAGACAACCACTCTCTCATTTCTGCCCGACGTCAGGCAAAACAAATGATGGCGAAAGGCGGGAAATCATGTTCAGCTAAAACCGCGGTCATTGCTATTTTGAAAAGAAATAGTTATTAATAAACTGTTGCTTAGAATCCGTTGTGTTCATAATTATAGTGCTATGAGGTCACCTGTTGTTAAACCCAGTGTGATATTTGTAATTCTGGAGAAGAGCAGAGTTGGAGAGCATTATGGAGAAGTGGGACTTAGTAAGTGTTATTCTCTAGAGTTCGGGCTGGTACTAGTTGGTGGCCTTATGTCAGCCAGGCTTGGTGCAGTCGCCAGTCTTAGAGTTCAGTTTACCCAGCTATTCTTCGAAAGCAGTAATATGTGTTAGGACTGACTAGGCGCACGCAACAACTGGTGGGGCAACGTTCGCCCTCCCCTCTTGTACGCGAGCATAATCAGCATTTTATAAAGGTGTCGGACTAATGGCAGAGGCACCGGTCTTCTCAACTTCTCAACCATTCTTAACCATCACGAATATTAGCAGTTGTCAGAGGACTACTGGTAGAGGCGCGGTTTGATTCTTCACCTTGTAGGCGAGTGAAGTAGAATTTGGTTGTGGCGTAGGTACAACTGGCGAGATACCTGTTTTCCTTCCTCTTGTGTAAGTTATCGACTATTAGCAGTTGTTACAGAACATCTGGTATAGGGCCTTAGGGTTACTGCAGCATAAGTGTTATGGGAGTAATATAAATTTTTGATAGTGTTCTTAGGATGTGACTTGTAAGTGTGGTAGCTTTTGTAATTTTGTAACATAAGATTCATCTGTAGTAATTGCCAATATAGCGGGCGGTGCAGCTGAGGTAGGTTTAATATTCTCTTTCTGTATGCACAGGCGATAGAAGCCTTAGTCATCTGCAGGCGTGTGGGTTAGATAGCGCTATGCAGCAAGTATTTCACGGACAGCGCAAGGCCGGTCTAGCCTTGCACGCATTATTTGTAGTAGCAGTAGTAGCATATCACTTTGCCTTATAGTGTAAGCGACTGTGGGCGCTCCCTCTCAAATCTCAAATCACGCGTCAATGCGTTTAAGGGCCGCATTGGAGGTCTGGTACACCGTAAAAAATAATGGGAAAATCACCAGACAAGTGTAAAGTAATATTCGCATACTTTTGGGGGGAAACATAGTTTTCGTTACAGGTAAGGTAAAATCACCGCACTCTGGAGAAAAATTCACGTACTTGGTAGTGGTAAATCGTATACATGGGTGGGAAAATTACCTTACGACGCGTGCATCTCTTCAGCATTCTCAACAGCTAAGTGGGGGAACGGGCAGAAGAAATAATTCTTTAAAACGCTAATATTCACTAATTATGTTACGTTGTCGTCGTGGTGTAGTGGATAGCGCATCGGCCTACCGTGATAGAGGACAATGGGTTGCGGCCACCCACCAGCAGGAGTCGAGGATCTAAGTGCTGCAGTTTCGCTTACTATTCATAAGAGGAAATAGGTAATAAAAAATTAAGAGTACTACTCCAGGATATATTAAAATATAGTTTTATCATACAATATAATTAATTTTGTCTTACTTGTATGATATTACCCCCCCCCCCCCACCACCACTTTTGTCACATCCTTTTCCGTACGTTAAGGGGAATAGTACTTTACTTGCTATGTAAATTCACTCTACATTTAAGAGGCAATTTTACCTTACGTTTAGAGGTAATTAGCTTCCTTTACATGAAAGGGAATTTTACCTCAATTTTTTTTACAGTGTAGCTGTGCGACCGCTGTGCACAAGTTATGCCATTATCTTCAATTAAACACTGCTTTTTTACAGTAAAATGAGAACTTTTGAAACCTCCATTTAATATATAATTGCATACATATTGTGTATTTTTCCACCACGCATAAAATTAACATTACCACGAGCATCGTCACTTTATTCATGCGTCAGTCAAGTTAAACTGAGAAATTGTATGAAAAGTAAATATTTCACAAATTTGCTATAAAAAAAAAAAAGACCAAGGCAAAATAAATCATTTCAATACTCACAAATGTTTATGTACCACTTCTGAGCCGTTATTTTTTAACGTTTAAATCATTAAACGCTTAAATGCTCTCTCTTACCTCTGTGTTAACACTTTAAGCATGAAAAAATTATATGGGTTAATATTATCTAGTTTATGAATAGAACAAATCGTTACCAATAGTGTAACATTAGGCATACACCTCTCATACTTAACAAACGTTCCTTAACAGACGCACATAAACTATATTTACGTTTCTGAACTACGCTTTCTTGCAATATCGCGTGCTTTCATTACCCTCAATCGAACTTAACCAATTGTCATCCCCAACGTTTTAACATAAAATCAGTATCCAACAGCGACTATATCCCTTTATAACAGTGGACAGCTGCAAGAAATAGCAGGGACAGAAGTTTGGTTGCTGCATTTGAATCCATTTTGTAAGCTGTTCACGATTAAATTTAGCACTTTTGAAATCAACGTTTAAAAAACAATTTCACTGCTTATTTACCTGCATTTATTTTATCATACTCAATGAATGGCATTCACTCAGAAAAGTTGGTAAAGACGAAGGGAAAATAGTTCCTTATATTAGAAGTTGAATTAAAAGTGTTAGGTGAAATTTGTGAATACTGGAATTATATATATATAATTTTTATGCGTGTATGAGTTAACAAATTTGTAAAATACTTTCTTTTCTAATAAGTTCTCAGTTTCACTAGACCCACGCATGAATAGAGCGGCCAGTCCCATCGCAATGTTAATTTCGCACATGTAATGGAAGAATATCCAATAAGCGTACAAGTGTATCTTTAGTAGGGTTTCCAAAAGTGCTCAGTTTACAGTAAACAGTCTATAAGCGCATCGGGCCGCAGTTATCGAGCGTGCAGAGTTTCCTAACCTGAATCAAGAAAAGGGTTGGCAGGGCGGGGTGGAGGGAGGGAAGGAAATCCTTGGTAGTTGCGGGAAATCTCTGCTGCGAACACGGAAAGTTTTTGCCTCGTCAATGACGGAGTGCATTCCGTCGAGGCGCGGTCAACACCCACTCGACGCAAGGAGTATACAGGCTATGCACGGTAAAGTGAGCTTCGTCTGAAATAATAGTCAATAAATATATTTTATTTTAGCCTTAGACTTTAACTTCGGAGAGTGGTGGGTTATACACACTGTGTTTGATTACTTACATGGCAATACTTTTTTTTTTAAAGGTGTTTAAGAGTGGGATGGACTGAAACATTTTCTACGAAATAGTTGTTTGCGCAAATACACGTATCCCAGTATATAAATGTTCTGCAGATACGACTTGTCGTCAGAAAAAAATGCTTCTATTTTTTTTTTGGGATTTTGTCAAATTAAGTGTATAAGGTCAAGAAGCGAGGGAGCGATATGGGCGACAGTTACACGCACGCCTAGCGCCTCGTAGCTCCTACGCGCAAGGCGTGCAGTGTTTCCGTCGTAACGCTGTGCTGTGCAAATTATATCTGTAACAGTGGGGTTTTATTACACGCGATGAAAGCCCACGGATTAAACTACGTCCGTATCTTAGTACTTTTCTCTTGCCGCTTAAGGAAACTGCACAGGCAAGCTTTAAAACTGCTATATTTGACCAGCTTCACAATTTTTTTTCTCCAAGAATATACTAAATATGACAAACGTAAAATAATAGGGAAACAGATAATTGTTTTTTTTTTATCTTTTCTGACAAAAAGTCTTATCTGCAGAACATTTATTTACCGAGATACGCGTATTCCCGCAAACAACTATTTCACAAAAAACGTGCAAGTCCATATATAACTCTTAAGCGGCAAGACAAAAGTACAAATATACGGACGTAGTTTAATCTGTGGGCTTTCATCGCGTGTAATAAAACCCCACAGATCTAATTTGTGCAGAGCAGCATCATGATGAAAGCACTGCACGTCTTGCACGTAAGTGCGATGATGCGCTAGACGCCATTTTACATCACTGGGACGCTACTCCCTCAGCGCGGGGGTAGATCGGCTCCTTGTGAGGAACCTTGGCCACCCAGTTGGTTATCAATTAGTTTGCGGAGGCGAGGAGAAGCTAATCCCCTCCCCCCTCCACAACCATCAAAATTACTTCAAGCTGCAAAGCAACATTATTGCACAGGATTCCCAGGGTAGCGCCTGGGAGCTGTTTCCATAACTGATTTTTACTCTCTTTTTCCCTGCCTGTACGGGATAAAAGAGAGTGGTGAAGTGATGCGCTAGAAGTACGGGTTAGTGTCGCCCGTATCGCTCCCTCGCTTCTTGACCTTGGAAGCGCAGGTGTTAACAACCACACCCGCCGATTTCTTGCTTCCAGAGCCATAGGAGGGCAAGTATCAGCCTTCGTGTAATCACACACCACGCCCTCTTTCATTCCAACCTTCCCTCTCTCTCTCTCTCCCTCTCTACTTCTTAATATGTGTCGTGTGTTTGTGCGGAAGTTTTTCACTAATTAATTTGAAAATTTTTTTTCTGATAGAGACCCGCAAAATTCGCGTTATTATTTGGGGACACGTTAGACTTTAAACGCGAGTACACTGTTAAAAATTTTTCATTTTACGGAAAAGTGCCGTTAAAAATTTATCCAGAAGTGTCCGTAAACTCTCCTTAAAATTACGGACACGTCGATTTTCAGAAACGGACTTTCCGTAAATTTCGCGGAACCTCTCCGTTAATTTCCATGTTAGTTTTCTTTACTTTCCGTTTAAAATAAAAAGAGATGATGAAAATGTCTTTAATTTTCGTTATGTGGGTGATCTACCATGTATAAAACATTATATTAAAAAGTTAAAATATTTCGTACTTAAGCGAGGTTTGAACCAGAGTCAAGAATGCTACCTGTCCCCCACTCTAACCATTTTTTTTATATAGCTTTATTATCACAAACGATATACAGAAGCATTTACCCTTAACATATTATACAGTACACATTCAACCCACAATATAAACAATAACAAAATACTCAATAAAATATCTACACAATTCTTACACAGGGGCACAAAACAACATGAACATTTGGTGAACGACGCCGGCTCCAGTACAGAATGCCGGAATCACATAACCCTGACGAGCACAGCACGACACGACGAAAACCGCAACCACGACCATTTTCAATGTGACTGCTCGAATTTACAACCCTACAGTTTACTGACGCGACACGAGTAGAATTTTTCGGATCAATTTAGAAGGCGCTGATCAACTACGCTATAGTTTCAAAGGCGGTGGGCAGACGGGAAATTTGGAATACATGATGGTGACTAAGTTTTATAGCTAATGCATTCAAAGGTAAAATTAATATTTATAAGAGTTGAATACAATAATTTACATAATTGGTTTTCTTGCAAGCTACGTACAGCCCACTGTAGGGAATGCTTATCATACAATTTCATTTTACAAAGTTGTACACTCTGAGCGTCGTGCCCCCGGCTGCCGGAAGAACTGCTCGTCCAAGGAGCGGAGAAGAAAAGTGGGTTGGTCGGTGAAGAAACGCTTTAGGATGGTGGGGAATGAAGAGGAGCTGGAGATTGCGAAGCGCCAAGCCACGTGGGCGGGATCCAAGGTCGCCGGGCGCGCCTCTGTTTCCCAGTAAACGCTCGGGGACCTCGAGTGACGCGAACATTGCTGTCGACACTGGCCGCACAAAGGAAGTACGCGGAAGCAGGCAGTCGCGTTTCATCAGCGCAGCCCAGTTCAAGTTCCACGCACCTTGCGGTGGCACAATCCAGGGCCCGCTACTATCGTGAAGTCGGTGCAGTGAAACAGTCCTTCCGCGATAAACACCGTTTTGTTTTCTCTTTGAATATTTGTTGCCGCTTGCTGTAGCTTGTATTAGCAAGCAACGTCTTTCGAGTTGAAGCGCGATGTTTAGAGATGATGATTTATCGCGGGAAAAGTTGACTGTTTGCTAGGAATCAACGTACCGTACACATTTACGACAGTTTTGTTTCCTTATTGGCTCCCATGCATGTATGAAGCTACTACCCTATTTCACTGGGCCAATGAGGATTCTGATCCTAGAAGGCAGAACGTTCGTGATTGGTCTGCTAACAACTTAGCCGATTCAAAAGTTTCGTCATCCAATCATGAATGAATGACCTAATTCAAGTGTTATAGAAGATATGTTGGCTCAAAAAATTTTCGCGTTTTCCCATCATCTTAAGTGATGTTATAAAAATCTCCCGTGTCAAATCTCTTTTTCTCTAATTTATTAAACAGAACAATATTTCCTTTGAACACTGAGGTTAGCTTTTGGAAACAGTATACAGACATTAAACATTACATGGCGGTACACTGTACATCATGATAATACTTACGACAGATCAAATTTTGACAATAGAGGATGAGGCATTGAGTAAATATTCATTCAGGTGTAACATTAAACATAATTTCCCTAATTCAATGTCACCATGGAACACACACACTTTGCTGTGGTAGTCACATGAGACAACTTTCATCTGTTGATATAGTTAGGTAAATATAAACAGTACAAGCAAAATTGAATAACATGTTAAAACAAAGCTTGCTAGGATGAGGGAATATAAGCAATAGACAAATGTTTATTCGTCAGGGACACGTTCCTTCCATAATGTCTCCTTGAGCATTTCCTTAAATTTGTTGAGTTTTCAGCATTAAGTTACAGGTTTTGGAAGTCTCTTGAATTTTTAAAGGTTAAGTGCCTAAAACATTTCTAACCGTACCCGAAATAATTTGTTTTTATTTCTAAATTGTCCTGGTGAAATAGTTACGGACAATATGTCCAGAACTTACGGTCATGTTACTATAGTGTGTTTTCCCTTTTTTTGCCTTGTTTTAACAGATTAGAAAACCGCCATAGTTTTTAGTGGGCCCATAGTCCGTTCACGGTAAAGTGAGCACTTTTGAAATCAAACCATGAAAAATGTCTCTGCTCCTGCCAGCATATATTTCAACAGTCGCACTGACCAGCGTGCGCCCTATTATGTTGGTAACGACAGAGGGAAAGTAGTCCCTTGTTTCAACGCTGTAGTAAAGGTGTAAGGCAAATGTCTGCGCATACCATGTATGATGTGTTTAGTTATTTCCTAAATATGCTATATATCACAAACGCTTTATACATCTGTTAACCTGAAAGTAGCTTATTTTTTTGTGGAATTGAAGTATTATATGAATTTTATTTATGTTATAGTAATTCATTTATAATAAATTCAAGGAAAAAGTGAGAAAATATGTGTGTTGGTAGCGCCTAGTAAGAAATAGTTCTCATGAAAAATATCATTACAACTGAGTGCGCACGAATTCGGTGCACTGTCCTTTGGTGTAATTTTCTAGACTTGGCTGAGCTTTGTTTGTAAGAGGCGGAGGAATATCCTGGAAGAAGAACTTCAGTAGGGCTTCAGAAAAGTGTGAAGTAACCGTGAATGTATTGTAAGTAACAGGTCGTAGTTCTGAAGACCAGTTAAATTACGACTAGCGGAGCCGGAGATCAACCGAAAAAAAAAAAAAAAATTTAATTGTGTTTATTAAAGTCCCTACTTCTCAGAATTATTTTCGGGCGACGGGGGTGTGTTTCAGAAGTAGTCTACCCTAGACTTACTATTTGAAAACGGCATGTGCACAATAGAGGGATCCAGCCGATATATAGAAGTCGAAATACACGTACACCTGATAACGACTGTAAGCTCTTGTCAGGTATATTCGTGGTAAATCATTTACTAAGCAAAATGTATCAGCAGTTAAAGAAAATATGTTCACATAATCTGTCAGCTGTCAGTTCAGTTGTATAGACATTGGCGGTACAGATAAAGTTACCCTCTGGTATACCTTAAAAGCATAGCCAACCAAACTAGGTGTAACTCATGAGATCCGGCACACAATAAGTATCGACTTGCCAAATTCCAGACCTATTATACATATTTATATATTTTAATATTTTTCCTTTGAAGTAAACAATTCCAAAGACTGTTACTAAAAACGTGCTTATTAGTTTAGTATTTCAATTGCTTGTGTAGTGTGGCGCATGACGCAGGCCTAACAACAAGAGTAAATTAAACATTGCCTGTGAGTATATTGCTCAGCAGAAAGAGGGTTTTCAATACCAACAAGGGAGAAAAAAAAACAGCATCGCTCGAATAAGGAAAACTCGGTAGCCATGCTCATTTGCACACAAATGTGATATCTCACTGAAACTAGATTTCAGTGACATCATTGAGGACTTTGCCGGGAAAAAAAAAAAAAAAAAAAAAAAAAAAAAAAAAAAAAAAAAAAAAAAAAAAAGTTTACGTGAAAAAAAAAAGTTTACGTGAAGTAAGCGAAAAATAATAAAAAACTACATGCGAGCTGGTAAACTAAACAAGATAAAATAGTAGATATGAGAGGTTCGTGATACTGCTTCGCTACGTTATAAACAATGCACTTAACTTTAAACACTTATACCTTAGCATGAGATTTGTCATTGGGCGATATTTTATTCGACACGCCCTGGGTAAACTCTGGGCCAGTGAACAAAGTTGAGACGAGAATGAAGCAGCGCTGGAATGCAAGGGCCTGTGCGAAACGGGAAAATCCCCGAGAAAACCCGCCGACCAGCTTCATCGTCTGACACGATTCCCATTTGAGAATATCCGGGAGTGTCCCGGCCGGGGATTGAACCCGGTTCGCCTTGGTGGAAGGCGAGCAGCCTAACCGCTCAGCCGTCGCGGCCCCACAAGTGAACAAACACTTCCAAATGGAGTGCCTTCCAAATGGCGTGCAAAGAGATAGAATCCACAGGAGATTACAATATTTTCCTTAAGTATTTCGCGGCGTCCCTGCAGTTAGGCAACCCCTTTCGGCCTCATGTATCGCAAGGGCCTTAACAATTTTCAACACGACAA
This sequence comes from Dryococelus australis, assembly GCA_029891345.1. Taxonomy (NCBI): domain Eukaryota; kingdom Metazoa; phylum Arthropoda; class Insecta; order Phasmatodea; family Phasmatidae; genus Dryococelus; species Dryococelus australis. The sequence continues at coordinate 57,268,717 of CM056999.1, forward strand.
CCGTGCATTATAAGGGCAATGATACTGTACACTAAAAATTCCTCACTTTCGATATCTCATATGTTTACTTACTCGAGTTCATTCCTTAGTTTGATATGCAAGGATCACAAAAATGAATTGTTTTTTTTTCCCTACAAAAAAATTGTTCAGCCTAATAAAACCGCTCAACGATAAAACACGTTAATGAGCATGGTGAACTTTATAAACACTAGCCCCGAGTGTGACTAGTGTTATCGGCGCGTGTGGAACTGTCCACATACGCCCAACACAGCGGGACGTTAACGTACACCTTCGCCGGTACAGTCGGTGATTTCTGAGGGGGTAAGACAATTGATATCGCGACGCAAACGGAGTGCAATGGCCAATGAAACGTTTGTTTCAAAACAGGCACATTTCGACGTTTTGCTTCAAGCCTGTTGGATGGTACGCAATTGCGCCCAGTGTCGGAAGTGCCGATCTGTCCCTGGTGAAACCCAGATCGATTTGGAATAATAAGGCGAATTTCGCATGCCCCTGCTAATAAGGAAATAGTAATTTACCCCTTTACATTCATTAAAGGCCACAGCGTGGTTAACGTCGCATATCCAGCAACAGAAAACTTAGTACGTCTCATTACCGGAGAGGACGACGCTTGCTTCCCAGGGGCATCTGGCAATGTTACCCGATATTTTTAGCCAGAAGATCGGGGTGAGCTCATCTCTGGTAAGAGGACAAGGCGATTTGCCACGCAATCACCTGGTCCTCTTTTCCTCTCTCCGTCAGATCTGGAGCAAAATGAAGTGTCGGGTACCTCCAGTATCGCGGATGTCTATTGTTGTGGACTGCAGTGGCAGGCACTACACACACTTCCACAACTACACACGTCCACCAAAATCCACACGCAAACACACCAACTAACCACTAACAAATGCGCTCCCCAAATGCCAAGGATAAAATACATTATGGGCTGTTCACGATAAAGTGAGCACTTTTGAAATCAACCTTAGAAAAAAGCCACTGCTCCTTAACTTCGTATATTTTAACGGCCGCACTGAGTGACATGTACCCAGTAAAGTTGGTAACGGTGGATGGACAGTAGTTCCATATCTTAAAGTCGAATAAAAAGTGTTAGGTAACCATTTGTGATAACTTAAATTATTTCTTTCACTTCCTGTGTCATTTAATGCATCGAAGGGTATAATTAAGGAGATTTGCAAAACATTTTATTTTGTAATAATTTCACAGTTGCACTTAGCCGAAGCATGAATAAAGTGACTAGGCCCATAGCAGTGTTAATTTTGCATAAGGCGGAAGAATACAAATTGTGCATGCAAGTAGATCTAAAGAAGGGTTTTCAAAAGTGCTCATTTTACCGTGAACAGCCCATAGTAGGTGAGTGGGTGCCGTGCTCCCGTAGCTCAAGGGTAGGGTGGGCCACCTGTAGTCGAGGAGTCGCGGGTTTGCGCCCCGGCCCCTCAGCGGCAGATATTCAGCTCGCTTGTCACACAGAGAATTTGCCAGCAAGCCGGTCTAACTTGAGCTCGACAAAGTCACTTCAATACAACTACAAAGACAAAAAAAAAAGTGGGAAACCACTGGCGAAGCGGCAATTCGTTGATTCAAGTTCAAATCCCACTACCGGACGAAGTTTTTTTATTTTTTTAATAGTAATTTTTATACACAATGAATCATCCACATAATGAATATAAAACGATTTTTGTTATCCCCTTTCGTAAAGAGCAGATTAAAGAAAAATTAACTTGCAAGATTGTGGACACGTTTCGTGAATTCACAGAGATCTAGCTGAAATTTACGGAGAGAAAGTTACTGAAAATAAGAAGAGACCATAATTTAACACAGATGTCTGGATAATTTGTAACCGGTATTTTCCGTAATTTTACGGACTGTTTTCTAACAGTGTACACACATACCATGGGCATAGAGACCCGAGAAATTCACGAGTTCAGTGACCTGTAGGCTAGACTTCGTAGTATTAGATAAAACCATGTAGATTTATTGGTTGATTACTGTGGCAGAAAAATGCGGTGGTTGACCGCACAATTTATTGCATGTTTGCTATTGGCTCATTTCACTCCAGGAGGTGTCAAACAACACGTCGGCCAATGACAAAAGTAACATGAACGTACAAGTGTTTGAATTCCAGCTTGTCCAGAAATGAACCCGCGAAATTCTCTGGTCTCTAACCATGGGTCGCCTACATGTTTACGTCCATATCTCCTTTACCTAATAGACAAGTAAATATTTAAAAAAATCTGCCCATTTTTACACTTCGACGCATAAAAAAAAAAAAAAAAAAAGAAAGCGATAGAAATGAATTTGAGTTATCACAAACGATTACCTAACTTTTTTTATTCAACGCTAAGATATGGAACTACTTTCCATCCATCGTTGCCAACATTACTAGGTGCACGTCACTCAGTGCGCCCGTTAAAATATATGCAGTTAGGATCAATGACTTTTTCTAAGGTTGATTTCGAAAGTGCTCACTTTATCGTGAACAGTCTTTAAAACTACGTTTACAGATTATGTCATATTAAAAGAATGTACGTTGAACCTGTGTAGGCGACTGCGTTGAGCTACAGACTTGCCATCAATAAAACAACACAATCACGCGTTAGAGTCCCACGATTGTATAAGCACGTAGCTTGTCCGGAACAATGGGGCATTTACTGCGCTTATCAGCGTTGCCTCTTTTGCTTTTGTGACTAGGAAATGTATTGTAGGTTCATCGCAAGCTTGAGGAATAAAGGTACGTGCAAAGGTCACGGTAGATCGTTGCGTGCTCATCGTTTCAAAATTGAAATTGTATCAACACGCAGATCATCCACCAGCCCAAACCTCAAGGTTTTAATTTTTTAAATAGCACACTTAACATAAGCGGCAACGAAGCCTAATTATGTTTCGTGTATGTTTTATTATGCTCTGGTACGCCATAACTGTAGTATCCTACTGCTTTGTCCTTTAGAATTGTTTTTCGCAGGAAGATATCAATAAACTTAAAAGCAGACAATGAAAAAAATTTCAAACATCCACAATAAATTTCATATAGGTAGTTAAAATATCACGCACAATTTTGGAAAACACATATTGTTACTTTTATTTATAGTCACTTGTGGCTAGAAGAATTCCCTTTGATGCGTTTTGTGTTCAGTATTTATACTAGAAAAATATACTGCTTTCTGATTTAAAAAAAGTGCTCGTGACGAGAAAATATTTTAAGCTCGTTTTTTTTTTTTTTTTTTTTATGAGATATATTATGTACATGTGTATAACATCTTAATAACCTAATGCACATTTTCAGTCTTCAAGAATGTAAATATGAACAAATTCGTTAAGAAACATCAAAATGTTGTAAGCTTCTTAGTCATTATTTAATTAGCTTTGACTTTTTTTTTTTTTTTGCTAAACATGACATTTCAATATTTGAATAACATCTCTCATCTGGCGGCTGGACACCCGAATATCCGCGATAGTTATACTTTTAGTGAAGGATATTTTTTTACTTTCGAAATAGAAATTTATATTATTTTAATTTCACTGTGTTTGTTCATTCGTTCCCATTGTTTTAGTCGGGTTATTTTGTACTTTTTGTAGTCCGTTACAGTGCGCACTGTTTAGGGCTTTATGGCGCTATTAATAGGCAAGCAATACTTTATAAACTCATGAATAAACTATTTCTTACGTCTGATTTCAGAGAACATATTTAAAAAAACGAGCGAGTGTACCTTTAATATAATACAAAGATAATTTATAAATTTGTATTACCCCTTTCAGTAGTATTACTCACAACGCTACAAATATAACGAAAGTACCTTTTAGTAAATGAGATGATTGCAGGTAGTGTAGTGCCTTTGGAACGGCCACTTAAGGGCGACACCGGCAGGAACAACAGACGGCTCTTCGCCTTTATGTGGACGACGTAGAACCGACTTAAAGTCTTTGCCGAACTTATGCAACTACGGGACTCAAAGCGTTTAACAAACCAATTTATGGGATAACAATAAACGAAAAAAATATGCTCCACGTTGTAGATTAGAACCCTCGAAATTCATCCCGAGTTCATCCATTTTTATCATTTAGGCCTATTCTAATCGTTTCTTCTTACAGATGAAACTGTAAATGTATACTTGTCTAAAATGTTTAATCTGTGTTGTTTGATAGCATACATGACGAAAATATTTTTTTGAAGAGAAATTTTGCATTAATCCATACAGTATAGCAGAAGAATAACTATTAATTTTTTTTTTAAATTGGCGATGTCAGACCATTGATATTATTAGGTCTGTAAATATAGTTGGCAAGAGATAAACTGTCTGTACGAACACATCAGAAAATATCTTAAGCGGTATGGCATGAGCTAACGTCCCCCTTCTTTTTTCCCCCTTCGATTTCTGAGGTTTTTAGTCAGATGAAACACCTGTGCTCAAATGTAGGTTTATTTCAGACGTTGATATGTTCATTTTGAGTGATAGATAATATAATAGTTTACTAGTGGCGTTGATAGAAATTTATTTAAGGGGTCGGGGGAGGTTTGTGTGTTCATTGATAAAACATAGCCTATAAAAATTTTCAGCTGAAGAACAGTATGTGTGGAACACTTGTATTTTTTTATTTTAGTTGATATTTATAATTTTTATTATACCTTTTTATTTCCTTAATTTCTTATTTCACTGATAGTTTCTAAATTTCTTTTTTTTTATGTGTCCTTAATAATTGGGTCAATTGAGGGGGAGGGGATATCCGGGTACCCTTCCCTCCTTGTTTTATCTACTCCCTTGTTATGTACAAATGAAGTACGTAAATACTTACTATAGGCTGTTCACGGTAAAATGAGAACTTTTGAAAACCCTGCTTAAGATCTACTTGTATGCATGTTGTGTATTTTTTGGCCATATGTATAATTTACATTGGCATGGGCCTTATCACTTTATTCATGCGTCGTTCAAGTGTAATTGTGAAAGAATCACGAAAGAAAATATTTTACAAATGTGCTCATTTTTACACTTCGATTAATGAAGAAAACAGAAAGTGAAAGAAATAATTAATGCTATCACATCGTTGCCAACTTTACTGGGCGCATGTCACTCAGTGCGCCCGTTAAAACATAATGCAGGTAGGAGCAGTGATTTTTTTTCGAAGGTTGATTTAAAAAGTGCTCACTTTATTGCGAACAGCCCTTATAATCTTATTTATTGTGGCTCACAAAGCCTTCAATCTGCTCTAGTGAAAAATATGAAAAATGTGAAAAATTGATGTATCTATTCTCATTACGCCGTACCTAGGGGTAGTGAAATTTCGCGAAAAGTTTTCACGACAAGTTATATTTCTTAACACTGTAGGGTCGTTTACCTATCGTGATTGGCTGAATTACTTTTTGACACGTGTTAACTGTATCTACACGAATCACGTAGTAGCCATGCCGATGTTGGCGAATTCTGAGTGGCCCGGTCAAATATGAAAACGCCTTCTCAAGCAGACAGCAACTAGTGCCAGTAAACGAACTACTGTTGGATGGAAGTCTACTGTGTACTCATATTTTTTTCGCGACAAATCACTAGCTCTAGCCATACCACTTTAGATAAATCCTGCAATATTCTGTTATTATGGTGAGCTAAGAAATGTCGACTCGATATTTGCACGGGAAATAACTGCGACGATGGTGTACAATGATGGAGGCGGGCGTGAGAGCGGAAAGCTCAGGATGAGCGAGCCGGCCTTGGTGCCTCGCGAGCATGGCCGCGGCCAGCGGGGGTTTTAAATATAAACTCCGGCCCGGCGGCCTGCACGCGCGGCGCAAGTGATAGGGAACTTTCCACGGGGCCGGCGTGGCGGCTGGGGATAGACGGTGCCACGACCCTCACCCGCGCTGCCAGCCACGCGCCGACACTCTCCGAGCTCCGACGTTTGTTTACCCGCGCCGCGCCTGGTTTACTGCTCCCTCCCCTCCTCCAGGCCTTTCCCATCCTCCCTCCCTCCTCCTTCGTAAGCAAAGCCTTGTTTCGTTCACTCCACCGAGACGCAGTTAGCTCGTGAACCACGGAGCAAGTGAGGAGACAAGAGCGGACACTTCCATGTTGTAACGATCTTCTTATTTTGAAGTCTTTTTCAGGGCTGGTGCCTGGATTAATACCAACAGCAGACACGCACCACGAAAAATAACCACCTCGTATAATTAAAAAAAAAAAGTTTTTAATGATTATTTTGTGATAAACACGCTTCATTGAAGTAGTTAATAATTGCGTTGTGTTTAATGTTTAATAAAATAGCATATTTACTTTTTTTTTTGCCGGGTAGCATTTACAGTATGTTTACAGCTTGCATTATTCATGAGAGGTTCTAGAACGACGTTTTAAAATTGCTAAATTAGAACCTACTTGACCAACACCATTTATTTGTCGAATGCTGTTTTCGACAATAATTAAATATATACCGTGCTGTTTGTGTTAGCTCTGTCTTTGAAATATTTACGTTACCTCCATGGTGACCAACAGAATAGAATAAATCTTGCACAAGCAGTGCAAAAAATGGATTAAATATTTCTAATCGTTTAGTAAGTAACTAAATCAGCACCTGAAATATATGTAGGTTAAATCAGTATGTTTGAGATACAAAACACTCATAATTTTGACTCAAAACAGATCTGTTCCATAAAGTCATTAATTCTGGTGGTAACATGTCTATGTTGGTGTTTCCACAGGCACTTACTTCAAATAACGCGATTTTAAGCGCTATCTACTGTCACCCCGCTGTCGCGAATCAGCTAAGCACTGTTCCTTTATCCAGTACGAGCATTGCCGCGTTGGAGCCGTGGGCAAAGTAGAGTTGCAACCTCGTCTTATGCACGGTTGCACCAACATCTTCCCCGATCCGAGATTGAATGATCCTAGTTCTGAACCAGGATCCAGTTTGATCTTGGTTCAAAAGTACGAGACAAATTTTGCTATTGGTTCGTAAAAAATAACGTCAGAAAGTAGGCGTATTTTTCATAATAGATAGAACTAGATGTGCGATCTTTTATCTGTTTTAGTTTGTATCTGTGTTAGTCAAATAGACAAAAAAAATGGGTTTGTCTGTGTTGGGGACACGGCCGTTTGTTTTGAGCGAATACGTCAACGTTGACGCGCTCGGACGCCTCGATATTTATTTTACGTTCCCGGCACCGCTTCACTCGATCACATGGGGTTTTATGGGTATCACTAGATTGCTTTTGAGATGCTCTTTCCGAACCGTATACGATTTCTGTATTTCGACTTGGCTTTTTGACGAGTATAGACCGACATTGTGTTAAGTTTTCTTAACTTTTTACATTAAACGCATACAATTTCACCATAACCACGCCACACAAACGTTTTTATACACGCAATCGATTGATTTTGACAAGAGTTGTCGATTGTAACTTAAACTAGCGCCGTAGCTTCTCCTAGTCAAAAGTTACACTCACGTCGTGCGCGATGCTTCGCAGACCCCACTCGACGTAACACATTCGTTGATCCTTTGGCAATCGAGTGGCGTAATTGCATTTTGAATGTAGACGATAGATTCGGAGCTGCAATGCCAAACTCTATGTCCCCCGATTTTGTTATCATCGGATTTTCTGGATTGCCTCCCACTATGGTTGCAAATTTAAAGACGTATTCACGTCAAAAATCTGTATTGCTAGCGCCTAGGAATAAATATTTCTCGTGCAAAATACCATTACAACTGAGTGCGTAGGAAAGCGGTTCATTGTCTTCTGGTGTATTTTCCAGACTTAGCTTAGATTAGCTTGCATGAGGCGGTTATCAATCAATGGAAAGCCGAGCTGATTGCGACCCAATCAAATGTCCTTTATCGTATAAAAGGATTTACAACCAATCATGCCCCTTTGAGTGGCTATATAAAAAAAAAGAAATCGTTAAACACTGGCCGAACAAAGACTGCACAGCCATGCGAGTTTTGTGCTGTACAATTAAATAAATTTTCAAATTAGCTTTGCTCGAGCTACCCTCGAGCATAGTCTTCAAAGTGTTAAAAATGCCGAATTTACCGCGAACAACGCATGAATATAGAACCACTAATTCGCGAGATACGACAGCACCACGCTAGAATACACACTCCTCTTAAGAGGACTACGTAGCTGCGCGTTCAAGGTCAAGAATCGAGGAAGCGATACGGGCGACACTAACATGCACGCCTAGTGCCTCATCGCCATTTTCGTCGTAACGCTTTGCTGTGTAAACTAGATCTGTAACAGTGTTACTTTATTACCCCGCGATGAAAGTACTCATATGAAACTACCTGCGTATAGTCGTACTTTTCTCTTACCTCTTAAAAAAACTTCATAGGCAAGAATTAAAAAGGCGATATTTGACCACTGACACGATTTGTTCTCCAGTAACACACTTAATATGATAAAAGTAAAAAGATAGCGACACAGACAATAGTTTTTTTAATCCTTTCTGGCAAAACTTCGTATTTCCAGAACATTTATTTACCGAGACACGCGTTTACGCGCAAACAAACGATTTCACAGAAAACGTTTCAGTACAACATAGGACCCTTAAAAACTCGAGCAGAGGTCACTTGTTTCTTGGCCGCCGCTACATGCAGAACTCATTAGGCTGTTCCACCCGACCGCACGGAATGAAGCCACTAGCGTCCTGAAAGTTTGCCAGTGGGTGTTAGTTCTGCAGTGCGTGTGGGCTGAGCGGAGGTTCAATGACACGCGTGAATGTAATACACACATTTACGCCGTCTGCTTTGGCATATTCGCTGTTCACGGTAAAGTGAGCACTTTTGACGCCCTAGTCCCTTTTTCCATTCAGCTTTTTCTTTTACACTTTAACCACATTTTAAAATAAATATTGTCGTGTAAGTAATAAACACAGTGTGTAAATTCCACCACACTCGGAAGGTAACGTCTAAGGCTAAAATAAATTATGTTCCAAATGAGAGGGCTTTCAAAAGTGCTCACTTGACCGTGAACAGCCTATATCGAATTATTACACGAAGTGGTAGTACAGAGTAAATAAGTACACAGTAGTTAAACAGCCACACATTCCCGAACACCAACCGCACACGCCATACACTAAGGATGAGGTAGACCGATTCGTCGTCTTCTGTGCAGGTACCAAACATTGACCTACCTCAAACAACACAACATTCAAATCCACATGGTTAACAGTGATAAACGTGTTTGTTGGGACCTTAATTTTCAAAAGACATGCACTTTCATACGAATATAATACTTTTGTTAATGTCACTTTAGTCTAATCGCACTAATATTCGATTAGAAAAGTATACAAACATCTCAAAGCATTTGTTTACATGAATAGTGCTCTAACCTCAAATCCTATATACATGTCGTTTATGATAGTCGTGTTGACAACAAAGCAGATAAATGTTGGGACACGGAATTTGATTCTGCGCAGCCAAACATAACATAACATGACGTAACATAACCTACATATGTATGGACGCAGTCCCCAGCGGTATGCCATTACTGTGTTTACGATAGTATGCACCATGGGTGTCATATACTTATTCGTTGTTATTCTCTCTACTTTCGTGCTCTTTGCTTTGTGATTTTATTTCGAGTGCTATCGAGATAAATGTGGGTGGTTGCATCGAGCAATCGCGAGGTTCTGTGCAGCCAGCGAGATCGCCCTAACTCAGATCCACTCTACAGCCCAGGCTTGCACAATAGCATCTCTAGCCAACAGTATGCCAGGGAGCCGTTCGACAACCTACTTGCGAGACGACAAACCCAGCCAATAGCGAACCTTCCGCAGCACGCAGTGGCCAATCAGTAGAGTGCCGAGTATTTCGCGGATTGTTGTGTCGGCAGGCTAGTCTTTACAGTCATTTACACACTCGAGGAACTATCGTTTGCTTATTGGTTGCTGCGATCAAGCGTGGACTTCGTATAAGGACTGTTCAAAACTCTCTCACACTACTGCTTCCTGCTTGTTACTGGCTTACAATTGAAAGGGGCGTGTCTAAACAACTCACGTCCAATCACAACAGTAGGATAAATAACAAGTGCTTGGAGTCTATCTCGCCTCCGAATGAATTCGCGAAATACTCGTGGCTCTACCAATCAGATATGTGGTCCGTTCCCACAGCCTCACGCCCACGGGTACGCCCTCATCAAAGTTACTTTAGTGTCGTTTCGCGACGTGTATTTGTATACAGGTAGGGGTAGTGAAATTTCGCGAAAATATTTCAAGACAAGTTATATTCCATAATACTGTACGGTCGTTTGTTATCTTGGTCGGCTGAATAACTTCTTGACACGTGCTAATAGTCTGCACACGAATCACATGAACCGTGCCAATGCTGCCGAATTCTGAGTGGCCCGGTCAAATATGAAAACGCCTTCTTAAGTAGACAGTAACCAATGGCAATAGACGTACTGCTGTTGGGTGGTTATAGAATTGTAGTATACCGTGTACTCATATTTTTTCGCGAAAAATCACTAGCTCTATGTTTAGGTACTCAGTCACTACAGTCGCCACGAATGAACTTTTCATGTATGCACAATTTTCAACTGATCTATTGCCATCTGATAGAAATTGCGGCAACTATCCCCAAGCACCAAACCTGAGAAACTCTTGTCCCATACAGTCCTGTTGAAATGGTTACTTGCTCTTTCCAATATTTTCGCCCACTGCAATGAAAACTATAATTTTTATGTCTTCAGGGTTAACTAAGAAGTTAGTTATTCCACTTATTAAAATTTCTGCTGATAAAGACTGCAAAAAAAAAAAAAAAAGAATCCTACTATATAAGTAGACGATCCGTGTCTGTCTTTCTGTGTGTCGGTCTTTAATACCTCTGAAACCCTTGAAACTCAACAGAAGTTCTTCAAATTTTGCAGAGTGAATCCTCATGGTAAAACACAGGTCAAGTGCGAATTTCAGCAAGATCATTACCTTTTACCCTAAAAACTAATTTTTAAATTACTTTTTTCCTATGAAAGTTTTGTATTAATGCATAGAGAATATTGCATAGAGATATGAAGGTAATGGAATATAATTTTTGTTTACGTTAAATGTCTCGCTTCAATGTCGAGTTAATTAAGTGGGGCCACAGTGGCTCAGTGGATAGAACTATGTTAAGTGGGGCCGCAGTGGCTTAGTGTATAAAACTATATCAAGTGGGGCCACAGTGGCCAAGTGGATATATATATATCAAATGGGGCCTTAGTAGCTCAGTGGATAGAGAGATTCCAAGTGGGGCCGCAGTGGCTCAGACGATAGAGCGATTCAAAGTGGGGCCTTAGTGGCTCAGTGGATATAACTATGTTAAGTGGGGCCACAGTGGCAAAGTGGATAGAGAAATATAAAATAGGACCGCAGTCGTTTCAATGTTGAGTTAATTTCACATCATTACCTATATCTACGAAATATTTTTTCAGTCTTTGTATGATAACCGAATTTTTTAACATGGCAACTGTTCTAGCCCCGTGACAATACAACCCCTAGTAAAAGAATAGCTTGTTTATTCCCCCCCCCCACCCTCCCCCTTTTCCCATCGACTTATTTTTATATAATGCAAGAAACATGCTTGGCGGGTGTTCGTGCTTCGTTCACACGAAAGTGAGTTCTTGGCCGAAGCTTCTCACAAACCTCTTCCATATTTACGCTGATCACACCGGACAGAGCGAATAGAACACAGCTATTGCTGTTCACGTGTAAAAATATTTTCCTTGAAACCGTTTTGGTGCTTGGTTGAAACTCAGTTTGCAGTCACGCAGGTTTGTTTGTAACTTTAATAACTCTAATCCAAAGTGTGTGCAGTAGGTACAACAAATTAGCCGCTGCAGATCATTATAATCTACCTTAATAAATTGGATGTAGTACACAATTTTTATTAAATAATTTTAATTTGTTTTTTTTTTCCTAAACAGGTTATAGTCGACTGTTATGTATCAGTGTATTTCCAAACCTACTCCATTTCACAAATGTTTTAAGCAAAACTACCGTCATGAATGACACATTTCCAGGGGCACTTGTTTCCCGCGAAAAGATTTCAGGACAAACTGTGTTCCAAAACACTGTAGTTCAGAACCCCTTTGATGATTGGATCATTTGAATTGTTACGCTTCTTATCTGTCTGCCCGCAAATCACGGACGCTCAGTATCGCATAAACTTAATTCTAATTGGTTCACTCATGTAGCTGACTCTTTTCACACAAAGACAAGCGGCCAGCAGCCAAAGGAAGACTGTAAGTGTACACATATGATATTAAGGTCTAGCCTCCACGTAAATGTTTTACAGGTGGCCGTATACATATTTCTGTATAAGCACATGTGCATAGATATAACTATATAGACTATGATTCTCGAAACTGATAACAAAAACGATATGAAACAGAGGACCTCCGAGAAACAACCACAGACTAAAGATGAGGTAGACAGCTTATTCGTCTTCTGCGCATGTACCCAACATTGACCTACCCCAATCCTACACAACTGTCAAAGTCACATGGCCAACAGCGATGAACGTGTTTGTTTATATCTTAATTTTTAAATTACATGCACTATTATATTAATAAAATACTTTTACCTGTTTGAATGTATTAAAAAAGGATTACAAGTTGATTAGAGGAAGTATAAAAACATCTCAAAAGCACTTGTTTACTAAACAGTGGTCTAACCTCAAACCCATTTCACGCCGTTTTCGCAAGACGTGTTGGGTGAGCAGTTCAATGTTGGAACACAGGAGATTGGTTGTGCGCAGCCAGCGAGATCGTTCTACCTCATCTTTAGTCTATGGAAACAATGGCGAAGTCTACTCGTTCTGCAAGCAGAAATTTCTGCGCGAGTTCTACTTCTCGGCGTTGACACGTGCGGGGAACGAACACGAGTTCTGATCGTCTGTTCCAGCTTTCCTTTCCGTCTGTTCGTTCGGCGTGATCGGCGAACACGTCAGCCAGTCACTGGACTATGTTACAGAGAGGTGTTTGTCATCAGACGGGCGGGAGGATCGGTGGCCCTGGCTACAAACATGGCACGCCGTCAGAGGTGCCAGGTTTTCTCCTTCATTTTCCACCTGATACTATTATAAACAAAAGCTCATAAAACACTGCATTTTCAAAAGTCACAAAAATTCTCAGAAAAATAATAAACTGTTCACGAAATTGATATTATTTATACTGAATATAATTCCTAAACGGGTACCTGCACAAAAATTACATATTAAATACTTACAATAAATTACTACTGGAATTAGTAATTATTCGAGAAAAATATGAGTAGACTTCAATTCTATAAACACCCAACAGCAGTTGGTCTATTGCCATTGGTTACTGTCTGCTTAAGAAGGCGTTTTCATATTTGACCGGGCCACTCAGAATTCGGCAACATCGGGACGGCTCACGTGATTCGTGTGCAGACAGTGAACACGTGTCAAAAAATAATTAGACCAATAAAGATAAGTAAACGACCGTACAGTATTATGAAATATAACTTGTCTTGAAATCGTTTCCCGAAGTTTTACTCCCCCTAATTACTACAATTTGTTTTGTGCTTGTAGCAGTAAACAATTTCAGCTTGCATTGTCAGCCATTTAATGATCATGCTGTGGTATCAAATTATTTAAACTTTTGAAGAAGGTGTACAATATAGTCCAGTAGTTCACTGAAGATTGTGGTGAGGTAGAACCAGTTTCCTGAGCATGACTTCTGGCCAATATCGTCCAGGATTCGTCAGGGAAACGCATAGTCAATGTTGTTGATTACAGCCCAGATGGTTATTTCATTCTGCAAATGTTCTCTATGTAAAGGGTTCGCCTCACCATTGGACCATGATAGTGTTACAGGCGGACGCCTGAGGGACGTACCTGAGTTCGTGATGGATGGAGGTGTTAGTAAAGAAATAAAATAAACTAAATTTGATTTCTAATTTATTCACTCCACTATTATTTACAGCATTAAATTATCTGTCCCTACTTTTACTTTTTTTTATATAACAGTGAGCCCAATATTCAATATCCATTTCAACTCTAATTAACGTCCTTCTTAATTGACTCTGTTGGTTACAGTCAATTAACTCATACTCACTATTAACACGTGTTCAGTCTATCTGTTGCCACCATTTGTAATGTATTTCACTCACGCATCTAGTCCAAAAGTCCAGCCAGCCGCACGCTTCACTGCTTGATACTCGCAGTCGCAGACTTCTCTTCCGCTGGCAACTTCTCTCGCCGCTCGTTCTTCTATCGCGCGGAACTCGGCCACTCATTCACTCGTCACCTCCAAATCCACTCCCGGCCCGGAGGCCTGTCGCAATATTTATAGCGTTGGCCGTGACCATCTCGAAGGTTCAACGCACCCTGAGTCGCGCTGAGAGAACGAGGACAGTAATCCAGAGAATTATTCAGATAGACTCAGAAATCAATACAATCAGGGCCAGCAGCGTTGCGCCGCATGAGATTATCATGTCGGCTCGCTTTTTGTAACTAATACGCGGTAACCATCGCTTGCACTGCCGCCGCTATCATATAACGACTCTCTGTCCTCCTCTTCGCTCGCTCGCGCAGGAGGCGTAACAGTGAGCGCGTAACAATAGTAGATATAGGATGTTTACGTTTAACCGAGAACATTTTAAAATCAGCCTTTGAAAAAATATGCCTGTCCCTACCTGCATGTATTTGAACGAACACACCGACTTCATTGCTTAGTACATTTGGTAATGACGGAGAGAAAGTAGTTCCTTTTCTTACAAAGTTGAAATAAGTTTTAAGTAAACATTTTCTTTGTGAACGAACTGAAAATAGCTCTTCGGATTTATGTTTATTTTAATGGATGTAATTATAAGAATCATAAAGTTGGAAAAAATAATTACTTTTGATAATAATTTAACAATTTCAGTTAAACTACACTGAGAGGAAAGCCAACAAAATATTTTTTTTTGTATAAGACCAGAAATATATTTAGTTGCCCCAACAAAATATTTTGTTCAGTACACAAATCTTTAACAACAAATAAATAAGTTTTTCTAACAAAATACACGGTTGAATTAACAATACCTCTGTGTTGGACAGAAAGAAATTATACTGTCAACAAACTATACGGTTGCATCACCTGTATAAGTTTGGTTACTCATTTGATTGCCTTCGTTCAAAAATACAGCTCGAGTTTGTTTGTAGTTTTGTGACAATTAACAGTGTTTATTAGTGCAATTAGTGATGCTTAATAAAGGTTGAAATATCCTAATAGAACAATTTCAACAGGAAATTAAAAATGAATGCTGTAAAACTTGAAACATTTATTTGGCACGTTGTCCTGTATTTAACATATATGAACATAAAACATAATTTTATCATCAGTAGTCACTTTAGCCGAAGTTACTAAGGCGTAGTACTGGGTCGCGGTCGATGTAGGTTCGAATCCCGATCTCGGGATGTGTTATTTTCGTTATCAAACGAAAGTGTTTAAAAGTACGTCTAGCAAAAATAATCTTTAGTTGCACCAACCAAATATTTATTTCTAGCAAATAAATAAGAACAATAAAATAATTTGGCTTGTAGAACTGCCCCTATACAAACAATTAATTTGGTTGCGCCAAACTTTGTTGATTCAACAAAACCTTTTTCTCAGTGTACTCATGAATAAAGCGGTCAGGCCCGACTATGCTACCAAAAACTTCCAAGAAAACCACTAACTACTGAGGGTGTGAGTTTCTTACTACATGAATTAAAGAATCAAAAAATCTAGTGGGAGAAACCACTGACCTGGCAACACTGCAACTTATTTAAACCCATCCTGCACCGCAATCATCAAAGTCTATCTCCGCTAAACAACAGCTCTACTTTATCCCGTCCTGTACCCTTTAATGGTGCATCGGTTTTTAACCTCCATAACAGTCGCACTGATTTCTCCCGACGCTCTTCGCTGCGCAGGTTTGCTGTGTGCTCTACCATCTAGCAGACCCTTCCTCTTTCGGGGCGTGACGATGGCCACGATTGCGGCTATGGCACCAGGAAACCCTGCTCAAGCCGCGATGTATTCGTGCGTTTTGTATCACGATAAAGCCGACATAAGTTGTACGGAGCTTGCCCTCGCACACATCCCATGCCCCTACCGACCTGCTATAGGCTATTCACAGTAAAATGAGCACTTTTAAAAACCCTGCTTAAGATCTAGGGCCTACTTGTATGCACGCTGTGTAATATTCCGCCTTATGTAAGATTAACATTGTCCCGGGCGTCATCACTTCATTAATGCGTCGGTCAAATGAAACTACGAAACTTAAAAAAAAAGTAAATATTTTACAAATATGCTCATTTCTACACTTCGATGCATAAAAAAAAAATACAGAAAGCGAAAGAAACAATTTAAGTTATCAGTAGAGTCCCGAGTATTTCGCGGATTGTTGTGTCAGCAGGCTAGGCTTTACAATCATTTACACTCGCGAGAAACTATCGTTTGTTTGCTTATTGGTTGCTGCGATCATGTGTGGACTTCGTATAGGGATGTTCATAGCTCACTCACACTACTGCTTCCTGCTCGTTACTGGCTCACAATTAACTGTGGTGTGTCTAAATAACAATCGTCCAATCACAACAGCAGGAGAAAAGATCAAGAGTTTGGAGTCTACCTCGTCTCCGGATGAATTCGCTAAATACTCGTGGCTCTAGTTATCAGGAATTGTTACTTAGTACTTTTTATTCGACGTTAAGATATAGAACTACCTTCCCCTCCATCGTTACCAACTTTTCTGGGCGCATGTCATTCAGGGCGACCGTTAAAATATATGCAGGTAGAAGCAGTACCTTTTTTCTAAGGTTGATTTCGAAAGTGCTCACTTTATCGTGAACAGCCTTTAGTAACATGCATGCCGGAGGGCGCAACTGTAAAGGGGCTCGCGCTGGCGCAGCAGGATTTTGGGGCCTGCCAGAAAAGAAAAATTGTCTATTCGCGGTTTCTTCGCACTTTTTGAACCAAACCTTTGAAAAATCACCCCATGTACAACGTGTTTAGTTATTACGCCATGCAACACAACCGTTTTATATCTCTGCTAACATAACAGTATCTTATTTTCTGTTAAAATGAAGTTTTACCAATATTTTATTTATAAATTATAATATTCAATTTATAATAAATATGAATAGAAACAAGAAGAAAACATGTCGTGGTAGAGTCTAGTAAGAAATAGTTCTCATGCAAAATATTAGTATAACTGAGTACGCACGAATTCGGTGCGATGTTCTTTGGTGTAATTTTCTAGACTTAGTTAAACTATGTTTGCAGAGGCGGAGGAATATCCCGGAAGTAAAACTTTACCAGGGCTTCAGAAAAGTGTGTGGTAACCGTGAATGGATTGTATGACCCACGCTCTAGTATGGTATTCGTATCCTCAAGCAGGTGGGGAACTCTACCGCCATAGACGCTTGCCGCGCCTTTATTCCACCACGGCTGTCTAAGCGGCAATAAAACAAATCATATCAACATTGGCTGGCCTTCGTTTCTTACATAGTCGTTTTATGCAAAAAATAATTAGGTCGATATGGGCAGCAGAGCGAAGCTGGCGTGAACCGAAGTGTGGAATTACCAGGTCTCCAAGGCAAAATCACTTGCAAGTGTGTATAGAAAGTAACAGTGTACGAACTAGAAACGTCGCATTGTGAGAGTCTCAACTCAGTCAGCGCCTGCAGGTAACTTACTTGCTAGCCAACAGCACGACCATTAGGTGGAGACCTGAGTATTTCGCGAATTCGTTCATTGTACTTTTCTCCTGCTACTGTGATTGAACAGCAGTTGTTTATACCCGCTCCGTTTGACTGTGAACAAGTGATAAGCAGGCGGCAGTAGTGTGACCTAGCTTTGAACAGACCTATATGAAAGCATCACTTGATCACAGCGACCAATAAGTAGAGTCCCGAGTATTTCACGGATTGAGTTGGCAGCAAGCTAGGCTGGACAGCCCTCTATACACTCGAGACATTATAGTACGTTTATTGGTTGCTGCGAACAAGTGAGGCCTCTGCACAGGACTATTAAACACTTACACAACTGCTTCCTGCTTATCACTGGCTCACAGTTAAACGGGGCGTGTCTAAAGAACTGTCGTCCAATCACAACAGTAGGAGAAAAATCAAGTGCTTGGAGTCTACCTCGCCTCCGAATGAATTTCGCGAAATGCTCGTGGCCCTACCAAAGCAAACGATAGTGTCTCAAGAGTATAGAGGACTGTAAAGCCTAGCCTACTGACACAACAACCCGCAAAATACTCGGGTCTCTACCAATAGCAAGTGCCAGTGATTTTTCGCGAAAAAATCGGACCAGATAGTAGACTCCAATAATATGTGTACACCTCAGCTGTTGTTATAACTCTATTGGCTGCTGGTGCCGTTTCCGCATTTGACAGAACCACTCAGGATTCCGTAACTCCGACACTGAACCTTGGTGATACGTGCGCAAACATTTAACACAGACCAGAACATTATTCAGCCAATCAAGAAAACTGGACAACCCTACAATGCTTTCAACTGTATCTTGTCTCGAAATCTTTTCACGAAATGCACTGTCCCTACCAATACGAATTCTTTCGTGGCATGCAGTAGCCAGTCAGACGCAAAGGCCCGTTCCACTTACTCGCTCAGCCAATCAGTGTATTGGTATGACCATATGGAAGGATCCACGATCCTGTTTCACTTCTGTATACTTAATCCCGTTCCGTGAAGACAGACGCTCGGAGTTAAGTTTTGCAAATCAGGTGAGTCCAGTGTCATGTGCTTTTGCCGATAAAGGCTGTTCATGCTAAAATGAGCACTTTCGAAAACCCTGCGTAAGCTCTACTTGAATATAAATCGTGTATTTCTCCACTATACATAACATTAAAATTCCACGGGCATCGTAACTTTAATCATCCGTCGGTCAAGTGAAACTGAGAAATTATTAAATAAATAAATAATATATATATTACACTTACTTGAGAAAAAAAGAAAGCAAAATAAATTATTTCCGTTGTTCACAAATATTTACCTAACATTTGTAATTCAACGTTAATTGGTGGAACTGCTGTACTTTCCCTCCGTCATTACCAACTTTACAGAGTACATACCTAGAACCAGTGTGCCCTTCAGAATGTATGCAGGTAGGGACGACAGTGACATTTTTTGAAGGTTGATATGAAAAGTCCTCGATTAAATTGTGAGCTGCATATACCACAAACGCACTGATAGTGAGAGGCTGTGTTAGCCTAATATAGTATATTCACTTTTTGAGTCAAACCTTCGAAAAATTACCCCATCTATGCCGCGTTTAGTTACTTTCTAAATGTGCTATGTATCACAAGCGTTTTGTGCTCCTGTTTACATAAAATTATCTTATTTTTCGTTAAATTGAAGTTAGACCAATATTTTATTTATAAATTATAATGCTTCATTCTTAATAAATATGTATAAAAACAGTGGGAAAACACGTGTGTTGGTAGCGCCTAGTAAGAAATAGTTCTCATGCAAAATATTATTACAACTGAGTGCGCACGAATTCGGTGCGTTGACCTTTGGTGTAATTTTCTATACTTAGTTATACTTAGTTTGCAAGAGGCGGAGGAATAATCTGGAAGTATTACTTAAGCAGGGCTTCAGAAAAGTGTGAAATAACCGCGACTGGATTATAGCATGTGCGCGATGTTTACTTCCGCTAGTGTGACAAACGTTGAGCAGCTACGAGCTAATAGTGAAACTAAGCGTAAAATATGCACAACCAAGTCTGACAGTGAAATTTTTCAGCCAGTCAGTCGGTCAGCGCGTTTTTTTGGGGTTCTGATAGTTTTCAAACGTTCATAAATGCGGTTTTAGTCTCTAATATATATTTTTTCTTACTGTAGCTGAACGACGCGACGTGCGCACAGGTAAACCCTCGGACTCGCATTTGGGAGAACCTGGTTTCAAATCCGGATCCGGCCATCCTAATTTCGGTAATGGTTTCCCGAAATCGCTCCAGGCAAATTGGGATGGTTCCTTACTATAAGCTGTTCACGGTAAAATGAGCACTTTCGAAAGCCTTGCTTAAGATCTACCTGTAAACGTGTGGTGTATTCTTCCTCCTTATGTAAAACTAGCTGTTCCCGCGACTTAGTTCGTGTGGACTTTAGGATTTGTTTACATATTTTTTAATTAAAATTGTGAGCTTCGTTTAGGTTTTGTGGAATTATTAAAATACAACCCGCCATCTCTGCACCCAGGTTTTATGGAGTTATTGAAATACATACCTATATAATTGGTTTAAGAGATTGTTACTTTATTTTCGGAAATAGTTTTATCGTCGCGTTAGTGTTAGTTGTTTGATAATATGTTATTTTACTATCTTTTTCTAAAAAGTAGTGCATCTTTTTCTATGATGCGATTTATTTCAATGATTATCAAAAACAAACTATTGCTGTTTCAAGAATGCTTATTGGCAATAATTCTTTTGCGAAAAAAAAAAAAAAAAAAAAGAAACATAAAGCAAATTATATGAATAAATTAATTTCCTTCATAACCGTTTGAGATATCGAGATGAAATAAAGAGCAGACTTTAAATAGAAATAAACTCTATGATCTCTGAAAGTTTTATCAAAATCGGTGCAGCCGTTTCGGAGCCTATTATGGACAAACACCCAGACAGACAGACAAAATTTTAAAACAGTTATTTATGCTTTAATTCGTTTAAATAGCATATTACGCTTAGATGTCGTATTTTGAAATAACGGACACACACTTCAATTTTATTTATTAGTAGCAATTAACATTACCATGGGCCTCATCACTTCTTTCATGCGTCGGTGAAGCGAAACTGTGGAAATATTGCAAAAGTAATTATTATACAAAATAGGTAAGTTGTACACTACCGTGCATTACAAATAACAGAAAGCGAAAGAAATAATTTAAGACATCACAAATGGTTACCTAACACATTTTATTCGACTTTAATATATGGAACTGCTTTACAACCTTCATTGCCAACTTTACTGGGCGCATGTCACTCAGTGCATCCGTTGAAATGTATGCAGCCAGGGGCAGTGACTTTTTTTTCTCGAAGGTTGATTTTAATAGCGCTCACTTTATCGTAAACAGCCTTTATAGGGTATGGCCGATAGCTTCCCCGTTCATTGGTTGTAACTGCATTTTCCGCCTGCGACGTAGCAGGTCGCTCGCGTCGCCAGCCGAGCAGTCGGTTTGCCTCCTCACGTCCGCCACAGACAAGCAGCAAGCAGCCTTGGACTTCGGACGGCGGCGAAGGATAACGCGTGCACAGCTCCACGTGGGCGGCGTGACGCCCGCGTCGCCATGGCAACAGAAGCTCTTTCGCGGCCTTGATGCTCGGCAGACTGCGCGCCGCCGAATACCCGCGTGCCCGAGGGGAGAAGTGGGAGGGAAAGAAAATGAGGCACGAAATTAGCACGATCTTGCTGAATTTTTGAAAAAAAAAAAAGGGGGGGGGGACCCCACGTGCGCGTACTGGATCGCCTTGCCGCACGTACGTTCTAGAGCATAGACTAAAGTGAGTGTGAAGATATTTGGGCGGCTATTAACATTGAAGTCTTGAGAACCGATGAGGGTGAGTGGGGTGAGTATGGAGCAGCGCCGGAATGAAAGGGCAGGGGAAACGGGAGATCCCCGAGAAAACCCTCCGACCAACGGCATCGTCCGGCACTATTCCCAAATGCGAGAATCTGGAGTGACCCGGGCGGGGATTGAACCCGGTTCGCCTTGGTGTGAGGCGATTAGGCTAACCGCTCAGCCACCGTGGCCCCGCATAGACTAAATATGAGGTAAACCGCTTATTCGTCTTCTGCACATGTGCCCAACATTGACCTATCCCAAAGCAACCCAACTGTCAAAGTCACGTGGTCAACAGTCATGAACGTGTTTGTTTAAAGGGCAGTGATATTTCGCGAAAAGATTTCGAGACAAGATACAGTTGAAATCGCTGTCGGGTCGTCCAGCTTTTTTGATTGGCTGAAGCATGGTCTAGTCCGTGTTAACTGTTTGCGCACGAATCACGAAGGTAGAGTGTCGGAGTTACGGAATCCTGAGTGGCTCGGTCAACTGCGGTAACGACGTCAGCAGCCAATGGAGGTATGACAACAACCGAGGTGTATATATCGTATTGAAGTCTATTGTGTGCTACGATTTATTCGCGAAAAACCAGTGGCCCTTGTTATACCTTCATTTTTAAATGGCAAGCACTATTATATGAATAAAATACTTTTACGATTTGAATTTAATCAAACTGCATTACAACTTGGTTGGAGGAAGTATGCATAATTCTCAAAGAAATTGTTTACAAATCTGTTTTTTAACCTAAAATCCAAACTATGCCGTTATCGGTAGACGTATTGGCAGAAAAGCAGTTCGATGTTGGTATAAACTGTTCACGGTTAAGTGAGCACTTTTGGAGCCCTAGTTACTTTTTTATTTCAGCCATTTTCAATTCTTCAATCACATTTTGAAATAAATACTGCCGTGTAAGTAATAACCACAGTGTGTAGATTACACCGTACTCGGAAGTTAACACTAAGGCTAAAATTAAATATATTTATTGACTATTATTCCCAATGAGAGGGCTTTCAAAAGTGCTCACTTTACCGTGAATAACCTATACACGGAGATTGGTTGTGCGCAGCAAGCGAGAGCAGTCAACGTCATATTTCTATATGCGCTAGAGAGGGGGAGCCACCCACCATAAGTAGAGTCCCGAGTATTTCGAGGATTGTTGTGTCAGCAGGCTAGGCTTCACAGTCCTTCGTACACGCGAGAAACTATCGTTTGCTTATTGGTTGCTGCGATCAAGTGAGGATTTCTTACAGAAATGTTCAAAGCTCACCCACAATACTGCTCCCTGCTTATTACTGGCTCACAGCTAAACGGGGAGTGTCTAAAGACTTGTCGTCCAATCACAACAGCAGGATAAAAGAACAAGTGCTTGGAGTCTACCTCGCCTCAGAATGGATTCTCGAAATACTCGTCTCTCTAGCGCTTATTATTTTACTGCGCATGTACCCAACATTGAACATTGTCCTATCCCAAAGTAACACAGCTGTCAAAGTCACATGATCAACAGTAATGGACACGATTGTTTATATCTTAATTTTTAAATGACAAGCATTATTGTATTAACAAAATACTTTTACCCTCAAACTGCAGTACAATTTGACTAGAGGAAGTATAAAAACATCTCAAAGCACTCGTTTTTAATCAGTGTTCTAACCTCATATCCAATACATGCCATTTTTGCTAGCCGTGATGGCAAAAAGCAGTTCAATGTTGGAACATGGAGATTGGTAGTGCGAAGGCAGCGAGATCGGTCTACTATTACTACCAACGGATGAAACTAAAAGTGCTTTCGTATGACAGTCAGTGGCGACTGTTGAAATGTTTTAAAGGAGGGTCAGGGCTGGTCCTTGACGTTTCTCAGGTGTGAGGAACCCACCTTTTTCAATCATAAAACTATTATCAAATTTTGGTGTGATGCTATTGTGGTTTCTACGTTGTGAAATGTCGGTATGGGCCAGTAATTGAACACATTAACCAGTTTTTATTCATTCATATCAACCATTGTTCATTGTGATTAAGAAAATCTGAAGCAATCACGAAACTTACCAATTACATAGTAGTACAGCATATATTTAATTTCATTTCTCAAGGCAGCACACCACTTTGGGAGTTTGATGAATTAACTGAGGTGCATGCCGGTCGTAATAACGTCACAGTGCGAAACGGACGAGTCCATTATTATTTGAAAGGAGTGTCTTCTGTTTCTCACGACGTGAGTGGGCGAAGGAGACAGGAGTCAAATTCACTACCTCCGTGGCGCCTTCTTATTTCGCAACAGAAAAACGACTTAGCCAGTGCTTAAAATTGTAACTATAGCGTGCCTAGAGATTCTGTTAGTAAAATTGTTATTTTAAACAGTAAGTTATTTGTAATTGTAATTTAAGTATTCTTAAAAAAAAAAAAAAAAAAAAAAAAAAAAAAAAACTGCCCAGTAAAATATTTTTCTCTATTTTTTTAGGCGTCCCCTTTCCCTTGGCGCCCTACGCGGCTGCTTACTTCGCTTTCATCAAGGGCAGGCCGTTATAAGGTTCACGTTTACTTCCAACTTTTCTGAAGTCCTGCTTAAGTTTTACTTACAGGATATTCCTCCTCCTCGTACAAACAAAGCTGACAAAATTACACCAGAGGGCTAACGCACCGCATTCGTGTGCACTCAGTGTAATATTATTTTGCATAAGAACTATTTATTCCTATTCATTACCAACACACCAATTTTCTCTCTGTGTTTATTCATATTAGTTATAAACAGAATATTATACTTTAAAGGTAAAATATAAGTAAAAGTTAAATTTGACGAAAAATAAGTTATTTTTATGTTAACATAAATATAAAACGCTTGTGATACATTATATGTTTAGGAAACAACCACACACGTCATACATAGGATGATTTTTCAAAGGTTTCATTCAAAATTTGTGAAGAAACCGCGAATAGACTATATAGTCTGTTCACGGTAAAGTGAGCACTTCTAAGGTCCTTGTTACGTTTTCCTTTCAGCATTTTTTTAAAAATCCTTTAAAGACCTTTTTAAAATAAATATTGCAATGTAAGGAATAGACACAGCGTGCATATTCCACCGCACTCGGAAGTTAACGTCTAAGACTTAAATAAAATATAGTTATTGTCTATTATTCCAAATGAGAGGGTTTTCAAAACTGCTCACTTTACCGTGAAAGGCCTATAGTAGGATGGAGCCTGCTCACTGCTGTATGCATGCAGCGGGGGAACCAATGATCACTGTGGAACTACAGATTACTCAAGAACAGAGAAGAGAAATAGCCTCACAGGCCAGCAAATTGGCGTCTCTGGCCAACAACACGCCGGAATTCCGCTCGCTAATCGACGCCCTGGTAACTTACTTGCGGGCTGGCATCCTAACTCCTTCCCTCCTGCTTCAGGACTGCGCCACTAGAATAAGGAAAACGAATCCTTACCGAAGATACCCGAAGTCACGGTTACAACCTTACAAATTGGCCAATATATTGCTTATTTTTAACATAATATTTTATTACATGCACATTGCGGAAAAAATATACAAGAAACGATCCTGTAGTTTCTCTATTTAAATATTGTAGAAACACATGCTTGGTTGAATATTTCCATTTTGATGGCGATAGTTATGCTAGTGCAACAGTAGTAAGTTGTGTACGTGGCCATTTGTATTTTCGTGAATATTCGCATGGAAATGTTTATAAAAAGTGTTTCATCTCGACGGTTACGAGCCTCATTCTCTAGAATATATTTGTGGCATGAAATCAGTACGAGTAAACAACGCAGTCAATGATATCACCCGGAAAACGGTCAGTATTATAATAACAAATTTAATACTGGCTCGTGACTTCATGCGCATATTCTGCCAACATAACAAGTGAAAATTTGTGGTTTACTACGTGTTCTGACGTTGGCAATACAGTAGATCCTACTTCGGCAAACAAAAGAACAACAAAAGTTTCTCTTGTTACGCTGTTAGGTTTCAACTCTTTCATTGTAAGGTTCTTTCTTCTGTCCCACCTAGGCAAACCGGGTTCGATTCCCGGCGGAGTCGCTTCAGAATTTTCGCACTTGGGAATCACGCCGGACGATGCCGCTGGTCGGCGGGTTTTCTCGGGGATCTCCTGTTTCCCCCGCCCTTCAATTCCGGCGCTGCTCCGTGCTCACCTTTCTTCACCCACTTCGGCTCTCAAGATCTTCATGTTAAGGGCGTTGGACACCAAAAAAATAAAATAACTTTATATTTGCAATTCACCAAACATTGTTCAGCTCGTAAGCATTGTATATAACTACATTTTCATAGAATTAAAAAAAATTTCACTTTGTATTTTTGGAATAATTTGATATCAAATACAAAATTCAACTGTTTCGTCGTAGCAGTAATAGCAGATACTAACTAAGTTGTACAGGCGGAAAAAATTACAAAGTAAACTAATCCCATGGGCTACCGCGTGACGCAATCACTAGAGCACCGAGTATTTCGCCGATTGCTGTGTCAGCAGACTACGCTTTACAGTCTTTTACACACTCAAGAAACTATCGTCTGCTTATTGGTTACTGCGATCAAGTGTGTGCTTCGTACGGGACTGTTGAAATATCACTCACACTATTGCTCCCTGCTTATCACTGGCTCACAATTAAACGGGGCGTGTCCAAACAACTGTCATCCGATCACAACAGCAGGAGAAAAGACCAAGTGTTTGGAGTCTACCTCGCCTCCGAATGAATTCGCAAAATACTCGTGGCTCTAGTAATCACCAAATAACGAGCCACATATATGAAAAACAAATTTTAAATATGAAGACATTTAGGATATTTTAACATAGAAAAAAATTATATAAACTGTTTTTTGGAGATTAAATATGTGTCAATTGTTAGCTCACGCCATTAGTTACGTCGTAAATTTTTTGTCTCTACAACTTAGTATTTGTTATTATGGCTGGAAAAAAATCAAAGAATTTTTAATTTGACATCAAATTATTAAAAGAAATATAAAGTGTAAAATTTATTTACTCCAAGAAAATGTCATCACAGACAATGCGAACGAGATGAACAACGTTTGGTACAAATATAAAATAATTAATTTTTTAGGGAGCCATATCTCTCCACTCCCATTCTTTTTCCTGCTCTGTTCTCCGTGGTGGGCAGAAAGAGCAAAAAACGGTAACGCCAACACGCCAAAATAAAGAATCTAGTTTCTTGCTGAGGGAAAATTGATTCTACTGAAGAGTAAGAGCGTGAATAATTTTGGACATATTTCAGAGTGTGCTGGAGGATATTTTGCTAGAGTCTATTCACGGTTTCTTCAAACTTTTTGAATCAAACCCTCAAAAATTCATCCTATGTATGACGCGTTTAGTTATTTCCTAAATACGCTATGTATCACAACTTTTATACATTTTTCAACATAAAAATATCTTATCTTTCGTTAAATTAAAGTTTCAATTATATTTTATTTATAAATTATAATATTTCATTTATAATAGACATGAATAAAAACAGTGAGAAAAAACGTGTGTTGGTAACGCCTAGTAAGAAATAGTTCCCATGCAAAATATTATTACAACTGAGTGCGCACGGATTCGATGCGTTGTCCTTTGGCGTAATTTTCAAGAAATAGTTAAGCTTAGATTGCACGAGGCGGAGGAATATCCTGGAAGTAGAACCTAAGCAGGTCTTCAGAAGAGTTTGAAGTAACCGTGAATGGATTATAGGTACTCAATGAAAGCAGTGAGTTTCGCTTGTCGTCGAAACTTTTCTGCACGAATAGTTGAGACCGGAAAACTGAACCTTACTCGCTAAACGTCTGTACCCTCTGGTCTTTGGCTCTCTCTCATTCGGGCCGTCGTCGTTGCCAAGTGCATCTGATCTTCATGCCCACTTTAGGGCCCCGCTGCAATCAGAAAGTCGATCTTTGGCGTCTGAATTCTTATTGGTTTTGCTGTTATAGGCTGTTCACGGTCAAATGAGCGCTTTTAAAAGTCCTGCTTAAGATCTATTTGTATACTCGTTGTGTGTTATTCAGCCTTGCGTAAAATTAACATTGCCACGGGTCTCATCACTTTACTCATGCGACGGTCAAATGAAACTGTGAAATTATTATGAAAGTAAATACTTCACATGTCTGCTCATTTTTACACTTCGATGCATTAAAAAACAGAAAGGGAAAGAAATAATTTTGACTTGTCACAAATGGTTACCTAACACCTTTTATTCATCGTTAAGAAATGGATCTACTTTCCATCCGTCGTTACCAACTTTACTGGGCGAATGTCACTGAGTGCGCCCAATGAAATATATGCATGCAGGGGCAGTGAGTTTTTTCTAAGGTTCATTTCTAAAGTGCTCACTTGATCGTGAACAGCCTTTGATGCTGTGATGTGAGTGCCGTGGTGGTTCCGTGTCGGTAGAGTTGGCCAAATTTTAATTTTCGCTGAACCACCGACAACCAGTCATCAGACCAACACTGTGCACGAGGTTGGCTCTTATTTGCGCCTAAAAAATCGTGTGTCATTTAGATAAAAGTTCGTACGCAGGCAGAGCAAAATTCGTGCGCACTCAGCTGTAATAATATTTTGTATGAGAACTATTTCTTCCTAGGCGCTACCAACTCACATGCCGTCTCACTGTTTATATAAATATTTATTATAAATAATGAAACATTACAATTTATGTATAAAATGCTGGGAACACTTCAATTTAACGGAAAATAGGATACTTTAATGTTAACAGGGGTATAAAATGCTCGTGATACATGGCCAGCGAGGAATTGTCGCATGTAGATAAATTATGACGGAAGAGAGCGACAACTGCTTTTCACCGGGCGGGTGGAGACCATAGACAACAGACTCAACGGAGATTGGAGGAGACATTTCACATAACCGTGATGTTCGCATGCTCTACCATAATATTTCTAAACATTTTTAAAGCCCTTGCTCTATAACTCAGAAAAATTATATGTTAGTCTATGAGCTTAATTTTAACCACGAATGTTATAATTATCACTTTCCACATTATAATTTTTAATTCCGAGTGCTATTTTCTTTTACAATCATCGCGAAGAGCACCAACATAATGACACGAATCCTGCAACAACCATCAGCTGACAAAGTGAACACTATTGAACTCAACCTTAAAAAAAAACTCACTGCCCCTGCCTGCATATATTTCAACGGGCGCACTGAGTGACATGCGTCCGGTAAAGTTGATAACGGTGGATGGAAAGTAGTTCCATATGTAACGTCGAATATAAAGTGTTAGGTAACTATTTGTGATCATTAAAATTATTTTTTACTCTTTCAATTTTTTTTAATGCCTTAGTGTGTAAAAATTATAAGATTAAGACATTTTTTATTTTTTCCAATATTTTCACAGTTTCACTTGACAGACGCATGAATAAATTGATGAGGCCCATGCCAATGTTAACTTTATATATGGTGGAAGAATACACAAAGTGCATACAAGTAGATCTTAAGCAGGGCTTTCAAAAGTGCTCATTTTAACCGTGAACAGCTTATAGTTTAAATTATGTTTGAATTCCACGGGTTTTTTTTTTTGCAACGACGTATCGTGAACGTCCGAGGAGTCCATCGCGCAGCAGAGATCTCGGTCGATGTAATCGCTATCGCAAAATTTCGAGCGCCCAAGTCCGCGACCTCCTCGCGTTACGTCACCTGTGGCCTTGGAGTTAAAGCGCGGAATCTTGTATTCGTTTCGGTAATCCCGGTTCCGGCGTTGCAACGTCTAGCTTCGCATCGGAGAAATTCGAACGGGAGTGTTGGGAGCCGATGAGGGCGAAGCGAGGCTGGCGAGGAGCAGCGCTGCATGGTTGTAGTTTTGGCCCGTCATAGGCGCGACATGTCATTGCTGCGACGCTTCGTGTGAAAAAGCGAGCATGAATAGAATTTAAGCGCGACATCGGGCGTAAAAACAACGGGGCGCCCGTCATTCGTGTGACGCCATATATTAGCCGTCGTGACTGCAGCCCGCTGTGCGACAGACAAGATGGCTGACGCCCGAGTAATAATCTTAAATTGTATATGTTCGTTTACAGAGTAATTACGTGTTCTATAAGACGTATTTATGTACAAATTGAAACTTAATGTAACCATAAGTAACGGGAAACGTATCTATTTGCCCCACGGTCATAATAAAACACCAAACATAACTTAAAAAATACGTGATAACTGTGAACATATGTTTAACAGCGCGGCTTCTTTGTCTAAAAGCAATAATACAAACCAAAGCTAAATAAAAAAAACCACAGGCAGCCGATTGCACTGTGCAGTTACTTGCACATTACTGATTTTAAACAAATAAATTCTAGCAATAAACGTTTATTTGAAAATAACATAAATTATAAACAACAATATTGTATCACATAAAATAACTAAGATTATGTCAATTCTAATCCTTACCCTACTTTTAATAAAACGTAAATAAGTTGATCACAGTAGCGAATTAAATATTGTATTTATCGAAATAAAAATATTTACGATAATTTACTATTTATATTGTGCAATTTACTGTAATTTAAAAAAGTAAAAAAAAAAATTCCGAGGGAGTGGGATTGAACTCGTGCTCCCTTCCACTTTAGGCCGTTACTTTTACAAACTGAACAAGTTGCTAGAGACGCAGATTGAAGTGACTCTGGTATCAGTCAGATACTTTTGACTGATTGAAACAGTTAAATTCTGACTGATTCAGATTTACAGTGCAAATACAATAAATACTTGCACTGTGAACATTGTTTCAAATCCGTTTTGCTGACAGAAAAAAACTAAACTTGAACACAAAAACGTTATCGATTTCATTTGCATAATTTTGGCGGGCTTTTTCTATTGCCTGACAATTTCCGACAGATTATTGAAGTTAAAAAAAAATACAGCACACTTCTCTTGTGTAGTTTCAATACCAACATCTGTATTTACACTTCCGAGCCGTCATAAGCACGACGCCTTAGTTAACGACAGGAGAGTAATGACAACACGATCCGTGTTCGCATTTTTGTGGGGCCGTTACTACATTGCCGTCGTCCGTATGACACGTCATAACTGTGACAGTCGTCACGTAAAAGAACCATGCTCTGGCTGCTGGAATGCAAGGGCGGGGGGAAACGGGAGATGCTCGAGAAAACCCGCACCGACCGGCGGCATCGGCAGGCGCGATTCAATTTTTAAAAAAATTTCTGGTAAACTTCCTAAACTGTAATGGAAATTTTTAACCTTTACACTGTATGGCAATAATACCACACAGCAAGATGCAGATATAGGAAGGTTTAACGTCGTTTCTATACAAAGTCTGGAACTTCCCTACGCATTTGACTGTTTCCTGAGCAAATGTGGGAACCCTACAATACACGTATAAGGGAAAACAACACCATTCCTGCTTTCTCACCGAGCATATACACTGGTATGGTATTTTTTCTAATAATTTATTAGTGTGTTCCCACGTGCGAATATCTGGGAGCGACCCCGACCGGGAATCGAATCCTGTTCGCCTGTGTGGGAGGCGAACGCTCTAGCCGCTGCACCATCGCGGCCCCTGCGACATCTATTACGGGATTAGGGCTGCTGGGGTGTATTCTGAAAAGTTGTGCCACATATTACAGTACGTTTTAGTTTCTTAGTTAAGCCAATACTTTCAGTAAAGTTACTAGGATCGTGGGCGTGAAGGAAGAGGTCAAAAGAACGTTCCTTTTTTTGCACGTTATTTTATTCACCATTTAACATAATACTGTATTATTCCCTCCATACGTATATATATATATATATATATATATATATATATATATATATATATATATATGCAACCGAGTAACTTAAAACATATTTGCTACAGTTGTTAGTATAGCAGTTTTTTTTAAACCACTAATTCAATTTCGAAAAAAATAACTATTAAAATAGTGACAATCTTTGTTTTCCTTGCTTTCGAATGGTTTTCGAACCGCAACATTTTGCAGAAAGATTTGGTTAGAAATGAATGGCACTACAGTGTGCATACATTTATATGGCATCTTTGACTACATACGTGACGAGAATCTGTGTTGTATTGTAGCTGCTGCATCGTAGTATGGCAAACAAAGCTGGCACGTTTACGTTAACGGGAAATTTACATGGGAAAAAGGGAAATTTTGGCGGGAAAAGGGTCAACTCGGAAGGAAAAACGGAATTTTTCCACGAATTTCTGTGCGAAAATGGCGTCATCCAAGATGGCGGCCTAGTCCTCCGAGTCCTCAGCCCCCAGCCCCTGCACTGGAATGCTCATTTTTATACTACTCTGCGTCTTGAGTAGGCCTAATACGTGAATCCTGAAGCAAGGCAAGTTGTACGATGACACGAATGCGCAGGACGTCAAGGACGCAGGAACGTACAACCGTGCGAGTGCAGCCAATCCAAGATTGTCTATGCCCATATCAGAGGAGCGACCACGACATTTCGTAATTGTGTACTTATATATTATCCATTCACGGTTAATTCACATTTTTCTGAACCCCTGCTAAAGTTCTACTTCCTGGATATTCCTCCACTTCGTGCGAACTAAGCTTAACTAAGTCTGGAAGACTATACCAGGGGGACAACGCACCGGATTCGTGTGCACTCTGTTGTAACAGTATTTTGTATAAGAACTATTTCTCACTAGGCGCTGCCAACACACATGTTTTCTCACTGTTTTTATTCAAATTATTTATAAATGAAGCATTATAATTTATAGATAAAATAGGGAAAAAATTTCAATTTAACAGAAAAAAAAGTAACTTTTTTGTTAACACAAGTATAAAACGCATGTGATACATGGCATATGTTGGAAACAACCAAGCACGTCATACGTGGGGAGAGTTTTCAAAGGTTTGATTCAAAAAGGCCGAAGAAACCGAGAATGGAGTATAAGTTACTTGAATTTTGAGTCGTGTTGTCGGCAGGGATGTCCACACATTACTGGTTCCACCACCTCGTTATACGACCACATCGCCTTGCGGCCGTATTACCATGGTGCCAGATCTCGTACCAACCTCTGCAAGGTCTGTCATAGCAGCTGCTATTCAGGGCTACGCGATATCCACTTTTCAACCTCGTTCGGAAACATTTCCACCAAAAATCGAGTATCATCTACATAGCCACGATGGCTGAGCGATTAGCACGCTCGCCTCCCACCAAGGCGAACCGGGTTCAATCCAGGGCCGGGTAACCAGATTTTCGCAAGTGGGAATCGTGTCGGACGGTGGGTTTTCCCGGGGATCTCCCGTTTCCCCCACCCCTTCATTCCGGCGCCGCTCCATATTCACATCAATCACCCTCAACGGCTCTCAAGACCTCGCTGTTAAGAGCAGCCCAAATCTCTTCACTCACTCACCAAAACGCATATCACCAACAAAGCTTATCGTAAGGCCAGTGATTTTTCGCGAAAAAAATCGGACCACATAGTAGACTCCAATACTATGTGACCACGCCGTATGTTGTTATAACTATATTGGCCTCTGGTGCCATCTCCGCACTTGACCGAACCACTCAGGATTCCGTAACTCCAACACTGAATCTTGGTGATTGGTGCGCAAACATTTAACACAGACCAGAACATTATTCAGCCAATGTAGAAAGCTGGACGACCCTATAATGCTTTGAACTGTATCTTGTATCGAAATCATTTCTTGAAATGTCACTGCCCCTAAATATCACTAATGGACCATACTATATTCTTCTTATGAGAAGATTTTCTTCTGTTTTTGTTATTTCGGTCTAAGCAGCAGAACGATTCCTACAATAACACAAACAAACATTAAAAACCCATCAGCATGACTTCTATTAATTTTCCTATCGCATCGCATTTACATTGAACTTATTAGGTCACTGAGATAACCCAACGCCACCAAAATATTCGACACCAATTATCCAATGCACTAATGTTGTTGGGATCAGTTAATCAATTCTTATTGTTGGGATCAGTTAATCAATTCTTATTAATGGTGAATTACATAAAGATAATATTTTTAGCGATGAACAACTACTATCATTGATTTACTGTTCGTTAATTACGTTTTTCATGTCGCAACAGGACATGCTAAATAAAACGAATTGTTGTGTTAACTTTTATTCGTTTGCTTTTAAATGCAACATATTTAAAGAATTTTGAGCCTGTGTACAGCTATTGTAGTGAACTGGTGCGAGATCATAGACTGAATAAGCGAATGGAGGAATTGTCAGGTCCATAACGAATAAGCTGTTAAGTTAGGGAATGGACAACATTTATAAGTGAAAATTACAATTTGTTTTAAATACGCGTTTTAATCTGACATTGGCAATTAAAAAATACTGTATAGTCCGCTTCATATAACTTCGATTTTATTTTGACAGTTCTCGAAAAGAAGTGCGGCCACGATGTATCCCTCCGCCACAGCTGTTCTGTCGGTGAACAAAACTATCTTTTTGTAAACAAACTGCGAATCCAATGGCACGCATTGAAAGACTGACAATTTCTGTCCAGTATTTAGGCTACTATAACTGGTTGCCATTCCCAACTGTTTTATTTTTGTTATTATCACATAATATACTAGTTAGGGTTGTTTTGTTTTATTGGTAGGGCGGGGAACTATAGTTTAAAACGTCTTTCGTGAGACGTGATTTTTTTGTGTTTCTTCTTATGAGAGTGGCGATTGGAACTTGCATTTTTTTTTGTATTATGCGGTGGAAAATTTTGTTTGTACGGAAATAACATACAATTTACTACTAGGCCTACTCAAAAGATTTAACTTCGCCGAAAGAACAAAATGCGATAAATGAGTCGCTGTTCGTACCGACGCGAGAAATGCTGAACAGATAAATATTATTGCATTTTTTATATAATGAACCACACTAAAAGGGTGCGTATTTAGTCCACGTAAATTTGATAACATCCCGTAAGAAAAAACCGCTATTTATACGTCACTGTTATTACCGATGTGCGAAGTGCACATTGTAAACACGTTAAGCAAATATAACTTCTACGTAAAAATGGTTAGAGTTTCAATCGAATAAAAGTCCAGATACATTTCAGTTATTCTAACAATTCAAGAAAACATTATTTACAAAACAAACAAACTTACTGTTTACTTACATCTTTATTCCTATACACGTGCCGAACTTCGGATGATTAATTCACTAAAATCACTTGTCGGTTACAGATACGAAATAATTTATTTGCTGACTTATACAATTAACAAAACACTTTAACTATTTCTTGAAACCAAAAATTTCAAACTTCACAGCGTAAATAATTTTTCGCTCGCGCTTCGCTGTGGTTACAGAAAATGGCGGACCACAGCACACAACAAACCCTTTTACAAAGCGGCAGACACGTGTCGATAATTCATTTAGCTGAGGAGACTGTTCTAAAAAGGCACCTACGACGAACGACGCTTAATGAAATACGTAAATACAAAAATAATTAACTGCACCGACATCACCAGGAAGGAATTGTCACATGTAGATAAATTATGACGCAATAGAGCACAATGGCAGCAATGACTTTTCACCGGGCGGGTGGAGACCATAGACAACATACTCAACGGAGGTTGGTGGAAACCTTTTACCTAACCGTGATGTTCGCATGCTCTACCATAATATTTTTAAAT
Source organism: Dryococelus australis (assembly GCA_029891345.1). Taxonomy (NCBI): domain Eukaryota; kingdom Metazoa; phylum Arthropoda; class Insecta; order Phasmatodea; family Phasmatidae; genus Dryococelus; species Dryococelus australis. Next base: position 57,303,845 of record CM056999.1, read on the forward strand.
ATTTTTAAAGCCCATGTTCTATAACTCTGAAAAATTATATGTTAGTCTATGAGCGTAATTTTAACCACAAATGTTATAATTATCACTAATTTTCCACATTATAATTTTTAATTCCGAGTGCTATTTTCTTTTACAATCATCGCGAAGAGCACCAACATAATAACACTAATCCTGCAACAACCATCAGCTGACACAGTACTTTGCAAATGGGGGCGTTTACTGTTTACATGCTGTGTAGGTTGGTCACGTCTGTCAAAGTTTATTGAAGTTTTATGAAACAGAGTATATATTAAAGGATGGTTGAGCGCGAAGAGAAAAAGGACTGATGGGCAATGTCCTGTGTTAAAAGTTTGCTGAATTTCTTCTGGTGATATTTCCTATATTATTAGCTACAAAACGTTAATCCGTGAAATAACTAATAGGGATATTCATGGTGATAAGCAGAAAATAATGGGACTAAAAAATCTTTCGTTTAACAAGAGCAAAAAAGACTATCCCGACTGGGCCGATGTTAGTCATAAAGAGGATTTATTAAAAACTAAATAACCTAATTATCTTGCAGGTAAGCAAATATGTTTCTTTGCATAGACTCCAGGGCATGAAGCAGGACACTTGTCACAGTAAATATGATTTATAATAAAAAGAACGCGGTAAACTTCGAAGCATGACAGTACTGAAAATATAAGTTAATATGATTCAAAATTTGAAAGGATCACACGCGACAAATATCGCTGTAAATAGAAATCTTTATTAAAATTTGATCGTAAATTAACACACAAGAGTAAAACAATGTAATATGCATATTTCTTTGAAAACAAAAATTTTACTAGAATAAATTGCACGGAGCAAAGTGATATTTCGTAAAACCAGTTCACGAAACTTGCTGCATGTGTAAATAATATAAATTAATGTGTAAAAACCGGAATTTTAGGAGGACAACCGACTACAGGACATTTCATAAGTTTATTCGGCTTTTCCTATTTGCCGGGACAATGCTAATAAAAATGTACAGTCCTATGAAAAGCAGGACATCTGGTCGGCTACAGTAAAGAGTTTGTTTCCATTCAAATTAATTTTAACATATATAAATAAAATGCATGGCTGCAGATATATTTCAAATATAGCTTAATATATATATATATATATATATATATATATACGTCGAAATAAAATAATACTTCTAATAAGCCTGTGTACTTGGCTGCATAGTTTTGAAAATCGATACTGTTTTAGTTTCCTTCAGATGCAAGGACTGTTACGTAGAAATAAATGCTTGGAGAGGACAACTACTCGGATATTTGGGTAGTATTCTATAATATTTAGAGTAAAACGAACATAATCTGTTCTAACAAAAACCTGTTTCCAATTTCAATGGCAGAGTTATATAAGCCATATATACAGTTTTGTTTCTTCACCAAAAAAAAAAATTAACATTTAAAATTTGTTTTAAATCCAAGTATTTTAACACTAACCAAACGTTATTTCAGAAGCATTTCACTAGTTGAACAGTTCTAAATTTGCGGGCACGATAATTCATCAAGTGCCTTTTAAAAAGAGTGAGCGAGCGAGTGAAGAAGTTTGGGCGGCTCTTAACATCGAGGTCTTGAGAACCGATGAGGGTCATTGAGGTGAGTATGGAGCAGCGCCGGAATGAAGGGGCAGGGGAAACGGGAAATACCATGGCGTGCGTGAGATTTGTCAATGTGCGCCACCTTTCGTCGAAATGCTGTGACGATGTCTGTCTGCCTCATCGCTGGCAACGAACCGCGGACAACCTCGGAGACCACTTTGAAGGAAGTCAAAAACAGCCCTTACACATACGATGCGTACTCGTTCAAAGGAGCGTATACAGTTTGTACGAGAATATATCAATTAAACGGCGATATCAAGCAGCCATGTTTGTCGTTGATCCTTGCCGGATATTCCTGCATCCATACCCCCATGTGGTGTCACCTTTAAACTTTGCATGTCGTACACTTTCAACTGTGTTTTCCTGTGTTGGGTCATTCATTTTCGGGGAGATAAACAATAGTTTCCATGACTTCTGAATCAGCCCTCGTGTGTGTGCATATATATATATATATATATATATATATAAATGATGTGTGTAAGGAGACAGCCGCTTTTATAGGACAAAGAGGGAAATGGTCAAGTTGCTGAGATACTGTGTACGACATAAAACAAACGAGGAAACTCAGAAACAGGACACACGAGGAATAAAATACCGCCTGGCCAACTGAGTGCCAATACAGATGACAGTACGATGCTCGTTAGTCTGCGCGCAATACGAAACGATCATGATCTTTGCTCTTTTGCTCTTGTCAGATCCGCAACATCCGTATATGAGGCTGCTATTGCTGACTCAGAAATCAACGTCGTCGGCCGGCGACTTAGGTTCTTCCCAGTTCTGACTCCCGTCTCTCCACCGCCTCCGTTTTCCCCCGCTGCGACTTTGCATGACGGGACAGACCCCAACCACAGAGTCGAAACTACGTAGAGACGACATGGTGAGTGGGTTCCTCTGATGTAGCCATACTCTCTGGCTGCGCCAGACTCTGGGAACGGGCCTTGCGTCTGATTGGCTAATGCTTGCTGCGAAAAATTCCCTGCTGTATTCACTCTAAACTTGAAACAGCGAGGATTGAGCAAAAAAAAAAAAAAAAGAAACAGTGAAAAATGAGCGACTGGTAATCAGTGTCAGATAACAAACTAATACTGTGGCTGAATTTCTCTGATACCTATATTTGTGATTCCTATTGAATGTCAAGAATATTGTACTGCTAGTTTAATTGCAGTTGATTTGCTTGATTCGCTATTCGACAGTAGCTGATTAACTGGCATTCAGTGATTGTTATTTCACTGAGTCATATCACTGGTTCGAGCTTAAAGTGTGAACTGAGAGAAAATCGAACAAAATATTTGTTTGTATAGGGCCAAATATATGTTTAGCTGCCCTAACAATATATATGTTGAGCAAACAAAATTTGAAAACCAACAAAATTACTTTTGTTCGTCTAACAAAATATATGTTTGAATAAACAGAACCCCTGTGTTGGGCCAAAAAAAATTACACTGCCAATTAAATATTTTTTTGAATCAATTGTATATATTTGTTTGGCCACTCATTTGAATTTTTTTTTTTTGTGTTTTTTTTTTTTTTTTTTTTTTTTTTTTTCGAAAATACAGCTCGAGAGTTTGTTTGCATATTTTGTGACAATTTGGATAGTAACCGTGTTTGTTAGTGCATATATTGATGATTAACAATCGTATAAACACATTAATAAAACAATGCAACAAGAAACTGACAATTGAAGCAGTAAAACTTGAAATATTTGTTTGCACACGTTTCCAAATATTTGCAGTATATCTAAATAAAAGCTTCCCGGCGTCATCAGTTGTCACATTAACTGAGATTACTAAGGCGTAGCGCTCGGACGCAGGTGATCTACATTCGAAACTCGGTCGAAATTGTATTTTCTTTTGTATAGCGGCCCAAACTGTTTAATGTACGTGTATCGAAACAAATTTGTATTTGCACCAACCAAATCTTACAGTTTGGGGCAACCAAATGAGAACAACCAAATTATTTGGTTTCAGCAACAAAATATTTCATCGCCCCAATACAAACAAATAATTTAGTTGCACCAAACAAATCTTGTTTGATTCACAAAATCTTTTTCTCTGTGAGGGCTGCCGGCTGGCAAGCAGGTTAGCAGGCGCTGAATGGCGGACGGCGCTCCAACGTCCTGCTGGCTAGTGACGCCATTTTGCTGGCGTGCGCGGTTGTAGCTCGCAGCTGTTTGACTTTCGCAATATTAAGCACTCGTGCCCAACAGCGAACCCGGCAGAAAACGGATTTCCCACAATGCTGTAATATGTCAATCAAGGGTCTCCCCCCTTTTTTCTCATCGAATATGCATTTCCCCAATGTGTAATACCTACTTAGGCCTAATAGGTGTCAAACTGTCACTGTGGAGTACCTTAACCTCTGGCGGAGATAACGAGGCGGGCAGGATGTTACGTAAATGTTTCTGCGCGACAACACGCAAATCAAACACCGGAGCCACTTACGTCACTGCTCGATATGCCCTGGAGATAAGCCACTCACGTACACAGCCTACAGTTCTGCGCCAGGACTGATGCCTTCCATCTCGGACAAATAGGCTGTTCGCGGTGAAGCGAGCACTTTTTGCGGTTGTCTCATCAGATTTAAGTAACCAATAAATACGGTTCTTCGTGGCCTCGAACTTATGGTTTCGAGTATGGTGAAATGTATACACTGTATTTATTTCACATTGAAGTGTTTATATCAACAAGTGGCGGAAGGATATAAATTGGCTGAAAGAAATCAGTAACAAGGGTTTCAAAAGTGCTCACTTTACCATGAACAGCCTATAGCAGTTATCTCGCTATGCCTTCTGCTTAAGGGAGAGGCCCTTTGAAATGTTCAACCTGTATACATCACCTGTGACTCTTATCCCCAGACATAATAAATTTATTTTATATCGTGCGTTTTTTTTTTTTTTGCAAAGTGACATGTTTTTGTAATGTAGGACCATACTATTTGCAGAAAATCGAACAAGGCATGCTAAGCCGAAATAATTTTTGCAAAAATTCAGGAGGCGCAACAAACTAAAAATATCCAAAAATTTCCGTATTTTCAGCAGTTTTTTTTTTATCGCAAAAAACATTTCCTTTTCACGATTTGATAGACGTCCTGAAGTAGATCTCGGCATCTTCTTCCAGCGTATCTGCCTGAACGTAAGTTAGGCCTAATTTTCATAACTTGTTCATTTCTAAACCAGTAAAATAAAATTCTGATTTTGGCATGTATTTATAAAAAAAACTATGCATTGATTACTTTCTAACAGGTGGCAGCTGGGAAGAAAAAAGTGGTTACTTTATGCGAACGATTACAGAGACGATCTCAGGAAGATAAAACCTGTATAGTCTATTCACTGTTACTTCCAACTTTTCTGAAGCCCTGCTAAAGTTCGGCTTCCAAAATATTCCTTCGCCTCATGCAAACAAAGCTGAACCGAGGACATAACAAATTACACCAAATGGACAACACACCGCGGTCGTGCGCTCTCACTTGAATAATATTTTGTGTAAGAACTATTTTTTGCTAGGCATTACCAAGCCACCTACTTTCTCTCTGCTTTTATTCATATTAATTTTAAATGAACACCTATAATTTATAAATAAAATACAAGTAAAATATTACATATAAATAGGCAGAGCTAGTGATTATTCGCGAAAAAATATGAGTACACGGTAGACATCAACACTATAAGCATTCAACAGTAGTTTGTCTACTGCCATTGGTTGCTGTCTGCTTGAGTAGGCGATTTCATATTTGACCGGGCCACTCAGAATTCGGCAACATCGGCGTGGCTACTACGTGATTCGTGTGCAGACAGTTAACACGTGCCAAAAGTAATTCAGCCAACCAAGATAGGTAAACGACATTACAGTGTTTTTAAATATAATTTATGAAATCTTTTCACGAAATTTCACTACTCCTATAAATAGAGGCACCTGTTTTTCGCGAAAAGATTTCACGAAAAGGTGTGTTCCAAAACACTGTAGTGATTGATTGGATCATTTGAATTGTTACGCGTCTTATCTGTCTGCTCGCGAATCACGGACAGTCAGTATCGGTTAAATGGTACGCCATTTCCATTTTGTTTGTGCGTGATATGAAGGCTTCTTTCTCTGATATATTGGTTGTTATCCATTCTCCCAGGTACTTGAACTTTTATACTCACTTGATTTTGCTTTGACCCACCACAAGCTTTTTGACAGGCGACTTAATATTGGTTAAAAACTCTGTTTTCTCAAAGGAAATCTGGAGACCTGCCTTCTGTGCCAGTTTTTTTAAGCTAATTAATCTGTTTTGAGACTGTTTCTAAAGAATCAGAAAAAATTTGCAAGATCATTTGCAAAGGCTAGGCAATCGGTTTGAAGATTTCAATTTCTGTAGCTCAGTCTGACCCCGTTTTCAACTCCTTGGTTTTTCAATTCTTTTCACCACTCGCGAATGACCTTCCCGAGGACACAGTTGAAGAGTAGAGGTGAGAGCCAAGCCCCTTGCCTTACTCCAGTTTTGATTTCAAAACTTTCTGAAATCTCTACCCTAAACTTCACTTTCGAGGTGGTATTGGTTAGTATTTGTTGGATGATTGCTCTGGTTTTGTTGCCTGGGCCAAATTCTTTTAGAATTCTGATCAGGGTGGTGCAATCAATCAAGTCATAGGCCTTCTTGGAGTCTACGAAGGTCACCAGAAATTATTTGTTCTTTAGTTTCAGCTATGAGAGGATGGATTTGAGGTTCATTATCTGGTTGACACATGAACGTCCCTTCCTGAAACCACCTTGATATTCTTCCAGTTGTGGGACTAGTTGTTCCTCTGCCCTAGTCTGAAGAGCTTTTGAGAGAATTGTGTAGTTTATCAATAGGAGGGAAATGCTGCAGAAGTTATTTAAATCTTTTTTATCACCTTTCCATATGAATGGGAGTGTATAAGAGCAGAATTCCAGCCGTTCGGAAGCCTTTCGGTTTCCCAAATCTTGCCTATGATTTCTGCTAGTTTATTCAGAGCCTTGTCACCTGCATACTTCCAAAGTTCGGCGATAATAGAGTCTTCTCCTGGTGCCTTGTTGTTCTTAAGTGACTAAATAATCTGCTTGATTTCTTCCTTGGCGGGTGGTAATGAATTTGGATGCACCTGTATAATGTCTTCAAAAGGAAATGTGGAACTTGGAGTTTCGCAGTTCAGGAGGGTTGTAAAGTAATTCGCTAGAATATGGCAGTTGTCCTTATCATTGTGGGCCATTTTACCCTTGGAGGTTTTGAGCTGTAGGCTTGGAGGGTTATATTTGCTGAGATTGCCCGTAATGGTTCTATAGAAGTTTCGCGTGTTGGTCTTTTGGAAGTCTTGTTCAGTTTGTGCCAGCTGTATTTTGTCAAACTGCTGAGACCAGCTCCTGCGAGGGTAGCCCAGCGTCGCGCTGTAGCGAGGCGCGGGGCGACCTCGGCCAGCTGAAACTCTGTTTTTAATAACAGACCTCAGGGGTTCGAGCACGAGGTCAGAGGGGTTGTATATAAGCTCAGGGTGCTGGAGGCTCTGGGCGCCATCTTGTCTGCTGCCGCCGGAGCGCTGCCTGTGAGACGCCAGACGAGGGGACCTCATCCCGAGGTCCACCATCGACCCCCGACAAGAGCCCGTCGTCGAGAGAGTTGTGCTACTGCGACGAGACCTTGGGTAAACATTGAATCCCTGGTAGGGCGACGTAAGGCACTACAGGGCGCGGGACTCGCGACGGCGTAAGCTCCATGCAAGCACTGTCTAGCCACAATTACTTAAAACTATTCCACGTTTATTAATTAATGGCATCAGTGCCCTGTTAAACTGTAGCTGCTGTATACAACTTCCTTGTCGATTGATTGTATAATTGCTATCTGATTGTGAAGCTGACTTGAGGATTGCTTGTAATTGAGTTAGTATTTAATAAATGTAATATCTGTATCCGAGTGCTATCCTTTGAGTTACCTTAGATCCCCCTTGTTAATGCGTGGCCTGCTTCCTAAGGAGAGGTCACAGTAAAATGCAAGTTTCACACCCCACGGATGATCTTTGCTGCATGTTTTCTGGCATCCAGGAAGTTTGCCTTGTTAGCTTCATTCTTATTGGAGTTCTATCTCTGACAAGCGAGCTGTCTTTGTCCTACTGCCGCATCACATTCACTGTCCCACCATCTATGTTTCCTTGGTTTCGACAATGGGGCAATTTTCTTTGCTGTTGCAATCAGGGCCTCTTGTAGTTGTTCTCAGTTGTCGGGACCCAGGGAATCAAGTTTCTGAGTGAATTCTTAGTTGGACCTCAGCTTTTCTGTGTCAAATCTATATATCTTCTTCGCTCGTGCCTTTTTGTAATTTCTCGTGAGCAGCTTAACTTTAATCTTTGAAAGATAGTGATCCGAATCGAGGCTGGAGTCCCTCAGAACTTTAACATTCTGGATCTCTCGTTGTACTTTCCGGGTGATGGCAACGTGGTCAATTTTAAATTCTCCAAGGTTGGGATTCGGGGATGTCCAAGTTTTCTGTTTTCTTGGCAAGTGTTTAAATGCAGTTGATTTCAGGACCAGGTTGAATGCTTTGCACAGCTCTATGGGTCTCTCTCCACTGCTGTTGGTTCTTTTGTGAGCCGGGTAATTCCCAACAACGCTTTGGAATTTCCTTTCTTTGCCAAGCTGGGCATTGAAATCCCCGACCAGGATGATGGTGTGTTTGTTCGGAATCTTAGATAAGACATCTTCTGGTTCTTCCCAGAATGTATCTTTTCCTTCTGGATCCTTCTTGTTGTTTGCCTTGTTGATCGGTGCATGAGTATTCACAATGGCGTATACTTTGTTTGTGCTTAGGAAGGAAAGAGTAGATACTCGGCTATTAGGGGAGGAGAAGCCTGTGATGGAATCCAGGATCTTCTTGTTCACGATAAATCCAGTGCCGAGATGAGGGATAGTTTTTACAATGCGTTTGCCAGTTTTACCTTTAAAAATCCTGTAGCCCTCTGACTCAAAGTTTTAAATTCCTGAATTTACCGCCAAGATAAATAAACACATATCCACCACCTTGCATTTATTTCAAAGTACATATTCGCGTCTGTGGAATGTCGTCAGAAGGCGGTGGCCCATTCGTTGGTCCGTCGAAAGTTAAAGTTTGAGAAACATTTGTCGGATTGACGGATGGAAAAAAAAGTTGCCCTACGATTGGTCGAAGATCACGTGACCACCTGACGGACGGGCGACTGACGGATGTGACGGATGGTAGAGAGTCCAGCTTTAGCTGTTTCAGTGTAGTTGGAGGTAACGTACGTGTGTCACAACTTGAAAATCAGTTTCTCGTGACCAAATGCTTCGGTTGGCTGAGTGAAACACTAAGCCAAGCTATGATGTGAAGAAGCAAGGTGAAACCGTCCGGCCGTTAACCCCCAGTGTGTTCGTGCGCATGAAGTCATTATATGAAGACACTTAACTTCCCGGCACTGCGCGCTGCTAACTTCGCAAGTTTTCTTTTTATCTTTCTGTGGTAACGGCTTCACTCCTTATAAGAATATCAAGTCCTTAAACGCACAGTTACCCGAGGTAATTTTACCGTCAAATGCAACAAGTACTGTATATAGAGCGACGAGCATTCCGCGAATTCATTCGGAGGCGTAGTAGACTCCACTCACTTGTTCTTCTCTCCTACGGTTGTGATTGAACGACAGTTCTTTAGACACGCCCCATTTAACTGCGAGCCAGTAATGATGAGTAGGGGTAATGACATTTCACTAAAAGATTTCGAGACAAAATACAGTTAAAAACATTATAGGGCCGTCCAGCTTTCTAGAGTGGCTGAATAATGTTCTGGTCTGTGTTAAATGTTGCACGAATCACGAAGGTTCAGTATCGGAATTACGAAATCCTAAGTGGTTCCGTCAAATGCGGAGACGACACCAGCAGCCAATAGCATTATAACAACATATTAGGTGTACACATAGTATTGGAATCTACTATGTGCTCCGATTTTTTCGCGAAAAAATCACTGGCCCTAATAATGAGGAAGCAATAGTGTGAGTGAGCTTTGAACATCCCTGTACGAAGTCCACACTTGATTGCAGTAACCAATAAGCAAACGACAGTTTCTCGAATGTATAGAATACTGTAAAGCCTAGACTGCTGACACAACAATCCGCGAAATACTTGGGGCTCTAGTTATTTAAATACGGTGAGTAGAAAATACATTTGACGAGCACTGCACGAAAACACACATGTCACATGTAGGGACGAGTGTCGAAATGCGTTGATAAAACATGTAATTGATAAAAAATAGTAATAGACCAATGTTCTTACTTAGTCTATAACCAAACTCTCACGATAAAAGAACAACTTCGGCATCTCTTATCGGAGCCAATAAACTGGTTAGTTTTGTGTTTAACACAATAACGCTCGACCAGGAAACTATAGTTCTACAAACGTGAACAATTAAAGGCATCCAATGCGTAAGTAATACAAGTTGTGCAATTGTGTAAACTGTTAGCATTCTGGGCATAAATTTGCTAATTTTCTTGATAAAATCCGGACTCTACAAGGGTGATAAATTCCATTTTTGACCAATGTTGAGCCTGTTTCCTAAAAAAAAAAAAACCCCTCGTGACGCTATAAGCTGGATACTACAAATTATATAAATATTTATATAATATAAATAATTGAATTAAAAATGAAACGGGGGATAATTAGGTATTTCCACAAACCTTTGAACGCTCTCTAATGTCTACATTAACCTACAACTCGTCATATTTCCATACATGCTCTAATAACCACCAAATAAACTATAGCTATGAATAAAATGCTGTCACATATTAGATTAATGCCATCTTCAATGAGAGTTTGGCTGTTTTACCCCGGTAGTCTGTAAAGAAAACGGTAAAAGTGCAGAGTCAGGTAGGGCATTGTCATTGTCTGCATGAATGTGACGTGCCATCCGAAGGCAGAATGATAGAAAACTCGTTACAATAGCCATCTCTTGAATTTTCCATAATTGGTCCTATAGTTGTGTGCAACATATGGCAAGAGTTTTAACTTTTAGTTTATTTTTCTTGGCTCATTAAATCTCCCGCCCTCCTGGCACTGGAACTGCGCTACAGAGTGTTCGAAATTCACGTTTTTCTGCGAAACTATTAAACGGGCCTCCAAGGTTCTGATCTACGAAAGTAACACACACTTCAGATGAGGGCTCTTGAGTGCTTTCAAGACGTCAAGCACGTTAGAAACACCGTTTTTGAGTACTCCAAAATGGCTAAAAACGGCTTTTTCAAAGCGTTGTATCTCAAAATAAATGCTTCACACACACACACATATATATGTATATATACGTGTGTATATATATGTGTATATATATATATATATATATATATATATATATATAGGGGGGCCTTGTGTAGTTGTTTTGTGTGTGTGTATACATGTGTGTGTGTGTGTATATATATACACACACACACACACACACAAAACAACTACACAAGGCCCTGCATTGAACCATACCAAAGGCTGTTCACGGTAAAGTGAGCACTTTTGAAATCAACCCTTGAAAATTGTCACTGTCCCAACTGTATGCATTTTTAACGGACACACGTAGTGACATGCGCCCAGTAAAGTTGGTAGCAACAGAGGGAAATTAGTTCCATGTTTCAACGTTGAGTTAAAATTGTTCGGTAGATATATATTTGTCAATACTACAATGATTAATTTTTCTTTCAGATTTTTTTAATGCATATAAATTCATGGATTATAAAATTGGTAAAATGGTTACTTTTATAGTAATTTTTGAGTTTCCAATTATTGATGCTTGAATAAAGTGATCAGCTCCACGGCAATATTGATTTTACATATAGCGGAAGGACACGCAAAGTGCTTAAAAGTAAATCTGAAGCAGGGTTTTCAAAAGTGCTCATTTTACCGTGAGGAACCTATACAGATTTTCCACCAATAAAATAATATGGTCGCCATTGAAAGTCCCATAGGTACACGCAGTGCGACGAGAAAACACTGCACGTCAGTTTAGAGTCTTGTGCTTAGTGGCGATGGCGTAATTAATGCGCTAGGCAGTGTTGCCCTTACCACTCCTGCTCCTCTCGGCATCAAACGTGGAGAAAAGTTCCAGGTAGGCGGAAGCCCAAGTCTCAATTTTTATGATAGGAGAGTAACTCCGAACGACTTATGAACTAACTAATCTAACCTAAACTCAGATAAAAAAAAGACACACACATAAGTGTCTGGTCCGGGATTGGACGCCAAAGCCACCTTCACGATGTAATTATTGTATGGGAGAGCCTGGTCAGTAGGCCATATGTATTTCATCAGGCTTAAACACATGCTGGTGATATGCGTATGATGCACGATGTTACACGCCGTGCCGGACGATGCCGCTGCTCCGCGGGCTTTCTCGGGGATCTCCGGTTTGCCCCGCCCTCTCATTTCGCCACTGCTCCATATTCACCTCAATAACCCTCAACGGCTCTCAAGACCTCGCTGTTACGAGCCACCAAAATCTCTTCATTCATTCGGAGGGATTTTTTTCTAAACTACCTTATCCTAAGTGTTAAGTGTAAGTCCGAAGGTAGGGTCGGGTTTTAATTGCATCTCAGGGCTGAGCCTCTTACGGCTAAAGGAGAGTGAATTTAATACAAAGGAGGCGGGCATTGCGGCCGAGAGGGAATGGGTAGGCATGGCCATCACTTTGGGATCATGCCTACCTCCCTAAGTGTAGTGTTGTTAAAGTTACATTAAGAAGGGGTATGGTAAAACCCGCATAGACACGGTAAAACCCATACCAACAGAAAAGGAGTTAAACTCGTGGGAGCACTAGTGAAAATGCTAAAGGAGATAGCAGGTGTGGAGTTCATGCTGTTTAATATTGAAGTGAAGAATCTAGTAGAGAGGTGGCGGGACTTTGGGCCAGCATGTTAAAGGCACATGCACCCTTGAGGTGGAACTGCCATCCATATTCCTGCGCGGGCAGCCTGGGGTCCTTAAGCTTCCAGCCGAGGGCGAAAGAAATCCGGGCAGCTCAGTCATTGCGCCTACTCCATCTTCGCTCTTCTGCGCCGACATCAGGAGCTCCACATCGCAGGTGAAGGTGGGGAGAAATGGGTCGAGTAGCCATCCCCCCCCTCCCAAATCACCCGCGGTCGTAGGTGAGCAGCGCTCGGCGGGACATCCAGGAGCTACCAGTTGTGGAGGCGAATCCTCTGGCCCACAAATGAAGGCTGACGCCATTGCTTCCAAGTTCCGATGCTGTTCCATTCCATTCCGCGCGCATCTACAGTTGAGAGCCCGTAGAATCCAGCAATGGAGTGGTTCGCCACACTTCGCATGTTTCAGCACCTCGGGTTACCCCCAACATCCTCCTCCTTGATCGTTGGGCCGCCTCCAGCAGATGCGTGAAGCCATCAACAACTGAGCCACCCAGGTTCCCGACGAACACGACCGTCCGCCACGAGGGCCGCCGCCCGAGCGTATTCGGCGGGGAATCCCCGGTGAATTCCTCCGGTTGCAGAAGGGTTGCATACTCACTAAGCCATTATATTGCGATTTAACCGAAAACAGCGGGTCCTAGAGAGTTGCAACAAGGGGGATTTATTTGCAAATTATGATGTCCTGATTTATCCAATGGTATCCACAATCACTTTAACCTCACGGTGTAAAAGTTGCATGCAATCAATGGGTGCCAACCTCTGTTATTTACATTATGGGGGTGTGTATGACGGACCATACCTTCTGTTTATCCAAGATATCGGTTTAATTAATGCGTATACCAATTTGTGTTCGTCTAACGCAAGTATTTTGCATAATATTTTACGTAATATGCTTGTCGCCCTCCGGCTTTAGGGGCTTCTACAACCCTCGTTATGTGAGATGGACCATGGGTGTCCCATATCAATCTTCCTTTTTTTCCGGTCACGAATCATGTGCCCGAGTTTGTACACATATTTCCTAAACACGCTGTATACGAGACACAGTTACAGCAGAATCAGTCGACACGGCTGCTAGGAAACGCAGCTGATAAGACACAGTGAGTCACACTGAAGTAAAAAAAAACTTAATGGGACAAATAACAACAAGGCTAAACCGGATACTATTCGTTGGACTTAACAAATGAATCATTAGCAAAACCATCAAAAAACTGCTCAAGGTCTTGATTAATCTTCTATTCTCTGTTCGAAGTTCTGACATTTCCCGTTCATTGACACCCGTCCCAGTATACGGCTGTTCACGGTAAAATGAACACTTTTGAATGCCCTGCTTATGATCTACTTGTATGCACGCTGTGTATTATTCCGCCTTATGTGAAATTAACATTGCCATGGGCCTTATCACTTTATTCATGCGTCGGTAAAGGGAAACTGTACAATTATTAAGAAAGTAAATACTTTACAAATGTGCTTATTTTTACACTTTGATGCATTAAAAAATACAGAAAGCGAGAGAAATAATTTAAGTTAACACAAATGCTAACCTAACACGTTTTGTTCGACGTTAATATATGGAACTACTTTAACCTCCATCGATACCAACTTTACTGGACACATGTCACTCACTGCGCTCGTTAAAATATGTGAAGGCAGGGGCAGTGACTTTTTTCTAAGGTTCATTTCCAAAGTGCTCACTTTATCGTGGGCAGCCTATAAAGACGTTTTTGAATACCTCGAAAATAATGACAAGAGCTAAAAGTCAAAATTTATTACAAAACATTTCTGTTTTCCGAATATTCAGTCAGAAGGTAAAATTAATAAGTTCAGTAAGTACTACACACCGAAAAAATTGTGAAACAAGAAAGATATTCCCATCGCTCTCGGGGCTATTTTCAGAATTAGTATCCCAACTTTCGAATCGTAGCTGTACGGTAGTTGTTTTGTAGTACAGGCTGTTCACGATAAAGTGAGCATTTGAAATCAACCTTAGAAAATTCCTTGCCCCTACCTGCATATATTTTAACGGGCCCAATGAGTGACGTGTGTCCAGTAAAGTTGGTAACGATGAAGGGGAAAGTAGTTCCATATGTTAACGCCGAACAAAAAAATGTTAGGCAACAATTTGTGATAACTCAAATTATTTCTCTCGCTTTCTGTATTTTTTAATGCGTCGAAGTGTAAAAATGAGGGGATTATACAATTTTTTACTTGTCTAATAATTTCACAGTTTCACTTGACCGAGGCATGAATAAAGTGATCAGACCCATGGAACTGTTAATTTTACATATGGTTGGAAAACTACACAATGTGCACGCCAGTAGATCTTAAGCAGGGCTTATAAAAGTGCTCAGTTTACCGTGAACAGTTTTTAAATCTCTCTAATAGGCGAAGCTAGATTTTTAACGATTGTCTCTTACCTCGAGGATACTCTATCTAAACATATCTTTAAAATTTCCTTTTGCTATACTAAGTGTAGATATGTATTCATGCTGCTTTATTAACAAAACACATAGTTTCAAGAATAATCTCATTTTATTCAAGCTTTAGAGAGAAAGGAATGGTGCGAGGAGGGAAGGCGGATTCAAGCTCCTTTAGCCGCCCTTTCACCAGGATACACTCTTGACTGTAAAATCACTCGTCTCTCACCACGGCACATTAGTTTGGATGCTCTGCAGGGCAACTCCTGAGTTTTCGCAAGTGGGAAACGAGGCGGACGTTGCTGCTGTTCGGTGAGTTTTCTCGATGTATTACCAATTCCTCCAAGATTCATTCTGCTACCGCCCCGTCGCCATCTCCAACAGGCTTTAAGGGTTTAACCTTAAGGTGGTAGTATCCACTCCATCTTCGAATTTTCTTACAAATCTTCGTGATGAAAATGTATGACCAGGAATAAAAAATCAAAGCTAGACATGATATAGACGACTACTTAACGCATTTTGTTTTTTTTTTTAATTTGTAGGGTTTCAAATATACCTCTATTTTCCCACGTGGGACTGGAATTATTAAATAATTAGGTCATGTTTGATTGCTGTTACAGATGTGAAACTAATTATGTAAAAAAATAAAAGAGAATTTGGAAATAACTGTTAACATGTTCCCTATGTCTTCACTAGCTTGGTTTTTAAATATTGACTCCGAAAATTAAGTTAATGAGGAAAATACGTAAATCCACGATTGCAAGGATACTTACCCCTTAAAGTCCGTCGAAATATATATATATATATATATATATATATATATATATATATGGTGTTAACCTCCATCAGCCACCGCGGGTTTTCAGTTGACCAGGGATTCACATTCCTCAAGTTCTCGTTGCCATGGTCGGTAAACGTGGCTTCGTCGGCGAAAAGAACTCGCTGGAGAAATTGTCTATTGTCCCGCATTTTCAAACAAATAGCACGATAAAAAAATTTCACGCTCCTCGAATGGATCACGCTCATCTAGTTTCTGATGAAGTGACGCGTGGTACGGAGATGAAATCTGCACAGCTGTAGAATGCGAACAACACTTGTCTGGCTTGTTTTCGAGCCACTCGCACGTTCCGTTGTGCTCAGATGTGGGCTGTAGGCAACTGCCGCCAGAACGTTGTTCGCATGCTTTTTCCCTGTTGCTGGTCTGTGTATGTTTCTCTCCAGAGTATTGCAGCTCCCACCCATAGACTAAAGATGAGGTAGACAAATCCCGCTGGCTGCGCACAACCAATCTCTGTATCCCAACACTGAACTGCTTTTCTGCCAACACGTCCAGCGAAAATGGCGTGGTTTGGATTTTAGGTTAGAAAACTGATTTGTAAACAAATGCTTTGAGATGTATTTATACTTCCTCTAACCAATTTGTAATGCGGTTTGGTTATATTAAAACTGGTAAAAGTATTTTTTAAATATAATAGTGCTTGTCATTTAAAAATTAAGATATAAACAAACACGTTTATCACTGTTGAACATGTGACTTTGGCAGCTGTGTAGAATTGGGGTAGGTCAATGTTGGGTACATGCACAGAAGACGAATAAGCGGCCTACCTCATCTTTAGTCTACGTTTCCACCTTACCAATAGTTTCCTGGAAAGTCTCAGCACTTTCATTCGCTGCGGGCGCTGTCGCAAAGGATAGCTGTCATCGCATTTCGTCAGAAGCATATCAAGTTTTTCCTCGTTGGTGTACGACATTTCCTTTAGCTTCACCTGTACTCACAAATACAGTACAATGGCTGCATGAGTTCGACAACTGTGTAATTTACCGTTTCATATAACGTCAGTACATTTTGTTAGTTTTTTAAAAGAAGTGCGGCCACAATGTATCCCTCCGCCACAGTTGTTCTCTCGGTGAGGAAAACTATCTCTGTAAACAAACTACGTATCTAACGGCAGGCACTGGCAGACTAACAACTTCAGAACTTATGCTACTATAGATGGTTGTCATTCCCAACAGTTTTATTATTATTATGACCATATGTGACACTAGTTACGGGTCTGTTTGTTTTATTGGCGGAGTCGGGAGCTTATGTTTAACGTCTTTCGTGAGACGTGATTGTTTTGCGGTTTTTATGAGAGAGTGGCAACTGGAACTTACATTGTTCTGATGATGGAGTGGAAAATTTTGTTCGTACCGAAATAACATTCAATTTATTATAACTCTGAAGTTTTAACTTCATCGAAAGAACTAAATGCGATAAATGTGTCGCAGTTCATACCGACGCGCGCGAGAAATACTCCACATACAAAAATGGTTGAATTTTTATATAATGAACTACACTAGAAGGGCCACGTACATCTGAAAACCTCCCTCAAGAACAAAACGTAATAAATAAGTCACTGTTAATACCGATATGCAAAATGCACAATGTAAACAGTAAAAATAGTTACTGTCTCAATAAAATAAATTACGGTAAAACAAGGTCTTTTTATAAAGTCAAATACATTTCAATATTCTAACAACCATTTAAAAAAAACATTGTTTACAAAACACAGACGTACTGTTCACTTCCTAATCCCTAAACACATAGCGAGCTTTGTATGATTACTTCACTAAATCACTTTTGTCGGCCATTGCCACGATATAATTCATATGCTGACATTCATTTAACAAAACACGTGACCTATTTCTTGAAACCAACTAATTTAAACTTCACAACGTAAATACTATTTCACTCTCTCTTCGCGGTAGTCAAACAAAGTGTAAACTAATCGGATTTCCACCCCACCTACTACCGACGTACGTTTTGAGACGTACACACCAAACCGCAGTGCATATACCTAACGTCAGCGTCACGCCTGTCAATAAAGCTGATATTACGCGGTATCTGCTGCCGTACTTGGTCTTGTACAAGTTTCTGCAAGGCCTGGTGCACGAGCCGGTAAACCAGCCGCTATATGAGCCGCCATGGAAGATTCGCATTACACGACAGTAGTTTGTGTAATAGCATTTGGCACCCTCGGTGGATGCGGAGTGTGTGGTTTGTAGTAAATATGAACCCCATTCGTAGAACTGCTACCAGTTAGTAACTTGCGTAGGCCTATAAAAAAAACTAGCTAGTACGTCTTAATATTGCTAGTTGCCTTTACATCCATTCAATATTGCTTACTGGTTTAGATTCATTCATTTTCTTGAAAATGATGTGAAGTATCGAGTGTACGAGTGTAATTACAGGTTATAGATGTATCATTTTAAAATAATGTTTTCATAGTGTAGGGAGTGTTTTAAATTTTTAGGACGGTTTCAAACAGTAATTAGAAGTTGCCAAAGGCCAATATAATTTGTCTTTGCGAATTTTAAATCTATTTCGAAGAGTTTCCACTTCACGAATGTATAATCAAGATGGAGGCGTCCTTTTTCCGTTTCTTCATCAAGTCGTTTCAAGTAGTAGCCACGGGGAGCGCCCTACGCTCTGAAACTGCGACCTGGTTGGTCAGGAACGAAAGCCGGCGTGGAACCTGCCACGGAAAATAGGGCGTGTCCTAATGCCAAAAATGCTATGGATTATGTCCGCAGAAGACTGCAAATGCCTTGGCAGGTCCCAAGCTGGCCGATATAACGGTTGCTATGGCAGACCTTGCACAAGCTTTTACGGAATCTGTTATCGTGTAATATGGCCTTAAAGTTTTTTTTTTGTGTAATTTGGTTAACTGAGAGAGGTTTCGAAAAGTTGTATGTTGTTAAATCATTATAGTTTTCAAAATATAACACTCAAATTCAGACACAAGAGTGCTATAAGCAGGTTGAAAAATTTGAATTAGAGTCTAAGCGCGACATACTGCATCTGTGTTAAAAGCTACGAAAGGAACAAAAATAACTTTTCCTCTACAGTTTATGGTTTAAACTATTTATTAAATGAATGCTAACATTTTCGCTTGAATGAACAAAAATATATTTACGACAAGCCTGACCCCTATGTTAAACAAAATTCAGAGTGCCAATACTCGCTCACCTGTTTATAAATCGCCCTCATACTGAATCAAAAAAATGTGCACACCATACGGATTGCATTACATACAATTTGATTGGAAAGACATATCTAGGAGCAAAGCCTAGTATGCTGCAGAATTCGGGAAATTGAGACTTTTGAGTGTTATATTTTGAAAACTATAATGATTTGATAACTTGTAACTGCATTAAGAGGGGCATTTTTCGAAAGCTCTTTCAGATAACCAAATAAAAAAAGAAAGAAATATGACGTTACGAAAGCATTGCGACGGCGGTGGATAGTAGCATAACAAGCTTCGTGTGTGCTTTGTTTCGTCAGAATTTAAAACGGCGACGATAGGGCAATCTGTTCAGAAAGGACACATCAACAGTTTGAAACACTGTTTTGCCCTTGAATTCCGGCGCAGTTCCATTCACGCCTCATTTCACCCTCGTTGACTCCCAAAACCTCGTCTTTAAGAGACCAATGTATTGAAACTTTTCTGTAAAATATTTGTTTACGCGTAAACGCGTATCTCAGTAAATAATAGTTCTGGCAATACGAATTTTTGCCAGAAAGTATTAAAAAACTATAGCCCATATCCCTATATTTTTACTTTTAAGTATCATATTAAGTATATAAACGGAGGAATAAATTCCTGAAAGTGGTAAAATATCGCATTTTTAAAGATTTCCTATGCAGTTAGGAAAAAGTACGATTACACGCACGTAGTTTGATCTGTGGACATTCGTCGCGTGTTATAAAGTTACACTATTACAGATTTAATTTACATTGTAAAGCATTCCGACGGAAACACTGCACGCCTTGCGCGTAGGAGCGATGAGGCGCTAGGCGTGCGTGTCAGTGTCGCCCGTATCGCTCCCTCGCTTCTTGACCTTTGCCGCGCGACTGCCACATAGTCCCCTTTAAAGAGCCGCCCAAATCTCTCAACTGAACCCGGTTAAGTTTGTCAACGTGACTCTCATCACGTGTTCCGTGCCACGAGCGCGCTGCATGGCGCCAGCGGCGGACGAGTCCGCGAGCCTCCGGGGCAAACTGCGGTTTTCCTCAGGTTCCGGCGGCAGGCGAGGTGCGTCACGCGAGGATGCGTCGCTCCTCCCTGCTGACGTCAGCGGTGACGTCAGCCGGAGTCAACGTGGGCGGCGCGGCGCAGCGGACGAGGGAACTCCCGGCCGGCCCACGCCCCGTTCGCGAGTGGGATCGTCCCTCTGGCTAAGGCAGGTAGACGTGCGCAACGATCATACAAGTACCACACACGTCACTGGAGGCAAAGCAGCGGAACGCTTTTTTTTTTGCCCGGGGCAAGTGTGCCAATGTCAAAATAAAAAATTGTGTTTACGGGTTGGCACTACTACTCGTTGAACAGTTTTCTGCATAACATTTCAATCGTCTAATTCCACCCATTTTTATAAAAATATGCTCGATATTCACATCTAAACTATGTAGAATTACGTCCTAAAATAAACGGCCACTGTGAGCTATCAAGTGTCAGTACACAACGCCAAACACTAACTAGCTAACACCATCGAGAATGCACGGCCGTACGAGAATGCAATGCTCACATCACCACCAACATCGTAAAAAGAAATGTTGATTTAAATAAATATTTCTAGTTCAGTCGCTACAATTGAATAATATAACTAGATTTTTATTTTCAATTACGTTGGAAAATATTCATAAAACGATAAGCAGTTTATTTACATTAGATCAAATAATTCAAATAATTTTCCGTTTTTATATCCCTGATATTGGACTGGGCTATTAAACAAAATTGAATCGACAATAAATCAAGCGTTCTGTTCACTACCTACCTAACTACCCAATGTTTATGGGCTGGATGTGCGTCGCATCGTACCGGCACTGCTGTGTGCTCAAGCCCCGCTGGGCGTGCCCTTCCCCTGAGCACACTGTCGACAAGAGTGCGCCATTTTACATCACTGGGACGCTACTCCCTCAGCGCGGGGGTAGATCGGCTCCTTGTGAGGAACCTTTGCCACCCAGTTGGTTCTCAATTAGATTGCGGAGGCGAGGAGAAGTTAACCCCCTCCCCCCTCCGCACCCGTCAAACATATTTTAAGCTGCAAAGCAACATTCTTGTAGACAAGAGTGCGTCACTATAGCCTCTGCTTTTACTATAGGCCATTCACAGTAAAGCGAGCACTTTTCAAAGCCCTATGATTTGAAATAATAGTCAGTAAATATGATTTATTTTATCCTTAGACCTTACTTCCGAGTGCGGTGAAATATACACAAACTGTGTTTATTACTTACATGGCAATGTTTATTTTAAAATGTGGTTAAATGATAAAATTAATGACTGATAGGAAAGAGTGGCTAGTGCCTCAAAAGTACTCACTTTATTGTGAACAACCTATATACTGATGCACTATTTATTTCATGGCGCGTCATATCCGCGAGCCTGGACTACGGTTACAACCAGCCCTGCTATCGGCCACTGTCTTCTGGAGGAGGTTTCTTACTACTAACTGATAGGGAAATGTTAACACATTTAATAAGTTCTGCAGTGCGAATATATGTCAGTTTTAAATGCATCATCGACAGAAGTGGAGGAGTTAAAAAATATGGCATGGCATGAGAGAGAAGTGGTCACCACACACAATGTTTTCTATTATTTGTCCCTCGGTTATACGTCCCTACTCCTCCCGCGCTATCTAAATTATATTCCAAGAATCGTCAGCGACGTCTTTCCTTTCTTGTGACGTTGCTCTAGCACGTAGGAACCTGGAGTGTCGTGTAAGTGTTTACGAAAACTAACCAAGCTAACCCGGTTACAGTAAAACTTTTCTCTCTGTCCGTTCGAAAACTCATCGATCAAAGGAGGCCGCGGTGGTGTAGTAGTTAGACTACTCGCCTCCCACCTAGGCGAACCGGGCTCGATTCCCGGCGGGGTCGCTCCCGCATTCTCGCATGTGGGAATCGTGCCGGACGATGCCGCTGGTCGACGGGCCTTCTCGGGGCTCTCCCGCTTCCTCCGCCCCTGCGCTCCGGCGTTACTCCACACTCACCTCATTTCACCCTCATCGGCTCTCAAGACGTTGATGTTAAGAGCCGCCCAAATCTCTTCACTCCATCTACTCGATTAACTCTGCGCTAACTCTGCTCCACCAGTGTAAACAGGCTGTAGCAGGCTTCATATATGTAATGGTGCGAAATTATGCAAATATTGTATCAGAAAAAGTCAACTTTTCACAATATGGAAGAAAATATAGTAAACATTTTTTTTTTTTAGAATTATACGCCCCAGGAAATGTGTTTTAATATATAGAAATCCTCCAGGTATGCATAATTGAACTCAACCAGTGTCATACAGCGCCAGGCAGATACATTTTATATTAATGTAGTAGAAATAAAAAGGGAAGTTAAGCGTAAGGGCGTGGGGCGTCGTAGCGCCGGAGATGTTCATACTCTGTCATTCCGGTCACCCGGCGGCCATACTGTATGTCAGTAACCTTGACCCAAAAACCCAATAAATGTATAAAAATCCAAAGAATGTCCTACAATTCATTAAAAAAAAAAGCAAACAAAATTATCGTTAGCAATAGCTATTTGAAAAAAATATTAAAATGGTTATTTAAAAATGTATTAAAATATTATTAAAAAAAAAGAATTCAAATTACATTCCCGGAGGTCCCCCCGCACGACATCCATCAGACGACTGACCCCCACCAATGATTTTCATTCGTTAATTAATCGGTTCCCCTCAGTAGTGTGATTTGGTATGTCCGAGTGCATATGGCATCTGGCAGAGGACCAGAGGACTAGCCACCGTCTTGGATCCGCAATATTGGATGACCTAGACCTTTTGCCCACTTTTACGTTAAATTTTTCCGTTTTCCCCTCAAAAACACTAAACAATCCTAGACTTTCCCTCGAAATTTTCCGAATTTTCATCCGAACCTGCAAAATTTACCACAAAAAATCTTCTTTGCACAATGTGGCTGACATTTACACAATGCGGCTAGATGCGTCTGGAATTGTGCAAAACCCAGCCACATTGTGCAAAACTTAAAAGCAAATTATACTAAAATATCGCCCATATTAAATCCCCATCGGCCATTTTCGATTCTCGGGGAGTGGGGAGTCGAAGCCCTAGAGTCATCTTCCATCTTCGATTGTGTCACCGGCGTCATTTTGAACGAAGTCATATTCGTTTCCCCTCATACTCTGTCATTCCATGTCAACACCTTCTGCATTGTTTCTAGACCTTTCGAGGTATTACTACATGTCCTATCACTCCATGTCGATGTCATCCATCTAGTTTCGAGACCTTTATATTTATTACTCCATGATCTATCATTCTTCGTAACCTACCTCATCCTTCTGGTCGTGTGTATGTATCTGAACCACACAAACTTATAAGCATAGTTTGTTAACATACCCAAACTATTTAGGTTATAACCACAGTGTTCATATCGGATACAACATTCCTGACTTCGATCGAGGCGATATGGTCCCTTATGACTTAAGCCTTCCTATATAGCATAGTTGGCTGCCATTTTCCATTTACTGAAGTTACAGCCATCAAATTCACATGGCAAGCATCAGCAGAAAGAGCATGTATGTTCTGGCTCACTAAGCGAGTGAGGTGTGAATGGGGGGTCGAGTGTAGTGCCATAAGATTAATATTTTTTTGTGTAAACCCACTACTATTCTATAAAAAAAATATGATTGTTCATAAATGATATTTGGATTATCATATAGTAAAAAAACCATCTTGAATGAGAGTACATATACAGTTGGTTTTTTTCTATATATATATATATAATTAAAAACTTCATTCTAACTAATGTGCCGGTGGCTCAATGGACTAAAGCGCCATTTTTTCAACCCAAGGGTGGTTGGATCGAACCCACATGCCTTCATAGCTTTTTATACTGTATTAACCCATAACACGTCTGCATATAGCATGTATAACATCGCCTCAGCCTCCAGTTGACATCAGCGCTCCTAGCAGCAGATGACATCAAACGATACTAGCATTGCCTAGTAGCTGTTTATTACATCAAGAGACATCAGCGCTTCTGATGGTCAACTCTACAACTAAGATGGCAGCCAATGGCTATAGCAGTGCTGCTTAGCTGTCAAGTTTGGAACTGAACACAGTCTACCGTGCTGGGAAGGATTGGTCGGCAGTGAGAGGGGGTTGGGGAGGGGGGCCAATTACAGGACAGCAGAGGGGATGTGTGGGGTTGTTAACCATGTGATGAGGTGAAGAGAGCCTTGAATCTTGCAGCAGGGACCCAATTAATTCCAGTAGTAAAACACAACACAGCTCTGGTCGTGAAGGGGGTGGGGGTGTAAGGATGTGAAGGGGTGGAGCAGCTGAAGCTAAGTTAGGCGGAGGAGGAGGGTAGGAGGAGAAGAGATGAAGGAGAAGGAGGAAGCAGATGATGATGATGAGGAGCGATTGCGGTTCTAGGTGTGGATCAATCACAGAACAGGATTAGCATCGAAATCGCAGTTCTGATTGCGGTGCTGACTGCCGTGCTGATTGCGGTGCTAGGTTAATTTTATGGCTCTATGCCCGGCCCCCCATCCACACCTCACTCGCCTAGTGAGCCAGAACTTACATGCTCTCTCTACTGGCATCGCTCCTAACTTCGATCAGGGTATGTGGTCTATTATGCCTTAAGGTTTTTTATAAGCATAGTTGGCTACCATTTTCCATCAATTTAAGTTATAGTTATCAACTTCATGCCACAGGCATTACTTCAATCTGTGATTAATGTGATTTGGCCTGTTATGCATTAAGCATTCTTATAAGCATAGTCGACCAACATTTTCCTCCTGTTCATGTTATTTTGATCAAATTCACATCACAGGCATCAGCACTTCTGACTTCGATCAAAGTGCCATGAAAATTTAAGCCTTAAGTCCTATTATACACACAGGTGACTACAACTCAATAGATATTGAAGCTATATCTGCCAAATTCATAACACAGGTTTCACTCATGATTTCGATGTTCAATTATGCCTTAAGCCTTTTTATAAGCATAATTGACAGACAGTTTCCACCCATTCAAGTTATAGTCATCAAAATTCACTTCAAATGTATCACTCCTGACTTCGATTGTGGTGATATGACAACTAAACCTTAAGCCTTATTATAAGCATAATTTACAACTCAATAGTCATTGAAGCTATACCTGCCAAATTCATATCATAGGCATCGCTCCTAGCTTCGATTCGGGTGGTGTGGTCCATTATGCCTTAAGCTTTTCATAAGCATAGTTGGCCACCATTTTCCATCCATTTAAGTTATAGTTGTTAAATTCATATCATAGGGATTGATTCTAGCTCTGATAAATGTGATATGGTCTGCTATGCCTTAAGCCTTCTTATAAGCATAGTTAACGACCATTCAAGATTAATTGAAGCCATATCCACCAAGTTCATATTACAGGTATCGCTCATGGCTTCGACCAAGTTGTTATGGTCAATTATGCCTTAGGTATTATTGGGGACTGAAGCCAGGTGCACGCCCCTAGTCTTCAGCTCCGTCGTACACGAAGCCAAGAGCTTATGATTTATTTATGTTATTTTAGAATTTTTCTAAAATAATTGCGACTTTTTTTTTGTTTTAAGCAATATATGTCATCCTAGATGGTTGACAAAGGTCAAGGCCAAGGTCGTAAGTCGGTCTAGGTCTAAGTCACACTACGTCATCGAAAATGTTGATTATGGTGACATGGTTCCAGCTATTGCGAGTGGGGTTAATGGGTTTTCTCAGAGTGTTCCCATGTTTTTTTATTTACAAAACGAAAAGGAATAATTTTTTAACTACTGATACCATGTGACAATGGATTACTCATTGGCTAGTTGGTTAGTACTTTTTGGACATTTTTCGATAAAGTGAGAATTGTGGCCGCTACGTGCCACGGAAAAATTAAATTTTAAATTGTTTCGTCAAATGTTTCCGAAACCAATTAATATTAAGAAACAAAATTTCGAACAGTGTTACAGGAAAAGGAGACCTTCAACTTGTTATGAGTGCGGTTGTTATATTATTCCCCCATCGCTACGTACTTGAGGTTCATAACCCTGTTTTGGCCGCTACTTTCTAAACACTGAATGTAATGCACGTTTAAATAGGGCATGTTAATGATAATGTGAAAAGCAACACAAGATGTCGTCAGGTCGGGACTCGCTAAGGCTAACCGTTTTCGCAATATCAGCATTGAAGTCGAGAAAATGTTTGCCGTTTGGGACGGCTTACCTTCGCTGCGACGGGGGTGTGTTTGACAAGCTCCACGCCTCACGTCCGCTGTGCGGGCCTGCTGGTCTGCAAGTATGGGCGCCGCAGGGCCGTTGCGCCCCGTGAATATTTGGGCTGTCTTCCCCTCCGTTGTACGTCAACTTGACCACGTGACGCCAACCAGCTAGTCACGTACCACCAGGGTGCCCTTCCAAGACTTCCAGATATCGACGGAGTGAAGATCATTTTGTATTGTTGTTCTCGATGGTTTTAAATAAAATATAAATACAGGTGTCTCGCCCAGGTTCGGGGAGACAGCACAGGGGATTCACTTGGGCAGGAACTGCTGTTCAGCCAACATTTAAAAAATGAGTGGGGGGAGGGGGGTGGGCTTGCTGCCATTTTAAGTTAAGTAAATAATTGTAAAGCCATATTATATGTATATATATAATGTAAATTTTGGCAAAGGCATATTTTATATATTATGTAAATCTTTAGGGAAATAACTATTTTTATACTAAATGTAATCCGTGGGAAATTGTATTTGTATGTAAAGTTTATTTATTGTGATATTGTGGGGAAAAACTATGTAAATGATTTGAATTTATAATATAAAAGTAAGGCAACATATATTTCCAATCTTTTCAATGGAACCAACCCAATTCCTTTTTTTGACATCATTGGGGAGCTCTCAGCTGTTTTCCAACTTAAAACATCTACATTCAGGAAGCAGTTCAGACGAAGACTTCGTCCTGTGTGTGTTTGAAAACACCGTCACAAATTTGAAATTCGATTTTCCGTGGCACGTAGCCACCACATTTCTCGCTGTATCGCGAAATGGCCAAACACATTCCTGCTTTGTTTCTCGTAAGGAATCTCCTTCTGAAATTAACTCACTCCGTCCCGACTCATCCTGTATATTAGCCATGTTGCGAAAAAGTGACAAAAAACGATACTTTGTCAGAAATACTTATTTAAATTAAATATATATTACGTAAGTTATTTCGTTGACTAAAATATTTGAACTTATTTACTTACAGGGAAAATACTGTTTAGTATTGACCCAAAAAGCTACTATAAACTTATTCTAATACTGAAACAGTGCAAACAAATATCGTGCGTGGTCAGCGAGTATACAACCTCGTGCTGTTTCGTCCTCTCTTTCACGAACTGAAACGACCAGAGACTTCTCTGACGTCGTAATGACGTGTTCGCGAGAGCGTCAGCATAAGAGAGCGTTCCCTGGGCCAATTGAGACACGGCCTGAATAAGTAACCCAACCATGGCGAGACATTCCGTGAAGTGGCCACATCAATAAATTAACCGAGAGCACATTGAACTAGACAAATAAGAGGCTGGTATATGCTGTTCACCGTGAAATGAGCCCTTTCGAAAGCCCAGCTAAAGATCTACTTTGTATGCACCTTGCGTATTCTTCCGCCGTATGTAAAATTAACATTGCATAGACCTAATCACTTTATTCATGCGTCAATCAAGAAATATTTTAAATTTATAAAAATAAATAAATATTTCACAAATCTGTACTTTTTTATACTTCGACATTAAAAAAATTTGACGTTAAGATATGGAACAATTTTCCAGCCATCGTTACCAACTTTACTGGGAGTATGTCACCAAGTGCGCCCATTATAATGTATGGAGGCAGGAGCAGTGACTTTTTCTAAGGTTGATTTCAAAAGTGCTCACTTTATCGTGAATAGCATATACCAGAAGCGTTATGTGGTAGGTCTTAACGTCTCGTCGACAGCGAGGTCATTAGAGACGGAGCATGTTGCTCTGTTAAGCAGGAACGAGTAAGAATCGGCCATGGCCTGTCCTAAGGAACTATCCTAGCATTCGCTTGGTGCAGTATTGCCAACCGTTCCGATTCTTTGGTCGATCTACCGAATCCAATCTATATCAACCGAAATACCGAAATGATTTAATTTCTACCGAATTTTTATAATTCAGTTGAATAACAATAAGTCGCAAACACTCAGCAAAGAAGCACCGGGTAAGTTACAAATCAAGGCGTAGTACGATAAGAATATCGCAAGCGGCCACCTTATAGTTTTCTTTTAGCCGTGTTTTGATTTATAGAGTTGCTTTCGTACGTAGTAAACAACTATGGAAATTATCGGCGACAACAGCGGCAGCAGTTAACGAACTACAAAACACTTTCCAATGTTTTAAAATTAAAATAAAATAAATGGCGTAAG
This sequence comes from Dryococelus australis, assembly GCA_029891345.1. Classification (NCBI taxonomy): domain Eukaryota; kingdom Metazoa; phylum Arthropoda; class Insecta; order Phasmatodea; family Phasmatidae; genus Dryococelus; species Dryococelus australis. The sequence continues at coordinate 57,332,226 of CM056999.1, forward strand.
GGCGAACAGCCATCGACGAACTTGCGCACGTGTTTTGATGAGAAAAAGTGCACATAGGCTGGTGTTAAGCGTAAATTAAATTACAAATAACAAGTAAAAACATTTCAAACTTTCAAAGCATTAAGTGAATACTCATTTCGTACGTTTGCGTAACCAATTACGTTATAAAAATAATATATAATCAATCGTCGTCATATCGCTCTCCTCTCTCTCTCTCTCTCTCTCTCTCTCTCTATATATATATATATATATATATATATATATATATATATATATATATATACATAGAAAGAGAGAGAAGAGCGATATGACGACGATTGATTATATATTATTTTTATAACGTAATTGGTTACGCAAACGTACGAAATGATATATATATATACATATATAAGCGTTTGGATGCATTAGCTACCGAAATCTACCGATTTTCTCAGAAAAGCCTACCGATTTCTTTTTCAACAGGATTGGCATCACTGGCTTGTTGGAGTGATTTTTGAAAAAACCATGGAAAACTGAAGTCGGAATGACTGGACCGTAAGTCGAACCTACGTTCTCCTGAATGCGAATCCAGTTTAGTTAGTACTGCGCCACGTCGTTCGGCAAAGGTAAGCGCGGAGGACGTGTGTGGCAATGGACGAGTTGCTCATCCCGGCTGACGTCATAGCTCCATCTCGACGCTGCCACACGCCCCTTGCTTGTGGGGACGGACGCCGGAACCGCAGATATGGCGGAGACAAACTGTACTGGATATAAAGTCTGTTTACGATAAAATGAGCACCTACCTGCATATAATTTAACGGGAACCCTGAGTGACATGCACCAAGTTGAGTTGGTAAAGATGGTTGAGAAAGTAGTTCCGTATCTTAACGTCGAATGAAAAGTGTAAAAAGTGACAGGTAACCATTTCTGTTAACACAAATTATTTCTTTCAATTGCTGTTTATTTTAATGCATCGAAGTGTAAAAATGAACAGATTTGTAAAATATTTACTTTTCTAATAATTTCACAGTTTCACTTGACCGACAAAAGTTTTGCAAATAAATAGAGACATCTAACACTAATACAGTGTTAACCTACCCTGATTTGCAAGAGCAGTATATGAATCTGTTTTCTATAATGTAGCGTCACATGGTTTAACGTTGAAGAAAATTGTACAGAGCCCAATCATTCTGTTGGCGTGTATAGCATTACGCTTTCGCAGCGTTCCATTTTATACTTCAGCTGCCCACACATTTTTACGTATGAAAAAACAAACTGTGACAGTAGTATAAAATAGTTGGTTCTGGGCCACCTGGCTGCTGGCTGTGGACCCCGTGGACCCAATTAGTATATTCCTTGGTTGCAAGCTGAGGACCCCAAGAGTGAGACTTTCCCTTCTTTCCCTTTATCTCGTCCAAAATGGTCGACTTCGCGAACAAAAACGTAATTTTTTCCCTTTTTTCCCCTTAAAATTTCCCAAATTTCCCTCCCGCCGCCAGTGGCCATCTTGGAAACCAGTGTCAGAAAGTGCATTTGCTCAATTTCGCTCATTGTGGCGGAGGTTTGTTCAATGTGGCTGAATCGGTCGGAGCTACTATCAAATTCGGAGATTCTCAAATTGCTATCATTTCTGGCAGCCATCTTGGTATCGACGAACTATGTCTACCCAGGACAATTGGTGACCAGCTGAGGATATCGACCATTTTGGCAACCAGTGCCTCGCCGGCAGTGGAGGTGGGGCATCAAGGTGTCGCGAATGATCAATTTCAGATCTCATGGAACACTGCCACCTCCTTAAGTCTGTATGTGTGCAAAACATTTGTAATCATAGGTGGCTGTAATTTCCAAACCGTTTAAGTTATAGTTGTCAAATTCATAACATAAACATCAACCACGACTAGGAGAAGGGCCACGGGGTCAAATATGCCCCATGTCAACTTATAAGCATAGGTAGCTGTGATTTACGAAGCATTTAAGCTATAGTTGTCAAATTCTTATCATAGACATCAACCATGACTAGGAAAAGGGTCGCAGAGTCAAGTATGACCTATGTCAACTTATAATTATAGGTGGCTGTAATTGAGAAACCATTTAAGTTATAGTTATCTAACTCATAACATAGACATCATCCACAACTGGGAGAAGGGACATGGGTTCAAGTATGTCATATGTAGGCATATAAGCATAGTTGGCTGTAATATCCAAATCATTCACGTGATAGTTGCCAAATTCATAACATATACATCATCCACGACTAGGAGAGGGGTCGCAGGGTCAAGTATGCCCCATGTCAGTGTAAAAGCATGGTTGGGGCTTATTTTCGAACCATTTGAGTTACAGTTGGGAATTCTTAACATAGACATTCGCTGCGACTAGAATAAGGGTCGCAGGAATAAGTATGCCCTATGCCAACTTATAAGCATAGATGGCTGCAATTTCCAAACTGCTTGAGTTATAGTTGCCAAATTCATAACATGGACATCAACCACGACAGAATAGATGGCTGTAAATTACAAAGCATTTGAGATACAACTACCAAAAACCATAATACATGCATAACACCCTCACAACATGAAGGAATGTGCAGAGATATGACGCCCTGCATGTCTCCCTGTCCTTACTCATCTTTGTCTCCTGTTCCTCAGTGCCACAGTGTGGCCACACACACACTTCTTCGTGCACCCCCCCCCCCCCTGCACCACGACCAGCGACCCTCAACACATCCTTGTTCTCTCCCTATCCCTTGTCTTCCCCCACTCTGCCTGCCTACCTCACCCCTGACCATACATCCTTGCGTGCTCGCCACTACCTCGTCAGCAACTCGCTGCATGCCGACTCCCAAGCACTCGTGTAACAGAGAGAGCAGACACTCATTCTGACCCTCGCGCTCGGGATTACCATCTGCATCTGATCAAGTACACCCTATGTCAACGTCCCTGTGTTCCTTGCATGTCGACAGGTGAGCCAGAATATCCTATTTGGTATACAAGTACACTGCCTCCTCCAGAAGCCTGTTATACATTATAAATACACATTCTACTCAACTACCATGCCACTGTAGTCCATATTGTGTCTGACCGATGTCCTCGGCATCCGATTGCGATGAAGGCCACATCACCACTGATCATACACAAGGGTCCACACGACGAAATGACCCCACCACCAGGCAACCATCTTGACTGCACAATGCATAATTGGCTGTAAGACCCAAACTACATAAGATATAGATGCCAAGTGCATAACATAGACATCACCAAGGTTTGTTTTCCTTACTAGCATGCTACTACTATAAGTCGTCCTAGGCGACCGCCATCTTGCAGCCCCACTGACCGCCAAACATACATGGACCTTCAATGTGTTACTTCTAGACAGTCAGTCAGTACTACCAGCCGTGCATTTGTGAGCCATGTACCGAAACATCGATGTATGTATATAATGAGATATCACTCGCAATGAATATATAGTCATTACTAGACAGCCGAGTCCCGACACATACAACAATACATGCTAGAACGATAAGCTTCCTATTACGAAACAAATTATCTCCTACCTAATTGGTGTAGCAGTGAATACTCGTAGGTTACAAGCATATCTCACCGTCGTCTTTGTCGTCGATGTGACCTCACTGGAAGTGGAGACCGCAATGACCAGTCCTGCCTTTCCATGCATGATAGATAGCGACCAAGTACTACTTCCCCACCACATCTCCCTTGTCATTGTACTTACTGGTATACTATTGAAAGTAACCAATGAATGTATCCTGAACCATCCTTGAGGTATCACAGGTTCGATTCCTGTAAAAATATAGCACTCTATGTGATTTCTCACATCATCTGCTAGAGTGCACAAAAGTAAAAAACTACCTACCAACCTGTAAGGGTGTATTGCACAAGTGTAGGACATTCGACAAAAGTCATGTAATCCTTTTACTGATACAAATTGTCAGGTTGGTCGAGTGGCCTAAGGCACCTGATAAGCTCTGGTTCCAGTAAAAGGGAGCATGGGTTTGAATCCCTGCACCCAACATATTTAATTTATTTTTGTTTATGTACCCTACTCAAATAAATATGGTACTGTAGGCTTGATTCCTGTTGGAGTATATGCAGACATTCGTCAGTCCCACTGCCTATGAAGAGACTATCACAACAGTCATACTCTGTCTCCGACCTGCACTCATGTACCGAAACAATTAATAATAATAACATGGATGGTTCAGGGAGGGGTCACCTGAGACACAAACCAAGTAAGGAGGTATCGCAATACACACACATGTTAAACTATCTATGTGCCCTACTTTTAGACGATGCAGAGCACAGGTTTTACAATAATGGGTGTAGCTGTTTCGGAAGACCTGCATGCATGGCACAAGCACAAATCATCATCATGAACTCGCTGGAAGCAATGACCGACCTGCCTTTCTGTACACAATACATTACCGATTACATGTTCGCCAGCCGATAATTGCTCATTGGAGGGAAGCAAGGACCCACTGCCATTCATGCATGTTTGATACCGACCAAGTACTACATATCTACCACCTCCCCATGTCAATGTACTTACTGGTATACTGTTGAAAGGAAACAATGCATGTACCCTGAACCAACCTCGAGGTATCGCAAGTTCGATTCTCATATAGAGTGTTAGTACAAGTCGAGATAAAAGCAGTCATGTCTACAACAGTGTTAGCAATTACAGACAGTAAGTACCCGACCTGGACACATGTACAAAGCACATCATACAGACACACAACCCACAAACTGCTAATACCATGCAGAGTAGAGATTTATTTATCCCCCAACTGGTGTAGTAGTGAATACCCATAGACCGTGAGAGGCATCTCGTCGTCGACTTGACCCCACTGCAAGGAGAGACCACAATGACAGTCCGCCTCTCAGTGCACAGTAGATACAGACCAAGTTCTGCATCACCACCACCACCTCTCCTTGTCAATGTGCTTATCAGTATACTATTGAAAGGAAAAAATGCATATACTCTGAACCATCCTTGAGGTTCGATTCCTGTAGAGAGTGATAATACAAGAAATCATAAAAGCTATCATTGTATATAGGTTCATCGAAAGTGGGAGCAAGGGGCCCACTGATAAAACGTCAACACAAAGAGAGTAACTGCCATTGTCTACAACATTGGTCATAAATAAAGACAATCCCCAACCTGCACTCGCATACCAAGCTCATCACACACAATTAAAGATAGTCAAATGCATTGCTCTGTGTGCATTCTCCAGAAGTCCGCTAGAGTGCACCAAACAAATATTATCTACCAACCCACACAAGCAAAGGCTATACAAAACCATACAACATTGTCATTCGACAACAAGACATGTAAATCAATCACTAATATAAATTGTCAGGTTGGCCAAGCAGCTTGGCACCTGAATTAAGCACTGGTTCCAGTAAAAAGGAGCGTGGGTTCAAATCCCTGCACCTGACACTTTTTATTTCTGTACCCTACTTGAATAAATAAGGTATCACAGGTTCGATTCCTGTTGAGAGTGCATGCTGATGAAACACCTGCAGACAATCGTTAGTCATCGGACCTATTGTCCTTGAAGGTGGAGGGTGTGCTTGAAAATTATCCCAACTACTGAGAGAGTGCCATTGGGTATGACAACACGTGAAACTTCGATGATCGATCAACACCAACAATAAGAGCAGCAACTATGTGGTAAAGAATGCAATTACTGCGACAAGGTCTTCAGTAAAAAGTTGCAATGCACGTCGTCATGAACAGAGCGAGTGTACAAAGGCAACCACCTCTCGATTACTACTATTAACATTTGATATGTGTGGCACAGCATTCGGTAGATGAGATGCTCTCCAACATCACACTGGTACATGTAAAGGTAATGCACCTTTGCTTGGCTCCAGTCAACATGCATTGTCACATGACAAGGGTAACCTTCCTGCTGATTCGACATGTAAACTAACATTTGTTCCTGCACCCATAACATTATGTGGGCCCGCATGGTGTTCCAAATCAGTTTGCGAAGTGGTGTAGAGCATGAACCAGACAGACCACCAGGAGGTGTAAATATTAGACCTGCACTGCTAACATGTGAAGTGTAAACTGAAGATGCTACCTACCCAGGAGCAATATGATAGTTTTAGTATGGGGTTTGCTAGCTCAGTTGTCATCTAGACTTCGACGAGTGAACATCGGCTGTGGAGAACATGTTCTTATACATCGATGGAAAAGGAAAGTTATTCATGTCGCTACTGTAAAAAGTTATTTTCTTACAAAAATTTTTACATGCATCATAAAGTTGGGTGTTATCAGAATGTGGGTCGTATCATATTCGGATGTAAAAAATGCAAATCCCAATTTGGTCGTCGAAGTAACTTGAAAAGACATAATGTATTATGTAAGGTCTGCGCTGTTCCACCACCTGACAAGCAATATCAGAACGCAGGTCGTATTATGTTCAGGTGTGAAAAGTGTAAATATTAATTTAGTCGGCGGGAGGGAAATTCAGGAAATTTTGAGAGGGAAAAAGGGGAAAAATGACGGTTTTGTACTGGAAATTCTCGCTCTTGGGGTCCTCAATTCGCAGCCAGGTAGTATGCTAATTGAGTCCACAGACAGCAACCAGGTGGCCCAGAACCAACTATTTTATACTACTTGTGACATTTTCTACTTACCGCTTACTTGCCTTTACAACCCACATCCCAGTCCAACAGAAGGGCCGCGGTAGTTTAGTGATCAGACTACTCGCGTACCACCAAGACGAGCTAGATTCGATTCCCGGCTGGGTCGCGCCCGGATTTTCGCTTGTGGGAATCGTGCAGGATGGTTTTTCTCGGAGATCTCCCGTTTCCCCTCCCCTTCATTCCGGCGCTGCTCCACACTCACCACAGTCACCCTCATCGGCTCTTAACACCTTGCTGTTAAGAGCCGCCCAGATCTCTTCACTCACTCTAGCAGCAATTACTGGAAGCCATTGTTCCACGCCTCCCGCAACTGGTCAATAGCCATGGTATTGCATGATTGTGTGTTGATAGGAGAACCCCAGATTGATGGAAACATTCCTAGTTGGTATGGAATGAATAGTTAACTGAACTTGTTTTTGAGGAGGGTTGATGTTGTGCTTTTGAGAATCAGATTGACTTGAACTAATAATGTTTCTCGGGGAAGTCGAATGACCAGAAATGGCTACAGGATCCTTAAGAATCGAAAGGTTGTACGTAAAATAAAGCAGTGCTCCCAGGAAACCCCTTTCGGGTTTGGTTCTTGGAGGAGTGATGGAGAGGCATGGCCATGCTTCGACCGAGAAACATTGTCTCTCTAAGCCGGCGATAATGCCTTACAATCTTGCTGCGAATACATTTAGGGCCTACAATTATGGGTACAATACTTCGCGGCCGTTTATATCCGTGCGAGGACAAGAAAACGGTCCAACCTGTCGAACTGGCGTCAAATTAATTGTAAATGTAAAAATACCAGTGTCGTCAATAAGATTTTCACTGGTAGTGAGACTTATTTTAAAATAGTTTTCATATGGTCCAATCTATCTTCGATGGAAACAGAGAATAATTGAAAAATTTAACATGTCTTCTCAACAACATCATGCATGTTACATCCATATACACACATCTTGGGTACTACACATGATTATTCTGTTTTATGCTTATTTTGCTCTAGAATTATACACATAGACCCTACATGTTCTGTATATATGTAGGTACGTATGTATATATACGCTTATACACAGGATAATTACTCGTTCAATATCAGTTCTTCCTGTAGATGAAAGGAATTTTGGCTTTGCTACTGTGACACTTTTATTCCAATTTTTTTTCTGGTGGAATCTTTCGGTGGTTGCTTTTTAATACTCTGTGCTTACAGAATACGACCGTCATAATCACACTAAAACCTGCAACTAGTTCCCTGTTTACAAACGTAAAAGAAGACAGCAGAGTAAAATGGAGATTTGAAAGTTTTATTTTCTCGATATACTTACTTTGAAAAATTCCCAGGGGAATACAACAGACAGGTATTCGAAGCCGCAGCAAAAATTATCTTAATAAATGTACAGTACCTTCGATAACAAGATACATAATGTGACAAGTGGTAGCTATTATTAACAGTTCCATTTGCCATAATGTTTTCGGATACCTGGTTTATTTTGGCATAGAAAGTTCATTTCTTCGAAAAGAGGTAACAGTTTTTTTTTTTTTTTTTTTTTTTTACTAAATCCGACGCAACAATCATTCTTCAAATAAAAACTCATTCGCTGCTTATTTTTAGCTATTTTATTTTAAATGTCAGTTTTGCTACATTTTTCTTAGTAAAAAAAAATTATTGCAAAATTTCGAATGTTATTCGGTACACGTAAATTCCGCAAAGAGAAATATTTTCTTGAAAAACGATAATATCTATTAATTTCGTAGAAATACTGAGAGGAAAAAATAGCCAATGGTAGCACCGAACCTTTTCTCCCATATCTGAAATACTTAAAAATTGCTGTTGAAGAACAGAATTACTTTCGGAACACATTACAATGGCTTCACTGCTGTCAGAAAACTTCGGAACTGGACTGGTGTATCAATGACTTTCTTGACGCGGGAACATTGAATGCCAATTTCACTGTTATGACAGTGTTGTTTTAATGCTGGGTCATATAACACGTAATGTACTTTTGTCAAACATTTTACTGAAGTATGTGACGCAATGAAAAAATATTTTTACCTCTAGGCAATAGGTCCTATTTAAGATGTCTCTGAAGTACACAACACCACCAAATTCCTTTAACTTGAAAAAGTAGCTCATTTGCATATATCTCGAATACTTTCTGTCAACATTTGACATGTTTCGTAAGTTTTATTCTTTGGGAAAATTTAGGCTGTAGAATTTCCGAGTAGACTTAGGTTAAATAAAAGGCTAACTTAACGTGATATATTTGCTCTGTCAAGTGAAAACCTGTTCTAAACGAGCTATTTTATCACAGCTTCTCTACTTGATATCTCCTTGAAGAAATGTAAGGGTGACATTTTTGTCATCACTTGCTGTGGGTATAAAGTTAACATTTACGAAAGAGGTTTTACAGTGTGCCACGTAATTTGCGTCACTATGTAGTGGGAGATTTGTCGTAGTGCTGCCCCTGTTCGACGGCAATGCAGTCATTCTCCATTTATACTCTAGGGACCGTGGGTTCGTTTAGTACGGAGAGCGCGAGAGTGAGCAGCTAGTGTACGTCGCCGTTCACTCTCTCCCCCGAGTTGCGGCAGCAGAGAGGGCTCTTATCTGTGAAGTCATGAGTGGCGAGAGAGTACTCTCTCAGCGAACTGGGACATGGCCTTACGCTTAAGTTTTCTGTCTTTTTTATTCGTGGGGCCTCCATATAACTTAGTAAATTAAGTTAGTTAAGTTAGTCTCACCTTGTCTAGATGCCGAGGGCTGATGTGAATATATATTGATTACGAAGGGTGGCCCAGTCTGGCGTCACGTCGAGAATAGCACAACGCTTGAGGTGCTAAGGTGATCTGTATCATTAGAACATCGCGAAACCATACAGCCAGGTTCTCGGTCTGGTAGAGGGTGTTCTTGCTATTTCCAATAACAAGGGGTTTAGGCAATATCATCCCGATTGCTGAAACCTTCTACCCACTGATTTGGCTGCAATCGTACGTGTGTTGGCGCGTTCAGGCAGGCTGCTGAATTAAGGCCTGCCCACACAATCGTAATATATCTTCCTGCAATAACACTATGAGATGTCTTCATCCCGGTGGGGAGCTCGGTACTGGAATTTCGAATTCACAATTCACAGGCAATTTTTTCTGGGTATCTTCTTTGTTCTCCTACATTTCTGGTAGCGGGAATGTAGAGTGGTTTAACGCCCTCTTCACTACGGTAGGAAAAGTGGTAGGAATTTTGATGGATGAATGACTGTGGTAAGAGAGAACTGTCGATGGTTTTGTTCTTGCGTTTCGGCGGGTGTGTTCCTTATTTCGGTGTTTAACTGACGGTAAGCGCCACCTGCATCCAAAACCTTGAACTCAAAAAATGCTGTAACCTGCCAATTGTCCCTCACACGAACACAGCAGACGTACTGCGGGCGTTTTGCCACCACCCAAGCCTGTCTTCCTATTGTCTCTAGCAACTAAGATATTTTAAATTCTTTTAATAAATAGGAGTTTAGTACTTCACAAAAGTAACTTGCTTTTTAATGTTAAATAATTTAAAACGTCTTTTAAAATATATGTAGTAACATGTTTAATACACAACGTACTCAAGGTCTACTTTTTCTCCAGGTATTTTCACATTAATAAGTCTCAGGTTCTTATTGATTACACTTAAGCATATCGTTATCCATATTTCTATACTCTCAGTTAGCCAATGATCTATTGTACAATTTTATCACTTAGCCTGTTCATTCATATTATACTATGATAACTTTCTGTGGGGAATTAAGTTAAAATTATGCAGTTTTCGTCAGTGTATTTTAGAATGTTGAAGAATGGTCTGTTGTATATGATATGTATAAAGAATCCTTTTATTTCTTTAAGAAAAAATTCTGGAAATGAAGAGTTTATATATAAATAAATAAATATATATATAACACAAAACCGTCTACGAAAATACATGGAAACATACATTTTAGATTCTACAACAAGTAACCATATTGAAGATGAAATATTATTATGAAAAGTCACCATCATAGACAATGTAAACGATTGGCTAGGATTTGCGTCGCAGGTCAGGTACAGATGCCAGTGACAGGACTTTGCCGGGAGGTGATATCACTTGGTTTTCCTGGTCGTGTTGCTACCAGGAAGCCAATAACCACACACACCAATGCCAGATGTCGTTTAGAGCGGTACAAACAACGTCGTAATTGGACTGTGGAGCAGTGACTTTAAGATTTGACTTTACGTTTGCTTTCCGACATGTTGTTTCTTATGGAGCTTGACAAAATGGAACTTTCAAAGGTAAAGTCAAGCATTCTTGACTTCACTATTTCGAAAAGTTGAAATTTAAAGTCAACGTCAAGTAGCCATTTTGTCGAGAATCTAACATAGGTTATGTGGAAATGTGTGTTATTTTACTGCAGTGCGTTATATTAAACAAAGCTTATTTTAAATCAAATAAATGGCAAACGAATATAATGTGAAGAGGAAATATGTGAACTCAATTTTTTAAAATAAAGTAAACAAGTGAGTTTTTGTTTTGAAATTAACTTTTAATATAAATGTTATGTCTATTAAAAAAATTGTACGTAAAATGCGTTCATGGATAATATGATAACGATTTCCATAACTAGACGTACATCTTTACGAAGTTCGCAGAAACGATGTTCAATCGTCTAAACTCTGACTTTACAATTGTATTGTGTATTGGAGATTTCGTCAAAGGAAAGGAAATGTAAAGTCAAATGTTAAAGTTTTCTATTGAGTAAGGGTCTTTATGCAGTGGAGGGTCTAATAATTTTTGCACACTACAGTTGCCTGGCTTGCTGTATTTCCCGGAGTGTGTTGTGTCTATAGGCTGTTCACGGTAAAGTGAACACTTTTTAGGCCCTCACAACAGGCATTAACCAATAATAAATATATCTTATTGCAGTCTCAGGCATTACATTTTGAGGGTGGGGAAATGTATACACTCGGTTTATTGGTCACATTGCAATGTTTACATTAAAAAGCAGCAGGAAGATGTAAATTGTATGACAGGAAAAATTTAGAAGGGCCTTAAAAAGTGCTCACTTTACCGTGAACAGCGAAAATTTTGTGGCGGTAATGATATTTCCTCAGTGTGGAAATGTCCTCTCAAGATTATTCGAACTTCATACATTCTTAGTACTGTACATGTATCTCTCGTAACGATCTAAACCTGTTTCTCTTAGTTTGGACTTCGGCCATTAGTTTAAATAGAAGGGTCGATGAACTCTTCTATGTACCAAGCCATTTCGGACAATAACGTGCTCCTCCACAATTTACTTTTTCCAGTATAGGGAGAAAAATTATTCTATTAATAAATAGAAGTAAATTAATTCGGCGTTGTTTGGAGATAAATGAGACTGCTTGGCTGGCACTCTCCAGGTCCCAACTTGAACACAACAGAACATCTTTGGGATGAGGGAGAGCGTCGCTAGCGTGCCATGTTTACTCGACGAAGATACAAACGTCAACTATTCACTATGCTGCAGAAATAATGAAAACAAAATTCCGCCAGCTGTGTACCATAACATAGTGACGTAAGGGTTATCGCTATAGAAATAATAAAGGGATGTCTGACATCCTATAATTACATGGCTGGCACCTTTGAAATCAACCGCGATTTACATTCCATTATTTATGGTAACTTGGTGTATTGATTCTCGAAAATATAATTTAAAAAATATCCAGAAGTCCCAAAAAGTGAGTGAATTAGAGAAGTAGGCCTATATGAGACTGAAAAAATTTGAATTGTGAACATTTTGGGGAAACTTCATGGGATTCTATGGTTTATAATTATATGGATGAAAGTGTTTTCACTCTCATCGCACCCCCGTTAAGCATTGTGGAACTTAAATGAATATGGTGAGAAAGTTTTGAGGTTGGGATCCCTTGCACTTATACGTCAGGCCTGTCTATTTGCCCTTGTTTCTTCAGTATCTAATGTGATGAAGGCAATTAGCATGTATTTATAACATACAGATATATATGTAAATGCTGTTCACTATAAAGTGAGCACTTTTGAAATCAACCTCAGAAAAAAGTCACTGCCCCTGCCTACATATATTTTAACGGGTGCACTGAGTGACATGCACCTAGTAAAGTTGGTAACGATAGAGAAAAAGTAGTTCCAAATCTTAACATCGAATAAAAATTGTTAGGAAACCATTTGTGATAACTTAAATTATTAATTTGGCTTTCTGTTTTTTTAATGCATCGAAAAGTATGTTGACGGTGTGACGTCCTGGAGTGACTGACCAGAGTTGTGGGTTGCAATGTGTTATATAGGTGTTGAGTTGAGTACAAGAGAGGGCTAAGTGTAATTTTTTTAATGTTTTTTTTTTTTTTTGGTTTGGTTTGTAGTGGGATATTGCTCGTAGATGGCAGATAGGTGATCTTTACGAATATATTTACCACACAACGATTTCTACGTATGAATAAATAACATGAGAGAGAGAGAGAGAGAGAGAGAGAGAGAGAGAGAGAGAGAGAGAGAGAGAAAGCAGTATAACTACCTGGTCTTATAAATAAACAAGCACAATTACATGAGTCTTAAATGTAATGTGAGTCTCGAGCTTAGAAGTATAATTTACACGTGAGAGAATTTTTACTACATGAATAACATCTGATGTCGACAAGTGCAAACTGATTAAACGAAATCCAGCTAGGCAGTATGAATAAATAACACATTACCATGTACAAATTACATGATTCAGCCTGATGAATGATATCTTATGGCAAAAAAAAGCTCTGAATATGATTTAAACCAGACTCGATAGCATAAGTCTATGGTGATAAGTAAAATATATAACGAACTACAAGAAAGTAATTACCTATAGAAAATCTTACCCCAAATTATATTAAAATAAGTCCGTTCTATGTATGAATGAGTAGCACTTACGTCAAACTGTGAATAGACGTGTCTAGCACGGCCGATAGACAACTGTGTTTAAATTATGGTAAAAACTCGTCAGTGAAAGGAAACTTTTTAAAAATGTTTATGAAATTTGCTGTACTTGTTAACACAAACAGTATTTTTAAACTGCTAGGAATTTTCATAGACTGAGCTCAGGAACATGATTTGACAATCTTATCACAATATTGACTTAACACACGAAAATGAAGGTAGGTCAGACTTTTGCAAATTTAAGGGAATATATATGGATATTATTTATATAACTTGCCATGAATTTTTTTATTTATTAAAATACTACTTTAAATCATTGTGTTGTATGTTGAAGAGGTGTAATTTGTGTGTATATAAAATAAACAATTTAAATTATTTGCTGGACTATGTTTGGTGCAGACGTAAAAATTGTAGCTGGAGAAACTTTCTTGTAGGCAAGGAGTGACAGAGGTCTTTACTACCTGCCTCTGTAAAGGTAATTGGGGCTCACTTTCAATATGTTCCCCTAGGATGTTACAAAAGTTGACCAGCAGCATGCCGTGTCTGCTACTCCAAACTTCAACTTGAATAGCTGGAGTGGACGAAGGTTTTAACCTGTTGGCTCATTCCTTTGCAAAACATCATTCATTCATTCATTCAGCTATATTTGATTTTATCCATATTTTTTTTTTGTAATTTCCCCTCAGCCCTTTAAAGTTAGCTTTTAATCAAGTTTTAATTTAAATGATTGTTAGTTTTTTTAAGTCAAGAAAATTACATCTTCTCTGTGAAAGCAAGCAAAAAGTTAATAAATTTGAATTTAAATACAAGTTATCAGCTTACCATTACTGATAGACACCCATTCATAATACTGCAACAAAATATTGTTTTCTCATCACTCATTATACATAAGATATTATTGAAAAAAATTAATGATATGAGGTATTAAAAATAAATAAAAATTCACAGACTATTCCTTTTTAATATTTTATTATATTTTTTCCCATAATGATCCTTAAACCTATGTATTTACAATTTCACTCAAAAATATTGCATTTACAACAAACATCTACACACATAGTAAAAGTCATCTTTCAATCGCAATTTTTATACAAATATATACAAAACAATTTTGCACACACTTTAAAACAATCATCTTATAACTAAATGACCAATTTCTTTTTACAAAAACAAGTAATTTGAACAAAAACAAGATATTTCATCAATTACATTTTAACAACAATAATCTTACAAACTAAAAGACAGTTCATCAATAAAATTTTATCTGTGACATTCTACAATTTAAACTTAGAAACAATTCATCATACTTTTTTACATCTTGAACCAAGCACTACAAATACTGTTACTGAAACTACTATTACTACTACAATACCATTACTACGACTGTTACAAAAGTGTCTGACATATTACTAGATAAAAAATACTTACGAAAAAATGATTACCAAAATATTTACAAATATAATACATCCTTGTGTTCTTTTCCTATCTATTTACAGTAACGATACTTTTGGGATGTATATTCGTAGATGCTTACTGTGGAACATTCTTTTAAGGTGTCACATCTGGTACTTTTATGAGACACTCACACACACCAAAGACAGAGTGTAACACACACTCACATGCACACAGTTTCCACTGTGAATTTAATTTTATTCTTTGACAAGGAGTAACGATATCGAAGTTAGATTTATTCTTTATACTATACTAGACAAACAGATGACAGCAGCATTGGATTTTAATACAACAGAAGTGATGAAATTAGTTCTATATATTTGTAGTTTGTGTAGTCAGCTGCTGTGATATTTGCAGTTGGTGTAGTCAGCTGTGATGATGATTGTACACAGCTGCGATGAGTGTGGAACAGGAGGTGCATGTGGTGGTGGCAGATGGAAGTCCTTGGTGGTGTGTGATGTTGGGAGGCCTATAAATTTATTGTGGTGTTGAAATTAATATATTGTGGAAAATAAAAATTATTGCTTAGGTAATCGATAGTGCCCCCAAGGTAAGGTTGATATTCAATCTCCCTCAATGTATCGCTTACCATCCATACCTGACAGCAATACCTTTGTTATGCATTCGGTATAGACTTGATGAGCAAACAAATGGAACTGATATTGGGTCCCTGTTACCCTTGTACAATTTTCGAGGCAATCTCGATAATCCTCATACCTGAGCTAGTGCTGCATGTTGGGTTTTACACCTTTTGCCTTACGAATACATTACTAATTCACAACAGGTAGTAAATTGGCTGCCAAAGTTTCCAGAGAGGCACTCGTGAATTGGAATGAATAAATAAATCTTAACTTGAAATATTGCGTCTTTCCATTGCAATCAGTCCCATTGCGAATCTGTTTTGTAATAAATTTGTATTTCTTTTAGGTCATTCCAATCACTTGAATTTTTCCAGGATTTCCAATTACAACATTTCCATCATGAAACATTCCATGACATTAAGCCAATGGCTTTATAAGAAAATGAACATCGTAATTCTGCAGGTTATGGAAAACAGCAACAAGTTGTCTTTTGGGCAGTCTGAAATTCAAGTTGCACTTATTATGTGCACAGTCTCTGATTTTGCCCATCAGAGGTCGTAGTTGACCACAATATCATCTGTGCTGATCTTTTCTTTACAAATGTGACAACTTTTCTGAGCTGCCAACCTAGCTTCATCAGCAGGGTTTTTTGGCTTCATTGGAACAATGATGTAAATTCCTGCAACCCACTTTGTAAGTTCAAATAATTTATCAAATAATTTGTACATGCAATCAGCATCCACAAACTCGAAATACTGAGATAAACTTGGATTGTATTAACAAACCAACAGAATGCTACAAGTATATGGAACTTGTTGGTTGATGGTAGTTGTATTACTTGTTTCATCATTAGGCAAGCAAGTGGACATGGGTTTCAGGCAACTTTCTATATTACAATAGGCAACGAAACCCAATCTCTGCTGTTTGCTGTAATCTTTAAATTTCAAGTACTTGTTCCCAGTGGGTAAAGTACTGCGAACAGCTTTTTGTCACTGGCAAAGGATACTGTGACTAGCGAGTTTTTCCTCACTAACAAAGTAATGGAGACAACACGTGAACAATTTTTTTTCTTCTTATTCACCTGACTACCAACCAGCTTTGACTTATTTGTAATGCATATGAAATGCAAATGAGAGGCATTTCCACTTGCGTGAATCGCCAAAATATTAACACAGTTTGTCATGGTGTACAGGATAAATACACATGGGTACTACAACCCGGCCCTTTTCGCAAGTTTCGTCATTTATATTGCTATCTTTGTCCACCACGCAGTAGACATTGATAGAAATAGTATTGTTCTCCTCGAACTTGCGAATATCCTCTATTACTACAAGTGTCAACAGACCTTCAGTATTCAAAACCTTGTGGGGATTTGGATATGAAGCAATTCTGCAAACATTTTGTGTGGCTGGAAACAAAGATGCTACAATGGCATGGGAACACATTCACCCTGGGCAGTCTACATCGACACAAGCTTTCCTATCAGCAATAAACTTGGGCAGTTTAGTGTGCGTAAAACCAACAGTGAACATCCAATCTTGACTCACATGTACATCCATGCATGTCAACATTTGCAGACTCCAGCCAGAACCACACACACTTAACTCCTAATGTCTGTTTCTGAGATAAGGAACAATGTCATCATTATAGATTAAACCCACATTGGTTTACTTAGAAAATAAAATCTCTGTAGCACATTCTTCTGCCATGAGGAATTTCAAGTACTTACCTGCTACAGAAACAGATAACCTAACTGGCTGGCGTGATGC
The DNA here is from genome assembly GCA_029891345.1 of Dryococelus australis. Taxonomy (NCBI): domain Eukaryota; kingdom Metazoa; phylum Arthropoda; class Insecta; order Phasmatodea; family Phasmatidae; genus Dryococelus; species Dryococelus australis. The sequence continues at coordinate 57,349,582 of CM056999.1, forward strand.
CATTAATAAGCTTAATAGAAATGAGAAAAATCTGTGTCAGACTCTAATTGATCATTATGTATCCACGCATCATTTAGTCTTCCTGCAAATACCGTAGCCAATAGCTGGTACATCAGGTCTGGCAAAGCTTCCACTGAGGCTTGAAAATCGGAAAAGCAATTATTTTCCAACTCCCTTGGCGAAATACCTCTAATCGACTCGAAAGTCGGTTGTGAAATGGCTGGAACACTCTCCAAATCACAATAGTCTTCTCAGTCTGATAGAAATAAGTCATCATGCAAAAGATCAACCTGCTCATGTTTGGGGGAAACAGACATGTTTTGACCTTTTGGTATTGAAAATCTCTCCGTAAGCGAATCCGTGCTCGAACCACTTAAGTAGACATTGTCCTCCAATAGATAAGATGTGTCTGCTTAGGCGAAGGGACACTGTCTCGACAACTTGTTTGTCTTTCCATCTGCAATTCCGAATCGGAATTACTTATGTAAAGATCTTCAAGCAATATGTCAATACTGGATTACTTATGCTTACCCATTTACACCTAACTAAAAACTTTTTTAAGTTTCCCCAATATAAAAGTGTTAACAACACTATAACACTATATCATGCCCACATTTACTCATCAACTATGAAAAGAAAAGGGCTAAAGATTAACTTATTTACCCAAACCACCCCATCACACACTCTTCAAAACATTTCTTTTGTTAGAAATACTCAAGGCTCATATATCCATCATTATACATTCTTCTTCAGTCAACTCATACTGAACAAGCTTGGGAGCTGAGATTATGCATCTACCCCTCATGCTTGGCATAAGCGGCATAGTTCTCCCTTGTTTTAGCCATTCCAAAGTTCATACCTCATACACACAAAATCCCTCCCTTAAGCATTTATATATAAATATGTAAAACTAACTAAAATTTACATGACTTCCCCTGCACCTACACACACTCATTCACACCTACCTGACGAAAATTTCTCACAGTACTTGGCAATACATTCGAGATGTTTTTTCACATACGTTTGCAAATATTTAAACAGTAAAAAGAGGCTTTAGGTATGCATAATTGACACAGACTTATTCCATATAGTGCAAGATGCTACTACTGGCAGTTCACCTCTCCTCTCAACTCTGCTAAATAAACTCAAAAGTACATTAAAAAATTTCATCTGGAATTAAATTTCATCAACTTTCCTTGTATCCACACACTCTCTCTCACCCAATTATAGCCAAAACCTATCCTTAAACATCTACCCTTAAACATCGTTAAAAGGCTTTAAACATCATTATCGGTAATTTGAATGCAGACCCTCGTGCACTAGCACTGTACAGAACTCCTCCAAAGAGACTGGCAACTGATAAATATAACAAAAAATACAGCTTCCACATACTAATTTGTATCGCATTACACATTATTTATTGACTTGAGTCACATTGCATATCCCGTATCTATCTGTAACATTTCAAGCGTACCTAACAAAGAAGCGTCTACCTGGAAAACATCGTAACTGTCTATCCAAAACAGGGCGTACAGAATGAAAAATAAGACTGTCTCCTAAATAAGTTTGTATGCACATGTGTGTGCGTGTATGAATCTTATACAGAGTGTAAATGAACTCCAAGGACAAACTTTGGCAGTTGTTTTCTCGTCCAAAAATTGGTTGAAAATGTATAAATACGTCCTACCTGGGGTTCCAGCCCTTCCATTTATACGGAAAGGGGTTGATATCCACACCCACTATTTTTATAACCTGCACATCGTCGTTCAATAATGCATTATCCAGAAACTCAGAGATTTATCTCTCATTCTGGCTGTGTTACTATTAATAATCGTATGCTTTAGCTTCACTTTAGGGTTGTTACACCCTTCCGGAATAGACTTATATTATAGGTCGCATGTATATTTATTTCTCTTTTGACGTGAATACGCCTTTAAATTCTCGACCATAGTGGGAGGCAATCCAGAAATTCCGATGATAAAATTAGGGGATACAGTTTGGCATTGCAGCTCCGAATCTATCATCTACATTCTAAATTTAATGACAACACTCGATTGCCAAAGGATCAAAGAATATGTTACATTGAGCGAGAACTGCGAAGCATCGCGCGTGGGTGGAAGGGGGGGGGGGGGTGGGGACACAATTTTGAGTTCGTTACGCCACGTCTCATAACTTACGCTTAGTATACCTTTTGACTTTAGGCTGTTCATGGTAAAGTGAGCACTTTTTAAAGCCCTCCCAACAGGTATTAACCCCTAATAAATATATCTTTTTGCAGCCTCAGACATTACATTTTGAGGTGGGGAAATGCACACACTGTGTTTATTTGTCACATTGCAATGTTTATGTTAAAACGCAGCAGGAAGGTGGAAATTGGACGGAAGGAAAAATTTATAAGGGCATTAAAAAGTGCTCACTTTACCGTGAATAACCTATAGGAGGAGCTACGATGCTCGTTTAAGTTTCAATCGACAGTTCTTGTCAAGGTCAATCGATTACGTGTATAAAAAACATTTGCGTGGAGTGGTTATGGTGGAATTTGTATGAGTTTAATGAAAAAAAAAATTAAGAAAACTTATAGATGGGAGCTGACTAGAAGGCAAGTCCGGGGAGAGGGGTGGTGGTTGGGGCCGTAAGGCCTGAGCCTCGCCAATGCGCTTGTCCACCGTAACGGCACTGCCACGCTACTAGCCACTACAAAAGCAGTGGGTCATTAGACGGCTTCGTGAACTGGGTTGTGTAATGTTGCTGCGCTGTCAGATCCACAAGCTGCCGATGTTACTGGAGCGTATGGCAAGTCGTTGAAGAGTGCAACACATGGAGCCCGTGCGGATGAAAGGTACAACTATTCACAGTGAGGCACGTAACATTATCAGCCATATAATTTAAAAAATGTGATGAAGAGGCACGTGATGGACGAGTAAAACATCCATTAAACCAAGCCAACCTGCGTGCATACAATTACGCAGGTATTTCTGTTCGTACGGTTAGTAGGATCCGCAAAGAAAGTACTATAGAGCAGTCGATACATCGTTCTCAATACCAGGTAAACATCGCTCGCGTCCCGAATATAGAAACGTTACTTGTGATGATTTTGATAAGAGGGTAATATGGGATTTAATTGAACACGTTGAGAACGTTGCACGAGCGACCGATATTGGAATTGACACTCGTCGTCGGCGACGGAGAATAAGAAAAATAATGTTTGTGTGTGTCATAATAAATAAACTGCCTAAAAGTTGAGGTAAAGAACAAATGAAGACCTACATAGTAAATGATTTCCAAGGATATTAACTGGAGCTAACATGTATATAGATTTTTTTTTTTTTTTTTAACTTTAGGAAAACAAAAGGACCATGTTTCACAATGCCTGAAGAGTCGTTCATGTACTAAAAAAAAATAATTTCGAGTTTTATATATATTCTTATTATAGGAAAGAGTATATTACTAAAAAAAAAAAATTACCATTTTATTAACTAAATAGCAAACAAATCCACTGTATTTCGTTCGCTTTTAGCACTTCGTTGCAAGCGTCCGTGCAGGATAACAAATGGCAGCAAGGTCTGTGTCGCTGGCGGCCGGCGATAGCACATCGCTCTATTGTGGAGGCGCAAAGAAACGCTCGTCGCTGGCCGCGAGCGTCCGACGAGATACGCCGCATCACGTCGCTCTATTGTGAATACAACTTAAGGCTCCTATGCACTGAAGCGTTTCCTGTGAAATCGTTGTTTGCGCCTAAACGCGTGTCTCGGTAAATAAATGCTCTAGAAATACGAAGTTTTGCCAGAAAGGATACAAAATTATTGTCTATCTTTTTACTTTTATCATATTAAGTGTATTAATGGAGAAGAAAAATCGTGAAAGTGGTTGAATATCGCATTTTTAAAGCCTGCGTATGAAGTTTCTTTAAGCGGTAAGAGAAAAGTACGATTATACGTAGGTAGTTTGATCTGTGTACGTTCATCGCGTGTGATAAAGCCCCACTGTTACAGATCTAGTTTACACAGTAAAGCATTAGGACGGAAACACTGCACGCCTTGCGCGTAGGAGCGAAGAGGCGCTAGGCGTGCGTGTCAGTGTCGCCCGTATAGCTCCCTCGCTTCTTGACATTGAACGACGATTCCTGAGATATCCTCAGCTACTGGATTTGGAATGTAGCAGGGGGGGGGGGGGGGGGGGTAGTGAACTAGGTGGGGTGAAAATCGAGCGCATGGCGTCCGTGGCCTCAGGTGTTGGGAAGTCTGCACGCTCCCAAACACGCCATAGGGAAACACGCTCTCCTGGCTCGCACAAGGTCGGCCGGCTGCCTCGCCGGTTTGTTTGTTGGCAGCGCGCCAACACATGCTTGTAATCACAGCAGACAGAGGCAGGCTGATGCGGAGAAAGTTGGAGAGAATCATTACGAGGAATCGCGCCACTGTAAACAATTCCTCGCCCCTGTAGGCCAGCTGCTTTAAGCGAAACGGCACTGCTGCATATCGTGAGATCACAACCTACAGATGTTGTTCGCGGCAAATTAATCTTTGAAAAAACATCATTCCTGCTAACTGCGTCATACGTTACCGTAATCATTGGCTTGCAGGTTTCCAGCGAATACAACTCGACTTCAAATTGCGAGTGTAATCTTAAAATTCATGGCAAATAAAGTTTGTGTCTTACTGCTTTGTACATGATAAAAATTCGTATCGTTATATTAGTAACAATTTCAAACACTTGACTAAAGCATTAGAAAAGTCATAGAAATGTAAATTTTATATACGGCGCAAGGATACAAAATAAGTCGATAAGTAGATCTTAAGCAGGGCTTCCAAAAGTGCTCAGTTAACCGTGAATAGCCTATATTTTCCTTTTCACAATAAACCAACCGTTTTTCCAAATATGAATAAGTAGTAGTAAAACAACATAAACGGTCTCTTAGCTCTGAAAAATCGAAAATAATCAACCTGTACAACACAGGTGTACTGTACACCTTTTCATCAGGTTTTTAATTCTGATTGCTTTAAGTGCTAAAGTAAAAATTTTGGAATCTATTAGCATGCTCTATAACTTACGGAAGTAAAGAGTTATTTAGGAACAATTGCCTTCCCCATAAATCTCTACCCCTCCGTAAACTGCAGTGACACGTAACGAAGTTACACGTAAGTGTTTTCAAAGGAAAAGTTTCGATGTAAGTTCCGCCTCACTATGCAGCTCAAACGCTATTGAAGTGTCAGTGCTCCGGACCGAAGTAAAGTTAACATAATCGCCAGCCACTAACGATGGTAATCGCTAAGCGAAGAAGCAGAACTCGACACCCGCCCGCGTCTCTGTACATGTGGATCGTATTACACTGTAGTTACACGAGTTCCCTTATCTTTGCCTTCTGTGGATAACTGTAGACGCACAAAACACACCACTAGGCATAGTTTACATTATCAATAAAATTGCTTCCGTTTCACAAGAATTTACAGGTTCCGTCGTTTCTACGGAAACACTTTTTTAATACATAGAATCCATACTATGGCAATACATAATTATCAAATACAAATATTTTACTGCTTATGTGTCATTTGCTACGATAAATGCATACATATTTTTTTTTGCATTGTTGTAATTTCATATTGGTATTGGGAGGGAGGGTGTTTTGGCATGCTAGGGAGACATTAGTGATATAAGTGCCATTTGATTATCCTGTGAAGTGGTGTCGGGAAGGTGGACCCCTAATTGGTACCATTCTTTAACCTTGTTCATTGAGCTTTCCCCTCCTCCTCTCTCCGGGAGGTGTGTTCTGGTTGGCTGTCTTCTGTATTTGGTCGACTAATTGGTAGGTACCCTTTCGGCGGACAAAACACGCCCAAGCGACATTTGAGGGACTTTGAAATTGTTTGAGGGTGCAATGATGGGTGAGAGGGTGAGAGGAGAGAAGGGTTGTAGAGTTGGCTGTACAGTAGGTTCCTCCTTGGTTCGAATCCCATCGAGGCTAATTAAAGTATAATTACGTTTGTAGTGGTATAGTCCTTGGTTCGAGATCTGTCGAAGGTAATTATATGCAATTAGGTAATTGCATAATGAATATTTTTGAGAGCAATGAGAGACTAAGCACATGTATCGAGAGAGTAATTGCACTCTAAGTGTACATGTTTACCCATCGGCTGCCAAAACACAACTGACGAGGTTGGTGATCTAGTCTTTGGTTCGAGTCCCATCGAGATTAATTAAAGTATAATTACTTATGTTAATTAAAGCATAATTACATATAAGCAAGTACTTTTAATTACATGTCCAACCTCTATAAGAGTCAGCAGCATACTGAACTCCAACACATAGTATGACCTTGAATAAAAATAAATCAGAGTAATTTTGTATCGAGAGTAATTACACAGAGAGAAAATATGTCGGGAGCAAGTATACGACTGCTCAGCTAAGAGGCTGGACCCAGATGAGTTAAAAACACTATATTTTTATTATTCCTCCCACCATCTTGGACGACACAATTTATATGTAAGAAGAAATATTATTTTTAATTAATGTACAGGCTGTTCCACATGCCCTGTCACCCCCTTGAAAATGTCTGGTCACCCATACATAAACTGTAAAAACGCAATATAATCCAAAACATCATAAGTTATTCCAATAATCAGAAGCTGTCGGAGAGTCGAAAACACCTCAAGCAATCTTGCGTATGCTTGAGGCCCAGGGAAACCCAGGATACCTCAAATATACAATTCCAAAACACTTAAAAAGCAAAGTTAGATGAGGAAAGAGACATAGAGTATGCATAAACGTGGTCAATGAAGCAGAAAATATACTACCAAAAAACTGCATTAAATTGCACAAGGTTAATCTACACATAGAAACATGAGAAAATTTCATATTGATTTTAAATTTATCAAGATTATTTTCTTTTCTTTTGGAAAAACATTACAAAGACCCAAATGGTCTTAACAAAATTTAAAAAATTCAGTTTACAATTTTTAAGAAGTTGATAATTCTTAAAAAAATATTAAGAATACCTTTTCACACACACTCACACACATATACATACACACACACACACACACATATATATATATATATATAGGATGTAAACGATAAGTGTTTACAACTGTACACAGCAGTGTACAGGGCTCCGAGACGAGCAATTTAATGTAGGACACTTGTGGTTTTTGTGATTGCTAGATCGGATGCTCGTTTCCGCAGTGACTTCTTGGGTGATCAGAGCACAGATGCCTCCACCGCCGCACATGTGTCCTGTCATGAGGTTGGTCGTCCTGTCTTCTGTTTGTCTTTAATTGATCCCATCAGAAACAGCTTGTGTTCCCGATGCAGCATTGTCCTTTTAGGAGGGTCTTCTTTGTGGAATTGTCTTGTGAACTCGTCGCACATCGCCTTTGCCCTTTCTCATACGTGGACCTTCATATGCCTAAACACTACCAACAAACTGCTCTTCAACACTGTAGGAGATCGTGTCGGCCATCTTACATAGAGAATGAAATGTCATACACAACCTTAAGGAAAATTAAGGGGGGACAAGGCATTTGGACCACTCTGTAGTCTTCGCTAAACATCGTGTGACAGGAAACACCCTATGATGGGTGCAGTACATCTTAAACTCTGGTTTTGACAGGGCTATATTACTACTAGTAGTGTGAATGAGCAATAGACTTTAAACTTTAATACTGATTTGTATAATGGAAAGTTATTTTATTTTTTTATAAAACTTTTTTGTGACTGTGTCAGCAAACTGTGAGCGAACGTTTTGGTCAACCCTTCGTGTATCGATTGTGTCGCATCTTTACGAAGTAAGCCACATACCTGCAACTACAACGATCACCAGCTGCTTCCAGCACCTGTCTCCGATCTGCCTCCAGCATCTGTATCGTCTGCTTGTTTGCTTGATAAAAGAACAGATCATCTCGTGTGCAGTAAATTGTACGTGATAAATATGTGCCAGTGTTGTGATCTGTGTGGTAATCTGTGTGGTGATTTGTGGGTGAAAACATACACCACAACACTTGCTTCTGGAAGGAGGAAGGTCCTTTTAACTCTTGACATAACAAACGAGCTTCATTATCAACCAAAAATGTTTTTAATACATTTTGTGGCTCATGAAATCTCACACGTATAAGAATTTTTACTGCTTCACATTCAGGAATTCCAGATATAATTTGTTATTTATGGTGTGAGAATTGTACTCTAGTCATACCCTCTCTGGAAAGTGGAATGCATACCATGTATCCACATATTACATGAGACGGTTTAATAAGTCATATGCAATGTACTGTACAACACTGAAGTGCAGAAAACTCTGAGTAGTAGTAATTCTCTGCGAACATATGTATATATTTATAAATTAGATAGTGAGTAGGAGTAGCAAAGGCATGCTGGATATTTGGGTAGCAGTACCAGGCTAAGTGTCATTTGATTAACTTTGGAAGGGGTTTCTCCGAGTGTCACATCAATTGGAAGCATCCTTTGACCTGGAGAAACAGATCACTCACCCTTCCCCCCTCTGCCTGGAAGGTTTGTTGTGATTGGCTGATGGTTTCTCTCATCCCTTATGAGGTGTGCTGTTATTAATTGCTACATGTGGAGGTACCCTTTCAGTATGCAAAGCACCTAAGCGACACCTGTGGGACTTTGAAATTTTTCGAGGAAGTCTGGAGGGCAATATGATAGAAGCAGGTTAAGGAGGACATGGGTTTGGACCAGCAGGGTTGAGTAGTCGCTCAGTCCTTGGTTCGAGTCCTGCCGAGGGTAATTAGGTGTAATTAGATGTTATTTGTTTAATGAGTAATTGCATAATGAGTAATTGCATAGTGTGTAAATGCCTAGTAAGTAAATGAATAATGAGTAAATGCATGAGTAAGTACCAGGAGTAATTACATACTAACTACTCATGTTTACCCATCGGCTGCCGAAACACAAGTGATGAGGTTAAAGGTTAGTGGGGTGTAGGGTTGAGGAGTCAGTCATTGGTACGCGACCCATATAGGGTAATTAGATGTATTTAGATGTGAATTGCATAATGAGTATTTGCATAATCAGTAATTAGACATAATGAGTAATTGCATAACGAATAAATGCCGAGAATAAGTACATGTACCGTGACCAAGTACACAGTAATTACACATCATAACTCAACCACTGCTCACTCGCAAGTGAGCTGTGAGTGAATTGCTAATATGTTTATGATATATGTCTGCCAGCTTGGTTGCTGTCGATTTCTGACATGGGTAAGTGAAACATAAATACATTTATACATATCTACGGCTTGTTACGCCGAGAATAAGTACATGTACCGTGACCAAGTACACAGTAATTACACATCATAACTCAACCACTGCTCACTCGCAAGTGAGCTGTGAGTGAATTGCTAATATGTTTATGATATATGTCTGCCAGCTTGGTTGCTGTCGATTTCTGACATGGGTAAGTGAAACATAAATACATTTATACATATCTACGGCTTGTTACGTTTACCGTCGAGGATAATTAAACTGTAAATACATTTATACTGGAGCAGTTCCAGATTCGAACCCCATAGAGGGCAAGGAAAACATCAATGTAGTTATACACACCTAAACCTTGCTTCGATTCCTGTCGAGGCAATTTTTACCTTATATTACATTTATAACGAACCAGTTCTTGATTCGAACCCCATCGAGGGTAAGGAAAACCAACATTTTTATACAGATCTAAACCTTGCTTCGATTCCTAGCGAGGGAGTATTGCTAAAGAACGTTTGCATTGGGTTAGTTCTTGCTTCGAATCGCCCCAAAGTTAAAACATAATTACATTTATAATGAGCTATTCCCTACTTCGACCCCATCGAGGACAATTCAAGCGGAAATACATTTATACCACCACATTCCTTGCTTCAAATCCAGGTGATAATAAATACATGTATATCATACTGAACCTCATCACAGACTTATATCCCTCACCCCAAAAAAATAATAAAAAATAATTGTATATCGAGAATAAATACACATAGACATATATAGAGGAAGTACACAACTGAAAAGCTCACAGCCTGGTTGCAGATGCTATCTAAAAATACTAATAACCTTTGTTTAAAACCAAAACATCTTAAATATTAAATACGAAGGAAACATTACAAAATATAATCTAATCTTTATCAAACATTGCATTAATGTGATTTTAATTTAATATTGTGTAAATAACACCTCACAACCCCACCCAAGTCATGTCGGAAAATTTTAAACAAGAATAAAAACTGAGGAATGTGCGTGTGTGTCTAGTGGAGAATCACTGGCGTCGGGCAAGAGTGTTAACGTTTTTTCCCGTTCGGAGCGCTGTGGACCACAGCAACTCAGTCGATGGGCAAACACGAGACTCACAGCACAGGGGGGTCACTCAATGAAGAATGGCGAGGAGCGAGGGGCGAGCATAGTTCCATTGATTACTGCCAGGCACGTGCAGATCATGCCGGGGAGACGACACACTTTCCCCAGCGGCCGAACCAAGATAATGTCTCCACGCTCCATTTACTAAGAACTTCACAGCTCACTACAGAACACTTCTGGTGGTGTGTCGCGCATCTGCAGAGGGTACGGCGACCACCAACACCCATCTCCGCATCTAGCTTCATAAATAATAACACAATGTTAATAATAAAAAATCCTTATACATATATAATTGGATAATGTCAATAAAAAAGGTAAAAAATCCTTTTCAAAAATAATTTTTTCTATGGCGTTACATATTAACATTAAAATAAATTAAAACACTAACATTAATTACTCTGAAATTAAATGACTGTTCACTCAAGAAATAATGATTATAAAATGTGGTTTCCCAATATGGTTGAGTTAGGAAGATACGAAAGACAAATAACTATAACACGCGAAACACGGTTCTACCTTAAAAGTAAATATTTGTTGTTTCCATAATTTATTTTTTTCTCCACATAGCGATCAGGAATTCATTCCAGAAAACAAATTTTGTAACCGAACAATTTCTGTAAGTGCCACTCTTTTTAGGTCTATAGAGCTATCCTAAACATTTACATATACATTGTGACATCGTACATCACAAACATTCCATAATTCGTGTACACATTCTGCTACGTGCACTAACACTTATTAATCTGTAATTGATGGAAATGCTTTCTATCCCCAAGTTCAGGAGCAACCACACCCCTCGTTAACAACATTCCTTTCCCAAACATTGTTCCCTCACAAGGACTCACTGGAAAACCCTCCAGGCTAACTGTAAAATCATATCCATTTGACAAAACCAGAAAACCCCTGTGTAAGCAACTCAAAAACCCGCACCCCAACAATACTTATAATTTTATATTAATACATATGTATAGATAATTATTTATATATACCACACTTCAAATCAACCAAACATTACATTATACCAAATGAAAAAGATAGTATCATAACAAGTATATTTATTACATCCTTAAAACATCAAACGATATATAGGGTGACGGAAATGCATAATGCCCACAACTATATGCAGAGCACAAGAAAAAACAAACACTACTGAGAAAAATTGTGTTTACATTTTACCATATGTTTCACTAATATACACTTTCTTGTAAACAAACGACCACACATCATAGACCGATGTATATCACACTCAGGATTCTTTAACAATTCCTTCTCAAGTGACGATAGATGTTGCTATGTAAAGAAAATAACTTCAGACAAAAACGACACATATTCAGAAGCTGGTGAGTTTTGCACCACAAATTCTTCGCATATCAACAATTTCTTCTCGCAGTATATACACTGGCGATGAGGTTGTGTATCCTCACCTGGCGGCTACAAATTCGAATTGGTACTTGCTGTTAACTAAAAATTTCAAATAATCACATGTTTCCTTAGCACATTATCATTCTTAAACAAATCAAGACATATTATTCAACGATATATTTACGATTTAAGAGTCTTGGAACGTGACCTTCTTTTCATGTCGTTGCACATAATGACATGTGGTAAATGTTTGACCACAGAAACGGCGCACAGGTTTTATTCCCGTTGGAGCATTACCTCTACATACTGCTAACTGCTTTGCTAATGTGGAATTTCTCGTAAATGTACCACCACACTCTGCACAGCGATATCTAATACAATCCGGATTCTTTTCACAACTACTCCTTCCATGACAACGCATGCTGCGACTATGCTTAAAGTTCTTATAACAATGCTGGCACCGAAATCCAGGCGAGGGTCTACCCGTCGCAGGAGCAAAACCACAACGTCTCAAACCATACAGATATACTTCAGCACTTCTGTCAAACGAACACTGTGGCATTTCAAGCAACGATGTAGGTAGCGAGTAGGTTTACTGCGACAATACCGTTCATGAGAATGTAACTTGCTCACATTGAGATACTCCTCGTCACAATGACAACACTTTTGTTTTGAATCCAATGTTTGCTGTGAAGTTTCTTCTGAAGAATACATAGCCAACATGTTATTTTCTATCACAGCAGACTTAGATGGTGTATCTACTACCACACTGTTAAATTTCTCGCATAGGAAACAGGTAGGACTATATGCTTTTCACATAGAAAAGTACCTAAAATAGCTAATACCAATCATTATATGTAAGTATCCCACAAACAGATTGAAGTAAATAGCTAAACACATCGAGCTTTTATACTTTTCGTGAAGACATTAACATGGGGGGGGGGGGGGACAAAATGACATATATGAAAATCATCCCCCGGGAAATTATACTATTTGTATAGGATGTATCACGTAAGGCGAAAAAAAATTATACTTCTGAAAACTGCTTAAAAATGTTTTCTATAACCAATTTACTTAAAAGAAATAAACAATGTTTATGTCTTACTGGCCTACCATTCGAGGTGGCGTTGTACCAAATACTGTATTTGAACCTGTATTCGTCAGGATATCGGTTCGAATTCCATTCAAAACATTCAGATTTATTTTTTTCCCCACTGTTTTCACGAAATCACTCCAGGCGAATGCCTGGATGTTTACATACTACACACCATACCAGATTCCTTCCCCATTTCTGTCTCTCTTAACAACTTTCTCAGTCTCTAATGTTTACTATATCGAAACCCTGCGCTATACCTACATTACTCATATTCGTATATACAACTAAAGAAAAGATAAAACAAACAGAAAATCCATATCGCTTCAGCGAATCATACACACTTATCACTATCATATATATATATATATATATATATATATATATATATATATATATATATCCAGCAGAAAACATTACAACCCTCAATACTCGCAGACTATATTACACCACACAGCTCATTTGCACAAACCATGCCATCCATTTGCAAAGCCCTTATCATCAGACAATACTAGGAAAACCAATAAACCATATAGACAAGTCATATCAACCATAGAATCAAAATGTTTCAACCAGTCAGTATGACTAACAATACTAACATACTATATTAATAGATAATTCCGTCAAGTTATACCCACTACTCGTACTATCGGAACAAACCTATCAACCATTCCTGTGAAAAATATTAGAACACAGTACTTGACAACTATATCATCATTTCATACAAGTCAGATGAACAAATAATACAAACACAGCGAACATATGAGACCATCTCGACCAGAAATACCATCAATAAACCACCCGCCATACTTTCCGAAATATTTCAACCATACCATCCAGACAATATAACACTATCTTCGCATATCTTTTAGTTTATATTCAAAATTATTCCTTCTAGTAAATTTTATACCAGGTCCATCACATCGTAGAAGTTCTAAAGTCAGTACTCCTTTCAAACATTTGCTGTATACCTACAATCAGTTATTACTAAAATATCTGTAATAAATGCAGCACTGTCTTTTCCATCTAATGGTAGGATAAGCGAATAAGTTGTGAATATAGAAACAAGCTCAGTACTTGATTTCGCAACATCAGAGACATGCTTCATTTTCAAACAGATACGATCTCATTCACCCAAACTACTGCCAAAATATTTGCTATTGAGGCTGATTAACATTTGAGATTTTACCTAGGCCATGCAGCTATCGGTTTACACATATTCATAGCAATCACAAGTACCTAGGACGAAACAACTTATTATTATTATTATTTTTAGGTGCATTCCAAGCATCTCACAATAATTAATAGAGTTTATAAAACTTCCCATAGAGGTTTTCCTTCCTTTAACCACAGAATACTTTTTAGTCGAAAAAATAATTTCAACGAAGACCTTGTAGGCCCTATTTCTTTTATAATTAGCATTCAAATGTTCACAGAAATCCATGCCGATAGCTATACTAAGCATATCTAAGCATCTATACCTATATACCTATATATGTATATATATATATCTTATATCCTCACAGCTTACAAATATTTGTATGTTTCAAGACATTGCGTACGGCCATAAAAATAGATATATATTTGTTGATAAAATGAATAGCATCTTCAATACACATTTATCTCAGATTACCCTTAATCGTTTCTCCCGAACAGCTTAATAGGGTTCGAATAAACGAATAAAACAGAAGTCTTTCATTCACTTTAACTTTATTTTACAGACTTGGCAAAAATACATAATAATAGTTGCACGTTAAAACAAATTCTTCATTCAACAAAAATAATCATGATTTGGTCTATTTTATAGAATAAATCCTGTTGTGAGCAGTCCATCTACTCCAATTCGCATATACCACACCACAGTTATCACATGGATACATCCCGTATGAGATGCTGAATAAGCTGTTACTAGCTTCATCTCGTCTGGTGTTATAGCTATTCGTGAATGTCTTGTCACAATATTTGCACATTGACGACACTGTTGGGTAATGTCGACTCCCAGATTCCGCGGGCTTTCGCCTTACCATTGGCGATGTCGATATGTCCTTACGCACAGATTCCTTATTCATATTATAAAAGATTACACAGTAGATGAATAAAGTGAGGATCTGTCTTCCACCACTTCCATAAACGAACTGAAAGCCTTCGTGCATGATGCATGCTTATATATGGCCAACAATACAGAACAAGCAGTTTATGTTAACCATATCGAGTGCGTCATGTCTTGGCTATGAATATGCAAAAGCCACATGGTTGATGGTTTATTATTCGAGACCTAAGCAGACCGATCGTTATCTAGCCCGCGAAGTTGTCCATCAGACAATCAATCTTCTTTTCATTTGTTTACATTTAATTTTTGCATTTGCTGCAGCACTCTCCCGATGTGTGTCTTACACCAACTCCTAGAATGTGGCGTGTCTCTAACAGTGGCACTTCCTTGAAAACCCTCTAGGCGTGGGAGAGACCCAATAATCTCTTTGTCCTGTTGCAGATAGATGGCGTTTTTGTAGACGGATTGTATTTCGGGTCAAGCATATTCGAGAAGGAATTTATTTAGACAGGTATGCCAGCCCGGCATCTTTATCGGGTGCTGCAAATGATCTAAGCTTTCCATATATCACGATAGCTGATAAAATTTTCTGACCGCTAGAACAGCATGCCTTCGTTTTCACTATACGCCCTGTCAACGAGAGAAAGAAGTTTTGAATGATTTGTGGTGGTACGAACTGCTTTTATAGACTTAAGAAACGCGTGGGAAACAAAAAAAAATGGGGGGGGGGGGGGACAGAGCAGGAGCAACATACTTTACCAACAACTGTTTATTCGAAGTAATATTTTGAAGATACATGGGAACACACTTTCCCTCATTCACATTAGCAGGAAACATAAACCATCTTAACCTTAACCTTAACCATGGATAACGTCACATGATATTAACCGTTATATTTCTTACCATCTCGAACAAAATCTAATGCTTAAAACAAAAAACAGAATCGCAATTTCTATAAATCATAAGACCTTGGCCCCGTCTTCAGCTTCGTCGAAGACGAATCTTAGATCGACATTTGTTTGAAGTAGTATACAAACGTCTCAAAGCACTAGTTCACATAAACAGTGGAGTAACGGCTAGAGCGCTCACATTCCATCAAGGCGAACCGGGTTCGATCCCGGCGGATCAATCCGGGATTTTCGAACTTGAGGACCGGTAAGTTTTCTCGGGGATCTCCCTTTTCCTCCGCCTTCGCATTCCGGGGCTGCTCGATACTCGTCTCGCTTCACCCTCGTCGGCTCTCAAGATCTCGTTGTTCAGAGTCGCCCAAACTTCCAGATAAACAGTGTTCTAACCTCAAATAATATCCACGCCATTTGTGATGGTTGTATTGGCAGTGAACCAGTCCAGTGTTGCGACGCGGGATGGCTACTTTGCAGCTTGGACGCGCACTCTTCCCCGTTTTCCCTCTACGGGTCTTCACTCTATGGAAGTAACGGCGTGTGGTGAGAGACGACGGATAGTTCTATTCAGTTTAAACGAGATTTATTTTGGGAGTGTTTGGCTTAAGTCAAATTTCCACCGCTAGGTGCACAGTGTTACAAAGTCACTTTTAATTAAAATTTTAAGAGGAGTGTGCATTGAAACATTTTTTGTGAAATCGTTGTTTGCGCGTATTCGCGTATCTCGGTAAATATAGGTTCTGTAAACACGATCTTTTGCTAAAAAGGGTAAAACAGAATTATCTATGTATCTATGTTTTTACTTTTAACGTATTAAGTATATTCACGGAGAAAAAAATTCGTGAAAATGGTCAAATATCGCATTTTTAAAGCTCGCCTATACAGTTTCCTTAAGCGGCAAGAGGAAAGTACAAAGATACGGGCGTAGTTAAATCTGTAGGCTTTCCTTGCACGTAATAAAACCCCACAGTTACAAATATGATTCGCACAGTACAGGACCACGACGGAAACACTGCACGCCTTGCGCGTAGGAACGATAAGTAGAGACCTGAAAAATTCGCGAGTTCAATGACCTGCAGGCTAGACTCTACAGTCGTATGTACAAATATGTCGATATTAACTACACATTGGTTGTCTGCTGTCACAATGGAAAGGGACTATTGGGCAAGCGTTCTCCAGGAGGTGTCATACATGGTGTGGACCAATGGCTAAAGTTATATAAACGCACGTATTTTAAATTCTAGCGCGTCATGAAATGAATCCGCGAATTCTTCAGGTCTGCAGCGATGAGGCACTAGAAGTGCGCGTTAATCGCCCGAATCGCTCCCTCGCTTCTTGATCTTGAATGCGCAGGCGCACACTCCTAATATACTTGCATAATAAAAGAGAAAGATTTTACTTAGTTACGTAGTTATTTTATATTTGATTTATGATTAATGCAATTATTTTGTTCTTTAACGTAGAAAATATAGAAAATACAGTACTCTTGCGAAACTAACGCTTGTCTAGTGGCGGACAATTTTAGTTGCCAAACTACACGCATGAGTTTCCAACCTGAGTAGAATAAACCTGAAGCCTCTGTCACACTGTCAAATTTTTCCCGTCAAACTGCTTCCAATAAGTTTGGTCAAATAAATTTGGACAGTTATGATGTCATTGAAAAGTAATAAACGCCGCCACATTTGTCTGAAAAGTTGGATGGCTTCCGTTTCCATCAAACATTTGGAAATTGGACCGGTTATGAAATTTGTTTGATGTTTGACGGTCACAGGCAATCACAATCGTACACGACAAAAATTGACGTCACGAAACATAAATTAACGAACAATTGCTGGAAACGAAGTAATAAAGCTAGTTAATTTATGTCCAGTACAAGAGGCCTGGGCATGAATGTTATTTTAAGTGAATATTGCACATAATATTACGAACTCAATAGCATTTCATTTCTTTGTGCAGGAAACATATCTTATGAATGAAATTTTAATTTAGTAAAGAAACGAAAGTAAATTACAATATTACTTATATTCCTTCCTGCAATTGACCGCATGGAAAAACAAAAGCATTATCTCACTATGAAAATATTTTTAAAATAATATTAACATTAGATTCTCCCAACAAAAAAAATTTGACAGTGTGACATATTTTCAAACACATTCAAAATTATTTTATCAAATTTGTTGGAAGGACAAATTGGATGGCCTTATTATGTCCTCAAATTTTATTGTCAATTATTGTCGAATGTAAAAACTTGACAGTGTGACAGGGGCTTTGGAGAGAGTCACAAAGTTGGCAACTCCGGGCGCCATGTTGGCGCGGCAACGCGGGGCGGAGTGGACAGCTGATACCAGGTCTAAGATCGACACAGAAAACTGTTGCACCATTCGAGTTCAGAGTTGGACTGGAGAACGAGTTGAAGTTCATTTCGATCCGCCGAAATTGACGGTTCGAAATCTCGATAGGAGATCAGCAGCCATCGTCGACAAATGTAGTATTAAAATGCGCCAACAGATGGAACTACGTTCGATTGTTTTCTTGGGAAATTAAAACAACATTATAGGCTGTTCACGGTAAAATGAGCACTTTTGGAAATCCTGCTTAAGATCTAATTGTATGCACGGTATTTATTCTTTTGCCCTATGTAAAATTAACATTGCAATGGGCCTCATCACTTTACACATACGTCGGTGAAGTAAAACTGTGAAATTTTTAGAAAAGTAAATATTTTACAAATCTGGTATTTTTACATTTCGATGCATTAAAAAGAAACAGAAAGCGAACGAAATAATTTAAGTAATCACAAATGGCAACCTAACACTTTTTATTCGACGTCAAGATATGGAACTACTTTCCAGCCATCGTTACCAACTTTACTGAGCACATGCCACTCAGTGCGTCCTTTAATTTATATGCAGGCAGAGGCAGTGACTTTTTCCTAAGGTTGATTTCAAAAGTGTTCACTTTATCATGAACAGCCTTTATACGCGCTTGAATATTATTCAGTAAAATTCGTACAACAACAATTCACTTTAAACAGGTCAAACATCGCACATCTAGTGCTATTTGTAGTGAAAAATACGCCTACTTTCATGATGTCATATATTACGAACCAATAGCAAAACTTGTCTCATAATTAATCTCGATCTCTCCCTTTGGAACCACGATCGACGAATCGGAGATCCAGAATCATGAAATTTCGTTGGTGCAACACTTTTACATTGGAACCAAGACCAAACTGTATTCAGTGACGTGCAATGCATATACATATTTGAAATCTTTGACCCTTTACATTTTCGCCTTAATTTCAAACAGATTTAATTCTGATTTTTCCGTTCCCGATTCGAGAAACAGAGTTTTGTAACTCCCGTACTGCACACGCATAGTGCTGCTATCTAGTACTTATTTCCACAAACGGGAGATACTAGCGATGAATCGAATTCGCAAGCAACACGCCACACTCTCGACCGCGTTCCTTTGGCAAGGTAAGCAGTCGTTCTGTTTGTGTCCTCCGGTCCTACATTTTTCCTTGGACAGGGGATGAAAGTGTTCGGGAAAACTTGGAGTTTTCATATAATTTGTAATATCTATCAAAACAATATTCAGTTTAATTACTATTATATTCATTTATTTTCCGTTTTTATCACTAAAGGCTGTTCACGATAAAGGTGAGCACTTTTGAAATCAACTTTAGAAAAATGTCACTGCCCCTGCCTGCGTGTATTTCAAAGGGGCTCACTGGGTGACATGGGCCCAGTAAAGTTGCCAACGATGGATGGAAAGTAGTTCCATATTCAACGTCGAATAAAAAGTGTTAGGTAACCATTTGTGATAACTTAAATTATTTCGTTCGTTTTCTGATTTTTTTAAATGCATCGGAAGCGTAAAAAATAACCAAATTTGTAAAATATTAACTTTTCTAATAATTTCACAGTTTCGCTTGACAGACGCATGAATAAAGTGATGAGGTTCACGACAATGTCAATTATACATAAGGCGGAGGAATACCCAATGTACATACAAGTAGACCTCAAGAAGGGGTTTCAAAAGTGCTCATTTAACCGTGAACAGCCTTGAATGTTAGGTATTATAAAATGGTAACTACATGTGGCGGGTAAGCAAAGTTGGAAGCTGCGTTTGTTAGTAGAAATTGCTTAATATGAGCACTTTTTGAAGCTATTTCATCAGACATAATAACCAATAAATACATTTCAATGTGGCCTCGGACTTCTGGTTTTGGGTATGGTGAATGCATACACTCTGTTTATTACTCATATGGCAGGGTTTACATTAACAAGTGGTGGAAGGATATAAATCGGTGGAAAGAAAAAAGTAGCCAGGGCTTCAAAAGTGCTCACTTTACCGTGAACGGCCTATACAAGCAACCGACTGGATCCCGATTCGGAACTAGGAGCATTCGATCTCGAATCGGGAAAGGTGTTGGTGCAACCGGGCATCAGTGAGTGGGGAGCGGCCCGGCAGGCACCTGCGGCGGATGGTAACAGGGTCTGGCCGGACCTTGCCGATGGCTGACGCAACATCTAACACGGCCTCGTCAGCCGGTGACCCTCGCATCGCGATAGCAGCCTCGTGCCGGACCCCTCCTCGACATCGCCGACCACCCGACAAAAAAAAAAAAACACTTCTCACCGCGCGGAGGATAACAAACTGCGGCTGTGTCTGGCATTACTGATTCGATATTTCGTAATCTGTCGTATTGTAAGTTTCAATTCGGAAGTTGCCGACAGTCACTTGTTTACCACTCGCGGCAACAATTTCTTTACATTAACAGTGATTTTTTTATAGGCTGTTTTTCTAGGTAAAAAGAGCACTTCTGAAAGCCCTGCTTACGTTCTGCTTGTATGCACATTGGATATTCATCCGCCTTATGTAAACTTAACATTGTCATGGGCCTCATCACTTTATTCATGCGTCGGTCAAGTGAAACTGTGAAATTGTTAGGAAAGTAGATATCTTATAAATCCTCTAATTTTTTCACTTCGATGCATAAAAAAAAAAACAGAAAGCAAAAGAAATATTTTAAGTTATCACAAATGGTTACCTAACACTTTTTATTCAACGTTAAGATATAGAGCTACTTTCCACCAATCGTTACTAACTTTGCTGGGCGAATGTCACTCAATGACCATATTAAAATAGGCAGGGGAAGTGACTTTTTTCTAAGGTTCATTTCAAAAGTGCTAACTTTATCGTGAACAGCCTTTACCTAAATGCAATGGCTAAAACGGACGTAATATTTCTACGAACATCACTTGAATGCTGCGAATATTTCAATAAATAAGAAAAATAAAAAATAATGTAATAACGACTCTAGAACATGAAACATGGTAAGAGTTCTAGGTAGATGGGTGGAGCCATGGGTGGGTGGGTAGAGTGGTGGGTAGTTAAGTGCATAGAGCAGTATGCAGGTGGGTAGATTTTTAGATAAATGAAGTGGTAACTAGTCGGGTAGGTAGGTAGAGCAATGAGTGAATGGACAAGTAAGTGGATGAATGATGCAATAGGTTGGTGGGTGGGTAGATTGATGGTAGGTGGTTGGTAGAATGTTGGTTAGGTAAAATAGTGTGGTAGGTAGGTGTATAGAGCAGTGAGTAGATGGATGGAGTGGTAAATAGATGGTAGAGTGGTGTGTAGATGGGTTGAGTGGTGGATAGATGGGTTGAGTTGTGGGTAGATGGGTTGAGTGTGGTGGGTAGGTGGGTAGTGCAGTGGGTAGTTATGTAGGTGTGTAGAGCTTTAGGAGACAGTAGGTAGAGCAGTGGGTAGGTAGGTTGGTTGGTAGATAGGTAGGTGGGAAAAACAATGGGTTGATGGGTAGAGAAGTGGGTAGAGTTTTGGGTAGTGGGATGGGTAGAGAAGTAGGTAGGTGAGTAGGTGGTTAGAGTGGTATGTATAGCAGTGGTTAGGAGAGTAGGAGGGTAACGTGTTAGATAGGTGGGTATAGCTGTAAGTAGAGCAGCTGGTGGGTAATTAAGAGGAGAGTGAGTGTGTAGTGGGTATGAGGTTGGGGGAGGGGTAGAGCAGTTGGTATGTAGGTAAGTGTGTAAAGTGGCAGGTATATGAGTAGAGTATTGGTTAGAGTGGTGAGTAGGTGTGTAGAGCAGGAGTTGGTTAGGTAGGTGGGTGGAGCAATGGGTAGGTGGGTAGGTAGGTGGGAATGTAAGAAGAGCAATGGTTGTGGGTAGGTGGGAAAAGCAGTAAGTGGTTAGTAGAGTGGGGGGTAGGTGGGTAGAGCAGTATTTGGGTATATAAGTATTTGGATAGGTAGGTAGAACAGTGGGTATATGGGTGGATTGGCGGGTAGGTGCGTAGAGCAGTAGGTGGTTAGGTAAGAGGGTAGGTAGGTTGGTAGGACAGTGTGTTGGTAGAAAGTTAAGAAGAGCAGTGGGTTTGTAGGTAGGTAGAGCAGTAGCTAGGTGTCTGTGTGAAGGTACATAGAATGGGAAACAAGAGGGTGGCCGGAAACAAGACGGTGGACAAGATGGTTGTTGAGCATAGGTGAGAGGTGGAATTCAAGATGGTGGACATTGAGGTGAAATATTAGAGCATGAAGAAATGGAATCCAAGTTGGCAGATGCCAAGGTGGATTGATAGAACATGAAGGAATTGAATCCAAGCTGGTGGTTGCCGAGATGGAATGATAGAGCATGAATATATTGAATCTAAGATGGCGGATGCCGAGGTGGATTGATAGAGCATGAATAAATGAAATCCAAGATGGCGGGTGCTGGGGTGGAATGATAGAGCATGAATAAATGGAATCCAAGATGGTGGGTACCGAGGTGGAATGATAGAGCATTAAGAAATAAATTCCAATTTGGCGACCTGAAATGACGTGTTGTAAAATGGCGACCGAAAATGACGTAATCCAAGTTGGTGGCCAGAGCAGGAACCGATCCCTGAGCCGGAGCCGGATCCCTCTGTACCAGTAGCCCCTATTTCTATCTACTAACTAGTTGAAAAAATACAGACTTTACATTATATCTCGAAAACTATTTGACCAATTCTCATCCAATTTGGCAAGTAAGTAACACTATGGTAGGCCATCTAGACGTAAGTGATTCAACTTGATTAGTTCTTTATTTTCAAAATGACAGTCATCCAAAAGTTTTAGATTTATTTCCTATATCTGCCACACCATTTAACCAATTTCGACCAAGTCTTGTATACGGAGATTATTTATTACAAGTATCGTATATACCGACAAATAACCAATTTTGTCAGCCACTTGAGAAGCTAGCGCCATACGAATAAATGAAATTATTATGCCATCATACTTTTATTACGTTCTATGCTTGTTTCAAAGCCATACTAAAACACAGTGCACCAAAACATCTACAAACTACAACAAAAAGTACACAAAACTTAAATATCTTCCAGTTGGCATCAACATTCAGAAATGTGCTAAATGTATCACTGATTGTTCCATTTGATTTGGTCCGGTTATATGGATAGTGTAATTGATCCGAACAACTATATCAAAAATGTTATAAGCGTTTAAACAAATGACGGGATAAAGTATATTTCGCATATTTACACCACGGAATAGACACAGAAATAGAGACAGAATAGATACAGAAATAGATACGAAATGGCGTGGCTGTTCCTTTGATATGGGCGTACCCATTCACCGATTGGCTGAAAGAGGCTCTGTGAACGGGCCTTGCGTCTGGCTACCACGCGCTGCAAAAAGGCTACTGCCAGCTGGCAAGTAAGTTACCAGGTGCTGATTGGCGCAGGACGTTCCGTCATGTTGCTGGCTAGCGACGCTATCTTGCTGGCGACGTGCTGCCGGAGTTCGCTGAACAAGTGGCTGTTTCACCTATATTATAGGCTGTTCACTCACTATAACATTACCACTTTTGAAAGCCCTGCTTAAGATATACTTGTATGCATGTTGTGTATTCTTACACGTTAGGTAATATTAACACTGCTATGGGCCTCATCACTTTGTTCATGTGTCGGTCTAGTGCAACTGTGAAGTTATTAGAAAAGTAAATATTTTACAAATCTGCAAATTTTTACACTTCGATATATTAACAAATAAGGAAGCAAAAGAAATAATTTAAGTTATCACAAATGTTCACCTAAAACTTTTAATTCGACTCTACTTTCCCTCCATCGTTACCAACTTTACTGGGCGCATGTCACTCAGTGCGCCCGTTATAATATCTGCAGGTAGAGGCAGTGACATTATTATAAGGTTGGTTGCAAAAGTTCTCACTTTATCGTGTACAGTCTTTACACTTGTGCGCTAATACGCAGAAGCAGTTACCACACCATTTTAGATAACCGCAAGAAGTCAGTCCACTTGTCTGCCGGACAAAAGGACATGGGTGTGGGCTGCGCTTACCGGGCAGGTTCTGATATCTAGTGCGGAATTACCTGCCAAGTACAAAGAAACGCGGGGGAAAAAAATTCTAAACACGTGCTAGCGATTCGCACGTCATAACGCGAATTCCAACGAGCGAGGTAGGAAATCGCCATTGTTCGTTATCTAGGTTTTTTTTTTTGCTTTGAAATGTTTTACACGTCGGCCAGACATTTTTCCGGTTTGCTGCTGCTTTATATTTAACCATTCGACTTGAGACAGCCCCACTAAGATAATTATCAAAATAAAAATTCGCATGCAATTAAAGTGGCATCAGTCTGCAAGTCATAAAGTTCGTCCAGTTTTGGTTACATCATAGACAAAATTAAGTTGTTTTTGCTACTGAAGCTTTTGGTTATCGCCGTAGTCGATCCTCTCAGCCACTTAGCTCGACTCTTCGCACAAATCCATATTTCAATAAAAATCTCAGTCTCACTTCTTAGTCCCTGTGTTCGAAGTATTTTAGTATCAGGCCATCTGGATGATGATTACTTGTGAAGATAACATGAAGTATGTTGGTCTTTGTAAGCATAAAATGGTATAGGAAGTACTGTATATAATTTCATCTGCTTAATAAACATATAGCTGCTGCCTATCCTGAACGCCAAAATGATGATAACTTGGGGAAATTCATGTCTGCTAAGAGTTTCTGAGTGATATTTGCTTAGGCGCGTTCTACAATAACACGCACGCGTATACGTATTACGGAAGCGGACGCGTAACACGCTCCGTTTCAGTTTACAATTAGACGCATACGGACGGCAGTAACGTACGGATGCACGTAAGAAAGCTGGGCATCTCCCAACACTTCCGTGTCCGTGAATCCGTGTAGGCAATACGACTCGAGCATTTGGTTTGTTGATATTCGTTTTCATAGCCCTTGTGGCACACACGGCAACAAGTGCTTCCATTTGCCGTGGCGATAATCTTTTTTATTATAATAAATAAGTGCACATGGTTCGGCAGTGGTATTACGCATTCTTAAACACTGTAAAAATATGCATAATGTGATGTGTATATTATGAAACCTGTCTCGGTAATTTGCAACAGCTGAGTATTTCTGATTTCGTAAGTTGCAAGACTGTACGTTTCCCCGTATTGTAGGATTGTTAAAATTCATCCCGAGTCGTCGGTTGGTTACGCTTGTGTTTCCGACTCAGTGCATTGTAGAACGGGCTTTACGGATGACATAAAAAAAAAAAAAAAACAATTCTCATCATTGAACTCTAGCTTTCGTTTTCTCTTTACGTTTATAGCGTGTAATTTTAATGTATATAACGGGTGTTTTCGTAGTCATGTTTATAAGACACGGAAATTTCTGTAGCACAGGGACGGTCATCACAACTTAAGCTCTATTATTACGCCATTATATGAGAGGATCACTGCGGGATGTCTTTAGGGCGAAGGGACGGAAAGCCAGCATGACAGTCCAGTACCTTGCGCGTAGCGGCGATAAGGCATAGCAGAGGCTGTTCACGGTAAAGTGAGCACTTTTGAGGCCCTAGTTACTGTTTTTATTTCAGCCACTTTTCGTCCCTTTACTACTTTTGGAATTAAATATTGCCATATAAGTAATAAACACAGTGTGTAAATTTCACAGCATTCGGAAGAAAACGTCTAAGACTAAAATAAAATAATTTTACTGACTCTTATTCCAAATGAGAAGGCTTTCAAAAGTATTTAGTTCACCGTGTACAGCCTATATCGAATGTTCGGGACATGCTCCAAAGATGAGAATCAGTCTATTTCGCCTTTATGTGCGATGAGAATTTTCATGCGCGTACTCGGGACGACACCCTTAGCCCATGATCTAAGCGTCGAACATTGAAAATACCTCCAGAAGACAGCGCCCTTAAACTGGTTTTGGAGACAACATTAACGTACTACACCTGGCGTTTGAATTAACTCCGTCTTGCTGGGGCACGTATAACATCCTAACACGCGACTCTTTATCCAGGCAACAATCGTCGATCACATTTGGATCAACTACTTGTGATTTTTGTGCTTTCAGAGAACTAAACTTATTCCTTTAGCTTCTTCTAACTCATTGTTACTGATCACTGAGGGGCAATTAAAAATAAAACGCATCCATGAGCATGTTGAAATTATGGAAGAGAAACATTAATAAGTAAGTGTTGTGGCAATGTTACAACGTAGTTCATCGCAAGTTTTCTGCTTATATCTGACTATGTTTATCTGAGAGTTTACGTCAGCACAAACGTATTTTCAAATCCTCCACTCTCTGCCTTTGCAGCAAGACATATGTAAGTTCAACTAATACATTAATTTGGACATATATGGCATTGCAACAGTCGCAAATCATTCACAATTAGACATAAAAATTTGGACACGAAAATAATAAAATGAAAATAAAAACGAGTTAGGCTGACTACAAAATCTTTGATTTGTTCGATACAAAATGCAAAACCGTGAGGACCTTATTTTGCTGGAAATAAAACCCGAAGATGCTTTTGATACAAATCTCTTTCGGAAGAAGATAGTGGCACATCGGATAAACTGAGATGAGTAACCCAAAAAAGACGCTGTGCCCCTTGGACAGAAGAGGTCAAGCAGGCCGACTTACAACGAATGCGGGAATTCTGAGCACAAAAGAAAGCGAAGCTCGCTGTCAAATGCAAGAAGGCCTAACGTGATCCTAGTCAGCCCCAACGAAAAAAAAAAACCGAGATAGTGTTTGTTGTTTTCGTCAACTATGATGTGTCATACAAATAACAGCGTAGAAGAAATATAGTCAGTTATCACAAGACAAAGAGGCCACAAGGACACCAGAATGTTAACTAGCATAGACAATAGACAATAAGAACGGCGTAGCTAGAAAAAAAAACTGGGCGAAATTGCGACACAACACATACGAACACAATGGCTAGAACAGTCTTTGTGATCGCTTTGTGCCCTTAATTTGACTTAAAATTTTTAGTTTTTCGAAATCGTGAAGTCAGGCGTGGTTGGTTTTAACTTTGCCTATCTTACTGTGCCCCGCTTCATTAGAAACAACGTGTTGATAATCAAACGTACAGTAAAAATACGAAGTCTAATATAATGAAAAAAAAAAAAGCATAACATCACAATAAACAAAAAACAACATTCATAAATATATTATATATAATACACATTACAATTTTCAATAATACTATTTGATTAGTAATATAATTTGATTTGAATTTTCTCAGTCGGAAACGTTGTCTGGTACAACTTTCCTTGAAGTGGCAATAGTATCTCAACCGAAGTATATCGACTACAGCAAAATGAAAAGTATGGCTACCTTTGATTCTAATTATATAATTAGGTCTACATACAGAACGTTTACAGTAATGTTGCTCGTACAGCAAATGATGGCCATGCAGTGTTGCAAATAAACATTTGCGCATTGTTGTTTGCTAAAAACAACTTCGTATGGAGGCAAGGGATAGGATCTACTTGTTTTCTACATCAAATAATTTGAAATCATTGACTATGAAAGCAGTTAGTCAAATGACCTTTGCTGGATAAAACAGTTTAGATCAAGTGGTAACTATAATATTTGTTTTTTTTTTTCTTTTTACTCCAGGAATATGAGTAATTCATGGTCAGAATTAATTAATTATGTTGGTGGTTATCGTAAAATTCCTTATAGTAAACTAAGGCTAAAGCTAAATATTCAAACGGCCTTTACCTGCAACTGACCCGTGGACGGAATATTGGGTGGAGTGGGCATGGAAACTATAATCTATTCATGGTTACTTCACATTTTTCTGAAGCCCTGCTAAAGTCCTGCTTCCAGGATATCCATCCGCCTCGTGCAAACTAGGCTTAACTAAGTATAGAAATAAACACCAAAGGACAACTCACCGAATTCGTGTGCACTCAGTTATAATAATATTTTGTATGAGAACTGTTTCTTACTAGGCGCTATCAACACACACGTTTACTCACTGTTTGAATTAATATTTATTGTAAATAAAATATTATTACTGATCAATAAAATATAGTTAAAACTTCAGATTAACAAAAAATAAGATACTTTTATGTTAACAGATGTATAAAACTTTTGCGATACATAGCATATTTAGAAAATAACTGAACACGTCATACATGGGGTGATTTTTCAAGGACTTGTTTAAAAACTGTAAAATAGACTATAATTGAGTTGCACACACTGTTACGTTTTTTTAAAGCACGTGTTTGTTGTAAAATCTGAATTGTAAACAAACACTACACCACTGTTTACACACGATTTGGACAGTTCTTAAGACAATGTTTAGTACATGTGCAGAAGAAGAAATTCAGTCAACATTATCGAAATGTATGACCGGAAATTTTATAGAAAACCTGGTTGAACATTTTACTGTCTCTTTTTCCTGTGTGGTATTATTTATTCGAAATGCACAGCTCGTATTCAATAGTAAGCCTAAGTTACATTGACAACGCTCAGTCCATGTTGGACGAATTATTGCGAAAATATAATACACATCTTCACCAAACATGTTCTGGAGGTAACAGGGTTCATCCAAATTGAAATATAATTTTTCTTGTGATATGTATGAACATTGCAGCATTTCGAGAAAATACAAGGGAAAAAAATTCATTCATCTTTGCTTGGTGCATGTTGTCTATAAAACCTCTCTTATCGACGTAGCCTTGATTCCTGCCAACTTCGTAGCAATAAAGGGAGTTATCGCTAATCATACAGTAGATACTGCGAGTGTTTATAACGGGCTAGAAGCTGATTCCTATTTCTTCTGATTGATGCAAACTGACTTTCCCAAGGAATGAAAGGCTAATGAGATCACTTTCCTGTCTGTGTGTATGTGTGTTCATGTGTGTTGTTGCGTGTGTCTGAGCATATGTGTTCTCCTCCCCCTCCCTTTTCCCCATCCGTCAATTTTCGGACGCGTGAACCGCATTTCACCAAACTCGGCATAAAAGTACTAAGTAAGGACGTCTGACATTGAAAGTGATAATTTCATCATCCAATCTCAGATACGAGATACTGGCTAGTGTGTTCGCCAGCAGGATAACTGATGCGCGGGTAGTTAACGATAGGCTTAACAATATTGCAGACTTTTCTCGGATTTTTCACGAGGTGCAGAATTCCTTTGATAGATCTAACTAAAACATCACCCCGGCCTATTAGAATTATTATAACAGTAACGTGTAAGTTCTTGAAATCCCTCACAGCAGCGAAGGAAGGCATTACGGAAATATTCTATGTTCAATGTAATTCCCTCCCTGTCCTGCACTCATCCGATGTTGGTGATCTTTATGACAATAACATAGTGCCTTATGTAATAACCAGACTTGAAGAATTTAGTGCTCGTGGAAGTGGGCGGACTTCACAAACTGATATCAAAAATGGATGTGCATATTTCCCAATACCGGACATTCACCGCTGGTGGCAAATACACTAAGTAATCCAAGTTTATTAGCGATAAGAAGGCTTGAAATCCGACGCTGCTTCATTACTTGCCTCGCTTCACCCTCATCGGCTCTCAAGATCGCCATTTTCGAGAGCCGCTCAAATCTCTTCATTCGCTCCGATGCACAGATAAATATTTTTGCTACAAGGTTTTAATACAATTGGAAATCCGTAAATTCCCTTTTCTACAAAACCCAGAATTTGTGTAGAGGCTCTGAACTGAGAGCCTTCCCTCATGTCAGTACTACATGTATGTCAAAATTTCCTCCACAAAATTTACACTTCTTGTATTTCAGCGCTTCACTCAGTTAGTTGGTGTATCCCTGTGTGATATAATAGAATTCCTGTTTAAATCTATTTCCCGCGACACTATACTCAATACCATAATAAATTCAGCTCTGTTATATGCAATACCGCCAATGAGGTAGTTAAATGAAATAATATCATCTACGAGTCAATTAAACTGCCAACCATATCAAGAGTGAACCAATCAACTGACAGATAGTGTCTTAGAATAACTAATCTGAAATTCTAATCTAGAATCCACTGTGAATAAAAACTTTTCACAGATTTGAGAGTAACGAGTTCGTCTTCCTGCAACATCAACCGAATGTTATCAACCTCGTTCTCAGACCTCGTTCTCAGAAAATAAGTGCCTATTTTCTGTATATAAATAAATATTTTTTAAAAAGAAGTGTGTGTATTTGTATATGTAAATAAATATTTTAAGAAGAATGTGATTTCTTATACATATAAATAAATATTGTGTTTTTTGGAAAAGTGGGATATATTAAAAGTGTATTTCAAAGCTAATGTGTGTTTCATTTATCTCCAAACTGAGACAATGTTTTCGCAAAAAAAAAATGTATTTTTTTATTACTTTATCCACCAGGGGTCGTATATTTGCAGTTTGTTTGTGCGAAGAATATTTATTTATTAGGGGGTGGGGTTACCTTTTTACAGATATATCTTGAAAAATGCATTTCAAATAACCAAACCAAATTACATGGTTAATTGATACGTTTTAAGCGAGCAGGAATATTTGGATGTGAACTGAATACGTACTTTTTCCTTCAGTCAGTTTAACGAATGCGTGTTTGTTCGCAACAGTTGGCGAATCACTTTGAGTGCTTCCCATAACAGCAAACAATACTGTCCCACTGTGAAATCAGTTTGCGTGAATATCACCTAAAAATAGCAAAATCGTTAATATTTAACACAGTAAAGACTATGGAGATTCGCAATGAGCAAACGATTTTGTGTCTTAACAGAAAACAATACGAAATAAATAATTTTGCTTATAGTATACGAGGTCTAAAGACAAATGTAAAATGCAGTTAAAACGGTTTACATGGGAATTTTTAAAACACATAGAAATTACATTTACTCTATATCTGCATTTATTGTGCAAATCAGTTAATTTAGTGTCTATTCAGAAAGCAAATATGCATGACGCTTTGCGTGAAGTCTGTAGGCTTCCTAAAGGTAGGACGTGTTCAGGACACAAATAAAGCCAAAGCATTGTTAGCAGTCCTTGTCCCAAGCGAGACAGGCTAGTCGCTTGAAGACAGTCCGGCAGGGCACTGCATTCCCCTTGACAAAGGAACCTCCTTCCAACCCCCTGCCGCGGTCAGGAAACCCCATTTTAGTCTCTCCTCACTTCTGGTTCCACACACATCTCCGCTCTTGGCTGCTAGGGAGTATCACTTCAACGTTCGTGTTCAGGAACCCATTGCTTGCTATGCTTATGCAGTGGTGGTAAAAGGACCAGCTTACCACGCGCCCGCTTGCCTGCCTGCCCGCTCGCTAGTCTGTCGGAGAAGGCACCTCCTCAGAATTCGCTTGGGAATATGGCCGGCTGCCTGCGGGAGCAGGGACTCCGTGCTTCGCCTGGCTGCGACGACAACCCATAAAATACGATAGGAGTTAGAATATTTTTACGCATGTTTATACATTAATTTCTTTTTTTAAAAATAGTTGATTAACATTTGAATTCCGTTTCTCTACGAGCGTTAATCACGGGATTTGCTCTTTTTTTTTTTGCAATAGCTTATAGTGTAGAAATTTTTTTCCGTTATTTTGAAGTTTACGCGCATCTATTATTTTTTAAATAATCTGTGCGTTATTCGGCTGGGATTCGTAAATGTGGATTTCCGAAGCTAGTCACGTGTTTGCTACGAGAATTTTTTTTTTTAACTTTCTCTGAGATAGGTTTTCGACGGGGTTTTTGTTAAAATTATTTCGGATCGATAAACTGCATTTTTGTTAAGTATCTTAGTATTGATTTCATCGTTTTTCTTCGATGGAGTTGCAGGGACTCAAATCTTTCCTAGATTGATTCATTTTGTGAGAAATTTATATGCAATTATTCATTCGAGGTGTTCTCCTAGATCATGATTAGGTAGTATTTGTAAATTTTCTCAGAAATTATATGCAATAATTAAATAGTGGGAATTGTTAAAATATGTTGATTTGCAACAAATGTTCAGACATTTGACACTCGAAATGAGAGAATTTCTTAACATCCCCTGGCACAAAGATTTGAAGGCTGCTGACCTGCTCTAGGTATGGCGAATCAGGGGAAGGGGCAGGGGGAATAAGTACTCCTCTAACAGAATTGGATAGGGCAGATTTTTGGGAGAGTCCACAATTCATGGGTAAAGCGTAGTTTTGCAAACAGCTAACTGCTTCGTGTGAGTTCAAAATTCGCTGGTCCGAGGGAAGGTAGATAGACAGTTAACCTTGATGTGGATAAATATGCCTTCTGGGGGCAGGGTGTAGGGGATGGCTAGCAGAGGCATCATTCGTCTCGGAAATCATGCGCTCTGGAATAGGGGTGAAAGTCGGGGAGTGGGTGCATGGTCTTTGACAGGGCAGAGGTTATTCTAACCGAAAACACGTTTTTGGTTGGACAGGGGGAGAGGGACGCATCGCCGAGACAGAGAGTCCTCGAGCAAACCAAAGAAGTCTGGTGTAGGGAAGGGGGGGAGGAGTGTGGAAGGGGGACAGGGGCTGCAGGCAGGAGCGATGCCTACAATTTTAGATGTCCAGCACCATGTTAATTTGACGCCAACCCTCACCCTGGATGCACATATACATCACTCTCTCCTCTGAACCATCTCTTCACCGGGCGCGCGCAGAGCTCAGGCTGGTTTCTGTACGACGCTCGAGGGTAGGCATGTCATGGTCAAGCAGACTTTAGAGCGTGTAGGCATATAATACGTCTGACTATTAGCCGCGATTCTCGCTAAGCGATATTATATGCTCTGGGCTTCAGATTTAGTTTTAATATAAAAGTGGTTTTATAACTTTTAATTGATCGGGAAAAAAAGATTTTGTGTGTTAAGCCGATATTGTGCTTCTATTGTGTCAAATACGTTATTTTAAATATTTTTTTTCTTAGAGGGAGTTTGATTGCTCATTAATATATATTTATATGTACTATGTTTCTATAAAGTGTTACAGGATCACACTATGCGGAATTATGGGCTTTTTCACGTCATCCGAGTCACCCTACGTTTCAATGGAAATTTGTGTTAAAAGTGAATTATTCTTACAATAGTGAAATTTGCATTAAAAATCTGCCAACGTTCAGGAAGATGTGGTTAAATTGTTTGTCGTATCTAATAGCTTATAAGTTGGGGCACGTCATACACTGTAGTCATTCCTTGACTGACATCACAGCCGACCAGACGTGTTTTGGAAGAGGTGCTTGTGTGATTTCATTACGTGTTTTTCAGCTAAGTCTATAATCAAACGTAGGCCGATGCACATGCAGGTTCTGTTTGCTCTCAACACCTCGTCCAGCTTATAACTCGACGTAAGTGGTATATCCAAATCAGTACTGCAGCGACCTCCCGAGCGAATGGACATATATTAAAATCAGTGACTGTTAAACATTATGGTTTTTATGCATATTAATAAATTAATTAATTTTAACATGTCGATTCCGTTTAAAAAGTTCCTCACCTTTTTCACAGGTGGACGGATGTGTTTTAAAATCATGTAAGATACGTGTACAAATGAGAGAGAGACGTAAGTGTTTGTGTCTGGTTAAAATCATAAAATTCAATACGCGAATTTGGAAATCTTTATTTGTCCGTGTTAACTGGAAGTGCTAAATCGTTACATATTGTGAAAAGTTGTAGTGTATCCAATCAATTCGTTGTCTATTGTAGGACGTTGTGTATTCAAATCTCTTTTTGCTTGATTGCTATTTCATAACCATTTTAAATGTTTCCGAGTTTTTTTGGCATAATTTCAACTCGCTCGCAAGCTCCACGTCTCATTCATTGACTGATGTCGGCCGAACTTATAAGTCTCCGCAAATCATATGCTAACGTCATTCTTTCACTGAGCTCGCAGCCGGACAGATGTGTTTAGGGAGAGGTGCTTGTGCGATTTCATGTATTTAAAAAACAGGATAGCTGGGTTCCGTGGTTCCTTTAGTGACAGTCACATACTTGTGTTCGTTGGCCATTTAATTAATATATTTATAGGGATATTTTTGCTTCTTTAATTAATTTCATACTGGAGACTCACGTAGTTGTGATCATTTAGCACTTATTTCTTTATGAGGCCAGGTTATTCACATAGTTGTGTCTGTTATACTTCTCTTCGTGTAGTTTATTTATATTGATAGGTAGAACACTCCGAAATATCTCTCGTGTGTTAATTATATGTCTTTTCTCTTTCTGTTTAATTACTATTACCAAAAAATCGCCTATCTCCCACCACAGTCTACAAGCAATATCACAACCAGCCCAAAAAATTAACACTTATGTCACTCTCGCACAAAACTCAGCACATAAATACGCTGTCCCCAACATGCCACACCTCATCGAGTGCGAGAGCTCCAAGGGCGAGGATGTACCAGAGCTACTCCCTACCCAACTGGAAAGAAAATAATAAATTTGTCCCTTAGCACATTATTGCACCAAACTACACACAAAAAATGTTTCCATCAAATAAACATGATTACACTTTTTCATCAAACCTGTTTGATCACATTTTCATCGGATTAAAATATGATTAAGCATTATTACCAACGGATTAAACAACTTGCATTGTATTTAGGATTAACACTTTCAATCAATTTTATATCAAAGGGTTAATACGATTAATCAAAGTGGGGGGAAACCGGCACGCCCCTACTACTAAAAATGTCACTACACCTACCTACATATGTTTTTATGGGTAATCTGACTGCCATGCGCCCAGTAAAGTTGGTAACGTCAAAGAGGAAAGTAGTTCCATATCTTAACGTAGAATTGAAAGTGTTAGGTAAAAATCTGTAAATATGAAATTATTAATTTTGTTTTCTGTTTTTTTTTTTTTAATTCACAAAGAATTAAAAATTAATGAAATGTTCAAAGATTCAATTTTATAATAATTTTACATATTTACATAGCATACACATGAATAAAGTGGTCATGCCCATTGCAATGTTAATTGTGCATGTGGTGGAAGAATACACTATGTGTTTGCAAAGAGATCTTAAGCAGGGCTTTCAGAAGTGTACGGTTTATCGCGAACAGCCGTTACTCATATGTGCATAAAACAAACAGAAACAAAATTTAATACATTCAGCGACCACAAATACGACGTTAAGACAAGGAAACATTTTTCTTTCATCGCTGCCAAACTAAACTGGAATCATTCCTAGCAAATGTATGCAATTAGGGATTTTTTTTCAAACGGTGAACCTCTTATAGTAGTTTTTTTTTTGCGGCCGCTAGAGTGTGCCAAGATGTCGCCATACCTCCATGTTACATTTACTTGGTATCGGCTCGACAAGTTGAGATAGTGATCACGTGTTCTAGCTGTCTTTTTCTACCAT
This sequence comes from Dryococelus australis, assembly GCA_029891345.1. Lineage (NCBI taxonomy): Eukaryota > Metazoa > Arthropoda > Insecta > Phasmatodea > Phasmatidae > Dryococelus > Dryococelus australis. Next base: position 57,384,979 of record CM056999.1, read on the forward strand.
TGCCACATCCCAATAACACGCGATTTGTGGGCTTCAAGGTCACACCGATAACTACAGTAGATCTCACATGTTATACATTTGTAAACATTACTGGTCTGCGTAGATAAAATGTTTCCTGCGAACACTGTAACATCATGTAACGTCGGCGCGTTCCTCCTTGAACACTGTTCCACGCTTACACCCGCGCCATTTGGTTGCACAAGAATGTGTACACCTTTCGTGTTCAAGTAAACTTGCACCGTGTTATTAGTCAACGTTAATGCGACTTGACTGGAGGTGTTTGGATGCTATAGCTAGAATAAATTAGGAACGGATCTATATTTCGTTCACCTTCTTGTATAAGTATTTTGTGGTTATATGTGTTTTAATATATTTACGTGGTTCTTGTGTTTTCAAGTTTGCAGAAACTGTTAATTTGAGAAAAGAAAACAGTTTTAATTTATTTTACGACAGTTTGTTTTCTTTGTACTGCGGAAATTGAGCGACTATAGTAGAGAAACCTTATAGGTAACTAACTGCTACGGTGTGCTGTAGGGCCTATACAAGTGGGTTGATCACCTTCTTGTTAACAAGAGATGCCCGTCTGTACTGGGCACTGGAGTTAGGATCGTAGGTCGCAGATTGTGCCTAATAAGAGTATTTAGACCCCTGTCCAGCCAATATCCAGCAATTTCAATTGAAAACAACAATCCTGGTGATAAACCACCAAAATTCCTCACGGTATCACTTAGGAATCTACGTAAGGTCACTTCTATTCAAAAACCTAAAACTTAGGTTTCTGGATTTAGATGCGCTTCCTTGGGTTCCGAACCAAGAGTCGCGCACACTTGCTAACATCCCATAAGTCAAATTGCTCCACTTCCAAACTTCATTAGTTACCCCCCGTCAAGGCGACACATTAGCAGTGTTGCCAAGTGCGAAAATATCAATCAAGCTGAGTTCGAAAATGTCCCGTTTCGCTTTGAAATGTCCGACAGTTTAAGGGCGTTGAATACCGAAATAATAATTATCTTTTAATCTTACCAAACATTGTTAAACTTCTACATATTGTATGTGACGACATTTTCCTCGAGTAAAACAATTTCACTCATCGTATTATTTTGAATAATTAGATGTCAAATCCAACATTTTTCTGTTTTGCTGCAGCAATAATAATAATCATCATCATCATTATCATCATCATCAACTTCATCGGGATTTGAGCCTAGTGACCCATTTCGTCTCCATTGAAATTGGTTTTCCTTGGGACCTTATATCACTTGGTTTATACTGCTGAATTATTATTATTACAATTATTTATTTGGCATACGATCTAGTTCTTTCCGTCTTACTTGATATTGTTTTATTATGTCATATGTAGAGCCCTGAGTATTTCGTTGATTGTTGTGTCAGCAGGCTAGGCTCTTTCCAGTCTTCTATACACATGAGATGCTATCGTTTGCTTATTGGTTGCTGCGATCAAATGAGGACTACGTACAGGACTGTTCAAAGCTCACTGACTCTACTGGTTCCTGCTTATTACTGGCTCATAGTTAAACAGGGCTTGTACATAAAACTGGTTCTGTCCAACCAGAGTAGTTGGAAAAAAGAGCAAGTGTTTGAAGCCTACCTCGCCACAGAATGAATTCGTTAAATACTCGGGACTCTTAAGTCATACGCGTGGCATAACGTTTACATCTTGCTAACATAAACAGTGGCGAAACTCAAAATTTGTCCCTCAGAATGTCGGAAATAAAACATGTGTTGATTTGCATAATATTGAAGCTGTATCTCACAATATATGTGTCTTGCCTACTTATATTTACCAGATGACGCTTGCACGTTGTGTATGGGTAAATAAAAAAAATCCCTCGAGTTCCAATAATTTGAAACAACAAAAAATTATTTAATTCCGTTTCTGTGTTATTTTATTTAAAATTTTACGAAACGTGACAATTCCACGAGATCTGGCAACGCTGCACGCCAGTGGACTGGACTTTCATCGGCCGTGCGATCACGCAGTGAACTGGGTTACCGTTTTGACCACATTATGTGCACACACTTAACATAACTTAATGAAATATTTGACAGTAGTAAACTATAATTTAATCTAAACTGAAGAATAAATATTTTTCTGCGAAAACTTTAAAGAAATGTTTCTTTCCGAGCACAATTGGACAGTTTTCTTAGTTAATCGAATTATCACCAAAAACCGTTATCAATGACGTCAATATGATTCGATTTGTTGCTGAACAAGTCTGTTGATGTAATTAATTTCCTCGCCGTCACCGTTGTTGCAAAACTGTGTTGCATATTATTATTTACTTTGGTATCTTTGTTGAAGGCTGTTCACGATAAATTGAGCTTTGAAATCGACCTTAGAAAAAAGTCACTGTCCCTGTCTGCATATATTTTAACGTGCGCACTGAGTGGCATGCACGCAGTAAAGTTGGTAACGATGAATGGAAAGTCGTTATCTTAACGACGAATAAAAAGAATTAGGTAAACATTTGTGGTAACTTAAATTATTTCTTTCTCTTTCTGTTTTTTTTTAACGCATCGTAGTGTAAAAATGGCTAGATTTATAAAATATTAACTTACCTAATAATTTTTTTATAGTTTCACTTAGCCTACGCATGAATAAAGTGATGAGGACGATAGTAATGATAATTTTACATACGGCGGAAGAACATGCAACGTGCTTACAAGTAGATCTTAAGCAGAGCTTTGAAAAGCGCTCATTTTGCCGCGAACAGCCTATACAAATGCCTTCACTCTTCGCTACTAACGCTATCACCTAAGATATTCCTTTCGCTACATATTTTTGTCTGCGCCGTGCAGCAATGTGTGTGTGTGTGTGTGTGTGTGTGTGTGTGGTTTTTTTTTTTTTTTTTTTTTTTTTTTTCCATAAACCGGCATCCTTACTGTTCGTAAAACTTATTTCTTCTTATAAGTCTCTTTTTCACGTTTTCACTCCGTGATGGAGATGAATGTGATGTTGCTCCAGCGTTAGCTTTGAATAATTCTTTTCTCTAGTCCAGTAATTCAAGTAATTTATCTGCTAATAATTCTCACATTTATTCCACCACCAAATTTTACCTACGCCCTGTTTACCGTTTTGTTATAATTAGGCCTACCTGAGTGCCTGTAAAAGTGAGTAGTGTACTAAGGAGTTTCAGGGACATTTTCAAAATCGTAATTCATAATGTAAAAAAAAAAAAGCAAAAAAATTGCAATATTTACGATTGGAAAGTTAACATGTTTGTTACTATGATATGACAGTTTTTCACGCACAATTATGCTGACAAGCCATTCAAGAATTTAATTAGGAGATTTTGTAAAGTAGCAGTTTTTCTACCAGTATCACCTTGTGTTAAGACTTTGGGAAACAGGAAATATTTTTCTGTGAAGACAAAAATAATGCAACTTAAATTTTACTGTAACGACGAATTCCTAAACTCTCTAGTCACCAAGTTGAGACCGTAAAGTAGGGTTGTGCGAATTTGAATTTTTTTCTCAAGAAATTTTTGTGGAACTGAAACCAAAATAAAAAATAATTTCATAAGAGTTCAGTTTTTACGAAAACTGAACGAATTTCACAGCATTTGAGCAAGTCATTCATTATAACAAATTCGTTGCAAAACCAAACCAAAAGAATTGTAGGATAGGGAGTATTTATCACAAGGGGTCTTGCCTACATTTAAATTTCCGTTTTATGTAGTTATTTATTTAAAAATAATAAAAACAAATTATTTTACAGACAAATATTTCCTTCGCTGGTGCACTAAAAGGACATTAATTAAACACGTTTAATCGCAGGGGCCACGGTGGCTGAGCGGTTAGTCTGCTCGCCTCCTACCAAGGCGATCCGGGTTCACCCCGCCCGTATCAATCTGGATTTTCGCATGTGGGAATCGTGCCGGACGATGCCGTTGGTCAGCGGGTTTTCTCGGGGATCTCCCGCTTCCCCCGGCCCTTTCATTCCGGCGCTGCTTCATACTCACCTCAATCACCCTCATCGTCCAAATCTCTTCACTCACTCGTTTAATCACAGATTCCGGCAACCAAATTTCTTACCGAAACGAAACTGAAAGTTGTCATATTCGCACAACGCTACCGTGAAGTAATGTGTATTTTGCTCTGCAGTATGTAGATAACGTGACTAGTTTCTGCACTGGGCTATCTTACTTGTGCGTTACGTAATTTGACTCGCAGGCAGCAGACGAGCGGATGTGCTTGCGACACACTCCGCACCACATGCAGAACAGAGACGTTACCGATAACGTTTCAGTGTCAGTGCAGCGAAATACTGTGACGTAACTGCCCGAGCAATTTTCTATAGGCTATTCACGGTAAAGTGAGCACTTTTTAAGGCCTTCCAAACAGGCATTAATCACTAATAAATATATCTTAATGCAGTCTCAGATATTAACTTTTTAGATTGGTAAAATATATACACTGTGTTTATTAGTCACATGGTCATGTTTATATTAAAATGCGGCAGAAAGACAGAAATTGGTTGAAAGGAAAAATCTAGCAGGGCCTTAAAAAGTGCTCACTTTAGCGTGAACAGCCTATATCGCTGCGTCGACCATGCTATGGCCACCTCTCTGGTGACTGCTTCTTCTAATATTCCCGCAGTCCAGCCACTGCAAATATAATTAATTTTTAATATTTCTGGAAATAAAGTTAATTGTATTTTAAATTATAAATCTTTGTCACGTTTTAGTTTAGGCTGTTCACGGTAAAATGAGCACTTTTGAGGCCCTAGTTACTCTTCCCTTCCAGCCATTTGTTATAATTTAACCACCTTTTTAAGTAAATATTGCCATGCAAGTAGTAAATAGAGACGAGATTTCGCGAGTTCATTTGACAACAAGCTAGACTCCACAGTCTTCTATGTACTAGAGACTGCGTTAGTTGTTCATTTGCTGATGCCCCGGTTTCATCACAGACCAGGTGGAATGGTATTAGGTTCTGATTTTCTTGCAGGTCAGTTATTGGTTCAAATTCGTCCAGGGCGTCTCTTACAAACTTCGATCCAATTGAGGGAGAAAGGGAAATGTACACGTGTTTGAGGTCTAGCTTGTCCTCAGAAGAAATCGCGGAATTTCCGGGCCTCTACCATTAAACACAATGTGTATATTCCACCGCACTCGGAAGATTACGTCGAAGGCTAAAATGAAATCTGTTTATTGACTATTATTCCAAATGAGAGGGCTTTCAAAAATGCTTACTTTACTGTGAACAGCCTGTAACTAGGTAGGCCTGCCTGGAAAATTCGCGTTATTTTGGAGATGCAGACTAAACTCCAAGATGTTGTAGGCTTGAGTGACTTCTACTATTGGCCAACAACTCGTGTGCACGCCCCAAGGATGCTTTCAGCCTATAGTAAAGCCTCAGAGGTTGAGCGACCAATCTCCAGTAAAGCTGTCACAAAGATAAATGACTAGGGGTAGTGAAATTTCGCAAAAATATTTCCCGACAAGTTATATTTCTAAACACTGTAGGGTCGTTTACCTATCTTGATTGGCTGAATTACTTTTTGACACGTGTTAACTGTCTATACACAAATCGCGTAGTAGCCACGCTGATGTTGCCGGATTCTGAGTGGCCCGGTCAAATATGAAAACGCCTTCTCAAGCAGACAGCAACAAACGGCAGTAGACGAACTACTGTTGGATACTTATAGTGTTGAAGTCTAACGTGAACTCACATTTTCCCGCGAAAAATCACTGGCTCTATAAAGAGGGATAAGAAAATTGCGCGAGTTCAACTACCTATATGCTAGACTCCACAATCCTTTCTATAGTCGAACCGCAGATGATTGTTCACTGGCAGTTGCCCCCAGTATTATCCCACATTTAACAGTACGGGATTCGCTTCTTGTTACCTTGCAAGTCGGCTATTGGCGCGGAGTCGTCCAGGGTGTCTCTAGTAAACTCTGATCCAATTGCAAAGGTGATTTCAGTGTACACGCGTTTGAAATATATCTTGTCCTGAAATGAATTCGCGAATTATTCCTATCCCTATTTATAAATGACGACGTATAGTTGCCAGTTGGCTATGAAATCACGATCTGCGTTCAAGCATGTATAGAACAGTGAAATCGAGCATGGTACCAAAGAATAACGTGAATCTTGCAGGTTCCTATTTTAGTTCAATGTCTCTCATACTTCACGCAGTAAAACGTGTTTAATCGGGTACTTCAGGGAATACGCATGGCCATTGTGGACCTCCGTTGGAAACAATGATGTATTGAGACTTGGGAACACCAGTAGATCTAGTGTTATGGAGTGTGGAGTACCCCTGGGAAAATATTCGAATTAAAAATTTAATTGTAACTTTTTTTTTTATTCGGGGCTTCTGGGAATAAGATATTATGTTAGCGTTCATAATTTAGGTGAATTTAACATTTTTTTCCCTCGTCGTTATTTTTATTTGTTTTCATCTCTTATCACATGACCAATAACTTCGCTCCAGTGAACTTATGGCATTCCCCAATAATTATCTCCTGTTTCAAGCGGGTCTAAAGTACCTTTGACTGAGAGGGTCTCGGAAGGAATTCCCAACCTCTCAGCCATGGCCTGTCCGCCCTTGAGCAGCAAGAGTTTAAAGACTGTTCAAGATGAGTGAGCACTTTCGAAATCAACCTTAAGCGGTATTCACAATAGAGCGTTGCGACGCGATGCCTCGCGTCGAGCACCAGCCAATCAGAGCCTTGACGCCAGCGTCGAGGACTTTGCACGAGCGACGAACATTGGTTTTGACGCTCGTCGCCAGCGTCGGGGAATAAGAAGAGTAACATTTCTGCACTTCATAATAAGTAAACTGGCGAGAAGCTGAGATAAAAAAACAATGTAAATATACATAACAAATAGTTTGCAGAAATATTAATTGGAGTGTAAATTTATAGCATTTTTATTTACCTTTAAGAAAACAAAAGTATGTTTTCTTTTACGATGCCTGAAGAGTCACTCATGTTCTACTCATTTCGAATTATAATATAATACTTTTATGAAAGAAAAGTGTATATGACTATAAAATAACAATTCTACTAATTAAATGGCAAACAAATCCACTGAATTTCGTTCGCTTTTAGAATTTCTTACGAGCAGGATAACAGATGGCAGCACGGTCTGTGTCGCCGGCGGCCGGCGACTGCACGTCGCTCTGTTGTGAAGACGTAAGAAACACTCGTCGCTGGCGGCCAGCGTTGGACGCGACGCTCTATTGTGAAAACCGCTTTATAAAAAAGTCACTGTCCCTGCCTGCATATATTTCAACGGGCGCACTGAGTGTCAATGAGGCCAGTAAAGTTGGTAACGATGGAGAGAAAGTAGTTCCATATCTTAACGTCGAATAAAAAGTGTTGGGTGTCCGTTTGTGATAACTTAAGTTTTTTTTTCGCTTTCTGTTTTTTTAATGCACTGGAGTGTAAAAATTACCAGATTTGTAAAATATTTACCTATCTAATAATTTCACAGTTTCACCTAGCCGACGCATAAATAAAATGATGAAGCCCATAACAATCTTAATTTTACATTGAGCGTAAGAATACATAACGTGCATACAAGTAGATCTTAAGCAGGGCTTCCAAAAGTGCTCATTTTACCGTGAACAGCCTATACTTAACATTTGTAGAAATTACTTCATCGTAACACCGAGAAACGGTCGCGGCACGAGGGATCTATCTTGTACAAAAGTTTTCAAAAGGAACTGTTTAAAATACGCTATGTAAACAATGGCATGTAAACATTGATTTTGACAGATGCTAAATGACAGTCACATGGCAATGTTTGTTTACATTTGATGGAAGGATACAAAACGGGCCTGCAAGTAGATATTTAGCAGTGCTCCAAGAAAAGTGCTTCCAGTGGGGAATGGACTGTAGTCTATTCACGGTTTCTTCAGACTTACTTTTTGAATCTAACCTTCGAAAAATCACCCCATGTATCACATGTTTGGTCATTTACTAAATATGCCATGTATCAACAATTGTTTTATATTCCAGTTAACATAAAAATGCCTTATTTTTGATACAATTAGAATTTACTCGTATTCTATCTGTAAATTATCATATTTAATTTATATTTCATATTAATAAAAACAGTGAGAAAACAGGTGTTTTGTTAATTCCTGGTAAGATATAGTTCCTAAGCAAACTATTATTACAGTGTGTGCGCATGAATGCGGTGTGCAGTCCCTTTGGTGTCGTTTTCTATACTTGGTTAAGCTTTGTTTTTGCACGAGGCGGAGGGATAGCCTGGAAGTAGAACTTTAGCAGGGCTTTAGAAAAGTTGGAAGCAACCGTGAATGGACTATAGGAAATTTACCTTTTAGAGAATACTCAATACCAATATAGCCTGAGTGCAGTGGGCCTGACGCGACGATCTGGTACGTGTGGTTGACCAATGTGGGTAGCGCAGTTCTGTCCCCCGCCACCAGGGTCGTGCTATTGCGGTACGACCCTGGACACATTCCAGCAGCGGCTCGACATACTTCATATCACCACTCATTATCCTCACAAAGGCTACCTTTGCGAACTAACAAACACCCCACTTTCTCCAGCCCTAATCAAATAAAAGGAATTAAATTTATCCTCCGCGACTGTTGCATAGTTTTTTCCCAGGCCCTCTCCGCTTTGCCTGGTTTTCTATGCCCTTATTTACACCCTTCTTCTTTCGGGGTGTATCCATGGCTACCATTGCGGCCATGGCACCAGACAGCCCTGCTACAGTCGCGATGCATGCGCCCATTTTGTTAATTAAACCCGACCTAAGGCGTAAAGGGCTTGCCCTGAGACGCATCCCATTCTCCAACCGTCTTAGCTACTAACAAGCGTTCCGGAGGGCACACAGAACTGTGAAGGTACTCACGCTGACGTAGCGGGATTGGGGGGCTCGCTAGAAGAAAACAATTGGTTCACCAGGAACGATAACCAAACGCATGACAGGCATATTACAGCAGCCCTGCGCGTTTTCCGGGCGCTGCGTTCACGCTTTCCGGGTGTGGCAATTTTCGTGCAGTGTATAACGTCTTCGAGCATGTAACAACACAGAATAAATAAGGCGTAAGTACAACTTTGATATAATCAAATTACGCAGAAATATTTGTTTTTGTTTACTCTCAGATTAAAGTAGAGGTCGACTGATTTCCGATTCTGCGCACGTGTCCAACATTGACTGTCAATTAACATTAGTCAAAAAGCGAGGAACATGTTTATTTATATTTTCTTTAAACTCACAGACACTTTTATATGAATAAAGTATTAAACTGTATTGAATATATTCTAGCTGCGTTTGAAATTAAGTCAGAGAAAGTGTACGAACTTTCCAAAGCGCATATTTACGCAAAACTTCAAATTAAATCCACTTTGTTTTGATGGTGTTTTTTTTTTTTTTTTTTTTTTTTTTTTTTTTTTTTTTTTTTCGCAAAATGTATTTCAATTTTGAAACATGGAGATCTGTTACTGCACATAGCTGGCATGCGAGCTCTACTTTATATTAACTTTACGGTTTAACACAGGATTATTCTTTTACAGTTCTATTGCTAATTCGTGACTATTTTGAGGACATGCGCAGGAAACTAAAATTAATCCGTCTCATTTCGAAGTACAGTATTTGGATTTTCGTAGAATTTTTTCACAACTAAAGCAGTTAAATACTTTTGTGTTAAATAACGCGGATTAGCTGTGATATGAATATGAACAATTTATTCTGTTTAATTATTGCGGTTGCAGTGCCACACGAAGAAGGTTATAAGTAGGGACACCCGAATTTCGCGAAAAGATTTCCGCACATGTATTTCAATACCCACCCTACGGACATACTAGCCGTTTTCCTTTGCTTACTGGCCGCGTGTCTTTATGAGAAGACATTCTCCCACTTGACTGGCCAATTAGAGTAAGGTTACTTCGTTACTGCACGTCTGTGATTCGCGGGCAGACACACCTAAGACGCGTAACATCTAATTCGTCCAATCACGAAGGCGGATCGGAGCTACCGTATTATGAAGTGCTACTGGTCGTGAAATCTTTCCGCGAAATTCGGGTGTCCCTACTTATAATGTGTAGCTAATGAATTATATTACAAAGATTTTACCTGTTTTAATATTAACGATTGATATTAATTTAAATTAAATATATATTGTTCTCTCTAAATAATCATCCAGCAATGATTATTTCCAACTGCACACACACATATTAGGGAATTCTTTGCGCTTAGTATAGTCATAGCTGTTTTATGTTTGCTTTGTAAAGGCTTTCCTGCGTTGGTTTTTCCGACAGGATGGTGACAATTCAGCTCAAATCACCGCGCTGCCATCGTGCATAGCACTGGTCAATTTGTGCGTTTTCACCACTTATATAATATATATATATATATATATATATATTCTGGGGAATTTGTCTTACAAGCACCAATCGAAGTGGTGAGAACCCTGGTCAAGAACATGCGCTTTGCCTGTTTTGCGAAGGTTTATTTTCGGCAGATCATTCTGGAGACTTTGGAAGCAGACTGTTATATGTGAAATGTGGGATGGGACGCCTACGTTTGTGACTTGCAAATAGTCAATTACTAGGGACAGGAAAATTTCGCACATTTTAACACATTGAGGTCTGCACACATTTACTGACACTTGAGACTAGTTAGAAGTGAGTCATATATATCAACTACTGCAAGAACACCGGTTCTGTTGGTGTCTGTGTTAGAACTCGCTATCGTCCTATTGGTCCATACCACACGTGTACTTTACAGCGTTCATTATTGGCCGATCATCAACCAATGGAAAGCAGAGCTGATATCGATCCAATCAAATATCCTTTATCTTACAAAATGATCTACAATGAACCATGTCCCTTCGAGTGGCTATATATAAAAAAAAAAAAAAGAAATTCCATCGTTAAGAATATCACTGCTACTGCGCTGTTGTGTTCTTGTGAAGTCATGTTGAACACTAGCCGAACAAAGACTGCACAGCCATGCGATTTCTATTTTCAACAACAAAGAAATTTTAAAATTAGCTTAGCCCGAGCTACGTTGAAGCATAGTCTACAAAGTGTTAAACAACCTGTGCGCTAGACTCCACTGCTCTATGTATTTTCGAGCCTCAGCTTTCTGTTCATTGGCTACTGCCCCAGCGTGTAGCCAGTTTTACCTCAGACTAGGTGACACGGGATTCGATGCTTATTTCCTTGCAGGTTTGTATCTGCTCAGAGTTCACCTGGGCGTGTCTGATATAAACAGCAATCCAATTGCAAACATGACATAAATGTACACGTGTTTGACAGTAGCTCGTCCTAAACTGAATTCGGGAAATTTTCCACCCCCTAACAATTACTTACTTAGTCTTTTAATAAAATCTGCTTATATGTTGATGAATTGAATTTGTATGAATAAATTTAAAATAAGCCTTTCTGAAGTAATAGTCCTGTAATTTTTTTTCCAAGAACCCATATTACCAAGGCGTGTTTTTCTTCTTTCACGAAACGAATTATTTTGCAATATTTTTAGAAGTATAAATATGTTCTAAATGACCTAAATTTTTTAATGGCCTTATATAGTTATAGTCGACGATTTCATGGGAATTTGAACAAAATGTTAAAAAGTTAAAGTTAACATTAAAAAAATTACAAACAAAATTGAATTCACAATACCACCTTTACTTTAAATAAAAGTGGATTCTGACTCGTTACACACAGGTTCTTGCATCGCCAACTTGCTATGCAGCTGCGCTAGGAATGATTTTGGATAATTTTATGTTTGGTTGCAGCGATCACCACTATACAAAATGTGTTAACGTTCATTCTTATTCGTATGGTTTTGCTTATTTTGATTGTAGCACGGTTGAACTGGGCTGCAGAGTGTTTGAAATGTACGTTTTCCCACGAAACTATTACACGTGCGTTCTACTGCGCTGATCTACGGAAAGAACGTACATTTCGGACGAGAGCTATATAGAGCCACGAGTAGGCCTATTTCGCGAATTCATCCGGAGGCGAGGTAGACTCCAAACTCTTGTTATTATCTCCTGCTGTTGTGATTGGACGACAGTTCTTTAGACACGCCACGTTTAATTGTGAGCCAGTAATAAGCAGGAAACAGTAGTGCGAGTGGAATTTGAACAGTTCAGTACGAAGTCCTCATTTGAACGTAGCAACCAATATACAAATGATAGTTTCTCGCGTGTGTAAAGGACTGTAAAGCCTAGCCTGCTGACACAGCAACCCGCGAAATACTCGGGTCTCTATTTATCACACATGGTTACCTAACCCTTTTTATTCGACGTTAAAATATGGAACTACTACACAGCCATCGTTACCAACTTTACTGAGCGAATGTGGGCATAGGCTGTTCACGGTAAAGTGAGCACTTTTGAAAGTCCTTCTTAAGATCTACATGTATGCACGTTGTGTATTATTTCACCATATGTAAAATTAACATTGCCATGGGCCTCATCACACTATTCATGCGTCAGTCAAGTGAAACTGTGAAATTTTAGAAAAGTTTATATTTTATAAATATGTTAATTTTTACACTTTGATGCACTGAAATAAAACAGAAAGAGAAATAAATAATTTTAGTTACCACAAACGGTTACCTAACACCTCCTATTCGACGTTAAGATATGGAACCACTTTCCAGCCATCGTTACCAACTTTATTGGGTGCATGCCACTCAGTACACGTGTTAAAATATATGCAGACAGGGGCAGTGATGTTTTTCTAAGGTTAATTACGTAAGTGCGTACTTTGTCGTGAACGACCTGTACTTCGTAACACGCCACTGCGTAGAACGTTGCCCATGGGCTCGCGGTACACGCATTTCCCGCTACGGCCGGGCAGGCGAGGCTTCGATTGAGGATGGCGCCATCTGCGCGGCCTCTTACATAAACACTGCCTGGCTCTCCCCAGTAGAGTTGTTGCCCCGCCGGGAATTCGGGTCACGTTCTACGAATACTGTCTTGCGTCCCGCGCCACGCCCACCGCACAGCAGGCTCGTACACAGTGGCGGCGTCCTTGACGTGCTCACGCTCTGCGATTGGTTGCCGCGCGAGCTAACCTCGCGCGTGGTTGGCCCCGCCGTCATTTTCGCTACACGAGGTGTGTTCGTGTGGTATGCTCGTTCTGCTACCTCTGCTCTTTTAACGCTCTTTTCGACGCTCTCTAGCGTTCATGATACCGGAAACATTTTTTTTTTTTTTTGTTTTGGTGTTCGGGTGGCACTGTAGGGATGGGACAAAACAAACAGTTACTTTTGAGTACTGTGTTCCGTCGTTCCAGCCCAGTTCCAAAAAAGTAACACGTTTCAGGAACATGTTACTTTTGTAACAGGTTAAGGCCAGCATACAATTGATTTAACACAGAATATAGCACACGCACAGAAAGTAGAATGCAAGTCTAGGAATGGCGCTGCCTACAATAACGCACAACACAAGCACAGAAATGTAGCACAGAATCCACGCTCAGAAAGTTGACCAATATCCTATAATTCCTGTGCGCGTGCGTCGTGCGCCGTGCGTGGCCAATCAGAACGTCGATACCACCGAGTTCATGTGACAATCGAAATGGCTGCAAAAGTAATGAATTTGACGAGTACTTTGAGAGTTTGGCGCCACATAAACATTTGTTTATTTTGATTGAAGATGTTATTGTACAAGCAATGTATATTAAGATGAACGTTTGAACGTAATATATTTCTACAAATTAAAACACGAGCTGCAAAGTAAACAGCTGTCAACGATATTTTTTTTTTTACATTCCAGTGTGACCAATACACGCACGCGAAACTTACCGATCATCATTTCTTTCATTTTCACATATGTTTTGCTTAAACATCCGTAGATTCTGTGCGTGTGCTTGTTTGATTGTAGGCTTTCAGATTCGAGCTGTGCGTGTGTTCTGTGCTATCGCAGGCGTTGTTTTTGAGCTAAATCAATTGTAGACTGGCCTTTACTGTAAAACATTTCTCGTGTTCCAAGGCTTGGCATTTCAAGAAACAACGTTCGCGCATGCGCACAGTTGCAAACCAAGACGTTCCAATAAAGAACTTTTACGCATGCGCACACTCACTCACAGTTGCCAGCCGAAACATAAGTGAAACGTGTGTGGTTGCGGCGAATCAAAAGAGGGGTGATTGAATTATTGGCGGGAAGCAGTTATTTACAGTAATGTAAGTATAAATAATACTAAAAGACGTATGTGTGCACATGTTTACGATTATATTTGTTCACAAAAGTAAACTTCTACGATAGAAAATGTCGGCTTTGAAGTATGATTTGTTTAAATATAGTTTTGATATATGAGATTAGGTCAGGAACAAAAGCAAACAAAGCTAGACGTTCCAAAACATAACTTTAACGCATGCGCATCTGCAACACCAACATGACAAATGTTCACAATCCAGCTTCACATGCATGGCAGTGTGGCTGAAGTGATTATGTGATACAAAGAAACCAATTAAACATAACTTCATTAGTAAATGATACACGCTCAATATTGCTCCTATTATTAGTTTATTCAAAGACACGTTTTTGCACTGGCCCTTGTGGTTATTTGTTTACTTTGTCAAAAACAATAGATGATGTAATGTATTCATAACACCGTGCATCAAATTTTCTGTTGACACATCGTAACTGACATTTCCGCCAGAATGCGCGACCAGTCTAACATGACGAGGCGCTTAAGATTCTGAAGTTTCATCAAGTGCACAACTAGTACACATCACTGCTAGTACACAAATATATATACTTCACAAGTATACACTGAAAATTCAGAAACTGCCTAAGCTGATTTATGAGGGCTTTGTGTGGTGTCACATCCGGTTGTTTTGACGGAACTGGGGTGTCGGGAGTTATTGGCCCCCTTACCACTGCATTACACTTCCCTGCTGGCTGCTTACATTTTATATTGCATTAGTCAGATACGGATTGTTGGGGCACTGGCTGTGCCAATGGGAAATTTTACCATCACAGTATCGACTCGGTCGCGGTGGCAGTTTGCTTTTATCCCACTTGATATTTTTACTTCCTGCATTGTTGACTGAGCTATTTTCCTTTTGGTTCCTAAATTATTATTAGTTTTGTCCCAGTGTTGTACGAAATGTTTGGATTTTTGGTTGTATTGATTTTCACTTTATCCTTTCCTGTTTTGACTCGCATGCTCGTAGTGCCATAGGGCAGGACCCGGATCGCAGCATGGTTGGCACAGGTTACACTCTAGGATGATCACTGTGTGCATTAGTTCATCCAATATACCATTCAATAACGGCACCAACCTGGCACGAAATTCAGGGTGTACATTCTCAGCCACTACTTCAAGTACCTCTGGTCCAACAAGGTGTGGGTGAAAACGGCCAAACAAAATTTTTTTTTTGCATGCTGAATGACATCAGTGACTCATTCACCTGGTGTTCTTCCAGTGTGGACATACTCGGCTCGTGGAGTGATGTGAAGGCTCCTCCAAAGCGGCACTGGAATGATTAGGGAAATTCATCCCATTGCAATCCATAGTGGTTTAGTGAAATACCATGAAGAGCATGCTTCTCCATGTAGTTATGCTCTGACACAGTTGGCCCACTCCTCTTCACACACACAGTACCTTTTTAAGTGAGATGTACATTCACATGCAGTTGTGACATGTGAATTTCTCCCCTTGTACCAACAGTCTCTCGCTGAGTGACAAACATCGCTTGTGCGTCTGCCTTTCAGAAATACGACAATGTATGATGTCACTGCCTTCACCTTCTTGACAGTCCGCTTTACTACATAACTTTACCTGTTGCTCTATTCCGTGAGCAAATCATCACAATTGTAAACTCTGTTTTGGGATTGATAAATCCTTCTCCTCAAGGGTGAATCAAAGGGGCCATAAAACCCTATCCTAACAGCATTACCATTATCATACTTCCAACATATTAAAAATAACCTCTTTGCAAGTAACTGAGGGCTGGACATCAAATATAAAGAGGAGACCCCAAGCGTTCCCCAATTTATAACACATGAGATAACACTTTAATTTGTTTATTTATTTGATCTGTGTTGTAAATTTTTTGTTCAGAACAAATATTATAATTTGTTTTTATATCTTGTAAAATACAAAAATTTGAAATATTCATTTTTATGCTCACGTGGTTTTTATATGCACTTTAAATCGCTTCAATTACAATCATCTAAGATGGTATGCAAAATCTTCTAATTAATAAAAATAGTAGTTTCCAGTGTACCACCCATAAACACTTTGGCCAGATAGAAAAGAAATGAAGGCCAACTATTTATAATTGTGATAATTTATGGCCATATTCACAACCGAAAGCCAACTAAACATATGAACAGAGAATATATTACTGGCTGTTCTCTAATACCAAAAGCCAAAATAAAATGGAAAAATGGATACATTGTTTACAAGAATTATGGTCATTCAACAAAGGCCAGTTAAAGGAATTGCCTTAGAGATTATTTCGATATTTTATAACTTTATTGTATTGGCCATTAATTAAAATTATAAAAGCCAATTAAGAAATATTTGAATATTTTATAACTTTAATATATATGGCCATTCATTAAACTACAAAGGCCAATAAAGAAATATTTGAATATCTTATAACTTTAATATGTCTGGCCATTCATTAAACTAAAATGGCCAATTAAGTTATGGCTTAGTAAAATATTTGCACATTTTATAACTTTATTATATTGCCATTCTTAACTTCATCGACCATTTAAAGAAATTCTTTAATTTTAACCATTACTAAATCACGCTGAGGATTATTTTTACTTACACACTTTTAAAAAATTACTCTCATGGTCACTTAGAAATACCAAGGTCAATTATCATTTTTCTTTTAAAAATTTTGCAAAAATTTTATAAAAGTTACCAGAGGAATCTACGCTCACTCTTTACATTTTTCCTTCTAAGAAACTAGGTTAAAAAATTACCCTAAATATCGTTGAAATTTCTAAGTCCTGCCATTATAACTTGTTTAATTTCATCTTTTTCATACTTAACTCAGACGGGGTGGGTCTGCTGAAACTTGGAGCCATCTTCTCTCTCAAGTCAGGAACTTCCAAGGCATATATACCCAGCCAAAATTACACCCCAGGAGGGGAGTGAAAACCTAGGGCCAATCGGGTGAATTAGAACTCCCAATCCCCCCACACTACTGTGGAAGGGGAAAATATTATTATTTTTTTATTTCAATACTTCTGCCCAGTAATACACTTTTTAAAACAACCAATCATAGTCCACATGGAAATTATTTCCGCCTAGCAACAGCTGAGTGCAAGCGTGCACTGGTTACTAGTGTCACAATGCAGTAAACAGGCAACTTGCTCTTTGTTACCAGCACCCGAGCCAACTATATAGAGGCCACACAGATTTCATCGCGCTATCTCCGCTGTAATCTGGATCTGCTTGGCCTAGGATAACGATAAGTAAGACGTCTGAGAGTTCAGTTTCAGAGAAAGAATATGGTCGAATGTAATTGTTGCGGAACATACGGGTGTTTAGATTGTATCGCAAGTAATTCGGACTTCCCAGTTGCGCTTAGGGACACCTCCATAGGCGAAGTTGCAAAGCGGGGCGGCCAACATGGGCGTCGCCACCCCCCCCCCCCCAGTTAATGTGGATCACTGCTTCAGTTTGTAATAATTTTCAACTAATGGTAAACTGCTTACTTCGATGTTTTTAAATTGTATTTTATTTGTAGTCGTTTACATACCTAACTAAAAACCACAATATTTCAGTAAAAATTATTTATTAGAAGTGTTAAAATTAGATTTAAATTTTAAAACCGTGGCATAAATAAAAATAAGTATTAAGTTCGAGTATTTTCGTACGGATAAATGTACAACACACCGTGATAGTGAAAGAGAGAGAGAGAGAGAGAGAGAGAGAGAGAGAGAGAATGAGAGTTGGAGAAAAAAAGGGGGGAGCAAGAGAGAGAATAGACTTGTATACCCTCTGGAAACGAGATGAAGTCTTCGCTCATGGGCACATTTGACGATAATTTAGTTTAACCTATTTTTATCATGATTTCCATTTCATATTTTATTCAAATTATTGGCTTAGTAATTTCATAATTTGTGCTTGACTATCGTATAAAATAGTCCCTTCGAATTCAAGTAGCCCTGGCCGAACAACTTGAATAAAGGGTGAGTGAACTCCCCACACACCTACACTTGCTGCCTATGTTATACGGTTCGGAAATTACAGCCACCTATGCTTATATATTGTCATAGGCATATTTGACCCACGAGCCTTCTCCTAGTCATTGTGGATGTATATGTTATGCCCTGAACGCGAGGGTTGGAAAGGGTGTCTGCTCTCTGTTACACGTATGCTCGGGGGTCGGCGCACGGTGACATAGCTGGAACATGTCCAGGGGGTGGCGAGTGCGCGAGAAAGTTTGGCCAGGGGTGATAAGGGCAGCATGAGGGGTGTAGGGGAAGGACAATAGCTAGTGAGCCCGATGAAGTGTGTCTCGCGGGGGTGCCGAGGAGCGAGAGTGCGCGGGGAAAAGTGTGTGGAGCCTTGCCGTGGCGCCGAGGGAACAGGAGAGAGGGAGAGAGAGAGAGAGAGAGAGAGAGCGAGAAAGAGAGGTGAGTACAAAAGGGGAGGCAGGCAGGTCGACATTTGTCCATGCGCCCCTTCTCGTCGTCGACGGGGGTTATGGAAATGTTACGATCTTAATAGTTGTATCTCAAACGGCTAACTAAGCTAATAAGTAGACATAGGTCATCGACACCAAGATGGTCGCCAGGAATTATTTCTCAATCGGGTGTAATGATTTGCTCAATCGGGATGGAAATTTCTCAACTTCCGCACGATTCATCCGCATTGATCAAACTGCCATCCAGGAGTTGCAATGGCACTTTCCGTGTGCGAAAGTGAGCGAAAAACATGTTTCTTGTGCTTAATGTTATGTGGTTTTGCAGTCACTCGCGCCGATTTTGGACGTTTTTTGTGCGAAAATGACGTCATCCAAGATTGTCGGCGGGATCCAAAAGGCGTCGGGGTCTTCCCCTCGTCCCCAGGAGGAGGCCACTTGTCCCAGAACGAAGCATTTCATACTACTGTGCTTGGTTGTTTCCTGATTACATAATTTGTATAACAATCGTTTTATACACGTTAACATAAAATACCTACCTTATTTTTGATTAAATTGAACTTTTACTTACATTTAATATAGGCCTATAGATTATAATATTTCAAATATAACCAACATGACTGAAACAGGGGAAAAATAAGTGTGCTGGTAATGCTTAGTAAGACCTACTTCTTATGCAAAGTATAATTACAGTGGGTAGCGCACGAATGCAGTGCGCTATCCCTTTGGTGTAATTTTCTAGACTGGGTTAAGCTTCGTTTGCATGAGGCGGAGGGTTATTCTGGAGGCATAACTTCAACAGAACTTCACAAAAGTTGGAAGTATACGTGAATTGACTATATATAGTGGTTAAAAATACTAGTAGACTTCCTGAGGTGACATTTTGGAACAAGCTTCTCGGAAACCAACCTTTTTTTCGCATTTGTTATTTTTACTACCGTGTTAATTAATCTTTCACTGTCTGCTGGCATTTCCATACCCCTGCAGTATTAAAAATTAAGCCATTTCGCTATCTGCATGAATTATGTATCCAAACTTCGTCTTTTGACATCGGTGAAAATGAAATAATAATAAAAGGCCACTGCACAATTTATTTCGCACACAATATAATTAAGTGACTTACCTTGCAATTCGTATTTTTTAATGGTTTAGCTTTATTCATGCGTTCCTGGAGAATAAATGATGTTTCAATTAAAGTATACGTTAATTATTTTTCTGCCACATAAAACTAAATTTTCTATTTTTTTTTTTTTAAGTTTGCATTTTTAAGATGAACGGATGAATTCTAGCAATCAGCATTTGTGTCAATAATATTCAACATTTTGTAATTACTTCCCACGTTACTGAATACGTGCCTTCCCCGTTTATATTATTAATAGAATTATAGACATATCTTAAAACACTAAGCCATTGTTGTTAGTTGCGTATTTGCTTTTCCATTTTCCTCGACAACTCTTAAGTAGTTAAGACACTTGTTATCCAGAACATACAACTTGTATTGGAAGCATTATGTGTGTAATAATAATAATAATATTTTTCTGTATCTCTTCTCTACTTTCCTTAGCCCAGAAAGTTTTGGTATTGTCATAAAACACATTTACTTCAAATCGTTTTATTAAAAAATGTAATTGGTTTTGTTTCTAATTATGTATTTTCTTTTCGCGTACATGCCATTTTTGACACGAGGAAAAAGTTATACTTTCATTAGCGTGTTAATAAATCAAAGAACTTACAAAACATTTAAATAAATAACCAATTGACAGCTGCTACATTACACAGAACGCTACCAAACATAGATTAAAACTCAATTACTATAGAAAACTCAAAATAAAAATGATTTTTTTTTCAATATAGCCTAATTATGTAATTCCGTAGACAGTAATCAAAATGGCAAATCAAAAATGATACAATATGTTAAATTTCATGCCGCTTAGAAACGTCATTTAGGGAACTCCCCTTATCAAGCAACAAACAAGAAATTCAAGAGAGGTCACATATGACGTGCATGCTCATATAAATGAACTCTGGGATTCCCAACAAGCAGCACACATGATCCAAATAATACTGCTAATTCTAGAACCACCCGTAGCCATTATTCAAGGGAGCCGTAGATATTATTCAAGGGTATGTATTTGCATTATTAGCAGCACTTTATGCTAGAGAAGTAAACTAATGTCACAGAAAAAGCACGCGCAAAGGCACAATGGCGTCGCTGAGTTCGAAAGTCTTCACCAAGCCCAGCGTATACAATACCTTAGGACGTAAAATTAACATGTATTTATATTTCATAGATGTTCGGCATACATACTCAATACAGTTTATAAAACCTAAATAATAATTTTTAGTAAAAATAGTATACAACGTTATGTTTAAAATTTAAGTAAATCATTTAATTCAAAAGAACTATTTTCTTTCTTATAGTACCAGCATTAAAATGTACACAATGAAGGGGCCAGTCAGGTTTTACAATGCTTTGGCAATGATGGTAAAAGTTGTTTAACTGCTATGGAGTTGGTGGTTCTGATTTTCGGAGACTTTTCAAAATCCTGCCCACTTATATGAGACAGAGAGTACCTTGCAGTCGCCAGCAATCCACCACTACTGGGCGGTTTGGGAAGGAAGAGGGGAGGTGGGAATGGACTGTCGTGTATGGAGATGCTTTTATCGGAAAAAATATCGATATTATTTATATTGGTTATTTACTAAAATATTGTTATACGAAACGATATATCGAAAAAATATCGATTTTCGGTGCATCGCAATCCGATACTTTATGTATTAAAGGACTTGACAAATGTAAAATTGCTTGGAATAATACATATTGAGGACACGAAGCATTGCAGAAAAAAATGTGGTGCCTGTGTTTGGTGCATGTTGCCGAAGTAAAGAAAATGATTTTTTTAATTTGTTGTAGTATTAAAAACACAACTTATTAAAAGTACATAAAAAAAATATTTATTTCCAATACCTGGAAAAATATATTGATTTAGATAAAATATTGTTAAAAGATATCGACGATTTATATTGATATTTTTGATGTCATATCGTCATTTCGATATATCGATAATTTTCCAACATCTCTACTCTTCGAACTCACGAGTACACAGATACGAAATGGTGCGACGGTTCCACTGATGTGTGCGTAGCCATTCTCTGATTGGCTGCGCGAGGTTCTGGAACGGGCTTGTGGCCGAGCGGTTAGCGTCCGAATGCTGCGACAGGTTCAATGTTGGCTCGGCTGGCGAGTGAGTTACCAGACGCTGATTGGCGAACGTCGTTGCACCATGTTGCTGGCCAGTGACTCCATTTTACTGGCATGTGTGGCTGGAGCTCGCCTTATACGCTGCTGTTCCACCTCTGTATTCTGCAATAATCTACGCCCACGACATCTCGGACAAAACGCATGCGTTATGGAGCAGTCTTAAGAGTGGGATGGACCCCCACATTTTTTGTGAAATAATTGTTTGCGCGAATACGCGTATCTCGGTAAATAAATGTTCTGCCAATACGACTTTTTGTAAGAATAGATTAAAAAAAACTATCTATGGTCTTGTTTTTTTACTTTTATCATATTAAGTGTATTCTTGTAGAAAAAAAATCGTGGAAATGGTCAAATATCGCATTTTTAAAGTTTGCCTCTGCAGTTTCCTTAAGCGGCAAGAGATAAGTACAAACATATGGGCGTAGTTTAATCTGTGATCTCTTCGTCGCGTGTAATAAAACCCCTATGTTACAGATCTAATTTGCACAGTACAGCGTTAGGACGGAAACACTGCATGCCTTGGGCGTAGGAGCGATGAGGCACTAAGGCATACGTGTTAGTGTCGCCCGTATCGCTCCCTCGCTTCTTGACCTTGGAAGCGCAGCTTCACACGGAGGTCCATCCCACTCTTAATATTCCGCCGGCGTGTTTGCTTCATTCGCCCCTCGTTCAACAACTTGCCTTGAAAGCTACGAATCGGACGACCCGTACACGTAAACTGGGTTCTGTGCATTCGTCGCGATCCAAGCCTCCTTGCTGTTTCACCGGAAATGAGACCCTTGCAGCCAGCAAAGTACTGCGTTAAAATACTGATTCCCTGGATTCACTTTGTGTAACTCCACCCCCCTCCCCTCCACCTTCTTCCTCTTTCTCTCTCTCTCACACAAACACACACACACACACACACTCTCTCTCTCTCCTCTCTCTCTCTCTCTCTCTCTCTCTCCCTCTCTCTCTCTAAATACCCATAGGAATATATTTTTGCTTGTGTCTCTCTTTTGCAGTGTTTCTGAAAATTACGTGTGATGTGTGACCGTCGCGTCGTAAGCCTTATACAGCATGCAGTTATTGAAATTAATTACCAAAAAATAAACCTTTTATTTTAGAAAATTCAATACGTCGCCTATGTCGGTCCCTAATGTTTTCTTATAACCAGCCAAGTGTGTTGCAGAGGATGTGGAAGTCCCGAGGATGCTATTTAGTAGCATTTATTGGCCAGGGCATAAAATAAAATAATAAATAAAAATATGCAACTCGCTATAAAAGTCCGCAAGAAACGAACCAAGAATATTTAATTAATCATTGCGTTATCCAATAAATAGATGTTTGATATAAAATCATAATAATTATCACTCCCGTTCAGCACTAAATAATTATATTAGTGTTAGCAAAATACACTACTGGACATGGGAATCGCTACTCTTTCCTTACGTGAAACTTTATGAAACCATCAACGGATGATAGATGATAGTACAATTGAGTAAAGTCTGTTCTCGATAAAATGAGCCCTTTTGAAATCAACCTTAGAAAAATGTCACTTTCCCTGCCTGCGTATATTTTAACGGGCTCACTGGATGACATGCGCCCAGTAAATTTGGTAACGATGGATAGAAAGTAGTTCCATATTTAACGTCGAATAAAATGTGTTAGGTAACCATTTGTTATAACTTAAATTATCTCTTTCGCTTTCGGTTTTTTTAATGCATCGGAAGTATAAAAATAACCAGATTTGTAAAATGTTTACTTTTCTAATAATTTTTACAGTTTCATTCGACCGACAGCTGAATAAAATTATGAGGTCCACGGCAATGTTGATTTTACATAAGGTGGAAGAATACACAATGTACATACAATTAGATCTTAAGTAGGGCTTTCAAAAGTGCTCATTTTACCACGAAAAGCCTTCAGTAATTAGTTCTTTCACAAATAGCGGACGCTTTGTTTAGCAACCGAAAAGTACGCGGTCAATATGGGGCAGAGACTCTTCTTGCTGCTATACAGCAGTGGCATGTAGTGAGTTTTTTTTTGACAGGATAAGCAAATTCTACTAACAAACGCAACTTCCAAATTTGCTTACCCTCCACATGTATTTGCTGTTTTATAATACCTAGCATTAGTTACGAAAATGGAAACGAAATGAATGTAACAATAATTAAACTGAATATAATTTAGAGGGCACATTACAAATTATAAGAAAACTCCAGTTTTCCCGAACACTTTCATCCACTTTCCAAGCTAAAATGTACGACTGGAGGACGCAAACAGAACGACTGCTTACCCTGCCGAAGGAACGCGGTCGAGCGGGTGGCGTGTTGTTGGATGCGAGTTCGATCCATCGCTATTCGCTCCCGTTTGTGGAAATAAATAATATATAGCAGCACTATGCTTGTACAGTACTGGAGTTACGAAAACTCTGTTTCTCGAATCGGAAACGGGAAACTCAGAATTAAATGTGTTTAACGTTAAGGTGAAAACTATAAACGGTGAAACATTTCCAATATGTATACAGGTGGCGTATCACGTGGAGTGTAGTGTCCTCAGGCACATGCCGCCACACTTCCTGCAACTGCACACGTAGATCAGCCAGTGTTTGGGCAGATGTTTGGTGATGGTGCAAACTTCGCACCATAATAACATATCATACGTGGCAGGCCAAAGAATGACGTCCATATTTTGTAGAGTTTGTTGGGTGGTGTGATCTGTATGGGAAAGTGCATTATATTGCTGTACGATAGCGCTGGGTATGCTGCGCAAAAATGGCCGAAAATGGGGCTGATTAACCTCATCATTATATCGCTGTGCTATCTCCGTATCTTATGCAACCACGGGACGTGACCGGAAGTCATAAATTATGGCACTCCGTACCATAATTTACAGCGTTCACGAATCAGTTCAAGGTCATCAAGTTGGACGACGCCAAACCCTTCAGCAAACCATAATCTAGATTAAGATAGAAGCGGGACTCTTCGGAGAACACAATGTGTTCTCCGAAGGCGGAACGGCAGTTCCTCTGTCCAGTGTTGACGTTCCTGGCACTATTGCGGCGTGCCTCACGATGACAAGAGGTCAAAGGCAAACGCGTAGTCGACGCCAGTCTCATTCAAGCGGCGACGAGTGGTTCTTGTTGAGAACCGGCAAATGCAGCGCAGGCCCCACATACACACTTATACATACACACGCATACACACATACTGTAGGAACTCTCTGGATGTGGTGCCATGTCTTGCTACTGAACTTCTGCGGATACGACGATCTTCTCTCTCTGCAGTGCGTCTGGCAGGACCACCACATACTCTACATAATGCACGACCTGTACGTATCTACTCCTGCACACACTGTGTCACAGTGGTGACTGCACGGCCAAGACGAATGGCTGTATGACGGGCCGACCAGTCAGCGTCATGCAATCTGACTATACGACCCCGTTCAAATGGGCAATGATTTGCATTGTGCAATTTTTTGTTCTGTACGTGGTCTTGATTTTATTGTATATGAATGACACCTTATGTGTGTAGCGTTTTACACGTTCAGCAGTGCATTTCCCAGAAAATATAAACGGATTATAAAATAAAAATAACATTAAAATTGGCCTTGTTGTGCGCAACGTTTTTACTCGCGTACTTCTTTTAGTGCGAGAAATGCGAGTGGCGGAATCTTTGTAGCTATCTGTTGTTTATGATGAGATCATTAGCTTTCCGATAAAGCACTGTAACGGGGATGTTACAGACGCAAACCATACATTAAAATGCTTAAACAGAAAACTTGTTAACCTTAAAAGTTTCACATTTTTCCCAGGGAAAAAATATTCTTGAGCCCCAGTTTCACTAATTCCGGCATTGATCTGAGCTATTGGGCATTTTTAAGTTAGCTGCTTTGACAGGTTATAATTTGTCAACTAAGATTTTACAAGCGACATAGACCAGCGTCATAGTCTGACACGAGTCCCAGGTGCGAAAATCTGGGACTGGCCCCGCTGGGGATCGCGCCCGGTCCGTATTCGTGGGAGGCGAGAGCTCTAGCCACCATGCCACCACGGCCCCCTCACTCGCATTCGAAGTCTTCTTTCTCTCTAGACGCGGGGAAAAATGTTCCACAAATCGGATGTTCATGCGCAGATAGCACTGCGGTGGTTCCGGCACTCGATATTTGTAAACTGTACAGTTTGAAACAGTGTCTTAGTGAGCACCGGACCACTGTGTCACATGTATAAAACTTTCCCCCAACACCAACACCATGTCACTTATGATGTTAAAATTAACAGGAGGCAAATAAGAAAAGATGGAAGAATAATGAACAGCAATACAGATTAAATTTAAGGAGGTGACTGCAGAAAAAAAATCCTTTTCGCTAACGAGTTTTAATTTCCGGGCACCTCTCGTCTCCTTTTTTTTTTTACTGCCTCCGCAAAAATATTATGTGGTATATATAATTTATTAATTTACAATTGCCCAATTACTTTAAAACAGTACAAAATTGATATTTAAATTTACGGGGTTAGAACTTACGTGCCTTAAAAATAATACAAATACACAAAGTACTCAACTGGCACACATTTCCCAATAAATTACGAATAAATTTTATACGTCTCGCAGTGAGACTAGTTCCCCCCCCCCCCCCCCCCCGAGTGGCCGTCATCGCTTCGTTTGCCAGGGCATATATAGTCCAAATTCCGTAACCTTCGTCCTTCCCAAAGCTGTGGAGAACATCCTCGAAACGGAAGTAGATCGTCGTCCAATCAAATTCAAAAGCAGCGCTGACGTCACAAAGCGACCCTCTCAGTTTCCCAGACCGCCGCTAGGTGGAAGAAAAGGCCGTGCGTGCCCAGTGTAACTCTGGACGTCGCCGAAGCCACCAGGCACCCACGTCGCGGAGTCAAACGCTTCCTCCGGCTGCCTCACTGAAAAAAAAAATTATTTTATGTTCATTCTCAAGACAACACTTTAACGTGGAGAAAGGTGGCACAATGGTAACACGCTGAGCTCGCATTTTAGCTGTCTAACGTTCGAATCCCGCTTTTGACGACACTGAATTTAAATATTAATGATGTTTAACACCATAACTACCTTCAAAAGACCACAATCCGCCAAACACTTTTGTGAGCCTCACTAATCAGCGTCGTTGCTATCAGCGCAACAATTTTTCTGCGACTAACGAACAAACAATTAAAATTTATTTGTGACCACAAATGTTGTTTTGTAGTTTCCACTAAAACCTCATATGACAAAAAATTTTGCTCGTGCTACAAAATATGTTGTGATGTTTATAATGACAAAATAATGTTGCGGCCGCCAACAAAAGTTTTTGGCTACCACAAAACGGTTTTTTTTTTCATTGCGTCAACGGGCAAACGTCTTCAGCAATGTAACGTAAGTACCCATGACCCGATCCAGATTGTCGTGAGGTATCACAACTCCGTTACAAGTTGTCAGCATGTTTGCGATCTTTTTCCTGCAGTTACTTGTAGTGGTACTGAACTGGGTTGTTATGCCACTGGCTCCAGATGAAGCATGGGTTATATATGTATACTGTCGTCATATGTCCGAGCCTCGTTTCTAGGGACCTACCAGCTCCAGAGCAATCGTCTAACCCAATTTAACAATTGTCTAGGCGACAATGGCGGGGGGGGGGGGGGGGGTCGGGTGAAAGGTCACAGATGTACCAGGCCCCCAACTAAAGGTGAGGCCCCCTCGTGCTGTGAAGAGATTTTGCGAATTGGAATTGCGAATACTCTTGTGAGACGACGTTTGTAATTACAGTGCATTTATTAGCCAAGTCAATTTTATCATCTACAAGCAAAATACAAAAATTAACTTTCATAGCTAAAGTGGACGTGCATAAAAAATATTATTAAATATATTTATCATCACTATCACTAATTTTTGCTATATGCAACCAGGGAATTTATTATATTATTCTTGCTTGGCAAAACGTTATTGTTTTTTAATGTGCTTTTAAAATGCGTTTAATTTTTCATTTGAAATAGAACCTTTTTAACAGACTTTTAAAACATTTAAATATGTTAATTATGGCATAATATTTTACAGTGTTACAAAATATACTGCATGCATTCTTTCGTATGCACCATACGCTGTACTTCAGACACTTCTGATAGTATTTGTACTATGAGTTCTGTTTGTAGTACAATCAGGTATTGTGTCCCATTGGAAACCACTCTCCAACCCTACGATGGTTGTAAATATGTTTGTTAGCGAAGTCAGGCTTTTGTATTCACAATTCAACTTCGTAGTATGACGAGAGTGTACTTCCAAATCGATGTTCACCTCAACAATCATGGAACCGCGATCTGCCTCATCACCACACGATTGTCGTCAGTGCCGATTCTGCGATATAGTTTTCACCTCTAACTCGAAATGCTCAGCCACATGACAGAACCATTTGCACAAAGAGTTCACAGCACACACCACAATAAGCACCATGCTTCGCAATCAGCTGCGTTATCAGCTCTGCGCGCTCTGTAATCAGCTCCGCACACTCTGCAATGAGGAGTCAGCTCTAAGGAGTCAGCTCTGAGGAGTCAGCACTGAGGAGTCAACCCTGAGGAGTCAGCACTGAGGAGTCAGCCCTGAGGAGTCAGCACTGATGAGTCAGCACTGAGGAGTCTGCCCTGAGGAGTCAGCACTGAGGAATCAGCCCTGAGGAGTCAGCCCTGAGGAGTCAGTCCTGAGGAGTCAGCACTGAGGAGTCAGCACTGTGGAGTCAGCACTGAGGAGTAAGCAGTGTGCAGTAGTAGTACAAGTGTTTGAATTCACATATGCTTGAAGACGATGCAAACTACTGACCATGTGCAACCGTGTATGTCATGTACGAATACATGCAAAATCTCCATCGATTTCTCGACATTTACATGGAAAACAATGTTGTTATTGTGCCAAGATCTTCAGTAAAAGCTGTAATGCACAATGCCATGAAAAGTGCGAATCTTCAAAGAAACCGACCCCCAGAATACTAACATGCGATATGAGCGGCGCAAAATTTGGCAAAAGCGATAGTATAAAGAAACACACTGGTATGTGTAAAGGTAACGCACCTTTGCTTGACTCGAGACAACATGCATTGACTTCGTTACCTCCTGTTAATATACTACATAAAATGTTCGCAGACGACGAGGGAACTCGCATGATGAAGTGTTATGACAATGGGCACATGCAATTTATGCAAGGTGATACAACGAAGAACAGCCCAAAGATCTGCATAGATCCACCTCTTGAGAACTAGCAAGTGATCCGCCAATACCCCTTGCTGCATCAATGGGTACTGATTCCGCAGACGATTATGATGAGACAGTTAATGCTAATGACAGAATGAGAGAGCTAATAGTCGTGGTAGAGTCGGAATGTGCGGAATGAAAACTTGCAAGCCATTTGCGTAAAGTCGATGAACTTCAAAATAAACTGTCGTCAGCTCCAAACACTGATGATGACCATGCGACTCCTACAAAGAAAAGTAAATTTGAAATTGAGGATGAAACAGGAGGTGAAGGCGACCATGAAGATATCACTGATGATAATGACTATGGCGACAGTGTTGATGACGTATCTGTTGAGAAGGATGACGATTCTCTAGACGTTCCCACACATTTCACCAACGAGTTCCCTTCGACAATTGACGCGAGAAGGCAGAAGGCGTTAAGAACCGCTCATTACATACTTCCCGAAGACACTAATGAACTTGTTGATAGACTCAGATATTTGATTGACCTGCAAAAACGCGGAGATCTGTCACGCATTTTTGAGATATCTTCAATCATCGATGAACTGAAGAATCAAGGTGATATAAAATGAGACTGTTGGCCTATCCATTATCTGCATACCTACAGCTGAGAAAATAATTAGAAAGATAAAATGTCTATAACAATAAATAAATTAAATTTATATATACATAGAAATGTATGCCTAATTTCTTATACTGTCCCTTCTACTTCTCTGAAAGACTTATTAATTCAGTGGTGTAAACAATCGATTGCGAGAGAATGTTTTAGATAAAATTTATGTGAGCGTGTGCAGTAGGAATAGTATAGTTTGGTCTGAAGTATTGTGTCTTACTCGGGTCGTTTAAAATGGATGAGTTATATATGGCAAACGAATGGAATAAGGCGAGAATTTTTGAGAAATATTTCGCAACTAGTTGGTTGGCCTGGTCAGTTGGCTTGGTATGTTAGTATGACCCTTTGGTATGGTCAGCTGTGATAGAAATGTTTTACTAACATTTTACGAAGATTTTGTGCTATGAGGTTAGCTACAGGAGCCTTATTAGAGACGTTTTTCGAGATTGTTCATCATCGTTTGTATAGGTGGGTGGTATGGCAGGTTGGTCTTGTCGGTTGTTCTAGTCAGTCTTACAGGAACTGGTCTTGTCGGAAGCTAGTCTTGTGCTCAGTCAGTTTCGACAAGAACCAGTCTTGGGTGGAGTTAGTCCTGGGTGGAGTCAATCGTTGGCTAGTATGATGTATGGACGGTGATTTTTCTCAATTTTTTCGAGTTCAATCTCATTGGGATCAAAGTCAAGATCGGCAGAAATCAACATGATGGCTAAATTGACACCTCTATGGCGTCTAAATCGATATTTAATACACTAGCATCACTTAGGCGATGAAAAAGAAAACATATGACAAACTAAAAAATTAATATGGTGGGTGGAGTGCATTCGGCAGAATGAGCGAAGGCGAGGGGCTAGGAGAGGGGATTGCTAACACAATGAAAAACATTGGTGGCGGGTCAAACTGCGTAAGTAATCAACCAATAAAAAACTGCTGGGGCGGAGGGGGAGAAGCGAACACAAGTTACCAATCAATGAGAAACATAGGCCGCGGAAGTGGAGGGGAACCTGCTAATTTACCAATGAGAAACATTGACGAGGGTCAGTCGTCTGCTGTATGTGGTCCTGAGGGAACCTCAGTAAATATAAGTTTTTTAAATAAACTTTTTATAAATTTTTAAAATACATTTTTAATAAGATTTCTATATATTTTTTATAATTTATGAATGCCTTAAAAATAGTTTTAAGCAATTTTTTAGAATGTGTTGGGAATTTTTAGAATTTTAGCTATTTCTTGTGTTTAAGGTCTAAGGTCTAAGCTCACCGTGGTCATTGTCAAAGGTCAAGGTCACTGACGTCCAACATGGCGGTTGGCTGTCGTAGTAAAAGGGCGACCAGTTGGCGCCTCAGCTCCTTTCCCGTGTCCCCTCTATGTCCACACATTCGAAATTTTAAATTTATAATAATTTCTAATAATTTTTAATATTTTTTTATCCGTTTAAATTCATTTAATACATTATTAATAATAATTTTATTTAATAATTTATTTTGTGTTTTCAAGATCAAAAGTCTCCAGGGTCAATGTTAAATATCAAGGTCATATACATCCAACATGGTGGACAAGATGGCCGCCAGGCGATCGGAATGACAGAGCATGAACAGCTCCTGCGCGCCGCCGCTACCTGTATCATTTGTTAAAACAACACTGACTATTACATATGGCTACCGTAAAATAGGCCTACAGCACTTGAACGAAGTTCGATCCGTGTTTGTTACCGAACATCTTCAAGCATACACATGTCATTTGGTTTCGCAGAAGTGTAATTAAACTGTAATAATAAAGTTGCAGATTTCCTGTTTACAGGTGACTTTCAAGAAGTGCAATATATGAATCATTTAATACATTACCACCACATAGTCAAATTCTTATTAACAAATACGTGTGAGACGTTTTTGTCAAAACTGAATAGATGCCAACAGGTTAAACACTGCTTGTATATATCTTCGGCTATGGTAATTTTTGAACCAAGGAAGTTTTTTGGAGTGAGCATTGTAGTTATTAGTTTACTTATTTGTTGTATTAATCATAACTCTGAATAAAGTTAATAGCGTTTGGTCATAAAAACAACTATGGCCATGTATAACTGACAACTGCCAACATTCTTGTAAAGGATGAAACAGTTGAACTGACTGTTTTTAATTTTAACGAGCTTTGAGAGTCGATGAAGGTGAGATGAGGTGAAAATGGAGCAGCGCCGGAATGCATGAGTGAGAGAAACTGGAGATACCCGAGAAAACCCGCCGACCAGCATCATCGTCCGGTACGATTCCCACATACAAAAATCTAACAGTGTCCCGGCAGGGTATTGAACCTGGTTCGCCTTGGTGGGAGGCGAGCATGCTAACCGCTCAGCCACCGCGGCCCCGAAGGCTTAAGAGAGGAACGCCTAATAACTGCGGGTACTGAGCCACAGAAATACGTTTTTCATAAATGTGTTATTCATAAATTTTTAATCACGCCGGGGAATGGACTCTTTGATACATGAGCGTGACGCCGTAGCAATGGCGGTTACCGAAGATACGAGCAATAACACGTTTGTCATGAACCAACATAATGGTAACGGAATTTCTGACGTTGCATAAGCGACTTTCGACAGTGGACGTAACTGTCCGACCAACAAGGCTGTTAACGACCCAGTGACGCAATATCCCTTCCAAAGGCATCGCTATCTTTAACATCTTCCAAAAATACATGGTGATGACGCTTTCTTGACATTTGGCAGTATTGTAGAGAAACATGTCGCTGTGAAGTGCGAGGCATCTTATACATAGCTGTTCCTACTGACAAGTTTGAAGGGAGGAAGGACGAATTCGGCATCAGGTTGTTAAATATGTCGGCATTTAGCAAACGTAAAAAAATTAATAAAGATGTACATCTCTAGTATAGTATAACGTTTTTTCTTAACCCATTCAGCGCCGAATTCATTTCCAAGCTCAAGTGTTGCGAACATTCAATATTTTGAAGTATCCTATATTTGCGTCCAGCGCGATTCTCGTAACCAATGAACAACGTGCTACGTGTTCGTTGCTGCCAGCAGTGACCATCCGCATATGAGAGGCGCAGAAATCTTCAACAAATCAAGTTTCTTACCAAGGTGACGCTCAAAACACGGGCCACAGATTCCTTGTTGTGTACAGTGACGAACATAAATACCCTTCATGTGAAACATGTCCTCGATCATGGACATGGGCACTGAACGGGTTAATTCAATATATATATATATATATATATATATATATATATATATATATATATATATATATATATAAGTAATTATGTCGTGTAAAATGGAAGTTCATATAAAACCAGAAGTTTTACAAAGATTATATATAATTTTCCGATATGAGAGAGAGAATAGCAG
Organism: Dryococelus australis; assembly: GCA_029891345.1. Classification (NCBI taxonomy): domain Eukaryota; kingdom Metazoa; phylum Arthropoda; class Insecta; order Phasmatodea; family Phasmatidae; genus Dryococelus; species Dryococelus australis. Next base: position 57,418,023 of record CM056999.1, read on the forward strand.
AATAAATATAAACGACAGATTTTTAACAAGTAACATAATATGAGAGTTGAACTCCCAAAAGTCAATTTCAGCACATGTAGTAAAAAAGGAACAACTCACACAATGCTCAAATGTTCCTATGCTCAAAATAGCTTGCCAAATGTTTAAGTATGTATCATTTGGGGGGGGGGGGGGGGAGGGAGGATACTAGACAAAAAATCCGTCGTTACGTGTGTGGGAAGTGCTGGAAAAAAAAAATGGTACGAAACACTTCAATCATATAAAAAAAAAAACATTTATTGCGAAAAATAGTGTTATTTTTGTCTACAGATTTATTAAAGCACATCAGCCCCTGACCATACAATAGCGAGTCTTTTGAAGGGCGTCCCCACGACTGAACCTTACAGACGTCAACCAACACCCTACTGTTACAAATTTCCTTACATTCATGGAACTTATTACTGAAATATACAGGTAGTAAACGGGAACGTTCTCTGCAGTGACATAAAACGGAACTGAGTTCCACAAGTACAAAATACTAAGGTTCTCCATATTCCTAACATTGACGCTAACTGAATTTCATTATTTTTATTAATTTATAATTAATTTATTACTCTTTAATTAATGCATACGCCGTATTTTAGTACACTCCCCATTTATTTAATAAATAATTATTTTTGTCAAAAACAAAATGATCAACAAGTATATGTTCTTATTGCACAAATATTCTTCACACACACTATTACTGATTTCTAAGGCGGACAAATTTCGTCTGTTTTGCTTTAAAACTTACGGTTTCTGATATATTTCAAGTTTAATAATTATATACCAAGCCATTTTTTTTTGGCGTGGTACAGGCATTTTATTCATGATAATTAGACTACACATCTACATTATTACTTCTCTGTACACTCCTGTTGCTGCTGTCACAGGCTTATTTTGACGAGTTGACAGCTATTATCTCGATATTTCAAGGTTAAAACAGAGTGCAGTCTTGTATATGATGACCTTGAAATGTCAACATAATAGCTGTCAACTCGTCACGAAACGTCTGTGAAAGTAACAACAGGAGTTTACAAAGAAGTAATAATGTAGATGTGTAGTCTCATTATCATGTCTGTATCATACCAAAAAAAGTGTGTTAAATATAAAATCATAAATCTTGAAATACTTCAGAACCCATAAGTTTTATAGCAAAACGGGCCTGGAGGGTATATTAGTGCAATGAAAACATGTACTTGCTGGACACTTATGCAAAAAAAAAACATTAGTGCAGACGAATAGGAAGTACAAAGGATATAAAACAGGTATAAAAAGAGAAGTAGCCTACATGTCGGCCATAGTGTTGGGGTTTTGGCTAGTGTTTATTCCAGCCACTTGTCCAGATGGAGTTATTAGTGCCTTCAGTCAAAACAGAATAGCTGAACTGGCTGGCATACCATTAAGCACGATGTTTTTGTACTGTTAATTATTTGTCTACATATTTTTTTTTACTTCCTATATTTCTACTACTTTATGGTCAATAAATAATTTTATCAATCAATCGAATATCGGATACATACTCCCACGCATGAATTTGGCATACTTGAATACACTCTGACGTGTGTACAGCGCTGGCAAAAATAAGTCAATTTATATTGGCTTCCTATGTGGGAAGTAGTTTTGTCCATGTCTGCCGTGATATTAGGTATTCAGCTACATGCTTAGCAGGCGAATAAAATATGAGGGAATAATGACATCCGAAGTTACAGTATAGTGAAACTACTACTCAAGTCGAATAAGCAAGTTTTTCGATTGGGCTATTTGGCCGATTTAAAACTAAACAGAGGTGATAAAAAAAAAAAAAAAAAAAAAAAAAAAAAAAAAAAAAAAAAAAAAAAAAGATTTACTGACTTCATATAGTCTTATGTGCTTACCCTTGAAAGTTATCTTTGAAAATTACAAACTTTCATTATCGCCTACGTTACTCATAAAGTCGGTCGATAGTCAAGTAACTTCGAGATTAGATTGCTTGGCGTTCCATTTTGTGAAATGACTTAATTAGATATTTATTATCATGGAACATTTAGCCTACATTTTACAAATGCTTCCAAATGTAGTTGCCAAATTTTATCCACACGTTAACCGGTAATTGTGAAAAGACAATAATCTATTGACAGTTTAGAAATGATGCTGCACTAATTAAGCCATACTTACACGAAAAAAAATTCAAAATTTACTTTTGTTCTGCAGCGTAGTGCATACTGCTATAAAACTATATATGTAGTTTCGAAATAAGTGTCTCTAAAACAACTCAAGTAAGCTAGAAACAAGTAACTCAACATGGCGCGTGAGACAGAGCCTTAATTTCCACATTCTTTTGCGCATTGGAGATTGTTGAGAGGTCTGCATAGTGAAAATTTTAAAAACCTCAAGGTCCTGTCCAGCTATAAGGTATAATTCATTCATGGTTACTTCGCACTTTTTTGAAGCCCTGCTGAAGTTCTCTTTCTAGCATATTCCTGCGCCTCGTCCAAACTAAGCTTAAATAAGTAAAAAAAAAAAAAATTACACCAAAGGACGACGCACCGAGTTAGTGTTCACTCAGCTGTAATAATATTTAGCATGAGAACTATTTCTTACTAGGTGCTACCAACACACATGTTTTCTCGCTGTATTTATTCATATTTGTTACAAACGAAATACTATAATTTATAACTAATGTATAGGTAAAATTTCAGTTCTTTGAACGAAAAATTGGATAATTTTATATTAACAGAGGAATAAAACACTTGTGATACATGGCATATTTAGGAAAATACTAAACGCGTCATAGCTGAGGTGATTTTTCAAGGTTTGATTCAAAAAGTGTGAATAAACCGCGAATAGACTATAGCATTGCAACAGAGATGGAAACTAGCATAAACAAGTTTCGCCTGCGTTCAGGGTTCCTCAGAATTTTAAGCGGTGACTATAGGGTTTTAATATGGTGATCGGTTAAGAAAAAATACACCATGGTCGCCGTAGTTTAAAGCAATGTTTTAGAGAAAAATAAACACCTTAAACAGAGCGATTTTCTCTGAATGTGACACTTTTCAACAACCACATCTACGTTTCAATAACAAAATTTAAAAATTAGCAACAAAATATGGAATTTAATTTCTATCCTGAAAAAAAAGATTTAGATTGAATCATAGTATGAATTGTTTTTTTTTTTCTTCAAATTAGGATACGCACAACTGCTTGCTACGAGACCCATTCGACAAGCAGGAAGGCCTCTTGAGATATATGCTGCTTGTGAAAGGTGTTTTGGCGCTAACCCACACAGCAACCACTTGGCACTGTTCAAACATTCACCTCGCAGAAGCATATTTGTCTTAAAAACTCACATGTTATCGCGGCAAATTGAAGGTGAGGAAATCACCGCCGGTCGACCTGTTTTTGGCATGACAGCCGCGAAACGGCGCAACTCGCACTTGGCACGTTTAACAGAACAGCCGCTAATTTTATTGCCTCTTTTTCCTTACGATCTCGCTCTGGTAATGTTCCAACTGAACAGGATGCGACATGAGGACATGGCAACTAGCTTGTCATCACGTGAAATGGAGTCGTGTTACTGTTGGTAAAGGACATTCAAGTCATGGAAATATTTCTCTTTTAGGTTTTGGGGAGATTTTATATTTTGCTACAGGATAATTATCCTAATTTTCCAACGAAACACCAAAGAAACCAAAAATAACTTTGCAGCATTTAATTAAAAATATTAATTGCGAAGTTTTTTGAGTACAAATCTCGTGCTAAACATTTTTTTTTTTAAAGTTAGTTAAACACTAAAATTTAATTCCAGCTAATTAATTTTTTAATTGTAGAAATTCTGTTGAAGAATCTCCTTCAAATGCGTCAGTTCGTCATGAGATTAGGGTTTCACTTATTATTATTATTTTTAGTCAATTATTATTATTATTATTTTAAGAATTTTAGCTTTACACTGAAATGGTAAGTATAAGCGAATCATATCACGAATTTCGAAGAATTTATTTTCATGGTAGACTGGTGTCATCAAAAATTATTTTAAACTGTTTCCAAATATATTACTGGTGTATCATTTCGAAATTTGTTTGGCAAAAGATATCAACTTAAAAATCACCAAATTTATGATTGTATTTTCTAAAATTAATTTTACGCTTTTTGTAAAGTTATTAAATGACTATTTGATACCAATACTATGAGGAAGTTTTGTACAAAATTGGAAACAGAGCACTATTAGTATCTATCATACTTACCAGGGAAGTGATTTTGTGATCGCATGTATGGAGAGGGATAAAATTATAGTCAACCCGAAGGTTGATCAAACACATGCCAGTTCTGTTAGTCCCCTTCTCTGAGAACTGCACTCGGGTGACTGGTGTGTGGGAAATGAAACGAGCATGCTGAAGGCCTCACGTGCCTGTAGTTCGCACGCATACACTGCCAAGTTTGCGAAAAATTAGCACCTCTGGTTTTGGGGAAATGGGTCAAGTTGATTTCATAACTGTTGAGACATGATAACTACTGGAGGAGCTACTTGAGTTTTAAGTTTAACGACGAAAATTTTATGCAGTTCTGAAGTGAAACAATCAACCTCATTAATTAATGGTCGTTATTTCTCAATCTGGAGAAATAAAGTAATCAGCTGCAGTAGGCTTGTCTGAATAGGTGCTCGGAACAGTCAATTTTACTACAAAGGTCTGGAATGGAATCAAGGGTCTCATACAGGAAGATTCACGAGGAGTTACCGCTGCTTACAGGACTATTTATCATATAAATGTGGGTCCTAGTGGCAATATTTATATAGTAAATAGAACAATTGGAAACTCATTAAAGTGAACAGTTTCTGACGATGTCCGTTTGACTATTGCTGAGAACAGCGCGTGACTTCGCCCATCTGGAAGTGTGACTTTTTTTCACTGTGAACTGCGTGAACCCGGCACGTTCCAGCGTACTTATTGTGTTTGTAGCCTTTGGTTGTGATATGCGGTAATTGTGTTACAATGCCTCGTACATTTTCCACAGGAGAATATGCTGATACGGTGTTCGATGCACAACTGTAAGCACTAAAGCCTCATAGTACTTTTTTAATCTCTGAAATAATTATTTGTTTTTTTTTTTCTTCACCTTTCAAAGTTTTATTCGGAAAATATTGCGAATAGTGCCCACGTTTATATGACCTAAGGAATAAGCCCTATGGGTGGCGGTAACTCCCCGTGAACCATTCTGTATAAAGAGGCTGGGCCGAACGTCAATCCTAGAGAAAAACACAGGTACACACATCACCAAAAATTTCTGCGCACCAAGAATAAACTGTTGGATTCTCATGAAATATTATTAGTGTGGTGGTACGGACAAAAGAAAGAAGTGGTTAAAATATCATTACAAAAAGACACTGGGTGTGTTCAGCGGGCCAGTAGTGCGGCGAGCAGTGTCGTAGGTTCTGCTGAGTAGCGGCTCTCTCTCTCTCTCTCTCTCTCTCTCTCTCTCTCTCTCTCTCTCTCTCTCTCTATGTGTGTGTGTGTGTGTATATATATATATATATATATATATATATATATATGATGTCAATGAATAAGTGTTACAAATTAATATGGGCGGTACAAGAGATTAAATTGAACATATTTTATTAAGGTACCACAGTACGGAAATGCCTCCTTATACCCAAAGTGGCGATTATAGCGCGCAAGAGTGGCACCAGGTATTAAGAAAGGTGCATGTGAATCAGATTTGTAAATCAGGTTTATTACATACAGTGAGATTACAGCAGCTGCACTAAATTGTCTCCTCCGCATTCGATGCATACTTTGCAAGATGGCGGACCAGATTGACAGAGCAGGAGATTCTGCATGACCACCATTTTGCTAGGCAGTGCATTGGAAGCCATGGAGCTGCGGAACAGACTGTAGCAGGGGGGCCATGTTATGGAATGCTAGAGCAGGAAATAGAGACATTCGGTAGAATGGAAGCTTCCAGTCATTTCGGCTGGCCTGGCTAACCAAATGGCCGCCGTCGACGTAATTGTCACCAATATGACCACCGCCAGCTTACTGGCCGCCAAAATGGCTGCCAGTGGTGAAATCCCTCATGAGTCAAATGCCACAACGAGGGGTCATCGGTGGAATGTAAAAATATGAGGTAAATTTCGGTAAGAAAAGAGCCAAATCGGAAGGAAAAAGGGAATTTTTCCGTGAATTTAACAGTTTTCTGTGCGAATTTGTGCAAAAAATGGTCATCCAAGATAGATGCCTCATCCCTTCGTCCACAGCCCAAGAACCGCCCTTTTCCAACTACTCTGAATGATTCTGCAAAAAATTATTTTGCATCAGTGGCAGAGAAACGTGTCCAAGGATTGCAATAGAACATGTGTTCAGGAGTTGTGAATAGGAATTACAAACATTAAGTCAATGTGTTTCGTAAGTAACGTATTACGAAACTTATTAGAATGTTTGAAACGTATTTGGCCTAAAAAAAAACTCTCAATTCAACATTTTTGTAGTGTAAAAACGACATGTTTATTATATGAAAAATCAAAAGAGTGCAAGATAGATTTTGCAAAAAAAATATTTATGTTCAAAGTCTGTTTATATATCTCCTCAGTACCAACAGCAACACTGCGTATTGTTCGTTTGGCGAGGTTAAAACTTTGCAGGTTATAATTAGAACGTTACTTCCGTACGAGCAAAATTGTACACTGCTCCATCAAACAATTTTCTATTCAAAATGATACTGTCTCGTAAGAAGTGCTACAAAACAATGCCGCCTCATGAAAACCTTTAAAGTCGCCCCCATCCCCCCACCATCAATACAATAAAGAGACCCCTATCAGTATAATTGGCCATAATAAAATTATAACAAATTGGAATGGTAACCTACATTTATCATATAATTTATTTACTGACATTTTTCCCTCATTGACAGAACAGCTGTGGCGGAAGGATACATTGTGGCCGAGCTTATTTTCTTGAACTGTCAAATTTTAATATGCTTATATAAAATTGAGTATACAGTATGCTTCGAAACTAGCAAGTAGTTAAAAAAAATCCACTCTTATTGCTAATAAATTTCCCTTTATATACACCACTGCTCATTTACCTCGCACAGTTCAAAACAGTGCGGTAAATCATCAGTTATCGCCTTCTTTAACAGGCATGCGGTTTTTCTTTTCATCATTTAACGGATCGTAAATGTGTTCCTTTCGATACGCTATCCACTCTAAGAGGTCGGGTGGAGTGGGGAGGTCTGAGCAGTTCATAACATCAGGGTCTTGATGGCTGGTGAGGGTGAAGCGAGGAGAATATCGAGCAGTGTCGAAACACAGCGGCAGGGGAAACAGGAGATCCCCGAGAAAACCCGCTGACCAGGCACGATTCCCGCGTGCGAATATTCACTCTAGGGAAAAGGTAGATGTCACACAGTAATCTGGCTAATATGGTGGATGTCCGAACACAGCAGTGCGTTTATCCGCTTTAAATAAAAAAAAAAAAAAAACGGATACGGAGAGGCCATCATGAGCGTACGCGATTTGTCCTCATACAGAATCCACGAAGTGTTGTTCCAAAGATCAGCATGCTCAGACGTCAATATTTCCGCACAATGTCATGAATTATTTTATTCTAAATACTTTTATTAGTTAAAGTTTCCGGATAATCCAGATGTAAAGCACCTTTCACCTCCTCCCGACTGTCATTAAATTGTTTCTGCCATTCAAATACTCAATTACGTGAAGAAGCATTATCGTCGTACATATTTTGTGATAGTTTCAAACCCTCCTCGTGAGACATTAGCTAATTCTACGATAAATGTCATATCCACGCGCTGTTCCATTTTTACGCTAATCGTGATCCCAGCAGGACGGCACGACTTTCTCATTCACCGAAGCTCAGATCAAACTAATCACGCAGAGTGAAGGGCCGAGGGTTGTTTACTACAGAAGGATCAATGACACCTAGCCCACGTCCGGTTCCCTAACAAGTGTACAGTCTCAGGGGTGTCCAGTCGCAGTAATTGCCACGCCTTGTGTAACTATTCGTTGAACTGGCAGGGGTGCCAAACCACGCCGCCCAGAGTCACCGTGAAGCAAGAAATCACCCCTCTCTCTCTCTCTCTCTCTCTCTCTCTCTCTCTCTCTCTCTCTCTCATCATGCAATCACGATGGGAAACTTACCAACTACCGTCTTCTTCTGGGCACGCGCGCTAAATCGTACACACTAAGAACCGATGGCGGAATATTAATTATAAGAAATCTACACGAAAAACGTAGGATATACCTTAAATTTAAAAGCAGTAAAACAAAAGAGAAATCTTATTAACGAAGTAATAAATTAGACCTAACATATATGTTTTACAAAAAAAAAAAAAAAAAACTGTTTTTTTAATATATATTTTCAAATTATGAACTTAATCAAAAAAATTAAAGTCACCGGACAATAATTAAGAAAATTCCTAGCTGACAAAAGAAAATGTCTAAATGATCACAGTGTTTTGTCTGAGGAATATGACAGTGTAGAGGAACTAGAGAGGGGGAGGGGTGAAAATACTCATCTGTACGTAAATTAGAATAACACAAAACTTAAAATTATTTCTTGTTCATCCTATCCTATTCACTCGTCTATCTGTTCCCAAAACAAAACAAATGAGTGAAAACAACTTTAACTTCCCCCTCCCCCTTAACACTTCAGTGTTACAGTTTGCGTCATGAACCACTCTTGTGGGCGCCCCTGTTGAAAAAATAGTTTCATTTTTCCGATGCACTGTATCGAAATTTAAAATTATCAACTGCTTATTACTTGGCCGTGGATTCTACAATAATACCTGTATCCTTATGACAAGGTTTGCAGAGAAGTAAGGATTTATAACGTATTTAAAAAAAAATTTTAATCTAAGAATAAATTGTCATACATTTTGTGATACTGGAGTACAGTCATAAAAACAATAGAAAGAAATGTTTTCCGTTCCGGATTTTACAGTATCAAGTACATATTAAAGAAAACTTAAATCCAAATTCGTAGAAGGCTTTGACAGTTTTCCCATCTGTGAATATATAGTGGCGGCATTTATAACCAATTTAAAATGTAGTATGCAGATTTCTCGTGTTGTGAATGAATATACATCGTTATATGTGAAATGCAGCATTACATACGGGGAAAACTATTAGAGAATAAATCAGAGCTTCAAGGCTTTGTACTAGCGTTGTGATTTATTTCTGAGTCCGAAACAAAAATTCCATTGTTTCAGCATGCCTTTTGATACTCGGAGTTTCAGTGTCTAGAGTAGAAAAGTTTCGTTTCGCTTCCGTTTGTTCCAACTATTGTAATTTCCCGTTATAATTATGTAGTAGTTTGATTATGCTTTCTAAAGGCTGTTCACGATAAAGTGAGCACTTTAGAAATGAACCTTAGAAAAAAGTCACTGCCCCTGATTGCATATATTTTAATTGGCGCACTGAGCGACATTCGCCCAGTAAAATTGGTAACGATAGACGGAAAGTAGTTCTATGTCTTGACGTTAAATAAAAAGTGTTAGGTAACCATTTATAACTTCAAATTATTTCTTTAACTTTCTGTTTTTTAATGCACAGAAGAGTAAAAATTGGCAGATTTGAAAAGTTTTTCCTTTTCTGATAATTTGACAATTTCACTTGACCGACGCACGAATAAAATGATGAGACCCTTGTCAATGTTAATTTTACATAAGGCGGAAGAATACACAACGTGCATACAAGCAGATCTTGAGCAGGGCTTACAAAAGTGCTCATTTTACCGTGATCAGCCTATAGTAGAGTGACTATCATGGTCGAACGTATCAATGACTTAACTGTGTTGTAAATCACTGCTGTCAAGAGTCTGCTTGGACTGGCGGAAACAGTGCAGAATTCAGACGTTAGCAGCGTTAACTGAGAGGAAAATCAAAATCTAACCCACAGAGTTATTTGAAATCTGTAAGATTATGAAATCGAATATCTTCCAACAAATTTCAGCTTCATGTTTGGTAACGAAAGAATAAGATAACAAAGTACAACACTTAGCCTAAGATAATTTCCAAGGGCAGTATACGCACAGGCCTACCTCTGAAAGTGAATCTGAATCTCTACTTTATTGCAAGTAATACAAAAAGTACTTGAGATATAACACCGTTTAGATAATGTGAAGGTGGACGGATGTATGTAACCACTACAAAATCTGTTGTGGTAAAAAAATAGTTTTTTAGGTAACAACTGACTTTAGCACCTTTGTGTTGCATTAAAATTCGTGATGTAGAACCAAAATCAGTGTTTCAATCACGGATTATTAATCAGCTTGTCAAAATATTAAAAAAGTCGTCTTGTGTTAGCTCTAAACTTTACCATCTGCAATAACTACATGAATACTGTTACATGGGACGCCTGGGGGGCGTATCAGAGTTCTTAAAGGAAGGAGGTTTTCATTAAAATTAATAAAAGAACTTAATTTGATTTCTAATTTATTCACACAGCTATTATTCACAGCATTAAAATATCTGTCTCCACTATTACGTTTTTATTAACATTGAGTGCAATATTTTATGTCTGGTTCAACTCTAATTAACGTCCTTCTTAATGTCTCCGTTTGGTTACAGTCAATTAAATTATATACATCGTTAACGCATGTTCTGTATATTTGTTACCATCATTTGTAATGTCTTTCACTTATTCATCCAATCCAATAGTCAAACCTGCCAGTCGCACTCTTCACTGCTTGATACTCGCAGTCGCAGATTTCCATTCCGCTGGTTACTTATCTCGGAAGATCTCAAACGTTGGGCGACACTGCACCGGAAAAGTTGTAATCTACTCGTTCGTTGCCAACCTTCGTGGAATATACCTAATTTATCGTACCTCATATGGTTCATATTATAAACTTATCCTGTTAGTTGAAGCCATAAATATTGTGGTGGTTAATGAGTTCAAAATAAATAAACACTAATCACCCGCACTTGGGGTCAGGTATTATAAATAATCACGTGGAAGTAAATTTGATCGCAATATGTGCAGAGACAGAAGGTGAACGCAGATCAAAATTTGTTGCTGTATGATATAGTTTCAACGAACAATTATTTTGCATTACCAAGTGTAATAGGTTATGGTAATGTATTCGTGAGATTTTGGATTTGATACTGAACCACTGCGCTAGGAATGGTTGTTCTCAGATGGGTTTCAAGCGTAATTATAGACACTTGGCATTACCTTAAAACACGCCTTCTCAATTCCCTGCCCGTTGCTTTAAGTCTTCGACTATCCTAGGTGTAAAGAGAGTTGGAAATACTATTATTTATATATTATTTATGACAGGAGGCAACCTCCGAAGTTAAGGACCGAATTATATTCCCCTCTTCCCTTCATCCTCTCTTAAATAAAAAAAAAGAACATCAGGCATAGTGAAATGTCGGTCGTGATAGTTTCACCTTTTTATTTCTCTTCCGTACTAATAAATACTTAATCAATAAGGCACTGTCTTTAAAAACGTCCGTAGCACCCCCTGGTGCTCTGACTGTGTCGCCATTACAAAGAGCAAGAGGCCATCTTCACTTGTTGGAAAAGTAGTATACATAAGAACTTGGTAGACTCCTGCAGTTCGCAGAGATAGGAAAGCCAAAGATAAACCACTATGTAACATTTATTCATTACGAGTATTATTCTGAGTGCATGAGCCGATAAACCAGCGTCAAATTGTCTAAAGCGTGTCACGCCATCATGGTAGAAAAGATTATTAAAGAGCGCGATATGGCCCGTACTTAAAAATGTTCAAGGTAACGTGATACAGCATAGTTATGGGATATTTCTTCTGAATTTCCTCATATCACAAAAACTAAATATTTCACACTATATCCAAATGAGATAATTTGCAGGTGACCATTTTATGTAGAGTAATGATTATTCAGTTAGTTTTGTAAGCTTCATTTTGTAGAAAATTTGTACCTATGTAATACAAATATAATAATGAAGTTCTTCCTCTGAAGAAGTTCCTTTAGAGAACTGTTGTCGGTTGGTGTGTTAACTTTTCAAATTGCCGAAAGTAAAGGCTTCCGCCTGTGTAGCTGCGTACTAGAAGTGTTGAAGTTGAAACGCAGAGCCCAAAGTTGTGAAGTGTAGATGCAAGACTAGTAGATTTTAAATTATGATGTCTGACTGATTGTTAGACATAAGTTTAATTATTTTGTCGGATGCAGTCGCAAGAGTACTTAAAACTAAGAATTCTGAGATCATGCATGACTCGGACTAGCGCAGGTATAAAATTCACTGGGGAAATGTTACAGGATGTGCTCGAAATGTCCACATGACATATAAATGCACGCATATACACGCCATATTTATGACTTTCCCGTTGTAACACCTGATGTGTGCCATTGATCTGTTGGCAACCTTGTTCCACACACTGACAAAACATTACAGTGCCTAGAACAGGAGCTGCGTAAACGATGGTCTTGAGATGTCCGTACAGGTGAACATCCACTGAATTCAGATCAGGAGAACATGCAGACCATGTGATTAGTCCTGCACAAGCTATCAACCTGTGCAAGAACCGCTCATCCATATAAGCTCTGGCCACTCTATTGAAATGTGGCGGTGTCACACCATGCATGAACTACATGCGGTGTATCAGATCCAACAGTACTTCATCCAGTAGTACATATAACTGTTTCTGCAAAAAAATTACAGTACGATTAGCCTGTCAGGCATCTGGGTAACATGTAAGACCCGACTAACACGACACTAATTATTCCTGCCCAGGCATTAAATTAGAACTTTGCTGGTGATATATCTGCACAATGGTTCGTGGATGTTCATAAGGACATTTTATTCTGAGATGTGTTATTCCAAACCCTGTTATTTCCTACATAAATGACACGCCGTGTATATGTAACTCTATTCTTGCATTTTGTCGCGGCACTTTGTCTCTCCGCGCCTTGACTGCCTGCTCGGCGGGGGATAGAGATCATGCACCATCAGCACAGGTGCTCACAGATCCCATTGTTGACTATACAACAAAGCTCCAACCTGATGCACCAATGTGCACGAAAGCATCCTTCCACAAGTGCTGAGACCCCGTACTCAGTCACACCCGTGGTCCAGTTGAAGCACTTCTGTCTGTCCTGCACAAAAACGGAGTCTTGGCACAAGCAGCTCATTGAGCTGACCAATCATAGGAAGGGGGTTTTACCTCATGACCTCTTCGAGCATACAGAGTGTAACCACTACCTCCACGAGTATAACCCAATGGATAGGTGGAGTCAAACTGATTACTCTTGGTATTACTTACTTTCCGTGGCATTTGTAGTTTTGTCGCAACTGACTGCGCACACGACCTCTTTATGGTAACCTAAACAGACAGGTTGAAGCAGCCTATCCTACATTCACAAATGGGAAAGGGCTGGATTTCTTGTGCCTCTAATGAAAATAATGTCCAGCCAAGCAAGAAAAAATCTTTACCCACATTGCATGTAGGCTAGCTGTCACCGAACCCATGTACTCGGGGCGTAGGTAAAGAGTGGCCTATCTACACTCAAACCAGAAACAGACCAACCAGGCTTAGGCCTTACGGTGAGTTTACAATTGACTTAACAGAAACAGTGGACTGTGTGCTTAGAATATGACTCAATGTTTTCAAGAGTATTGATTCATGGCTGCAGTGTGCAGTTTATGTACGATTCGTGAGCGTTCTTGGCTTGATTTAAGATACAGGTGTAGTTATATTTTATGTCTTAAGTACAAGTCAAGACGAAGTAGCCAATCAGAGCACAGCGATGATTGTTGTTGGCGGGAAAGTGTATTTATATCTTGGACTTCGGTTATGTCAGGTTGTGAAATCGCATACAACGAATTATTAAATAGATTGACAGTATTCTCGCGTATTTAAAGAATCGATCCTCATGTTTCAGTTCTTGGGAAAGGTTATAAATTGAACTTCTAGTAAACTTTTTTCAGATGTATTTACCTTACTTCTTAATGTTGCAATCGTCATCGGCGCCCCATTTTATCAGATCACGAGTTTTTCAAAACGTTTAAACACCTGCAGTAACCATAAATAATTATATATATATATATATATATATATATATATGCAAATATCCCTCACTTTTATTCATTTCCCTGGGCTTGATCAACTGCATTGGATAGACTTCACAGTTCCTAGATCAACATTAAACTTTCAACTTATTTTATGTGTATTTATCGAGTCAAAAGTGCAAGTTTTAATTCTTCAGTATTGAAATGTAAACCATTCTTTACAAGCATTACAAGCCGACTGACCACCCATGAACCGTGCCACAGCCTTTAAAGCTTCACAGAGAATTTGTACCATACTCTGGTGGTTTCCCACCATCATTGTACCACGCGAGTTACACCCTTCACAGGCTGGACACCCACATAGCCACCTATCCACACCCCCATTACCACCAGTTCTCACCTTTGCCACGCATGGGAATTTCTTCACACTGGAATTCTCGTCTTGGGCCCCAAACATCCCGGGAGGTGAGTAGTCCAACACCCCACCTAGGTCTGGCAGATACCACTCTCGGATAACTATGACATGGTACTGCAGCGACACCTCAAATGAGTTGATGCTTTCCTCATCCAAAGAGAAACAAGCCTCTAATATGTTATGTATTAACTTGGCAAAATGCTTTGCGTAAATGTCATTCGTGGTCATAATTATTAAAGAAAAATCAGGAAACATTAAGTATCAAGGCCGTATCGGAATTCTCTCCGAGTATACGCATGTCCGCACTTGGCCTCATCTGTGACGTCATCATGTATATACTAGCACGGGCCGAATTTCCAGTATAGTACACATAGACTCTACCCTTGGGGAGTACTAAATCTGGCACTGTGCAGCACTTAACTGAAGGAAATGTAAACCGTGCTAGAGCGTTAAATCACACTAAAATAATTTTAAATACGAGGGCAACTAAAGAGAATGCAAACAAAAAAAAGCCCAGAGATCAGAATAGTCTTAAAACGGGCAAATCAGCACAATATACTATAAACAGTAGGTTTGCAATGTAAACAACGAAAATAAGTATTTACGTGTTTTTTTATATACTTACTGCTAATCCTTTAGAACAAAACAAATTAGGTTATGGCTGTAGGAGCACTAGTTACAGCATTTTAGCAGTCCGTCCTCAAACCATGCTGTGCAGGAGAACATGCAAGAATGCAAATGATTCTCCGAGTCTTACATGAATGAACCGCAGCGCATCTTCATAAATGCAGTATTTGTTAGTTACTACAAAGTTATCTTGATTCTCAACACTATCGACATGTTTTTTTTTTTTTTTTTAATAATATTACAAATGTGTGCACACGGGAGCTGGAAATAAAATGAAGTATCGAAATCGATTGTCGTAATTTAAGAAATCTAATGTGCTCAGTCTACGCTTTTACTATACAGCTTCGAATCGAAGATGCGACGCACCTAAAACTGAAATAGCGAAAGATTTTATTTCTAAAGCGTGTCTTTAAATTAGGAAATGGCATAGAATGCTTAAGTCTCTGTACGTTACGGTCAGAGTCAATACCAAATATTTAATTTCAGTCCACCCCACCCCCAAAGAAATATGCAGGAAAATAAATCAGTACATCTAAAATGTATAAATAAAAAATTAATAAATAAAAACCCTCTTTAGAAATTTCGCTTCCACGCAATGTGCAAAGTTAATTGTTTTGACGTAAGTAAATATAAACATGTGTCATAAGTATATATTGTGCCCCTTCTCTCTAAACAACTATATGAATCGAGCAAATTCCCTGCTCGTATTGATTTGCTTGTATACAACATAAAAATTTCAGTCTAACGAGAAAACATCTCCTATTTTATCATATTCACGGTAAAGTGAGCAATTTTGAAAGTCCTCTCATTTGAAATAACGGACAGTAAATATATTTTATTTTAGCCTTAGACGTTAACTTCCGAGTGCAGTGGGATACACACACTGTGTGTATTACTTGCAAGGCAATATTTAGTTTAAAAATATGGTTAAAGGATAAAAAATTGCTGAAAATAAAAGTAGCTAGGGCGTAAAAAGTGCTCACTTTATGGTGAACAGCCTATACAAACATTTTCCAGTGTGGGGCATGTTTATTGTTTGAATGAATGAGTCAAACATAATGCTCGACTATTTCTGTTAAGTGGTCATAGTTTACAAGCTAAAACTCACGCGTCTTCATTTATTATGTCCTATTTATTAATGAAAAATTCGCTATAAGAATATCTCAGGGTCGGAAAATTTCAAATATACAATTACAAATTAAAAATTACAAAATAATTACATGTGAAACAGTATATGGACTACTGTTCCTGTACATCAAGCAGGTACCTAACTGCACATCAACCAGGTACCTAACTGTACATCAACCAAGTACCTAACTGTACATCAGCCAAGTAGATAACTGTACATCAAACAAGTACCTAATTGAATTCCGCGAGGCCACTTGGTGCTTGGAGCTATTTACGTTGTAGCAATGCACTTTACTGAAATGACGCAATCCTCAGGTCTTTATTTTGCTTGTGAGTCACAGTGTATTGCCACGAGTTTACATAATTTGACGTCCGTCCCCATGTTAAAGATTTCCCCTCAAAGTTTAATTGTGTTTTCTTTTTTTTCTTAAGGTCGTATAGTTGTAATTTAAAAATAGTTGAAGATTTTTGTGAGACATCAGCATATAAATGGCATTTAAGAAATTCTCCACGTCCCAATGCTCAGCTGTAGTTTTTGTTTTCTATTTCCGCAATGCGTCTTTTTTCAAAGTGAAGAAATGCCAATAAGAGTGTTTCACAATAATTTATAGATATGAAACGTCTGGTCCGGGCTAGGTGACATACCATGGGGATATGAAACACATATTTGTCCTAATTTTTTTACGCCATAAAATAATGCACACACTTAGGCCACCTCTAACTCTCCCACGCAAAAATATATGCATTTTTAAATTTTGTCTCTTTTTGTGTAAACAACGACCATTTTATTTTATAACAACATAACTCATGAAAAACGTATCAACTAAAATATTTTTTTAGTGTATATAAATCCCACCACTTGTGTAAGGACACTTTAAGAGTACTTACGTCTACAATTGTGCTGTCTAAAGTTGCGTCCAAGGAAAAGGATAACCGGCTCGGTGAACTTGAACTTTTGACGTGGCGGAGCAGTCCAGAAATACAGTGTCTTTAGAAATTATGTGACCTAGAGCAAAACCTTAATTAACTTTGGACTGTTGCCCCACAAACTGTGTCCTAAAATAATAATAATAAAAAAAGTAACGTGGAAGAAAATTTTGATTTATTTTACGTTTTCGCATGCAGAAACCAAAACGTGTTAAAAGAGAAAAGAGACATCAACTGTTAGTTGCTAAATGAAAGTAGGGTAAAATCCATACATTACTTAAATACTCAACGCTATTAATAAATGATGAATTATGCTATATATTTATTAATTGGAATACATATATAAATTATATTAAGCAGGAAAATACGTATTACGTTGTATAAAAATCACTACTCATATAATTTATAAATTATGGTAGAATTATAACATCCATCTCTTGCAAATCGTATAACCGTAACAAAATATTCAGCCTATTGTGTCCACGGCCCTGGTGCCAATCTGTGTAAGGTCTTATTTGGACATCGCAACTGTCAGGGACGCCAGCTCGTGGAGAGCCGCCAAATTGAAGCCAATACTTTTTAATTTCTTTAAAATGTATTATTAGAAATTTAAGAATTTTTACCACGAAATTTTGGCTATATGGAGTACACAATTGCATTACAAAAACAGTAGGCCTATACCATTCTATTCCAGCTGCTATATATCTTATTTTTATTTACCTCAAATCTCGAGTTCCATTAATAGGTCTGCCAGTATTTGTAGCATTTATCTGTAAACAATCGTATACTGAGAGCCAGTAATGATTTAAAGTGCAAAGCATAGTATATTTGTGACTTAGGCCCTAATTAAAATGTTGGACAAAAAGAAGCCTTCTGGGTCACTATCGGAAAAGGAAGGTATTGCACCGCTGATATTTGCTACTCTGAACAAATAATTAATTATTCGATTTTTGCACTGTGGATCAGGAAAAGAACCATGCATAAGACGGAAGTTTTTGGAATTTATCTCAATAGACAGTATAATAGAAGCCTTGAAAGGTACCCTGTTGAATGTGCAATTACGTAATACGCAAGCACAATGAGATGGCAATGGGGCGAATATGAGAGTGGTCCAGAGCAGGATAATTAACCTGAACCCTCAGGCATTTTTCGCACAATGTAGTGCCCATTCCATTATCTTGGTGGTAGGGCCGTGATGTCACAGTGGCCACAGCGCTGACATCCAAACAAGAAGAACCGGGTTCGATTTACGTTGGATTCACTCCCGGATTTTCGCACGTGGAAATCGTGCCGGACTATGCCGCTGGTTGGTAGGTTTACTAGGGGATCTCCCGTTTCCTCTGCTCTTGGATTCCGGCACTGCTCCGTATTCACCTCGTTTCACTCTCATCGGCTCTCAAGACCTCGTTATTAAGAGCCGTCTGGATCTCTCCACTTGGTGGCAAGAAGTCTATAATTATTTGTCTGCCCCTACTCATCGATCTTCTGTGATAAAGGAACCCTTAAAATCTTTAACCGTAAAACCACTGAGTGTAACTCATGGGAAGGTTAGATTGATGGCGTGACTCATTTTCACTACCAGTCTGGTGAAAATTACAATGTTTTGTATAAACTACTAGTTGATCCGAAAACGGATGCATCAGGAAAGAACACTGCATTAAGTTTGGCCAGAAAGATAGAAAGTTTTAAGTTTGTGTGTCGTGTGACTCTATGGTTCACAATCCTCTTCAGGATAAAAATGGTTGGCAAATTCTTGAAAAAAGAAGATATCAGCATTTAAAATGCAGTGTAACTCATTGCAAAAATTCAATTTCTTTGAATATATTCTATCGGAAAAAATATTTCGAAGAAATGATGATTGATGCAAAGGAAACAACTGAAATCCTCGATATAGAGTCACAGTTCCTAGCTGCAAATCGCCACGAATTACCACTGGTCCCTCCTTCCCCTTCCACAAAAAAAGTACAGAACCAATCTGGCTATGAATCGCATGACGAATCTACTACCAATACGCATAGTACAACACATTCAAAAGCAACTTATTTTACGTATTGGACCATGCTGTCATGTCGTTGGACGAACTATTTGTACAATTTAAAATACATTATGACATAATTTGGGTTTCTATTGTTACAATTATTTATAAGTATCGCGTCATAGCCAAGTATTTTTTAAGGGATGGGGGCATTAGTTAAATAAAATAGCTTATAATAATTTCCGAATTTATTCATTAAGAATCTACAAAATGAAAATTTTTAACTACGCAAGTTATATTGACATTAATGTCTAATCACTTGCTATTTACAACTACTATTTACATAATCGTCTGCCAACTAACACAAATAGTTAATATCAGCCACGATAAACAGTTTATTAACACCTACTGAATTACAATTAAAATTAAAAATTTGATATCACAGTTCCAGTGTTTATAATAAAGTCTGCAGCACTCATCCATTTAGTCCCACCTTTTTTCGGTATAGATATCGCTGTTCTTTCTTGTCTGGAATGTTCTGTAGCTCCTTGAGTGCTCCTATATACTGAAGCCCTCATCTCGTTGGATACCTCGCCTAACGCAACACTCCTGCACTCTCATTCTTGTCAGCCGTACATACACCGTAGCTCATAGCCGGCCCTCTTCTTTAGCGTCCTTCAATAGTCCCAGTTGGCTATCACAGACTGCCAACACTCCGAATGCGGCGGTATTTATAGGGCATGCGCCCTGGCCGAGAACATTTCCATATGTCGCGTTGTGCCGAGGCGGTGATGACCAGAAGGTTCTTGTACATGCTCTCAAGTCGTCGACTCCTTCGGTAGGGTAGATGGATGGGGTAATGACGCCAGCCCAGTTTAGATGTCAATCATCCCTCTGCCAGCCTTGTGTCATGGCGGCAGGATCTGCGTGGGGAAAAGGAGGCTCGTAATGGCTTAATCCCCTACTGCGTAGAGGCTGGCCGCACCAAACAGAGGTAGTACGGCGATCGGCGTATAGGGGAAGGTTGCCTATATTGGATCAGTTTTCGGAATTCGTTTTTTTTATGTACTTATAAATAAATTTACGCATAATTACATATGTGTATTATGAGCAGTGTGTATTTCGGTAACATAATATGACACCAGAGTTACAAAACTATACATACAGGTAGAGGCATGAATCATTTTGCAGGAGCCTGCACTTGGCCCAATTGAAACTGGTTGCTTAAATTGGACCACCAGTCTCCATAATTGGACCACCGAGATGATGAGCCACCTAAAGTATTTAGGAGGTACTACAGTGTGCTAAATTATTTTTTAACATCACACTCTCCACAGAAATACTTTTTCACGCCCTTATTAATACCCGCACGTTTAGAATGCACCCAATACCTACACTTCATGCACTGTACCATATCTTCAATGCTTTCCTCTTCACACAAACTGCAGAACCATCTATTTTCATCTTCAATTTGTTTTTTGTCACTCCTCCTCTTACATGTTTAGAAGCACCCACTCGGTTCAAAGGACTCACATATTTCCGTTTCCTGTTTCCACTGATGAGGCTATTCTTGTATGGGATGGATGTCAGTTCAGTTGCAGTTCCAGCTCTTCTTCTCTTCATTTAACTAGGTTTGAAAAATGGGCCAGGCGATATTTCCCCCAGTGTAACTTCAAAACCGCTCTTTTCTCTGGGGTCGTATTGTTAGGGGCGAGTGCAATACGGGAGCAATGACCTCTTGTGGCGAATAAGTGGCTGAATCATTTTCTGCCTCAATGTTTTGATTTAAAATATCAGAAGCATCAAAATGTTGGTCAGTTAAAACTGTACGGTCGACCGGCCATACTCCTGATTTCTTAAAACCATTAGCGACTGTTGAAATGACAGCAAATCGTTCACATGCTTCTCCCAGCAGCCCGGCGACTTGAAACATGGCGACAGTGAGCCCAGGATGTGTCTTAACCACTTCTGCACAGCTTGATCATAGTACGTCTGAAGTGACTTGAAGAAGGCTACATCAATTGGTTGTATTCGATGCGTAGTATGCGAAGGATGTTGCTAAAGAATGGCATCATTGTCTCGAGCGAGTAGCAACCCAGCAAATATGGAAAATACGGGCCAAAATCGGGCCGGTAAAAGCTAGCCGACAAACTCTGGCCAGCCGTTACAGACCCGCATCTTATGCCGGAAGTGGCCCGATGGAAATATGGACTGTCTGCCAATTGTTGGCCGACAGTGTCGGGCCTGCGATGGCTGCTTGTCGTTACGATGCCGGGCCTGCGACTGCTGGATGTCGTTACGATGCCGGGCCTGCAGTGGCATGAAATAAGCAGTATAACCATGAAAAAAACCTAAATTTTTCGATTAAAAATTTCGGTAATTGTTATTTCCTCTTTACATATATTCATTTCATTCTCAACACATTGTATGATGGGGAAATTTTTTTGCTTCTTGAGTGTAGGATTCGAACCTTGACTTGACATTCAAGCATGCTAACCTATACACCACCAGGGAAAGTTGCTGGTAACCTCCAGTAATTAAAAATATATGACACAAATTACTATAAATAAATATATAAATTCCATGACAGTATAAAAAATAATTTTAAACCATGGATTATTTAAAAACTATTTTTTCAGAGGATTACTAACAAAGTAATTTTTGTTAGTTTTAATATATCTGTCGGATGGTTGTACAAATGAAAAAAAAAAAAATTAAAGTAAACAAATGCCATGGGCTACCACATGACACATATATAATCACGAAATAAAATATGCTAATCGTTAACACACAGTCTCAAAAAAGGACATCGGACCATTAACAGCAAGCTAACATTTTGCCTATTCGAAACACATTCCAAAAGTTTGTCGGCCAAAAGACATCATATTTATTTCTTTATTGTGATAAAGAGCCTTGTCTCAAAAACGTTACCAGGCTGGAATAAATAAGATAATGGCCAGCTTACCAAAATGCAAAGATGCTGTATGGGAATCGGCCCAGATACATTTTTAAGTTGCTCGCAACATGTTTTTTCTGCGATATCATGCCGACATATTTAAGGTGATATCCATCATTGGGCCGTTGTATTTTTTATCGCTGCAAAGATTCTGTCTCAAAAAAGACATAATGGCATTAACAGCTAGCTAACAGCTTGCCTATTCAAAACACTTTCCATAAGTTTGCCGGCAAAAATGCATCATATTTATAGCTTTATTGTGATAAAGAGCCTTGTCTCGAAAATGTTACCGGACCGGAATAAATATGATAATTGTCAGCTTACCGAAAAGACAAAGATGATGCATGGGAATCGGCCCAGAAATATTTTTAAGATGAATGCAACATATTTGCTCTGCGATATCAATGCCGACATATTTTCGGTGATAGCCATCTGTTATCCCAACAAATACAGTGGGACATTGTTATTATTTCTAACGGCAAACATTCTGTCTCAAAAAAGAAATCACGCCATTGTCAGATGGCTATCTTCTTGTATTGAAACGACAGTTGCCGACACTACAGGTATCGGGCCGACAATTTGCCGACAGGTTGTATTTGCTGGGAAGGCTTCCAAGTTCTTGCTATGCTACCATGCCCATCAAACAGTAGTAACACTTTGTTGTCACTGGTTGGATGGGCAGTATTGATGAAGTGCTTTAGCCACTTACAGAAAAGTTCAGAGTTAATGTATCCTGAATCAGATATTTCAATAAAACTTTCCGGTGGTGCTCCTAGACCTATTTGGTTTGTCATTCTCAGTCTTTTGAAAATTAACACTGGTGGAATGTAGTGTACAGTAGAATTGGCACAACAAACCATTGTAGTGTTAACTCCTCGCTCACCACTTGAAAGTGCGCCAATCTGTTTTCTTCCTCTATATCCTACAATTTTTTGCGACTTTTTCTGTACTGAAGAGAATCCACTCTCATCTAGGTTATAAATTCTTGTAGCATCCAAGTCATTAGAATAGCAAATTCGTTCCGGAAAAAAAAAAAAAAGCTTCTTCACGCTCTCTACTAAAACCATCGCTTGTGCTATCGATGTAGATTCTGGCTGCCGTAACGACAATTCCGGGTTGCGTTTCATGAAGGCATAGAAGCATTTCTTACCTGCCATTTTCGTCGTGTTATTGAAGTTGTACTGTATGCTGTTTCTTTCTGCAAGGTCGTAAGAAAGTTTCCTAATATATGTGATAGTTAATCCAAACGTCATGTCTTCAAACCTCAAAATATGTTGTACAAGTTGGTTCTCTATTTCTTCTGAGAAAACTGTTAACCTTCCTAGCTGCTTTATTTCTCCATTTGAAAATTTATTTTTGTTTTCTGCATGTCGTTTTAAATAACCTTAGGAAAATTGTATATCCGAGCACATTAGTTCAAACCATGATCACTATTTAGATATGTAGAAACTGCCATGCACAGCTTATCTGAACTCCATTTTGCTTATTTTTCACATGAAGTCATCCTGAGACAAAGAAA
Source organism: Dryococelus australis (assembly GCA_029891345.1). NCBI lineage: Eukaryota > Metazoa > Arthropoda > Insecta > Phasmatodea > Phasmatidae > Dryococelus > Dryococelus australis. The sequence continues at coordinate 57,441,578 of CM056999.1, forward strand.
ACGCCCTTATGTAATAAGTAACACCCACTTAACACATAGTTCTGACTGAAAATAATGAAAACTGACTTAAATATAAATCAGTAGTTAATATAAAGAACCAGGCCTATTTGTAGCAATATACTGCCCCACAACTCCTCTTTGACACCAATTAGGCTTTAAAACAAAAACTAAGTTAAAGACAAAGTAGAAGGGAACAACGAGTTTCCTTGGTCGGACCAGTCCAATTTAGCCAACTAGAAGTGGTTCAAATGAGGAAACTCCGCCATCTTTAAATGTTGGTTCGCTGAACACAAATTGTAGAAACTATTTGCACTTGTTATATACTAATTTAAAGCAAACGTGAATGTATGCTCTTTATATGTATGTATAACACTCATATATATAACTTACCTGAAATAGTAGTTTTTGCTTAGAGCCACACACAAAATATAACATCAAAGTTACCGAACACACGTTTTTGACCACACGTCTCAAACCATTTACATTCTAATGCTCACAAAGGGATGGCAACGTTGCTTTAGCAAGTGGTTCACAGTTCTGCCGGCAGATGCCACCTCTTTCCACAAACTCGCGAGATACAGCTGTGGTCCAATTTAGGCGACTTTCCTCTTATGTCGTCCGCGGCCGAGAAATATGATGGACTGCTACTGACGTGTACAGATTTTTGCAGTCAGCACTAACTGACGAAGCCTTGATAATGTTAATGGCGTGCAGCTACGTCAAGAACTTTTAGTACTTCTTTATTCATTACCTGAAGCTGATTTTAGAAATCCCACTGGACATAATTAATGCTTCCTGTGATTATTACATCCAGTGAAAAGGAAATCTCTAAATTGAAACTTATCAAGAACTACCTAAGAGCCATAATGTCACAGGAACTTTTAGTGAGATTTGGCAACGACATTATAGAATATAATGTTGTTGAAGAGATTGACATAGACACGATAATTGAAGAACTTGCACTAAAGAGGTCCGCAAAGTGTACTTTTGAGTGTGTGTAAATAACAGAAGATCTCTTAATATTGTTTATTAACACTGAAAGTTTAAATTACAAAGTATAAAACGCGTGTCTTGTTTAAATATTATCTCTCTAGAGTGATTTTTTTCTCACTACATCCCTAATGTAATCAATAAAACCTACAAATGGAAAATTATAGAGTCAGTAGAACAACCTTCGAACACTCTTAACAGTAAAATGTGAAGCTACTATAAAATAGCATATTTTAAGTATATTACATTAAAAAAAAGTTCAGTCAGGGAGTGATTGCGGGAATATCCTTGTGTTTATAGACATCGGTGAAATCCCCAGGTTATTGGTGCTGTGCGACGAGGATGAGGAGCGATCAACAGAGTAAAGGCAATATTACACAATACTAGATTTCGTGTCTGCCATAGCAGCTGTTATTCCAGCTAGTACGGCACATGTTGTGGTATTTGTCGCCTTGCATGAACAGATTTTATACCAGGTTTAGTAATAGAACCTATCATATTTTCTAGGGCGGGTTCTATATCAGATTGATTTCCTGGCCCATTAATCATATTGCAGTCTCAGAGCATAGTGCGTTACCCGTGGCCAGTACTTGAAAAAAATTTATGAAGAAACCAAAAAAGATGCCTCCATCTTGATTATATGCCTGTGAGGTTGAAAGCTGTTCAAATGACTTTCGAGTATTAACCACGACAGTTTTTAAATAAATCTGAAAATTGTACTAAAGATTTAAAATATTACCCAAGTTAATAAAAAAAAAATTACATAATAAATCAAAAATTTATCACATACATTTAAACGCACTGATGTAGTGCAATAGCAGCAGATCTCTCAAGTGTAGTTGGCTTACACACCGGTATCGGAGCGATGGGGTCCAGGTTCAAGTCCCGAGTAAGGCATGGGTGTACATTTGTATAGGCCTAGGTCAGTATGGGTCACCCTACTTTGTGGTGGGGGGGAGGGGGGAGTCAACTAACACGGTATTTCGTTAATAAAGGAAACGTAAACATCAGTAAGTCTCAATTTCAAAGTCTTTTTTAAAAATAAGTTTTCGTCTCCACTGAATAACGTAAGTTTATCATTGAGCGTGAATTCAAAACTCCATCAGACACTTTCTTCTACTACTGAATACGGATATCAACTTTTCTTGCATTAAGAAATAACTATATAACGAAAAATGCTTAAAATCATGGAAGTAATTCTAAAAAAATTCTGTAACTTTACATTATTATTTTTAAACAAAGAGTATACATCTGTAAGCAAGAAACTGTTATTAAGAACAACAGTAAAAAGCAATATTAAAAAATGCTCGTTTTTAATAGCCATACACGAGTTACTAACAGCAGTCCTATGAATATGGTTCATAGTTGCTACGAACCATACGCTTATCTGCCCACCCGCCGAGCGAGTCTTATAATACCAGCATGCTTTTTGTGTAGACTAGTAAGAATCTCCCATGCCGGCTCACATAGCGGCTGCTGTAACAACTCTTGGACCAGGCCTTACACAAGCTTGTGCAAGGCTTAGGGAATAAAGGGTATGCTGAAAGCAATCCCGCCAGCTTGCCCGGGTGAGGGGAGTGCATTAAAGTGGAATGATTAGGGCGGCTCTTAACATAGATGCCGATGAGAGTGAAACGAGGTGAGTATGGAGCAGCGTCGGAATGCAAGGGCGCGGGGAAGCAGGATATCCCGGTGAAAACCCGCTGACCAGCGGCATCGTCCGGCACGATCCCCAAGGGAGAAACCCCGCTGGGAATCGAACCCAGTTCGCCTAGGTGGGGGGCGAGTAGTCTTGATCACTACACCACCGCGGGGACCACCCCTGGCAACTGTAGGGTATGATTCTGAATACGTTAATGTGCCATCGTAGTTCAGATTGGAATAAGGACAGGTTGGCCCGAATTGGGACACAGTCAACACGCCACTCAATTGCCCGATAAGTGGTTCACAAAGAACGTTGTGTATGGCAGTAAATGTGTCTTGTGTAGTTTGGACCCTGGGATGGTTGGTGAAATACGGAGGCAAACAGAACTGGTTTTTATGTAGTGATGAGGAAAGTCAACTCTCTTCGAGGATTTCTTGACTGTTTGACTCAAAGTAATGGAGAAACTGGGTGACAAATCATGGCGTGAACGACGGAACGTGCGTTTTACACGGAAGACGCGATAACTTGCATCTTCCCGCTTCTGCTGTTACTTAAGGAATTATGCTATTGCTTCCTTTATTTCGAAAATACACTATGCTTAGTGCGTAAATTAGTTCCGTGTCTTGAAGTCGAACAGTGACAACGAAATTCATGGAAGTTATTTCTCAATTACTTTGAACTCTGATATTTTTAGTAGTAGTAGGGGCGGGGGATCCTAGATACAAAGGGATGCCACCTTTTTTGATTGACACAATTAATTTGATATCAAAGGGTTAATTAAATTGGTTGAAAGGGTTGATCAAGAATGGAAATGATTAATTAGATTGAAAGGAATAATCGAAAATGGAAAGGGTTAAATTTATTGAAAGGGTTAAATGTATTGAAGGGGTCAATTTTTAATTGGATCAATTTTTGTGTTTGGTGCAAGAGTGTACTAAGGGTCTTCTTTCTATCCCTTTGTGGGGAGCAGCTCTGGTACGTCCTCACTCTCCGAGTTCTGGCACTCGGATGAGGTGTGGCGTGTTGGGCAAAGGGTGTATATATGTATATGTATATATATATGGTGAGTTTTGTGCAAGAGTGGCCCAAGTGTAATTTTTTTTTGGTTTGGTAGTGATATACCTTGCAGACGGTGATGGTAGATAGGCGACTTTGAAAAGTAGTATTATTCCAAATGAATAACAGCATTGCACGAGAGAAAAAAATAATATCAGAGTGTTTAAACGAGTTCTACCTATGAATAAATTACACACATCGAATAGCAAATTTCAAATGATCACAGTTACGCGAGTCTCTAGTATGAAAATATTACGCAATGAAAATCTATTAATCATAAAGAGGTGAATACATCTACAATGTGATTTTACTACCCCGAGCTGTATGTTAGAAATATAACTTACATCAGAGAAGTATATTAAATGAACACAACTATGGGAATAACAAGTGGTAAACAATCACAATTGCGTGAATACCCAGTGTAAAATAAATAAATTACTGATCTACAACGAATCAAAAATGTCCCTATAAATTAAATGACAGTCTTCCTAAACACGAGCTATATGTAACACTACTTGACACCTCTCGCACATACCTGACAATATTTTAGAACACGTCCGTCAGCCTGTGAGATTGGTGATGAACTTCTGAAATGGAATCCACATGTAAAAACTAATTAACTTATTAACACGTACAAAAAAAAAATTTTAATATACGTCCATTTGCTTGGGAGGTCACTGCAGCACTGACTTAGATATAGAACTTACGTCAATTTATAACCTATGTTTGATTATAGACTGAGGTGAAAAACTCGGAGATTCTAATGAAAATACAAAATGGCTAATGAACACAAGTATATGAAAATGACTAAACACATACTAAAATCGCACAAGGAGCTCCCCCAAAACACATCTGTGAGCCTTGGAGGCTGGTGAATCAATGAAGCGAGCTTATGTCTAGAGCCAGCATGACTACATATACGTGGAGTGCAGTCGGAGGCTGACAGGCAACTGAGTTGAAATTCACGAGAAAAGCTCTGTATTCGTCCGACAACAGACAACAAAAATCTCACTATTGTAAAAATAATTCACTTACAAATTATTTCCGTCGAAACGTAGGGACACTCGGATGTCTTAATCCCGCAACACTTTATAGAAACATACTATATATCTTTAGAAAATAACGGACGTACTACAAATTTTTTCCGTTAAGTCTGTGAAATACACCGCTCTAGTTAGCAAAACCATAGTTAAAAAATCATTCCAAGTTTCATCGACAGAACACAGAAACATAGTTTACACAAAAATTAGCCTATTTTATTCCTGATAAATTAGGATTTTTTAATATTAAAACGAGAATCTAGGCTATCACTCTCCAAAGCCCGCTGGCCGACACCACAAATTGGGGACCTCGCTACCCTTAGTCGCGTCACGAAGCCCGCCACGCCTGGTGAAGTCGAAAGAGCCGGTGGCACGTCTATGCAGTGTGAAGGTTCTTGTGAAACTAACATGGCGGCTGACAGCTATAACTGTCTATGTTGCTATTCATTGCACCTCCTACCCATCCCCTTATAAAGATGATGACTTTGTGCGAAAAGACAGTTTCAATCCAAGGTGATCTGTCCCCCTCCCCTTCAACACCTAATTCGTTTATCAGAGGGCTGGCCTTTCAAAGGCCACGCACTGTGGTATCGATCCAACACTGCAAAAACCTGTTTAGCGGCAACCATCCCTCCACCTACATCCCAGAGTACGTTTCCAGAGGACTGACACCTTCCAATGTAGCACTTCCCAAAACCTGCTCCCCTCAAGGTCAGAAAGTGTTTTCTGATGACTGGACTGTCCATGGAGGGTGCTGCTCAATCCTCATTATCGATTCAAGGCCATGCACCTTCTCCCCATAAATCACTCAAGAATCCATTTTCGGATATCTCAGGAACTGACCGGTCCACATTGCTCCTGTCCACCTCCCTTCGTCCCCCACCACAAAGGGCACATTCTGCGACATGAGAACTGCCTCGGCGAGGAACGGAGGTTTGCTTCAAGGCCAAAGCAAGGCTTTTGTGTACAATATCGTGAAGGCTCCATCCCTCGGGGCACCATCGAATTTCGAACTGACCTGGGCTAGCACCCCCCCCCCCCGCCCTCTTCCCTACCAACTGTTACTTTGACTCGGAGAATGAAGCTTCCTAATATTTTTTGACATGCAAGAGCCTGGCGTATTCCCAGCGAAATAAAAAATTTCACAACTCCCAACAATGAAACTTTATTTTCCGCATCACTAAGAATTACATTCCATTTGTCTTTATATCACAATAAATTCAATTAAAAATATAAAGCATTTTAAGTAAGAATTTTTAAGTTTAATCGAATAAACGTTTCCCGTTTCCAGCAAACTTTTTTCCAGTTTCCAGCTAATTTTATTCAATTTCCCAGCAAACTTATTTAAGTTTGAACTAATCAATAATTAATTTTCATGCCAACACAACTTTAAGAAATATTTTTAACTCGCTAAGATTTTTTTTAAAGTGATCAAAACCACACATTTTTCAATTTACACAAATTAAACTTAGAACATCAATATTAGATGTAAGCAATACTCAAGTTAAATTTTTTTCAAACATTTAAAGCTTACGTGAAAACATACATATTCAAATTGTTTTTTGAATATTGTGTGCATATAGTTTATCCTAACCCAGAATTTCGACTCTACTATCTACAGTAAAATGTGTATATATTCCAACTTATTTTTAAAAAATACTATTTTTTCGATGTGATATTACTGAAATAGCACATATCCAGCTTGAAATGACTTATCGAAGTTGAAATCTGTTAAATTTCACATTATTTCAACTGAATTTCCAGATGCAGCAGTTGTAATATATTTTTATGCGAGAAAAATACTTTTATTTTAAAAGTTGGCTGGACTCTGCTTGCTGTAGAGTTGTATGACAGCAGGAAACATTGTGGCGTGATGCTAAGGGCTCTTTCTACCTGACCCTGAAAAGGCATTTGTGTGGCTCTCAGTTTCGTTAAATTCTCTAGGGTTCTTGAACTTGACCAGCAGCCCAGCAGTTTTCTCGAGATACAAGTCTGCTCCTTCCGTTTCAAAATTAATTCAGACATGTTCGATTCTCTCCATCATTTTTGTAAGTTCTTCTCAGCTCTTTGGAGTGTGTTTATTTCATTAAATTTTAATTGAAATGTCAGTTTTTCTCCATCATCAAAATGTAGGTAAACAACTTGTAAAATTGTTCTTCCTTGAAAGTGAGCAAACAGATAACCTAGCTTTAAAATTAAACAAACAACTTACCATCACCTAGTCATCTCAAGAACATTTTTCATTTAATATGCAGTCATATTTCAGACACTTCCAATAATTCAAAAGATATTATATAATGACACGAGGGAAATTCTCAAACAAAATAACAAGTCACAACAATAAATTTTAACATATAAAATTTTACAAAAAAAAATCATTTTTGTTTTAAAAAATATTCATAAAACATACCTTAATTAACATTCAAACAATTCTTTACATATACACATCAAACATGTTCATATAGTAAAACTTTAAACAAGTTAAAACTGAAAATCATTAAACATATTTATCATTACGTGTATAGGCTGTACTAACTTTTAAACCAAAACACCATCTCATGTCATAAAAAAAAAAAAAAAAAAAAAAAAAGACAATTCCTCTTATGACTGAAAATCATCAAACTTATTAACATTACGTGTGTATGCTACACAAGTTTTTAGCCAAAACACTATCTTATGTCATAAAACTGCAATAAATAACATTTCCTGTTACAACTGAAAATCATTAAACATTTTTACCAATATGTGTGTAAGCTATACCAGCTTTTTAACCAAAACACCATTTTATGTAATAAAACTGCAAAAATTACAACATTTCCTGTTACGACTGAACATCATTAAACATATTTATCATTACATGTGTAGGCTATACAAACTTTTTAACCAAAACACCATCTTATGTCATAAAACTGCAAAAAAAGTACAACAATTCCTGTTACAACAGAAAAACTCTGGAACATTTTATGACTAAAATAGTAAAGGTTATTAAAACTTTCAAACATTTTAAGTTAGAAATCATTAAAATCATTAACTTTTTTAAAATCGTTAAACCTTTTAACAAAGTGAATGAAATTTTCTTGAAAGTTTATAAACATGTTAATCAATCGTTTACAACTTGAATGAATTTTTAACAAATCATTAAAACTTTATAAATAAGTCTTTAGAGTTTTAAAGAAATCTTCTTAAAATCGCTAAACATTTTAATGAATCGTTAAATATTTTAACGTAATTTTCTTAAATTCGTTAAACAATTTAATGAATTGTTTAAAACTTGAATGAAATTTCCTTAAAATAGTTAAACTTCTTAAACAAGTCTCAGAATTTGAATGAATTTCGCTAAACATTTTAATCAATTGTTAAACATTTTAGTGAATTGTAATCTTTCTTAAAATCATTCCGACTTTTTACTTTCAATCATTAAAACCATAAAATCTCCTCAGCCTGTTACCAGTGAAAATCATTAAATTTATAAAAAATTACACATCATTATTACACCTGAAAACCGTGCCACCATATGACATCTGAACATCCTTACAATTGTAAAACTGAAAAAAAAAATTAAATTATGTTGCATCAGAAAGCATCACTGTAAGTTTGAATTTTTCATTAAAATTTTTGTTTAGAGTTAAGAGATAAGCTGAATTTGCGTTTCTTTAGAAGAACAACATGTGTTGGTGGTGATGATGTTGGTGATGTTATAGGAGTATAAATAATTTCTTGTGGTGAAGGTATGAAAGGAGGAGGGTGTGGGGGAATTAATTTACGTTGCGGTGATGCAGGTAACGGTAAACTTGACTCACGTGAAAACACAAAATTGAACTCTAAAAACTCTTCCAACTCTTGATATATCTGGTTTTTCGACATATCTTCCTGCACATTATTTGAGGTTAAAACTAGTGGAGTGCAACACAAACACATTGGTGGTTTTTGTATACGTGCCTCACCTGACTTGATAACTGATGATAAATCTAGAGGTTCCAATATCGAAGTCGACGTCGAAGGCAATGAGGTCGACGTCGAAGGCAATGAGGTCGACGTCGAAGGCATTAAGGTCAAAGGCGGTGCTGCAGACCTCGACATCGCAGGCGGTGCTGCAGACCTCGACATCGCAGGCATTGCTGTAGAACTCGATGTCGCTGTAGACCCAGGACCGGATTTCCTTTGTAGCGGCCTGTAGGCCCATAAAAATGTGCTGCCCCTCCAGTAAAATGGTGATAGTTTTCCTACCTCATATTTATTTGTTATTTTAAGATCCACTGAGAGCATACGAGGTGCGACATTTTAATTTGAACCAAAGTGTAAATGTATTGTTAATAAATCACAACATTAAAAAAATAATGACAACTAGAACTGCAAATATTATGAAAATGATTGCAATGAAAACACTGACAAGGTATCATTCAATAGTAAGGACAACATTTAGAAATTTAATTAGCTTTCCATGAAAGAAAAAAGAATTTGTCTTAAGCCTAGTAAGATAACTCATGTCAAATCCGAAGCTCTTCTTTCTAGCCTTCATTTGGGCAAAGGAATTGATAATATCCTCGAAGTACAGATCCCACAGCATCTGTCCCTTGATATTCAGCAATGCCACGGCCGATAACCTGTCTTCTCCCATGGTCGACCTCAGGTAGTTTTTCACACGTCGTAGAATAGAGAAAGAGCATTCCCCTAAACAGTTTGTTACTGGAGCAATGAGAATCATTCTGAGTCCTATGTTTACGTTGAGATAGATTACTACAAACCCTTCTTGGTTTAAAAATTTATTTAATTTTGTTAGGTTCACATTTCATTATTCGTGAGGTGTTTGTGGCTTCACATGCACTCTAAGGTGCAACGACTCTTCTACAATGGATGCTTCAAGATCACTATTGTAGTAAGAGGCCAATTTACACGCAGCTGAAGAAATCTGTGCTGGTTCATACATGCTGAGATGTTCTAAAAAGTCAGACCTCTCTTGAAGCTAATTGTAACACACACTTCGCACTTGCAGTTCTGATCTTAGTGTATAGAGAATCATATTATATGTACCAACACGAAAATTATCTGACCCAGTCTTAAGAGTTATTTCTCCAGCCCTAGTCTCATCAGGCCTCAGAGTGCACTTCCTTTTCCTTCCCTTGTCAAATTTGTAAATTTATATTCTGCTCAACGACTTTGCAAGGCATTCATAGTGGTCAAACATTTCTGTTTCTCTTAAAGTTGTTACAAAGTCAGACAACGAATTGTACATTTTCATAACTTGCCGCAAATCTATGTTTACCAACTGCATCTTGGCACTAACTGCATCAAACCTATGAAGGATTGCAGTCCAGAAGACTACCATAAATGCAGTTTCTAGTATATTTAATTTTTTTCTCAATGAAGATGCATCATTCCTCGTTTGAGGTTTTTCTGAACTATCATTTTCTAAAGTCTGCAAAGTCTCAAATAGTTCACACCAATTGCTCTCTGGTGCATAGCATGCATCATTTCGAGTCGACCAACGAGTCTTCGACAGACTTTGTAGTGTCCGACCTCCTTCTTATTTGCAGTTTCGAGCTAGGAGAGCCCAGCAGTATGTGGAAGCTGAGAAAAAATTGCACAGTTTTGTAGCAGTCCAAAAACAATACTGGTTTAGTGCAAGATTCCGCAGCAAGTGAGCCCACAAGATTAATAGAGTGTGTTGCACATGGCACATAGTCAGCAAAGGGACAAATCTCCTTCACCCTTGCTTGTACGCCTGTATATGCTCCAGACATATTCGAGGCATTGTCATATGACTGGCCCCTGCAGTTTTTTTATGTCCAACTCATATTTGCTCAAAAAAAGTAAAAATAGCATTGGCTATTTCTTCTGACTTATGTCTTTCATTTGATAAAAAACAAATCAACCATTCAACTGGCTCCCCAACTTCATCCTTCTTAATATAGCGTGTAATAAATGTTAGTTGATCAGTGAGTGAAATATCTGGAGTGGAATCGACACTTATACCAAAGCATTTAGCTTCTTTCACTTCCTTCACTATTTCATCCCTTACTTTTTCAGCCATCAAAATAATCTCTTCTTCATAAATGGTCTTGGAAATGTTAAGATGTATGTCCCGAACCTCTGTCGCAATGTTTTCTTAGATGTTCTGCAATGAATGGATCAAACTCTGCAAGAAACTCTAGTGACCCTAGAAAATTGCCATTGCTTTTACTGCCTACATGTTCATCAGTACCACAAAATGGTAATCCTCTAATAGCCAAATACTTTACTGCTGTGACGATATGTTTCAAAACATTTTTCCAGTTGTTGCATTCTTGTTCAAACTGTGCAGCGAGCCTGTTATCAATTCGTGCTTAAGTATTTCCTCTCAGTTTAAGTGTTGCAATGTTGTTTTTATGCTGAGGTGAATTGTCATAGTATTGTACCATTTTAGAAGCATTTTTCCAGTCATTAAACCCTGAAGTAAACATAAAATTTTCCCCACCAAATAGCAAGCAAGTCGCACAAAAACACATCCCTTCGATGGCGAGCATACTAGCCAATGCCTAACTTGTGTCTCCCCATTATGCAGTTTCCGAGAAAAAATATGCCTTGAAACACGCCTTTATTTATCAGGGTAATGACTTTTTGAAGCACTGAAGTCTGCATCTAAGTTATTTTTCGATTTCATGAACAGTCACATAGTCTCGTAGCTCCTCATTAATTCCCCACTGGGCTGGATCTGTACTGGGTTCAAAAACAAGCTTCTTAGGATTGCTAGTTGCATCTGGTTCCATCATATTCGTACAGGTCGCTTCAGCATGAATATATATATATATATATATATATATATATATATATATATATATATATATATATATATATATATATGGATACTGCCACTGTTCAGTGAATTATCGGTACTTGATGTTGGAATTCGCTGTTATTGTGCAGAAAATAATTTTTCTGGAAATGACGAAAGACATGCATCGGTAGCCTCTAAGTCATCACTATCAAATTAAGTATGATTTATAGAAGCACTGCCACTGTTGATAGCATTATCACTTGCAGCCCTGGCGTCGGCAACATCTTCATCACGTCGGTTATCACTGTTACATAAAAAAAGAAGAAATCTTAGGGATCTGCTTTAAAAGAGAACCACTCCTTTCTTCTTTAACTTTTTTATTTTTATTTTTTTGTATTGAGCACCACTGAGTCTTGTTCTTTCGGTACTCATTTTGTTCACGACTCACAGGCAGATAAATTCGCGACACTTAAACACACATATGTACACGTACCTATTTTACACTTATAAGCTCGGACATGTTCACAGTTTGACCGAAACAAAATAAACAACATTGGTACGAAATACAAGTATGATGTGGCATGATTTGGCCTGCACCACACTACCCGCATCACATCAGCATGACAACTAGTGTCAACTGGCAACTATACCATTTTTAAAACAGATCACAATAATGTTGAATCATACTGCCTGTATCACTGTGGTCAATCCTCTCACCATGAGGGCAGTGAAGGTTCAAATTCCCTGCCGTCCCCTTCCCCCCTGGGACAATCTATGTGATAAAACTGCGGCAGAAACGGGAGGGATGGGAGTTTTGTGAAATTAAATACAAAGGATAATTTATCAAGCGAATTCCCGTGTGAACATAAAGGCTGAAAATGGAAACAATGTGTGTCAGATATGTGCTGTGTGCAGCTTATTATCTAGAGAGTATCGTGTAAGCAAAGATTATCAACACAGCACGTTTGTGCATGTGTGTTGCATTTCACGGTGATAGCAAAGTAACGCGCCTGTCTTCAGCATCAATGCTGACAATTTAAGGCAGACATGTCTTTCTCCATGCCGCCCCTTGGAAAATATATAATTGATAGAAAAAACAAAGCATTATAATCCATAAAAGCCATTCATGCTTGTTGTTACCCCTATTTTTCATTCTCTAAGATTACTTTAATCTCTTAAATGCAATATTATTCATTTCTTTATGTTTTCGAAACTTTAATGTTATTAATTTTTAATAGAATGAAGTATTATGTTTCGTAATATGACGTCAGCTAATATTTCTACAAACCTTAAATTTTCATAAAACATTTTTTTTATTCAAAATATATCTTATATTATCTTAGTCAGAAATGTGTTATGATTTAGTATCTAATTTTAGTTTATATGTTCCCATTTTTTAAATCTGTATATTGTTAATCATATTCACGCTAAAAGTATAGGGATATTTTTTTCCATTAATGTTTCCGAAAAATTTTCCAATATGGTTAATATTCTATTTTAAAAGATATTTTAAAAATAAATAAATAAATAAAATGTTTGCGTAAAGGTTAGTGTGTAAGGGGAAGTAAAGTTGTTTAATAAATATTTAATCATTTTATATAAGTTTTGTGTATTTTTTAATTCATTTTTATTTTCTTGCATAATGGAGCTTGCAAAGTGAATATTAAATTTTATCAAGTAGAAAACACAATATTTTGTTCGAGAGTTTCCAAACACCTAGGAAGAAGTTTTGCCCTTGATATCCTTGATGGTTAAAATCGTTGATCTGAACTACCCTCCCCACCAGGATCAACGAAGGTCCTTCACAGGATGCCTTGTCAAATGAGATATTTTCGCCAGGGTATTATAAAACCGAAATGCATTCTGCATTGGTTTGTTGGAGTCAGGCTGGCAACCTCTGAGATCTGGGGTTTTGTAGTTGGTACTATTGGAAAAACATTGAAATTTGACGTTGAAGGTTTATGACTGGAGATACTCGCAAGTCACACTGCTAAGACCGTAGCTCTCTAAACATAATGGTTTTTCAGTCTGGAGACATTGGAAAACACTATAAGTCTAAAATTTAGAAGCGAGTATAAATTTGTTAGCTAATAATGTTTGATCGGAACTATTCCATGTGAATCATTTAAGTTTAAACATACATAAAATTGAGCATATCGAGCTTTTTCACATGCAGGAATGAATTTATATATATATATTTTAAATTACCTGTTTCGTTCGTTATTCCTTTTATGATTATATGGCAACTGACTTACAAACTACTATTAACAAGCGTGTCTTATCTAGGATAGTATATTATATATATACACACACACTTAGTTATGGTTAAGCTGTTAAAAAGAGTGCTCACTTCAAGAACTTTTTCTCTAGATTTTTTATTACAACACTCGCACGTGTTATTGCAACATACTTTTTTTTTGTTAAGAAAACAACTTCAGTTTTAATAAGGAATAAGTTAAATAAAAGTAAAAATTCATTTTACATCATATTTATTGACAAAATATATACAAACACAAGCTGTTTCAAAAAATCATTTTAACACACAGATAATGTAAGTACAACTTTCTTCAAAACATACACAAGAAACTACTCGATGTCCAAAACACTATCACAAAGCATCAAACAAATACAGGTTGATTCGAAACACATATACAACTACAGGATGTCAAACAAATTACACAATTATTTCTTTCCGAAACAAAGTCGAAATGGTTTGCTCCAACGTGTTAGTAACTTACTGATATTCACTTTACATTTTAATTTATGTATGCACGAGCATGTGATTTCATTCTCTTGATCCATTTTTATGAAGTAATGGATTACATACAACCAAATATTTTTTATATTAAATTTTACTCATCCTAAATAATGCCATATCACTCACATAATATATACAGGTGATTCAGGAGGAGTATTATTATACTCTGTTTCACCCCAGTCAGACATCATTGCCCAAGTTAGCATTAATTTTGAGTTTTCTTCAGCAGAGAAGAATGTCGAATTAGATCCATATATTTTATGTGATTGTTTGAATGTGGGGCTGTTGTATTATTTTTAAATATATATTACTTTCCCATTATGCACACTTTCTAAAATGCATTTTTGCTCAACTCCACCTACATATATTTCACAATTATTTAGGTAATATTTGCAAATATCTTCAATATTCTCATACTCTATACACCAACTCTCCCATTTTAAACCATGGTGATGGTTAGTAACCTATCTATTAGTTTTCTTGTATTTGGGAGTTAGATAATTCCAGTCAAATTGTGCTTTGAAGCTGTATATTCTTCCATTTCAGTAATAGCTAATTCTTTAATGGTGGCTTTTTTTCCCTGCAGATTGAAACCCTTTCACATTGCAAAACATCTCATTGTAGCTGCGGTTTGTCGCCTATTGACTCAATTCATTATTTTCACCAGCTTATCTCTTACATTGTAACTCGCTAATCTATCATGAATTTTATCAGAGCATAAGCTTGTGTATTTTCCAGAATTGGTGTATTTGCAATAATTTCAATTTGTGAATCACTCACGCTATTTGTAATCATGTCATCTTGTTTGCTTATATCTAACACAAATAACGCTCTTCTACTTCTAAATGTTTCGGGTTCTAGGATCAGCGAACTGCTTTTGTTATAATATATTTCCCGAAACTTTGTATATATATCATAGGAAATAAGGAATTTGCAATTAGCAAAGTTCATATTTAAATCCACATAGGGGTACCATTGACTGTTTAAATACAGTTTAATATTTTTCATATCACAACTATCGAATACTGATCCATCAGCTTTTAAATGGTTTTGTAGATTTTTTTGAAAACAAATGACAACATATCTCGCTTTTCCGACGAAAAACTTGATTTCACACTCCACACTATTTTTTGAGACAGCTGTAGAAATGGAAAAACCTCTAAACCATATGATCTGAATGTAATGTCTAGATTCTTCCCTTTTTTAAATATATAAATCTTAAAAACTTTACACGTTCACGAGTGTTAATTTCAATATGAGGCATCAACCATTCCACACTGCTTGATTAAAATGTTACACCTTCCTCATTATTAGCTGTATCATGCATGGCATTCAGATGCATATTGCCAAATAGAATAACTAATTCTTGTTTAGCATTTAATATGACATGTTTGTAGTCTTCAGAAAAGCCCAAAACCATACTTAATGGTATAACAACTCTATATTTTCCACCTGGGTTTATTTGTAGTGAGTAATCACTAGCATTGCTCCACCCAGCCATAAGCCCTGTATAATGATCGTTTACAGTTCCTGAGAGATAGTTATTTATCGTGAAAGTAATTCCAATGTCTTGTGTTTGATCGATTTCCACTCCATTTAACAGATAGGCAATTCTGTCGATTAAATGAAGTATTCCATTTCTTACTATTTTTGTAGTTACTGGATTACTTGCATCGCCTGTCTTTTTAATTGTTCCTCTAAATATTAAACTTGGTTTCGATGGTAATGTGTAAACATCCTGATTTTGTATTGCAATCCTTACCTCCCAAAGGAAATGTTTACGGACCTGCTCAGAATGGTTCATACATATGTATTTCCGTATTGGTGATTGCATTTTCATAACTGATTGGTTCTTCAACATTAAGTATGTCTCCCATTTCTATTAACCATTTACCTTAATTCATTTAAGTACAATTTGTAGCCTCGTGTTAATTTCACGGGTAACTTATTTGAAGTGAGCATTTTATGTTTGCGTTTACGCCTTTTTATACTTCCTTTCTTCGAATTATGTTCCTTAGTGATGTAGTTCTTAAAAGAACTGCCTATGTTACATCCGAATTTAATATTGTACGCAATACTCATTATGATTGTAATGCACAACGGAATGCAACTTTTCATATAGCTTTTTTCAAATGTAAATGGACGGCAAATACTTCATTTCTAAAATTAATAAGTTTACTGTCTTGATCGATAATTGTAACAACTATTTCATCAGCACTATTCACTATTACTGGAAGATATATCAAAGTATTCGGTTTTTCAATTATTTTATATCATGGAGCCACAGCACACGTGAATTCATGTATTGTATTTGTTGGTTTCCATCCAAATATAACCCGCCTACAATATTAACATCTATACGACATACATTTACCGATAATAAATTAACCTGTTTTGATCATTCGTGAAATTGATTATCTGGATATACTTTCCGTTCGTAACCTAACAGATTTGCAACTGAATTGTCATCTGAGAAATCGATATCGACGTTAGTATACATTGCGCTAGTTAACGTATTTGGATTTCCATGGGTAGTAGGAAATAATTACTTGACAGCCGAGGGGATTGGGGATCAGATTCGGATTCGGGGGGACCACAATCTTCTTACATCACCGATCGCCATATTGGATGACATTGGCCTTGACCTTTGACCACCAATCATTTTTTTTATAAAAATATTATTAAATATTTAATTAAAAATCATTTAAAAATAAAAAACTAGTAAAAAATCATGTTTTCATATTATTTTAAATAAAAAATCTCGTAATTAAAAAGTATTTAACTCCAGCGACCATTTTACTTTTTTTCCCTCGAAATTTCCCTTTTTCCCTAAAAAAAATTTCCTTTAAAAATAATACATAAAAAATTTAACTAAAAACCTTACATTTCCTGAGGTCCCCCCCCCACCCTAACTGCCAATTACTCACCTCTGTTCGAAGCCAGCAGACGACTGACTCCCTCGCCTCCACTCCCCTCACATATACACATTCCCTCATCTTGATTTTTCATTTGTCATTTGTTTACATGCTACTGGTGGCAGCCATCTTTGTTCATATGCTACTGGAGACCACCATATTTGTTTTCATTTGTCATTTATTTACATGCTACTGGAGGCAGCCATATTTGTTTATATGTACTGGAGGCCAACATATTTGTTTTTTGTTCATGTTCAATGGTGTAGATAGGGTGAATGGGGTCGAAGAGGTCGATGGAGTCGATAGGGTCAATGGGAAAATGGGCCAGTCATGCTAGGGTTCGGTCCGACAACAAATGTTAGTCGTCAGATAATGCTTAAATCTCACTGAAGAAACATGTTAGTTATTTTATATATAGGAAAGAAGTAGTAACTAGCAAAGTAGATATGCATATCGCCACTGTGGGAAGGACATTGTTTTTTTCATCAATACGATGCAAGTTAATGATTATACAAAAGTCTACTGTAGAGCTTGCCTCTACAGATGTACCTTCTCGCACTGCTGGAAATTTACATGGAAAACAGTGTTGCTACTGTGGAAAGATCTTCAGCAAAACTGCCATGCCCGTCGACATGAGAGGACTACCTGCGGAATGAAAAGTTCGAGTGTGACTTTTGAATGCCAATTCTGTCAGAGACATTTTTCTAGGAGTGATGCATTAAACAAACATTCTTAAACTTGTAGCACTGGTTCTTTGCAAGGACAATCGGCTCCATATTTTCCAGAAGATCGTAGTGGTAACATACTGATCGCCAAGCAAGATGTTACTGTACCCATACACATGCATGTTGGAGATGAAGCTATCTCCTACGAATCTCGAGATGGAAGCCTATTTCCGAATACTGTGCGCTGCATCATCGCAGGACCATCGGGTTGTGGCAAGACATGAATCGTACTGAGCTTGCTGGAAGAAGAGAATGGCCTTTGGTTCGAGAATGTGTACCTATAATCCAAATCACTACAGCAACCGAAATACCAGCATCTGGCACGAATACTGCAAGCCGTGGAAGGCATGGGTTATTTCCCATGCAGTGATAATGAAGACGTCGTACCTCCGAGCGAAGCACTGCGAAACTCGATATTTGTCTTCGACGACTTTGCCTACGAAAAACAAACTTACATTCAAGAATAATTTAGCATGGGTCGACATGCGAATTTTGACTGTGTATACCTCGGCCAGACTGATTCGTGCATACCCAAACAACTGCTTCGCGACAATTCAAACATGTTGGTGCTGTTTTGCAAGGACAATACGAATTTATGTCATGTTTATGATGATCATGTTACTACGGACATGCCTATATCATATTTTAAAGATATGTGTGTCTTGTGCTGGAAAGAGAAATATGGATTTTTGACGACTGTTAAGGACTGTCTGCAACATAGGAGACAGTACAGATGTGAGTTCGATCAGTTCATCGCTGTCTGTCGAGAGGGTTCATCTACTGGGATCCAGCAAGTGATGTCATTAATACCGCCTACTGCATCCATGGGTACCGTTTCCGAAGACGATAATGAGGCCACAGTTAATGCTAAACTCGGAATGAGTGGAGTCCAGTCGATTTTGCGGAAGGTACTCTTGCAAGATGTTCGTATGAAGTCGAAAAACTTCAAAATAGACGGCCATCAGCGCTGAATACTGATGAACATACCACTCCTACTACACAGAAAAGTAAACTAGATATTGAGGATGCAGCAGGAAGACAAGCTGATCTTAAAGACAGCAATGATGATGAATATGACGATAGTGGTGTTGAAAATGATGATTATTCCCTCGATGATTCCACACATTTCTCCAATGAGTTTCCTTAGGCAAATGATGTGAAGAAGGCAGAAGACATCAAGTATACTGACGATATGTTTACCGAAGATCCCAACAAACTTGTAGACATACTAAAATATTTGCTTGATCTGCAACAATGTGGGGATTGCTTGGCCATGAAAGAGGTGGTTTCGATCATAAGAGTACTTAAGGATCGGGGTTATATCAGATGATGTGATGAAGTACTTTCTTCTGAAAATATATTCACAAAATAATATTAATTTATTATAAAATAATTTGTTTTTCTTAATTTTTGTGTGTTGTATCCTCCTGTTGGCCTTTAAGTTTATAATGACAACAATATGTATTAAAAATATTTAATAAATTAAGCATGCAGTCATTCATGCATCATACATGTAGCTATACCATTTATTCGAAAAAAAATTTTAAAATTTAGGATGGAAAATTACAATAGTCATCACCTACTAAGATGGTGGTCACCTACCAAGATGGTGGCATCCAGTAATGTATAAACAAATGACGAACAAAAAAATAAATATTGCAGACTCCAGTAACATATAAACAATGATGGCTGCCTCAAGTAGCATGTAAACAAATGACGAACAAAAACAAATATGCCGGCCTCCAGTAACACATAAACAAAGATGGCTGCCACCAGTAGCATGTAAACAAATGACGAATGAAAAATTAAGATGGCGGAATGAGTATATCTGAGGGGAGTGGAGGCGAGGGAGTCAATCGTCTGCTGGCTTCGAAATAAGGTGAGTAATTGTTAGGCGGGGGGGGGGGGGGGAGGAGACCTCAGGAAATGTAAGTTTTTAAATTAAATTTGTTTTGAATTATTTTTAAAGGAATTTTCTTTAGGGAAGGAAAGAGGAAAAAGGTTGCTGGTGTCAGAGACTTTTTAATTAAGAAATTTTAAAATAACATTTTATAAAAATTAATTTTTAAATTATTTTTTAAATGTTTTATACGATTTTTAAATTAAATGTTTAGAAAGAATTTTTTTATGAATGTTTAAATCGATATTTTAATTTTTTGTGAATTTTTGTGACATGGTGCCATGTGAAACAGTGGCGCCATGTCACCAGTGGCGCCACTGTTTCGCATGGCTGCCGCTCATAGCTCCACCATCCACGAGCTCGCCATTATACCCTTGGAGCTGGTTGCGGCCGGAGGCTATGTTGTGTCGCGGACTGAAGTGTAGTCAGTTGTAAAGTCCCTTGTCATAACAAGGGTAAATACAACAGATCGTTCAGCAAACCCACAAATAAGGTTGGTGTTACATTTGCATGTAGGAATGTAGTTTTAACTTTTAATAATAAAACTGTCTTTCATGTCTAAGAACGTATTTTCTGTCGGGTCGTAGAACACAGTATTTTTCCGTTGCTTCGTAGTCAAGCAGTATGTTGAGCGGTCAGTCAAAGCGGGCACGGAGAAACTTGTCTCGCCATAATAGACGTTTATTCAAAATATGGTTGGGGAATACCTTTAAAAAACAAAACTGGGAAACATGTTACCAATGCAGTTAAGATCGTTTTGAAAGAGAGTAAGCCGAATTCGCTCCAAACCGATAGAGGAACAGAATTTTTTTCTTCACCTTTCCGGAAGCTAATGACTGAATATGGTATTAATCATTACGCAACTTACTTGAAGGTTAAAGCCAGTGTTGTGGAATATTAAAACAATCGATTAAGCTGTCAATATATAAACATTTCACATCGAGGGGGACTTACAAATGGGTTGACGTTTTGCCTGAAATAGTTAAATTTTGTAATTCCAGTTATCATAGAACCATCAAGATGGCGCCCAAAGAAAGAACTATCAAGATGGCGCCCAAAGAAGTTATGGATAGTAGTTTAATGAAAACAATTTATAATAATGTTAATGTCTTCGACGAAAGAAAACCAAAGTTAAAAGTTGACTATTTTATACGTATCTCGAAGCAGAAAGGAATTTTTGAAAAAGAAAAATTACGATTAATTGACCTTGTGAAATATTTAAAATTATTTCAATTAGAAAAACACATCCCAGAGTGTATTACCTAGAAACCTATGCCAGAGAAATAATAAAAGATGGATTTTATGAACATGAAGTGCAAAAAAGTCAGTTCTCCAAATGAATATTTGACTGATAAAATCATTAAAAGGAAGAAAGATATGTCCTTGGTTCGATGGTGGTATTTCTCAAAAGAACACGACTCTTGGGTTAAGAATCAAGATCTTAAAATATTGTAATACAATGATTGTAAAATTATGATACTAAATAAAAGATTTTAAATCATATTTGATGTGTTATTCTATTTAATAAATCTGTAGATAGGTAATGGATGTAGTATTTATTCTGTAATCAATCTGCTTTTGATAGGATTATCTTTCATTGGATTAACGTTTGAGCGATAATCCTGTGTGGTTAAATACTTTTAAATTACATTTCTTAAAAAATATACCCAACTTATTTATTTCTCAACTTAGATGTTTTCTAAAAAAAAAAATTCTATGTAGGGAGAGTGTTAAGTTTTCCATAACCGCTGCCTACGTCAAAGGAAAGTGAATATTAATCCCACATTAACGATATGATAAAATGCTGTAGAGAGATGATAGAAGGAGTGAAATATGACGAAATATGGGTTGATATTCCTAACAGTAATTTAATGCAATCTCTCTTAAATATTAGTAAGGGGTTTAGACAAGCATTCACACAAGATTGGGTTTCGGTGATAGAAAAGAAATGTTATAATTTCTTTTCTTCATATCATAAAATTCGGCAATAATTACAATGAAATAAATTAAATTACCTTGGGAAAATTTTCATCAAAGATTTTGTAAAAGTTTTTTTACTTCGCTATGTGGGATTTGGTGTAAGAGGCGTAGAAAAATAATAATTTATCGCATTAGTGAAAGTTAATCGGAAAGAATAAATTACAGTTATATTATACTGCTATTATTTTCAATATAGTTATTAATGTTAAAGGAATAATTTTTCAGCAGAATTTCTTATATATTTATTGGATGGAAATATTGGTTCAAACACTCTAGAGTCTAAATGCGAGAATTTTTCAAACATCCCCTCCGTACAAAGGTTTGAAGGCTGTTGACCAGCTCCAAGTATGGCGAGTTAGAGGAACGGGCGGGTACGGGAATAACCATTCCACTCACAGAACCAGACAGGGCAGATTTTCGGGAGAGTCCACAATTCGTGGGTAAAGCGTAGTTTTGCAAATAGGTCATTGCTTTGGGAGAGTCCAATTTGGTGTCTTGAGGGGTGTCTGGCAGTTGGAGAGTCCTTGAAGTTGTTGGACAAAAGATGCGTTCTAGGCTTATGGAGAAGGGAGGGGGTCTGGATGTGTGGTCTTGGATCGCCAGCGAGGGTGCGTGACCTTGGACAGAGCCCCCTCTGAAAACGAACTCTGCATTGGAGGGGAGAGAGATGCATCGTCGAAAAATGCTCTCTGGGGTGTTATTCCGTGTCCTTGGCTAGAAACTGACTTTTCGGGCAACAAACTCTGTGTTGTAGGGGAGGGGGACAGATCGCCGAAGACACGCTCTGGGTGTTGTTCCGTGACCTTTGGGTTGAAACTGTATTTTCGCACAAAGTCATCTTCTTGAAAGGGGTGGGGGAGGGAGTTCAGTGAGGAGCGAGGTGGACAGTTCTAGCTGTCCGCCGCCATGTTAGTTTCACGAGAACCTTCACCCTGCATAGTCGCGCCACCGGCTCTCTCGAATTCACTGGGCACTGCGGGCTTCGTGACGCGAGCGAGGGGTAGCGAGATTCCCGATTTTCGGTGTCGGCCAGCGGGCTTCGGAGAGTGATAGCCGCGATTATCGTTTTAATATATATAAAAAAAATATTTTTCAGGAATAAAATAATTTTTGTGTAAACTACGTTTTTGTGTTCGGTCGACGAAACTTGGAATGATTTTTTAACTATCGTTTCGTTAACTAGTTCCGTGAATTTCACAGACTTAACGGAAAAAAAAATTGTAGCATGCCCATTATTTTTTAAAAATATATAGTACATTTCTATAAAGTGTTGCGGGATTAAGTCATCTGAATGTCCCTACACTTCTACGGAAATAATTTGTAAGTGAATTATTCTTACAGTAGTGAAACTTTAGTTGTCTGTTGTAGGACGAATACAGAGTTTCTCTCGTAAATTTTAATTCAGTTGCCTGTCAGTCTCCGACTGCGCTCCACGTATATAACAGCTTATAAGCTGGCGCATGTCATACAATCCAGTCATTCATTCACTGACCTCCGAGACAGACGGGTGTGTTTTGGGAGAGGTGCGATTTCATTACGTGTTTTTTTATTTCGTTGTTAATTCAACTGGTCTAATTTATATATTATTACGTGCGTTGTAAACATAATTTTTATCCATTTGTCACGTAAATCGTATTCACATCTATTTTCGAGTAGCTATAAACCTTAGTCGCTTGTTAGCCTCCAACCGCGCTCCAGACGTAAACTCGGCTTCATTGATTCACCAGCTTCCGAGGCGGACGGATGTATTTTGTAGACGTATTCATCTCTTTACGTTTAATTGATTTTAAATACGTAATAATTTCATACTGCAGACTCATTTAATCGTGATCTTTTGAAATTTGCGATTCGATGCGTGTAATTTATTCATAGGTAGAACTCATTTAAACACTCCGAAATTATTTTTTCTCTCGTGCAACTCTATTGTTCATTTGGAATAATATTACCTTTCAGAGTCGCTTATCTACCAACACCGTCTACAAGCAATATCACTACCAAACAAAAAAAAATGCACTTAGGCCACTCTTGCACAAAACTCACCACATACACACACACACATATATATATATACACACACACACACACACACACACACACACACACACACACACATATATATATATATATATATATATATATATATATATATATATATATATATATATATATATATATATATATATATATATATATGTGTGTGTGTGTGTGTGTGTGTGTGTGCGTGCGCGTGTGTGTGGTGAGTATATATATATATATATATATATATATATATTATATATATATATATATATATATATATATATATATATATATATATATATATATATCTGCTCAGAGGGTGAAGACGTACAAGAGCTGCTTCCCACAAAAGGAAAGAAAGAAGACCCTTATTACACTCTTGCACCAAACACAAAAAATTGATCAGATTAAAAATTAACCCTTTCAATCAATTTAACCAATTCAATATATTTAACCAATTCAATATATTTAACAATTTCAATTTTTAATCCTTTAAATTTAATTAACCCTTCCACTTTTGATTGACCCTTTCAATCAATCTAATTAACCCTTTGATATCAAATTAATTAGGCCAATAAAAAGACGGCATCCTTTTGTATCTAGGGATCCCCGCCCCTACTACTTTTAGTGACAATTAGAAAAATATATAGGCTACCAGTAGTAATTCAAAATTTTCATTTTACCACAAAATATCTCCAGGTGATATGTACTACTTAGAAACTATTAATAACATGGTAAAAAGAGAGAATCGTGGTCCTTGTTAGCTGTTATTCCATATTCTAACTTTTCATCACCTATGATGCTGCTGAAGGTGGATATGGTAGATTAAGGAAGAAAACTTCTTGCTTCTCTTTATAGTTTAAAATTTTGAATGTCTTCATCTATCTTGTGTGACTGTACAAATGGTATGCGTATGCCTCACTATTGGTCGTAACCAATTACGATTTGTGTTGCATTGTGCCGACATTTTTGTTTTGACTGTTTTGGTCAGTAGACCCACTAGATGATAATAAAATCCATTGGCATATTTTTGGGTAAAAAAAGGGGGGGGGGATAGTTTGTACAGTACGGCAAAGCATTATAAAGCTCCTAAAAGATTTGACTGAGCACTATGTGCAAGAGTAATTGTATTTATAATAGACCCCAGTTCAGATAACTGTAGCTCTTTTTTTTATTCTTTATTTTACTGAAATACGAGGTGTCACTCAGCATATGTACGTAAAAGCGCAAACGTGATGCTAGTGGACAAGAAAGATACACCTGATCTAAATTTTCGCACGGTGCAAATATTCACGAATTAATATGCGAAGGTGAGAATGACTCGAACACTCCACAGAAGTCATTTGTTTCCCTCCGAATTTACACCTATTCACACATATCGTTATCCATCGATACAGCTCACATTTGTGTCATAATTTCCCAGATGTTTCAATTCGAGCAAGAAATGAGTCACTTTTGGACGAGGTCAGAGTAATGGAAAAACAGCTCAATGTTCTGAACTGAATCAAACAGTTCCATGTGACTCCTTGTCCTGTCTACCAGTAGCTTGATTCCTTTCTATGTCATAAAATAAAGACGGATGGCAAAGTCTCATGCAACGAGGTGTTACCACCGCAAAACTTTGCCGCCAACAGAGGTTATGAAATACACGCTTGATTTTTGGTGTTGAATCGTTTAAGAGCATTCGCGACGTGTGTTTACTGTTATTTTGACCCTTAGGCAATTTTATTGTTCGGGAGGAACACACCCATACCACTGCTAGTTTAGTAGTGAAGCTACACGCCTGCATTGTAATACAAAAATGAATGCCTCCGTAACAGAACTGTCTGGGGCAGACAAGATAACAATATTTACTTTTCCGTTTAAAGATATGGAATAATTATCGGAAATACAAACACGGCCGCGACTTCTACTTTTTTAATCGCCACCTCACTTCTTATAAATGAAATTTTAAACTAAGATTACTGGTGCGTTGTATGTTTATAAAGTACGACTGGCTATCAGCACGTTGAGCCTCCTTTAATCTTTAAAGCAGCACAAATTCGTCCATGCATGTACTCAACAAGAAATATTGTGGAGGTATTGCGTATCATGCAGACGAGACAGTGTCGCACCTTTTCTGGAGGCTTAATGTAGACGTAGGCCCTATGTGAATAGCCGTTACAATCTCAGTACAAAGACGTTCAGAAGAATTGAGTTCGAGGGTCTGAGCAGGACAAGGTGGCATTTAAAAGCCGGTATCACTTTCGTCGAACCATTCTACAGTGATGTGGGTCTTGTGAATCTGCACATTATCTGCTGTAAGTAATTGTCTGCCTTATATTCACCCTCACTTTACAGTTTTCGTCAGAAATGACGGGTCACTTGTTTTCGTTATATTCGGTACCTGCAGTTTTATCTCGATGGATCAAGCGACTTTTATCCAGTCTTCAATGATCCAATGCTAGTGTTACTGTGCTCACAAAAATCGTGGTATCACATTTCCTGACGTGGCCGTCGGCTGTTGCAGGTGGGCATAGTGGGAACTGCGAACAGCTGTCGTGCTGCCAGCTAATACTATAACTATGCATCCTTGGATAAGTCACTTTTATGATTTATAATTATAGTTCCTAATTATTACTCCAAAATCGACTATTTTGTTGGTGTGCATGTCACAGTGTAATTTAAAATCACAAGCGGAAAATTTTAATTATTTAATCCTTAAATAGTACCTTTATTATTACTGACCACTTTCCTGAGAATTTGATAGTGTTTCGTCTGACATTCGGTATTACAAAGGAGAAAATCGGTTTTTATTATTTTTTGCAATTTCTTCGCTTCAGAAAGAAGCATCAAATCTGCTTGTTGAATTACTTAGTTCCGTCATCAAACTGCATCTCCGTGTCCACATGTAGTTATTCACTAAATCTGTCATCGAGGATGAAACGAGTAAGCCAGTTACCAAACACTCTCTAAGTTTACAATAATACAGTAGGTATTGAAATATAATGATTATCACTGAGAGGAAATTACACAACACGTATTAGCAATAACATACTATGGCACAAAATCCCAAATTTATTTTCTCAAACGAGTTTTGAAATTTGGATACTTTTCCATCGACAATTAGGAATAAAAACTCTTTTTATCCACACTAAAACAAAATATGTATATATTCTGCTCTTCCTATCTTACACTATTACAGATATTGCTAATGTTAGCAACCTCTGAAAAGCATACACAAATAAGTCTAATGTTGTGGCAACTGTATTAATGTTACTAGAACAGTAATTTTTTTGATCTGTGAGCTGTCAGTAACTAATGTTGCTGATAATGTAATATAATGTTAAGCTATTAATGTAATGTAACACTAAGTACATACTTTTGTGCCATTACCTCCTTACTGTAATGGCAGCATTAATGTGGTGTTTATGTTTGGGCTAAATAAACATTGCAGTGAAAAATAAATGAAGTACAATAATTCTGCCACAAAAATAAATATTACTAACGAAAAAAAAAATGATGGCAAGCAGGGGAATCGAACCCATGTCTCGAGTGCTTGACGCACCCTACCAACTGCTCTGCCATAACACTTGTGTTTTTATTTCATATTGGAGGTATTAAACAGACATAATTGAGAATCTGCAGTTCTCTTTCATTATGTGGAAATACTGTATGCTCTACAAATATATGCATATTTGGCACACGTAAACTTCTTTGCAAGGCTTAAGGGCTGGTCTATGATACATATATTTTTCATATTATGCTTTAAAATTTCAATACAGTGTTCTCATTTCACGATGTTACCGCTGTTCACTACTAACTGCCATTCTAAAACAGTATTAATGTTACTGCAACAGTAATTATTTGTTACCTGTGAACCTCAGTAACTAATTTGCTGATAATGTAATAAACTGTTAAGTTATTATGTTAATATAACATTATAATAATAACATAACATTACATCCTTTCTTCACTGTCAAATTTAAGGTGGTGTTTATTTTGAGGCAAAAAATATTGTGTTGAACTGATGTTAACATTTGTGTTAAAAATTTTTGTGTAATTTTTGCTTTTAAAAAACATTTCGATGCAAAATAAATTAAGTACTATTATTTTGTCACAAAAAATAAATATTATTAAGGAAAAAAAAAACTTACAAATGGGAGAGCAATAGAACGAACGCCGTAAGTTCTTAGCATTCTCCACTTCACGGAAGTCGACATCCTACCCACTGCACTCTCTTGAAGTGTTTAAATACGTTTCGTATTGTAAGTATTTATAGAATATAATATAACGACAAACTGCAGTTCTCTTTCGTTACGTGGAAATACTTTATGTTATGCATAATCGGCACACATAAACTGTTTTGCAAGGCTTGAGAGCTGGTCTAAACTACATTTAGTTCTCACACTCTGCTTTCAAATTTAAATACAGCGGTTTCATTTTACGAGGTTTTCGATGTTCACTTTCATCCACCATTTAACGACAAGTCTTTGTAACCTTGTGTTGGTTGGCCATTTCTTTAATGTTTCAGTAGAAAAAATATTTAGTTCTTCCTGATATTTTTAGCGTAATACAACATTTGGTTGCAGCAACATCAATATAACGACAAACAGTATACCTATGTGTAAATACTTTATGCTCGAAAATATATATATATATATATACATATTTGATACACATTGACGTATATCGCCCTTTAGTGGTGGTGGATAGTCACCATCAGGGCTGTTTTGTGTGGTGTGAGGACAGACATATCGGTTCTGATTAAATTCTTCCCGATTAATGGTGTACTGGTGCCTAACCGGTGTATAGTAGGTACTGTGTGCGTGGCTTTTCTACTGGGCACAAAGTCGGGGACGGCTGTTATGGCCTTACGGACGGTCGGACGCACAAGAGATGGATTACCTAGGCCGTTGATGGCCGGTGGTGGCTGCTGACCCGGCTGCGGCACTGGTGGTGGGCGGTGGGTGCTGGCACCGGGACCTAGTGAGCTGGTGAGTCGGCTGCTGCTTGCACTGCTAGTGACCCTGGGCGGACTGGCATGGCGGTGGCCCCATGAACCAGGGGTTCGCTTAGGCCGAAATGAATAATCTTGTTTCTTATGAAGGCTTGAACTATGGGATGATGTGTCCCTGCAGCGTTAACGGGGGATATGAATCGATGAGGCGGGAGCTGGGAGGTGAGGCCTCGCCAGTTGTCAGGCAGTGTGAGCTCGTTCCAGGGGACTAGGACTACTAAGTGCAGTCGGCATTGGGTTAAGCCCTTGTTTGTATTTAGAGGCGGTAGTCGCATTCTTATATTTCCTTTGAGTACCGTTCCGATGGGAGTATGGCATACGAATGAGAACTGTTACCTGTCCCACAAGGTTAAGCAGGCGACGAAGGTCCTTAGCTATGTGTTCTGCTTTGTGCTGAAGCTGACCAGGCCAAAGAGGGCACCACTTGCACCGTTAAATGCGGTGGACACAGAGTGTTTGGTTTTACGATGGCTGATAATTTACAACACTTGAATGTGGGTCCAAATGGGGTCAGACCCTTAGAACCAGGCAGATACTTCTTACGGCGTCAGAAGCACTGCGGAAGAAGTATAACCTGGGCTGACTGACTAGTCGCCCTTTGAATTGTATCCTTAATGGTGGAGGCTCTACCTTTCTACACACTGGGGTGCGCAGAATGGGTGAAGTATTCTTCCGCCGTCTCCTGCTTACCCCTGATGGATGAGGTGTCTACGAGGAAAACAGTAGAAACACACTTGGAAATGATAATACTTTGGGGTTAGATAAAGTGTTTATTCCGGTAGGAATAAACCCGGTGGTACCTCCTATCAGACAAGAGTTGACTGGAAGTGTCTGATAGACACAAGAAAAGACTTACTTAATCGGAGGACCGGGGTTTTATCCCGAAAGACGAGCTGACACGAGTATTCAACCGACTTACCATGCTGCCATCTTGTCAGATACGGACGAGAGTGCTGCCTGGTGGTAGATGATTTAATTTGCACTCGGCAGCAGATTGTACATCATAAGCATGTTCCCGCACAATAATAACAAGAAAGGTTTCACACACACACACACACACACACACACAAAATACTCATAGAATGTACACAACATTTTCCGCCCGCCTAAAATGACTATTTTACAAATAATTAAACACACTTGAACAGCAGCATGTTAGTTCACAGTTTCCAGAGGAAGCAAATAGAGCTGGTTCACTGGACGCACCAATTCCCCATTCGCTGTCTTGATTCTGAGAACCCTTACCAAGTTCTCCTTACCCAGAAAGACTTCCACCACTAGAGCCATGCGCCAACATAATGGGGGAACATTATCGTTTTGCACAAGGATAAGATCACCAGGAGCCAGGTTCTTCTGCGGGATAGTCAATTTTCCACGACTCTGCAGTGTGTGGAGGTACTCACAATGCCACCTCTTCCAGAAGTGCTGGCTGATGGCTTGTACTAATCTCCATCGCTGGAGGTGGTTCGTGTTGTCATGTGTATATTCTTCCTCTGAGAACATCAGTAGAGGTTTCCCAATCAAAAAGTGTCCTGGAGGGAGGGCCATAAGCTCAGTAGGATCGTTAGGTAGGGGAGTAAGTGGATGTGAATTTAATGCTGCTTTCACATGGGTAGCAACTGTAGTGAGCTCTTCGAAGGGCAATATTTGGTTTCCCATTACTTTCCTTAAAAAAGTCTTTACTGATTTCACTGCCACTTCACAAATGCCACCTTGATGTGGAGCTGCAGGTGGGTTGAGATGAAAGTTGATGTGATGAGCCAGGGAAAAAAAACATTGAATAGCCTCTAGCAAGTTATCTGATCTAAGGAAATTCTGCCATGTTTTTTTTGCAACTGAGAAGCAGCACCAACAAAATTAGTGCCACAGTCAGTGTACAAATCTGAGCAGATATCACTACAAGCAACATACTGGTTGAGAGATGCTAAGAAGGCTTCTGCAGTCAAGTCAGACACAATCTCTAAATGTACTGCTGTGGCGGAGAAACAGATGAACACACAAATATAGATTTTCTGAGTACGTGCTTTCCTCAATTTGCTGAGCTTAATGGTGAAGAAACCTGTGAAATCTACTCCAGTGCAAGTAAAAGGAGGGTTGGGTGTAACCCAAGCTGTGGGAAGATCACCCATGAGCTGAGGAGTAAATTTGGGTTTGCATCGAAAACATTTTATGCATTTATGGACACACGACCGAACCAGGTTTCTAGCAGACAAAATTCAAAATTTCTGGGCTAACATTGCCTGAAGTGCTTGGGGGCCAGCATGTAAAAATGCCAAGTGGTAATGGTTGACCAACAGCTTGACCTCTTGGTTATCATGGGGGAGTATGATAGAGTGATGCTATCAGGGAGGGTCGAGTTTCCTAGATGCCTGCCCTGATTAACCACCTCGAGTCAAGAAAGGGCAACAAGCACTGGATGCGAGGTGAGCATGATTTCCTTTAGTGTAACAATTCAATTTCCTTCTGAAAGGTGGTTTGTTGGATTACCCAACAAATCCAGTGAGTGGCCTGGGTGATTTCAGAGGGAGTCAGAGGAACTTCACAGCAATGCACTCCTATAGCTCGGTAGAAGAATCTTATGATCCATGTAACTATGCTGTGTAGCTTCAACCATGAGGACAAGGTTTCAAACAGTGACAATAAAGTAGCTGGACCAGTAACAATTAATGCTGCTGAATCAAGTGGCTTCATATCGGGTAAGTCCTGCAAGTGTATCGATGGGAATTCGGGTTCTGGTCAATGAGAAGTAGGAAGTGCCAACCACCTGGGTCCGGACCACACGTGTTCGGGGGTCAATTGTTTTGGTAACAAACCTCGCGAGGCACAGTAACAGGGTTATCAGTGGAGCATACATAATGCCACATGTTTGGAGATGTCCATTCTTGAATCTGAGTGACTCTATTAGCAAAATAGGTCTTGATATGGAGGGGGGGGGGATTTTGATCCAAGCAAGTGTTACACTTGAGTCTGACCATGCATTCACCGATAATTTTTATAGGCCTGCCCAAGAAGCTGTCGACAATGAGACAAAATACTTGATAAAAGGTGGTCAACACATAATTCAAGGCGGGGTAGAGAGACATGTTTCAGAGGAGCAACTTTGGTCTTTGCAATCACTATACTGACCGTAATTTGGTCGTGTGCACTGACAGTGCGGAGGTACACCACAGATGAATAGCCCTTTTCGGATGCATCTGAAAAACCATGCAGTTGCAAGTCTACAGCCTCGTGACAGGCAAAGGGACGAGGTATGGAAAGCTGATGAACTTCTGAGAGTGTCAAGGAAAACTGCTGCCATTCCTGACAGAAAGATGATGGTAGTGGATCATCCCAAGCAGGTCCCTGCAGCCACAACAACTGCATGAATACCTTTGCCCACATCACAATAGGAGAGAGCCATCCCAATGGATCAAATATTCTAACAATGCACAACAGAACAGCTGGTCTGGAATTCACTTCTGATATATTATCCACACAATAAGCAAAAGTGTCATTGGTAACCTGCCACTGAATTCCAAGAACACCAAATGATTGAGTAGAATCTTGAAATGTGAGTGTTTCACAATCTGCTTTGGATAGCCCTTCCAACAGCTCAGACCTATTAGTTACCCATTTGTTGAGCTCAAGCCCACCTTTTTTCAATAACTCAATCAGTTCCTTCTGCAAGAGCAGAGCATCTTCAAGGGAGGTAGCTCCAGTGACAATGTCATCAACGAAAGTTTCATTTCTCAGTACCTTCGAGGCATGGGGTTATAGGTTACCTTCATCCCCAGCCAACTAGTGCAGTGTTCGTATAGCCAAAAAAGGGGAGCATTTTACACCAAAAGTTACAGTGTTCAACTGAAAGACCTATAATTCCTGAACGGGGCCACGGCGCCACAGGATCAACTGATATTTTCGGTCATTTGGATATACAAGGATCTGGCGATACATCTGCTTCACATCACAATAGGAGACTACTGAGTGGGTCCTAAATTTACAAATAATGCCAGTGATGTCAGTCTGAAGCTTGGGACCAGAAAACAAACAATGATTCAATGGATATCCATGGGGCAGTTTAGCACTAGCATCGAAAACTACTCTGAGTTCTGTTGTTGAACTAGTGGACTTCAGCACTTCATGATGAGGAATGTAGTACAATCCTGGTTCTTGTGTCAGCTGTCCATGCCACCATTACATGTGCTGCAGACTTTTATATTCTTCCATGACCTTCTCATACACGTAACAAATATCAGGTTGACTAAGGAGGCAGAATTCCAGTGATTCTAATCGTCTCTCAGCAACCATCAGCGAGTTCCCTGGAACTACCTCTTGACTAAAGGGAAAATGTACCTCATAGCATCCACAGGGGAGCCGATAATGTGTGTCTATATAATGTGTTTCACATGCCAAAATCATCAGGGGAAGATTGCTTAACAACAGGAAGCTCTTCCAACTCCCAGAATTTTCTTAGTGTTGCTTCCCATGAAGTCACACACAATAAGGCAGTAGGTGGGCTCATTCGCCTTGTCGTCTGAAATGCTGCTTCTGGATATTTTCCCATCAAAATCCAGCCGAATTCAGTTTCAAATGCAACTAGCAAACCTTCTCCCAGACTGAATTTGCCTCCCATGAGAACCTCAGAAAAAACCTCTGCGCCCAAATTTTGATCTACCATTCCAGAGGTGTCGAGCACTGGATCAGCAAGTGGAAGAGAGCAAACCTTTTGCCAAATACCTATGA
This sequence comes from Dryococelus australis, assembly GCA_029891345.1. NCBI lineage: Eukaryota > Metazoa > Arthropoda > Insecta > Phasmatodea > Phasmatidae > Dryococelus > Dryococelus australis. The sequence goes on from CM056999.1 coordinate 57,475,081, forward strand.
GTAGGAGGCAGTAAATGGGTGATTCTTGAAACAACCAACAATGACTGAGGGGCTAAAGATGAACGAGTGGCAACCGGTGCATTCGTAGTAGTGACAATAACATGAACTTTAACATGGCATTGAGACAAGTCCGATACTTGGTCAATACTCTGGGAACGAGGCAGACACAATTTTCGAGCCAGACTTTCATGACAAAATTTCCTTGTGCCGCACTATCAAATATTGCCCGACAGTTGTGGTACTAACCCTGTGAATCCTGAATCTTAACTAGTGCAGTCGACAACGACACAGTGGTACGAGCACTTTTACTTGCTGAAAGGCCAACAAATGTTGAGTTCTGAGATTGAGTATCAGGTGCAATATTTGTTGGTGAATGGAAGGTTGCCTCTGGAACTGATCACGAAGACCCTTCATTAGACATCTGATCTACATGTAACGAGTGGTGCTTCTGCCGACAATGACTGAATGTATGCTGTGAAGAACAATTAGCTACCATGTGAGCAGACCCGAGACAATTGAAACAGTCGTTTGCTGCACACTAACTGCTACCTCTCATTTAGAGATTTACCCAGAAAGTCTGGACATCGGTAAATAGAATGGGACATCGGTAAATAGAATGGGACATCTGGTGACAACACACACATTTAGCCGGAGCTAGATAGTAGAACAGCTTTGTTGTGGGTTGATCGGACTGTATTTTGAGCTGGAGTAAACCTATTTTTTACCTCAAACTCATGGGCACTCTTCATTCTAGCCACTTCTAACTGTAACAATTTGACTAGCTCATCCACCTCTGGAAAGGAGCTTGAAATCTCTTCTGGGCGAGAATTTACAAATTTTGTGCGTAGTGGCAAATCCAACTTTTTCAGTAAAATGGTGACCAGAATAGGGTTGCTTTTGGTGATAGAATGTCTTAGTCCCTCCAAGCCACGGGAATTTTCTAGAAATATACTTATAAATTACAAGACATACCCATGATGAGCAGAGTTAACTACAGGTAAATCTATAATGCTACTGCTGTATAAGGTGGTCAGTTTTCTGGAATTTCGAAATCGAGAATTCAGCGACTCCCATGCAACTGAATAGTTTTCTGAAGTGAGTGGAATATTTATTGTCACTTGAAATGCATCACCCTTCAACCTACTCACCAAATATTGAAATTTTTCAATGTCAGCGAGAGTTAGATTATCATGTATCGTTGCTTGAAAGAGTTAGCAAAAGCTAAGCCATTCGTCCCATTGTCCGGAAAAGGTTGGCAGATTGATTTTAGGCAGACGCACATTCAGTGGTGAAACAATGGTAGTCATCCATGCTTGCTCGACTTCAGTGGCAATTAAGGAATACAAACTAGATTTCGTATCTAAAACAGGGGCAGACAGAGAAGAATAATGATGAAAAAACATATCTTCACTGAAATCTCGGGGTACGCTTACTAGATCTGCCTATAGGAACGAGACGCTTGACGAATTTATTGTTCCCTGAATCTTATTGATTTCATCCAAATAAGCCCTCGACTCGTGGTGATTCGCTGCAATGGCTTCATCATTTATAAGCTCGTGAGCACATTCTTTTATTTGTTTTAACCTGTTCTCTTGAATTTTCAATTTACATACAAATGCCTTGAAACTCATGATTAGTCTATGTAACCTACAATGCAACGAAACAATTACTAAATTTGAACGATCTGTTGTGAGTAGATATAAAAGGGGAGTTCTGGCTCACCCCCACAGTTTAATTGAAAATCGTGGTTTTTTGCTCCAAAATCATGGTTTGAAATTTAAGAAATTAAGTATTCTAAAAAAGAAGCAAATTTGCCCCAAAATCAAGTAAATTTACCACTTTTTCAAAAATGTTTGAGTAGGATTTTCAATTTAAAAAATAAGCAATTTTACCACAAAATCAAGCAATGGCACCATAAATCAAGCTTTTTCCGCCAAATTTCGGCCCCCAAAAAATTCTGCATGAATAGCGAACACAAAATTTATACCCAAGTTTCACGATTTTTCCTCGAATTTCAAGCAATTTCGCCCCAAAATCAAGCAAATTTCTCGCTTTCTAGAAATAGCCATTTTGCAAGCGAGCCATCTAAAGAAAGAAAATTTAAGACAAAATCAAGTGAAAATATTAAAAAAATATCATTGATACAATTTATAGATTTTATTCAACAAAAGTAAAACATCAACAAAACTTGTCAAAAGTTAAAAATAAAGAAAAGTCTAAACCATAGCAATGACTAAATCCATAATCTCAACCATCGAAACAATCCAAACCATAAACATCTTTTAAAACAAAAAAAATTATTTTATCTTAAATAATTTTTATCGATTTTTAAAACTATTTGAAGAGAACAAGGTCCAATTCTTTATCAATAAGAGTTTCTGTTTTTATAATTTCATATCCGATATCCCAAAGTTCTAAAATATCTGTAATTTGATTCATTTATAATATTTAAAAACTTATATTTTTTTAAATAAAAAAATGATATGAGAAAATTTTATTTTTATTTTATCAAAAATTTATAAAAAAATTAAATGCAACCACTCAACTACGAGTCTTAAAAAACTGTATTAAAATATAGAAATAATTTCTTGTTTCTGTAAAATTGTTTACATTATCCATTCAATAAAATTAAAAATTTATATATCTTCAGTGATATTTTCTTTCAAATAATCATAAGTTAAATTTTGTTGGCTAATTAAAACAACACTGCGAATTGTATTAGCCTTAACAGCTTTTTTAAAATCTGCACTAATTTTTATATTTGTTTTATCTTTAACTACTGCTATTTTTCTATATCAGCAGTCAATAACATACAATGGTCTTTGTCCCCAAAATGAATAATAATTGATATCACCATGATAGTTTGTAGTTGGCTTATAATCAAGTACATTATTTCTGTATGTAGTATCTAATTTTGTTCTAGAATTTCTAAAATCATTAAAAGCCAGAAACATCTTAAGACAAAGATAATTTTCAATATCTAGATTCCAATTTTCCTTTGGACAAATTTCATTTCTACCATTTTTAACAAAAATATTTCTTACATTACAATGATCAAACATTGAAGCATGCACATATTGCGCAGCACGATTTTTTCTATTTGTTTGGAAACCCACAATTACAAAATCAGGCATGTCATATTGCAAATTATTACACTGATATTTTATATCAAAGTTAAAAACAGTTGCCCCAGCAGGTACTTCTTTTTCTAAAAATTGCCAATACTTAAAACCAAAACGAATTTTAGGATTTTAAAGTATTTTTTTCTTTAATTGCAATTGATGTGTTAGATTCGTATTAAACAATAGGCCACAAAATTTCTAATTTCTCAATAACGATTTTACCTGGATCTGCATAATCTCCATCAATTATAGTGTCATTCGCTTTCTTAGTTTCATAAACAAATAAACAATTGTTATCAGATAAATTTATAAAAAAAGTGATTTTATAACCACCTTTCCAGTAAATTTCATTACTATCGTGAATAAAGCCAAACAAATATCTTAATGGATACATTATTTCATTAATTTTATCACTGCAAACATATTATACTCGAAATTTATCATCACCACCAGTAGACTATAAATAATGTTGTTCACCTGGTGATCTTAGCAAAATATTCATCATTGTGGAAGTTATTCCTGGCTTATCAACAGCCTCAATAATATGTACATGTTTTGAAATTTCTATTCTAGAAAACTGAAATGGAAGAAAATTAGAATAAACATCAATATTATCAAATTTTTCGTATTTTGACTCAGTTCCAGTTTTATCTCTCTTTAGTAGGCGATATTCTTCCAAAACATAAGCTTCGTTTGGAAAAGAAATGCCATCTCCTATGGGAATATCAAACTCGAGTCTATTATTGTAAACATTAAAATTCCCCCTCGTTTCATCAGTTGGGGGGAAAGTTTGTCTCTCAAAACTCTCAATTCTTTTATTTATAACTCATTTATAAGTAAAAACTCGTTTATATAAATGAAGGATTCAGAGGGAGTACATCGAGTGAAATTGCTCATCGAGAAGTATAGAAATTATAAAAGGAACCATGAGGCAGAATATGAAAAAAAAAAAAAAAAACCAGAAAAAAGATCTACCATTAATTAGTGAATTACAAAATATTGGCAAAAAGTAGAGCAAGTAAGTGACGAAAACAAAGATTTAATAACAACACTAGCACCTGTTGCTGCAAAAAATCTAGATTATCCACCAACACCAGAAGAATCATATGAAAAATAATTATTTGCAGAACAAGACTCTCCTAATTTCGAAGAGCAAATGGGAATTGTACCATTGAAAAATTTACCACCTATAGCAGGTGTTTCTAATCTATACCTCGGAAAATATAATTCTAAAAATATTAATGTTATTAATGATAAATTTTGTTTACGAGGAGATAGGCAAGGTTTTAAAATTGGAGTTACAAAAGTAAAAATTGATGGCAATTTTCCATTTGTCAAAGTTAAAAATTCTAATTAACAATAGGCCTTACTTGTTAGCAAAAAATAAAAAAGATGATCTTGTAGCTAAATCCACTGTTGAAGATAAAATCACTAATAAGGACTATAAAATTATGCAGAAATAGTTTTATTGACAAATGCAGCATATCAAAATTATGATCTAACTTTGAGCGTAGCTTCGAGTATCGGCTGAAAGTATAACGAAATAATTAAACCAATTTTTCACGAATATATAAAAAATTCTCCTAAATCTGGTGAAGGTATAAAAAATATGTAATAATTTGCCAACGGAATATATTTGGATGGACAATATTAGAAAATTGACAGATTGTTAGTTATTCACGGTGAAGAAAATGCTGGAAATTATATATATATATATATCCTTTTAGAAATTCTAAAGAATGAAAGAAAGAAAAAACACTTGTAGAAAACATTATTATTAATGCGCAGTAAACATATAAAATGTGCTCTGAAATATCTCTAAAAATGTCTGTATTAGTGTATACAATTATTTTGAAATTTTCATGATTTTTCCTGAACATTCATAAAAGTGTGTTGCCTTTGATCACAGATGTTAATTGCATAGGCAGTTTGGAATTTCCTTTAAATTTCCATTGACAATCATTTAATTTGATTATTTTAATCACAGAACCTAACTGCATTAACAGTTACAATTGTTCTGGCATTTCCTTTAAATTTCCATTAACATTCATTTAAAATTGCACTTGATTTGCTCTCTTCTAACTGCATTTTTTTCATTAGGTTTTAAAAATTCTAACATTTCAAAAAAACTCAATTTCAAAACGTCAATCTAGATTTCTTTCTTTTTTTTCTTTCACACAAAATCTAAAAATGCTTAAACCCACACCTAAAAGATTTATTAAAAATTTTTGCCACATTAAATACAGATGTTAAATGAACTAGTGGCTCAAAGACTTGAACATTTGATTTGGTTTTATTTTAGTTAAAACATTATTTTTTCCTTAATTCATTTTTGCCACTAAAAAAAAAAAAAAAAACTGCAATTAACCATTTTCGAATTTACACAAGCCCTTTTCAGTGGCCATCAAGATTTCAGGCGCCACATGTTCTCTTGGCGAGGCACGCTTCAGTGACATCAGCTACCCCAGCGCCACCACGTGCCAGTTGAGCACACTGCGTGAGCAGCAGGCCCACCGCAGTATGGCGGTTCGTCAGGTAGCGAGCAGAAACTATGTCGGTGACCAACTTCATGTGTCGGGCAGCACCTTGTCATTACAAGGCTTAGACGTGTTCTTCAATTACGCGTGAGGCAGCAGGTCCATAAACACGTAGCAGGTAAAAATATATTTTGCAAAGTGTCTTTCATACGATAAAACTGTGTTAAATTTTTGAACCGACATGCTGCGTAGTAGACGAGTGAGGTGGAACAGTTAGAGCCGGCAGTCAGCTCAGGGCACAAAATTCTTGAAAATTGTGATGGCCAACACAAGCTCTCAAGGCTTCTTTGTCAAGAGCCACCCAAATCTCTCAACTCAACAACTCAAACATGCTACGGGGCCACGGTGGCAGAGTGGTTAGACTGCCTGCCTCCCACCAAAGCGAATTGGGTTAAATCCCCGGCCGGGTCACTCCCAGATTTTTGCAAGTGGGAATTGTTCTGGACGATGCTGTTGGTCGGTTAGTTTTCTCGAGAATCTCCTCTTTACCCCACCCTTGCATTCTGGCGCTATTCCATTTTCACCTCATTTCACCCTGATTGGCTCTCAAGACGTTGTCTATAATTATAAATTATATTTCATTTAAATTTAATATAAATTACAATATAGGAAAAATAAGAAATAGCTAGTTCTTATGCCAAATACTATTAAGGGGGAGAGCTAGATATGTGTCGAGTTCTAGTTCTGCAAATTTATAATATTTCAGGTATGGACAAAATATTTTATTTAAAAATAATTGTTAAAATTAGAAACAGTGAAATTTTTGAATATTGAAGAAAATTATATGTTTTTTAGTTTCTTTATAAAAAGCTGCATAAAAAAAACTCTGCTTTTATTCCTTAATGAAAAAATATGTCATAGGTTCAGATGAAATATAAACTCTGCCAAGACCCAAACATTTGCTTGTAGGAAGTTGTAACAGTCACATAAATAATTTTAATAGTCACTGTATGTGGCTGCTTTCAATTTGCCAAACACTACATCATTCAAATAGTTTTTTTTTATGTTAATTTTCATATACTAGTTAGAAACTGATCCCATTGTGGCATTCTGCCATGTTTCTAGAAAACATAAAAGCTGACAAATTCTTTATTTGTGTTGACGTGTGATGCTTACTCTGACTGTAATAAATACGACTTTGCCTCATCAGTCACCTCACCCCAGGCAGGGTTTGAACCACCACACGTCAGCCAAGATTGTTCGCCCTTGCGTCAGATGTCACGCAGACCCTTCACGTATGATAGAAAGGCTAGTCCAGCAGCCCAGTTACCCGAAACAACTTGCTACAAGTGCCTAGAAGTACTCCCCTAGTTGCAGGGGCACCCATGGACACGTCAGCCAAGATTGTTTCATTCCTATGTTAGACATCACACCAACATCCGACATGTGATAGAAGCTGGCCCAGGGGCCGAGACTACATTGCAGAGCGACCTACTTCAGCCACAAGCCGAGAGACGGTGTCAGAGAGCGAGACGGAGCTCATTACTGCCCCCACCCCCGCACCACAGGCAAGCCCATGGGCAGGCAAAATATATGCCTATGCGCCACCAAGAAACATTTGAGCTCCGGCAGCTCGCTCCACCACCTCCTATGCTGGAGCTATCTGCCAACCCCTTCAACCAATATCTTTGTGACATACCAGAACTTCACCAGCAACCCCCGAAGAAGTCTTCAACCCCTTTGAACTGCCTACCCTTCTGGTCAACAGCATTGAGATAGTTGGGGACAGTAGTTGAAATAGCTACCTAGCCGCATCTTCTTTGTCCAGATCAGACAAATGTCTCCTTCACCAGGTTTACGTAGGTTACTTCTATTCAGCTATTAGGAGGTAGTACGGGCCACTGTTTTTATTCCTAACTGAATAACTACATTTTCTCTTAAACCCCCTGCATACTAATTTCTAAGGGTGACTGATTTTATCCTCTGTAGGCATCAGCCCGCCAGAGTAAAGCAGGAGAGACATCTTTGACAAACCCATTACCAAACTTAGTGTAGGATTGCGGGTTCGCCTTAACTGGGCACACGTACGTCATAAAACACACCCAGTCGATGGCCACCCATACTGTGCATCTGGTGCGCAATAAGGTAGAGCCACAACCACTAGCAACACAACCCAAGGGCCCTCAGTCAGCTAGTCCAGCCAATTCACTAAATCCACAGTGCTGTACTGTCACCAGAGGAAGTGATAGACTGGTTCTTGAGGTATTCCCATCTTTGGACATACACCCAATGTTGTCGGACGCTCAAAGTAAACACACCTCTCCAACCAACGCGCCTTGTGTCGCCGGTTGGAGTAAAGGTACGGCTCTGGGTTAGCTTGGCTTCAGCTTTGGTTATACATCTAGCTAGGGACCATCGTCGCCTGCTTCCCCCTGACGAGTTAGATACTTGTACTTACCTTTCGCCATACACCCAGAGGAGTGGTACCAAGTGGCAAGAAAGGAAGGCAACTATGGCTTCCAAAGTCAACGGGAGCTGCAACTCTGCCCCAACTGCACTTTGCAGCATAACCTCATGGGAACGAGCTCAAGCTGCCTGCCAGCTGGAGAGGCCACACCTCCCAGCTCCCTTCCACTCATTTTCAGCCCCGATCAAGACAGCCGGACGACCGCACTTGATCGTGACTGCCTTTTGCCAGGACTAAAAAGTTCCACTACGGATTGCTAATTCCTGGTTCTGGTGCCTCCAGACCAGCAGCCCTCCAAGGGCTCACCACAACACCACCAGCCACAGCACCTTCACCACACCAGGTTGAGGCACCAGCTCCAGTCAGCTCCAGCAGCAGGGTCGGCAGCCACTGTAGGCCACCTCCAGCAATGGTAAACCTGTGGCTGTGTGTCACCCGATGTGCCGGGCCATTAAGCCCTTGTTCGGCTGGGACCCGGTCAGCCAGTGAGATAACCCATGCCTCTGACAGACATGGTAAAACCTCGCCAGACCATGACGTCACCATTAACCAACGAACGTCACATGTTAGTGTGACCAATAACAAACAATAAACTGGGTTTACTGCTGCGCTCTGCATGACAACAGAACTACAAGATGTGTGCATATGAGGTCTTCAAACAGCATTGCCAGCTCACTTTTGGGCCATAGAGAAAATAAAGCACTAGCCCAGATCTATTTAAACTAATTTTCTTAGTTGAACGGCAGCTTATTGATTTGATTAATATTTCTGGATTTTCTGCACTGAATAATTTTTATTTACTGTATCACTGAATTCTCAATTTTCCATGTATCAATCCTGCAAATGATCTAAAGTTTTCACACACCAAATGAATGGCTTATGTTTGTGTAGTATTTGAAAATAGTTTTAATATTTTATTCTCATGGGTATTTTATGTTTCGAGTGTTTTATTTTCATACAAAGAGGATTAAATTTAGTTTTTTGTCTATGTCTAAATGGAAAAGGGTAAATATGCCTTCATATAATTCAGAATTTATTAACGATTAATGCTACTGATTCCAAAAGCCGACAGAAATATTGCAGAGTTTTATTGAATTATTTTTCAAATAATTTGACAAAATATATTTCAAACTTGTGTTGTTTCTGGCAAGTAATAGGAGAAAAGTGAACTTTTAAAAAGATGGGATCAAGAGGTTAACACTCTATTGAGGAACACGCTCTGCTAACACCATGCCCTGCCACACCAACAGCCAGAAATAATAACTTTCTTGTGCAAAATAACAAATTTCTTTTGTTCTTTTTGTGTTTTGTTACTGTACTGTATTAATAAAACTAAGAAAGCAGGACGTGCATAGTTAGTTTTTAAGTAATTCTTATGTTATTCCACACCACATATTTCCAACTTGAGCTGTTGAGTATCAGTAATAGCAGAATAACCATTTTGTAAAAGTCATTGGTGAGTCGTTTGTTGGTAAATGAAAGTGCTTTGACAAGCAAGTTCCCCCAATTAGTTTTATTTCCACTCCAGTCTTTACATATTAACTGTAACGTCGAAAGTGTGATAAGACCTACAATTACCATCTCGCAAACGTTAACCCAAATTCACTGTCTGTAATACATTAACCAAGAGATAACAAATATTTCATATTGTTTATTTAGCATTACAATGGCAAGTGGATTAGCTGACCCAAATTCACTGTCTGTAATACATTAACCAAGAGATAACAAATATTTCATATTGTTTATTTAGCATTACAATGGCAAGTGGATTAGCTGACAGCTTTTTACTAAAATATATAGGCACCACTTGATGCACCAGCCAAGGGTGAGAAGAAACACAAATGAAAAGTAAACATTGGTGCTACTTTCGTTGAACTGTCAAAATCTTGCCAAGTTACATGAGAGAGAGCATAAGATGAAGGCTGCACAAACACAAAATCTCCATGCACTGATACATAATACATATTTAATTAATTTTGAGTGCACCTTTGTTACATTGATGCCCTACCTAATGGGTGCTCTTCTGGTGTTGGCCGGCATTAGTGCTCCCCCCCCCCCCCCTTCTTCTTCAGATGGCTGGGAAGCCGGCATCGTCAACTTGAAGGGGCTTATATTAGGGGTGGGGCTGGCCAAGTTTCATAACCTCGATCACGGAGCGTTGAACACAAGGAGGTGCGCTGGCGAGAGTAAGTCTTGTTGGCACTCGTGATGGGGTGTAGCTAGGTACAAAGTTCAGGCGTATGACCACCTTGTCAGCGGCTGAGAGCCGACTTAGAATTACTGGTTTCTTTAGTGGAGTGGGAAGCAGTGTGATATAGCATGTGGAATGTGCCAAAGCAAGCTCTTGTGCCCTCTAGTAGAGCTGGTGGTGGTTCCATTCTGCCGAGCAGCTTCCTCTGTCTTCCATGTGTAGACTCGGCTGACACCATGTTGACTACTCTCCATGTCTCCAACCAGAGCTAGCCCCTGTTTGACCACTTTATCTCGCCCAGCCCAGTGGCGCGCCATGTGGGGTGACAGTAGAGAGAGGTGGACAATGGATGCACCGTAAGAATAGGCACGGCCTGAGAGGAAATATGGGTAGAGAGGTGCATTGGGGAAGGTAGGCCTGATCTACTGGTCTCCAGCAAGTAATTTGGTGGGAGGAAAATCTCTTAACAGACTCAAGCAGTTGACAGAAGATGTTAGTAGCAGGATAGGGGTGACAGCTCTCATGTTCCTCAGGAAGGTGGGACATCACAGTAGATCTAACCATCACATAGAGAAGGTTCTCTCTGAAGGTGCAGTTGGGAACAGTGGTTGAGGTTCATGACTACTCCTGCAAGAGTGTTAGAAGCTCTGTGGATGTAGCAGGAGCTAGTGGGAAGAGAGAGAGAGAGAGAGAGAAGTAAAGAGAGCTGCGAGTGATAACTCAACCAAGTTAGCAATATGTCTGTTTACTGCCTGAAAAGTAAACACACACAAACCAGTCTGTACCCTGACTTGGGCCTAAAGGGCCGATTATAGGATGGCAACCAGAGTGATGCCTAGACTAGAAGATGCAGTTGTACGGTACTTGGATTTGTGACACAAGTGCAGAACTACTGAGTAGCTGAGAAGTATGGGAGACTTTGGTGAGCTGAGAGGCACCGTGGTGATCTAGACTAATGACGACAATCAAACAGTGGTAGTGATGACTGTACAAGTCAGTGGTGATGGGGCAGTGATGTCCTATATCTAAAGCCCTGTGAGAGTGCATTGGCTGATGAAGTCTGTACGTGTTCGGGCGGAGTAACATCCTACAAGTGAGCCATGTGAGACAGTATCAAACTGCGGGCTGCTTGCTCTATATATACACAGAGCACAGGGCCAATGTGGGGGGGGGAGAGAGAGAGAGAGAGAGAGAGAGAGAGAGAGAGAGAGAGAGAGAGAGAGAGAGAGAGAGAGAGAGAGAGGAGAGAGAGAGAGAGGAGAGAGAGAGAGAGAGAGAGAGAGAGAGAGAGAGAGAGAGAGAGAGAGAGAGAGAGAGAGAGAGAGAGAGAGAGAGAGAGAGAGAGAGGCGAGAGGGCGGCGGAGAAGTGGTGGAGATAGCAGAAGGTGAATAGTGAAAAGCGGGTTGCAGTCAAACAGAAGCATCAACTGGGCCACGCCGACCCTAGGCTTTAAGGCGAGCTGTGACGTGTGCAGCGTAATGTGTCTTCTTAGGAGGGGGCCGCGGCTGTGGCGAGACTAGACTGGGTTAATGACGATTCCCGTGGCGCATCAACATACACATCAGTACGTGATCTTCTAAACACAGGGAACCAAATAAATTGCACTAACTTTTAGCATTTGAAACTATGTGAAAATGCTGATCATCGATTACAGACAGGGTGTCCACTCAAACCAAATTTTAAAATTCCCTGACAATTCTCTGTTTTCCCTGGCAAGGTTCATTATTTATTTTCCGTAACACTGTAACCAATAAAATCTCAATGTTCACAGTAAATTTACTACATGTGCCTGGGCTTCTGTACACTACAAAAATATGTCACATCAACTTTCAAACTGTTACTTTAAAAACTGAAATTTAAATGCACAGATATGAATTTCACACTTTGACATGTAAAAGTAAAATCTGTATTTTCTACACTGTGCAATGCACACTTTCTTTTTTCTTTTCTTGCTTAGCCTTTCCTTCAGATTTAACGACAGGGTTTTCTCCTTCAAGTTTCAATGTACCAATCATGGGCATTTCTAGCAGAATGAATCAGTGCTGTTGAAGTAGTCACTTTTTGTTGACCTCGAGGAGTTGTGACAGCATCAAAGATTAGCCTCTGTGCAACAAGAGATTCTTCCAGAAGATTGTCTACAAGTACATGCTTGTTGAAGGAGAATCCTCTTTCAAGCGCTGTATTTCCATGTGAAAGTATGAGTAACATTTTAAAAAATAAGTTCTGTTGGAACAGGTGAAGTTTGCAGAATCATCGGCATTCACAGCTACTCTAATCTGCAAGTTTTTTGGGAAAATTTTTGCAATTTGGTATTAAATGATAGACTACTGCAAACATTTTTGAACTGTCTCTCGATTCTGTCAGCTTCAACACCAGAAAACCAGTTATTTTCTATTAGTGAACTCAGGGTTAGAGACAAGCAACTGTTGCGGATAGATGGATGCATGGCTATTTTAGGATCCAGAAAACAAAATTCCCTTTGTCAACTTGTATGCTAAAGGTGACTTTTCTACCATCTTACTGCACAAAGCTTGCATTGCATTTCGGCCGTCCATGCGGAATTCTAACACATCTTTTTCAGCAACACAGCGAGCACTGTTGAGAGCAGTTTTCGTTGCAAATCCCAAATTTACGCTTTTGACTGGAAGATTTTCTTTCTTCTGCATGTCAATTTTTGTGATGTTCTGAACAGAGGCAAGTGCTTCTGGCTTCACAAACCGAACCATTGTATCTCTCATAACCATCAGCAAAGACTCGTACAAAAATGGTGCTAAGGGAATGTCTGATTGGAACTTGGCTAAAAATGGTTCCAATGCTACAGCAATGGACATAAAATAAGCAAGTTTTGCCTTAAGGAGTTTGTCCTTGATGCTTCTTGAAACTATCCTTGAAGCTGTTACAACTACGTGCACTACATTCTTTAGAAGCACATTCAACATATTTTTCAATGCGAGGGTGAATTAGCAATGTACGCTCAGCCACTTTACAGTTCTCGAACCAACGTATTGTGGAATACTTCATGGGAAATAACTCTGACTTTGTATATCGAACATAATCAGTCCATCGAGCTGGTACATGTCGGAACAAATAATGCAATGCCCTAAGGAAGCCCACAACATCCCAACCTGTTGCTTTGATACCAGCTTTGAAACTGTTGTGCAAAGTATATAACCTACAACTTCCAATATTCAGTATGACAGGGCGGTCAGGTTCTTCTGCTAAATAGGACTTCAAATCTTGAATGAACTTTTGGTTTACATTAGAGCCATTAAGAGAAACTTGTAACAATTTCTTTAGATCAAGTTGCTGTAGACCACTTAGGAATCCATTTAATAGATCCACAGCAGTAGAATGTCCCAGAAACACAAAGCCCAAGTACTGTGCGCTCATCCTACCACTTTCTTCATTCCAGAAGCGAATTGTCAGGTCCATTTACACTTTTTGTGCAGTTCTGTTTAAAGATTCATCAAACCCGACCACGAAATGTGAACAGTTATGCATCTCAAAAAGATTTGTGAAAATAAGGAGCTAAGCCATACACTATAGTGTAAGCAATTTTTGTTTTATGGAGTTGCATTTTAGATGCTATACTGGGATCTGGAAACATTTCACTAAATAGGGAGACACTATTTTCACTCCCTCTCAATGACAAATGCTGCATAACTGTATTAATACACCACATAATTTCCGCTTTTGTGACATTATTTACGATGAAGCTTTCTATTTTAGATGATTTCACGGAACTTGGTGTAGGCTTCTTTATAGAAATATCATCGGCAGATACTACTTGCAAGGAACTAGGCCTACTACACAAACTTGAAGCAGATCTGTCTGAAGAAGTAGATGGTTCTACAATGATCTTTCCTGGTTCACATGACACTGAAAATTTGAAAAACTCTTTTACACCCATGTTTGAAACACTACGAAGAGCACGTGTACGTTTCATTCCAGCCATGTGGCTTCGCACAGCTTGCTTGCCCATATTACTAAGGCAGTATGTCGTCTTACATAATGAACAAAATGCAGAGAAAGTATCCCTCTCTACAGGCTGCAGTCATGAAGAATATTCACTATCAAGAAGCCATCTGTCGTTGAAAGTGGTCTTTCTGAACTTTGAAATTTTAACAGTAATCAAAAAACACTCAGTTACTAATATACTGAATAACTGTTTGAAAATTCGGACAAAAGTTTAAATTCACAGCACTTAATCCAATGACTGCTTATTTCTAATGGAAAATGTCACACTAGCTTGATATGCTCATGAAAACACACATGTCCCAAAAAATTGACCGACATAATTAGTGCTTTAATGCAGTATTCTTCAGTGAGTTCACGTGCAAACCAATTTTCAGACATTTTCATAAAACTGAAAACAGTTTGTATAATGTAAAGCACCAATACACCACAATTTCCACAAAAACAGGTAAATCGACAAAGTCAGGCAAAATCACTTCAGTTCAAATGTTTGGTGATAAATCTCATCAGCATTATGTTCTAAATTCTAAAAATCATATTACTGACTGACACATGTCACTATTACATGAAATGCACCTAACTACTACAGTATTAGAAAATATTTCACGGACTGAATTTAGTACTGTACTGTTTTACCGATGTAATTTCGGGGGTATTATAGCAAAGAAAAGTTGACGCCATGCCGTCATGGAAGCAGCCATTTGCAGTATATTAACATCTTATTGTGCCTAAGGAAGCCACATTTTTGTTTCCCAAATATATTCATATTGTCTCATATTTCCACATTATTGTTACTTTACAGTTTTCATTTCAAAGGGGCTTATTATTTCGAACATTATTTTCTCAGTGAGGCATAATTTTATTAGAGGTTAACAAGACAGACAAATGGAATTTTATTTTATTTATTTAACTTTGTAGACCTAATGTGTATGTATGTTACAGTATTGTTCACAGCTGAAAAGTTAAGGCAGAGGTTCAATTGGCAATTAGTTAAAAATATCACGCCACCATTTTGTTAACTTCGAGATTACACATTATAAAATAAAAATCACAAAATTGCTGCCAGTTTACTAATATTGACTTTAAATGTTGAATATATCACTACTGGGATTATTTCTTATAAATAAATGTGCAAAACATTTATAATAACTATTTATAACGTAAGTTGCAGAAAAATTCACAAAATGTTTATAACATCACTGCAACTGATAAAAGAAACCTACTAGTGGTACACAATGTTCAATAAAATACAACATACCTGCAAAAGACTATAAAATGATGTACAATGCAACTGCCTACGATAATGCACAATTATGGTCCTCCAAACGCACTTTTCCAGCGAAGGTACAAAACAAGAGGGTTAACAACCACTCTGTTTTATCACATTTTCTACAAAATCCAACTAGAAAACATACTTTTATCCTTTCTGTCGCATATTTATTTCAAGTACACTCTGAACACATGTTAAGATGTTATTTGCTCAATTACCTACCATTAGTTAGGCTAAAATATTCACTTCAGCTGCTTTGCGTAGCCATTTTTATAGGACGAGTCACGCAGAAGACTCATAGAGTAAATACATGACTAGAGCCATGATTGACAATGCCCAGTACACATTTTTTGAGTGTCAACATAAAATGAATTGGTTATATGGCGGAAAACCACGTGACTTGTGGCGACTTGCGGTAGGAATTGTACACGAATAACTAGCGTCAACATCAATGTTGATCGCTGTCAAGCCTGTCGATCAGCACTCTAGTTAATATATTTACTCTATGAGTGGACTCTGAAAAAAACTTTTACCGTGCATGCACTGTCTACGGATGAATCGCAGAAATTGTTGTTTTTAAGAGCAATATTTCACAATCATGTACGGCTAAATATGCAATTTTCATCTGTTTAATTTATAGTTTACGCACATGTAACTACAAATAAATATATATGTTCATAATAAATGCAACGATCATGAAACACCTGAACTCTGAATTCTTAAAAATTCCCTGACTGATTAATTCCCTGATATATTCCCTGACACTCAGAATTCCCTGATTTCCCGGCGAGTGGACACCCTGTAGAAAACATACTTTTCCAACAAATGGTACAGGTTATGCAAACACACGTTAAAGTAACTAAAGAACATATCAGAATAGCCAACACATAGATACACTAATTTTGTTTTCATTTAATGCAAAGATTTCTGTATGTTAATTTCTTATAACCAACGTACATTTGTAATGCTTTTGTTTAATTGCAAAGGTTACTATGGAAATATTTTGAGGCACGTTTGGTGGTTGTCTTCCCGCAGACACATATTATGTATTTCACATTAATATGTGTTTAAAAACGAACAACCAAAACTGAGTTCACGACACAACTTTTAATACCACCACGACTATTGCTATGACCATGACAGCATACAAACAACTGCCGCCATGTTAGTAGCATTCAGTCATTGAGTAATTTAGTTGCCGAAAGTTGAAACGAATTGAAAATCCTCTATTTCAATGAATATTCTGGTATTTAATAAATGTTAATTTTGTGCACCAGCAAAGAATAATCTCGTTTGTTTTAATAATTTTGTAACTAAAATAACTTAAAACTAAAATTCAAATGTAGGTAAGAACCACTGTGATAAATACTCCATATTCTTTATATATATATATATATTTTTTGGTTTGGTACAAATTTGCTAAAATCTTATGAAATTTGTTTAACATTCATTAAGACTGAGCTCTTAAGAAATTATTAATTTTTGTTTCAGTTTCACGAAAATTCATAACATATTTTTCATTTTTGTTTGGTGAGAAAAAAAGTTGCATTCATACAACTGTAGCAAACACATACCTCAGTGGCAATTTAAATTCATGGAAAATCTGAATACCAAATAGAAAATTCAAATGGAAAAGTCATTGTTTTCCATGGCTTTTCATGGTTTCCCGAAATTCCCCAGTGAGTGATCACTTTGCTATACTTATGGGCTAGGCCCACTTGCATCATCATCATGCAAGAAAACATAATTTACATGTTTGTTTTCATCTAATGAATAAATAAATTTTCTATACTCACGTAATAAAAACCAAGTTTATATTTTTATGGATTCAGCACAAACTTCTGCACTATGTAGGATATTAAAATAATATAAAAAATATACTGTACAATACTTCAATTCATAACAGTAATAATAAAATCATCATTACTGCAGCATTGTTACATAACATTTATCAATAAAAACAGGCTTAAAATGAAAACGGTATACATAAGTTTCTGTAACACATTCCACTATCCACATACACTTTTCTGTATTGCAACTGAGACAGACAGCCAGTTATTTAGCTAATAATATATTACAGTTTACGAAATTTCAAGTGTAAATATCCTTTTCACTGTATTCTGCATATCAGGAACATATTGTCCAAAATGTACAATATATACAAACTCTACATATAATATATGGATCAAACATATTATGAACAAAATGCCACTTAAACTACGCCTGTATAAATTATATATTAAATACTTTTTTTAGCATTCGCGTATCACAGATGCAGTTACATTAATTTATGTATGAAATTCTTTTTATAATGAACAACCTATAATAATACAAAACACATCTAATTCCCCACCACTTGTAGCTACAGTCAATGGAAGGTTTAAATATCTATATAAATGTGGAAACAAAAATTATAAACCCATAAATAGTTTAAGTTTGGTGTGTGAAGATACAAAGTTGTTTCAAAATGCAAAATAAACACTCGGAAATAATAATATTCTGACAGAAATTGCAAATTATTCCTTTGCACAATATTTTCACACTGTACAATAAAAAACCTGCAAGTGTAAAAACAAACTAAAAATATATCCATTGGTGCTTTGACCATTCAATCAAGTGTTCACTGCATTCCTTCAAAAGTGTTCACTGCATTCCTTCAAAGTTATTTATGATCACAATAAAAAAATGCCATTTTGCCTATACATATTTGTGCACCCAGCAGTACAAAAATTACCAACAATAATAAGGTTGTGGTCTTTCTTATGTCAAACACAACTTGTTGGACATTTTAAATTGTCGTGCAACTTTGAGAATATAAATGTATATACCAGTACACAATTTTACATTTTGCAAGTATAACAGTAATATGATTCTAGAAACATTACCAAGCAATTTGTTTCTAGCAAGAAATCAAAACCTCAACTGCCCTGCAGCCACACAATATTAATATTGTGCCAACTTGATGCTACCGGTAGTCAACCACAATTAATTTATCGTGCTACGAATAAGAATTGCTACCAGTGGTCAATCACTAGCCATTTCTCCTGGACTTGCTCCACCTGCTTGGTGACAATGGGGTTCCTTATTCGCACTTTTATCTCCAGCTTGCCTCCTACTGTTTTCCTGCCTTCCATTAACTGCACAAAAATAAAGACAAAAGTCAAGTATGTATACTTAAGAAATGAACACACACACAATATTTAAAAAACACAGTAATCAGTAAACTGAAATGTTTATTTAATCTTGGAGAGGTGCAAACTACAAAACCCTACCTCTGGTGAACATTATGGTGTGATGTACAAGTCACACCATAACAGGTGAACCCTGGATATTTTTATGTGAGAAATGTGATGGATATTTCAGTTAGTGGGTTACTTAGGATGCTTCTGTATCCCTCATCCTTTCATTCTGTTTCTATCCCATTTCAGTATACTTTCCCCCCTATTTACGCTAAGACCTCAGCTGTAAAGGGCTGACAAAATCTTTCTCACTCACTTAACAGGGTTGTAACACGAGACCTACTCTACGAAACTCAGTGCCTCAGTAAGTGACAGATAATTTCTTTTGTACAGCAAGGTTATTATAAACTGCTCTACTGTTATGTACAAATGTCTGTAATTGTATTGTATTGTACTGTAAAGGGCTTTTTAACGTCCCCTGGTTTTATGCTTAAAAGCTTAGCAGGGGATGGCTAACAGACTAACTTTTAACTTAAATTAACACCCATGCCTTGCCCGGGATTCAAACCAAGAGACTCCTGCACCCCAGATCGGTGATGCACCAACCAACTGCGCCATGGGAGGTCGGCAATGTCAGTCAATTTATGGCATGAAGGGGGGAGCCTCAGAAGCTGTGTTTAAAATTAATAATGTTGCAAGTAATGCATAATACTACAATTTAAGAAACATACTTAAACAATGCACAAAAACACTACTGTATTTCTCAAGCACCAACATGCATAAATAGCAAAATATTCAAGCACTGTCACAAAATAACAATAACTGCTAACTGATGTGTCAAGTAACTGCAGACATTATAGAAAAAAGTGAGAAGGGGGAAAAAAACTACTTACAGCTGTAAACATGTGTTCGTAGAAGTGAAGATGCATTTCACATGGCTTGAGGTAGTTTCCACATTCTTTTCCTATATACCTTTTTTAACAGACTTATGGAAAGATAGTCAACATCAGATAGGCCAGTACAAGGACTGCACAAAGACTACCCAAGCATTTTTTTGCATCAGCAGTATCTATAAGAGTATCCGTGACAATACTTATATACCATGTGACATTAGGAGAGCTGTGCAGGCTCTACAGTACATATACAAAATAATTGCTGCCAAGAATAATGGCTAGCATGACAAAACATTTTAATTTACTTTGTAACAATTTTATGTTTACATTCTGCTTTTTTAGAATTTTGTGATTTTAAAGATTTCAGTGCGTAATGCTACCTAGTAAAATGTTCCTTGCTGTTAACTGAATTGGGTTTTGCATCGATACAATGAGGCTGAAAGTTAATAGGACCTCCCAATTCTTATGACCTCTGAACCACTAATGAGACGTATTCAGTAATAAATTTAGAGATGAGTCAAAGTTTAAAAACTTGAGCCAAGCCGAAGCAAACTTTTACTGTTTGATATTCAAGCCTATTCATTTGGCTTCTTCACTTTTTGTGCTGCTGCTGTTCTAACACAGAACTTAAAGGAAACAATCTTCTATATTGCTTTTGTTTAAATTTTCATCCGACAATAAACACAATGAAGAAGGAAACTAATGCCACATTGTGGTTATTTTCACGTGCTTTGCAATTGTACTAATTGTGAAAATGTGTAATTGATATCTTGAAGTTATGGCATTCTCGATTTTCCATATTTATGGCATTCGACTTTCCGAGTGGTGTACGTATTTTGTAAATTTGTATTCAGTATTTTGCATCTAGCAAACTGTAACACAAAATTACTAAATTCAGAAATTTTTTTATTTGTGAAACATTTTAATTGAGCATCCTGACCTACACTTGGTTGAAATATTTTAATTTAGCCTACTTTTATTATATCTGACAAATCTTAAATAGGCAATTATTTAGAGGAATTTTTTTTCTAGATTGGATTGAAAAATGAATGACATAAAGAACTTGACCTAATATGTGCCATAAAGCTTAGGATTAACTCTGCTTGAGGGTCCCCCCCCCCTTCTGCTTAACTTGGGTTGTTGATATTTTTGTAACGCTTAGTTTGATTTGTTTCAAGGATCTGAAATAGAGACTCGTGCATCTCTAGTAAAATTGTTTAGCTTATGCCAAATAATGTCTTGTTTGGCCTCCTTCCTGAAAGGAACACAATGTGTGACAACCTAGGAGGATACACATCCACACGTTTTGGTGCTGGATAAATTATGTGGGGAAGATCTGTACACTCATTCTACCAGACTATCATTTGAAGAATTTGATGCCTTAAGTGACAGTTGTAATACCAGTTACCACTGGACTAACAAATGTCCTAACATGATTATCACAAATAAGTACTACATTCTTAAACTAGAAATATCCTACTTACATCAAATGAATCATGAATAATACACTTTGTCTCCAGTGGCTGAAGCTTCACAGTTGCTGTCCCAATTAGCGTATCACTACGCAGGAAACCGCTGAAACAATTAATATTTTTTCCCTTTCAACACATTTCTTCAAGATAATGTAAACAATAATTCAAATAACTCTTCATGTATCAAAGATATTACAATGCAGAGAAACATAAATTTTACCAAAATTGTAATAAAATTATTGTGAAACATACAAGGGAAACAGCAGTAGCAGCACCTACCATTTTTGCTCTTCACAATTAAAATAACTTTTCTATTAAATGTTGAAACAAATGAAATACATCAATAAGTATTCTGTTCCAAAACTCATTAATGCAAATTAAAAATTGCATGCTTTTTTTTATAAACTATCAAAATCTGTATTTCTGTTATACCACCCTCACTTATGTGAGCTATTCACACAACAAAGCACAAGTTTATATAAGAATTATTTTCAGAATATAAATAATATTTTACAGATTAAGTAACAATTCTTCCCACAGTACATCATGTCAGATTTTTATATAAAAGAAACACATTTAAAAAGGTCAAACTTTTTTTCCAATAATATTTACAATCATTACAGTTCCTATACTCAAAGTCTAACTATATTTAAACAGAAGTAGGTACATGTTTTAAATACACTTTTATGTTTATTACACATGCCTTTTTAAAGCAGATCCTTTACATAAAAACACAGCCATAGATGTGCGCTAAAACACTATGAAGCAGCACAGTAACGAGGCAGCAACATTGGAAAAGCTTAAAATATAGGGAAACGAAACTTCTGCAGAGAAATACTACACAATATATGCAATCAAAGAATTCTGGATGGACAGGATCACTGATGACAAAAGCATATACTGGAAGAAAGTGATGAGCAACTTTTGAAAACAAAGAGTAAAGCTTATTGGCCATGCCCTAAGTCATCAGTGACTGCACTACATGGACCGAAATGCCAAGGTCAACAAAGACTCATGATGGATAGTATTGTGTGCATCTGAACAAAAAATTAAGGAACACACATTGGATAACTACTTAAAATGAAGTCCTGGGCTGATGACTTTGAATAAATCATACAACAATCAAAACTGTTGAAAAAAATATATTCTGCACTGCAGACTTCATTTGGTTTGCTACAGGCAATTTTGTACTTATATGTATATGTATGTGTGTGTGTGTGTGTGTGTGTGTGTGTGTGTGTGTATGTATGTATGTATGTATGTATGTATGTATGTATGTGTATATATATATATATATATATATATATATATATATATATATATATATATTATATTATATATATATATATATATATATATATATATATATATATATATATATATATATATATATATATATATATATATCCCCCCCCACACGCAGTTCCCAAATACACAGTTTCAAATTTTACTTGTGCATGTGCCTAAGAATTTACATGATTTTACTCTTTTGTCAAAACGGTTCCACTGTAATTTTAAGACTGTGAAAATTTAAATAATATCAGGGTTGATGTAAACACTAAACTGACACATTTTATCACGACTAACAAATATGTACTATTTAATCTGTCCTTATTTGCCTACATGCACACAATACTGGATGCATTACATCATAAAAACATCTCACTCCAAAATGCTTAGATAATTCAACATTGTTTTGCCAAAACTTGCAATGTGTTATTGAACAGTTATTGAAGAGCTAGTAATACAGTTTCGCAGTGTACAACACACTGCACACAAAAAAATTACAATGGATACTTCATTCATCGGTGCTATTTAAAAATACAAAAATCGTTTGTTTACAACAAAACATTTACAGATGTGAACATTAATAAGTAGCATGAAGTGTGTTATTCAGGTGCACCCTTTCAGTGCTACTATTCACCTAACGTTTTGAGTAAATGTAGATAGGTATGTGCAGTATACACTTAACATTGAAAAAAACACACAGCAATAAATGAAAAAATTCATAAGAAAATTAATATTATGTTATATGTACTATATTTTTGCAGGACTGAGAAGTTTTACAAAAGCAAACACAGTACTTAATTGCAAAAATAGAAATCATTAATACAACTGCACAGAATTTTTGGAAAAAGGTAATATGTTATGCCATTCACTACTAGGTATGAAATTTTGCCACTTGTGTCACATTATTGAGAATAAATAAGAGTAAATTGATTTTCAAACAAAAATGTTGCCTTTGTGCATTTCATTGGCCTTCAAAATTTTAAATTCAGTACAGTGAAAGAATTTGAAACTAGCACAATCCTATGAAAAATCATCAGGACAATAACTCAAATATATTTTTAATATTGCATTTACCATTGTGTGTTGTTGTGTCCTGACTATATGTGAAAATCCCCACCCTGTAACTTTAGCTTGACGCATGATGCCCCGGCTGTCTGGGAGAACACTACGTCAATTAGTATAGGTTTTGTGAGTTGCTAGGACAGGCGCATAATTTCGTAGTCCTTGCGAGGCACTGGAGCGTGTACAGTATATAGGACTGGCCTGGTAGCTTTGCAGGAGGGCACAAAGTCGGGTTCTGGCTACGAGACTTTACTATTCAGATTGCATGCGACTAGTGGGATACCTGGGCGACGTGTGTCTACTGCGCTAGGTCGGGTCGTAGACTGTTCAGTGGCGCGTGTGGGTGCTGCAGGTATGTGCGTATTCTAAATGTAGACGTTGGTACGTGCCGATGGAGGCAGAGCAACAAAGTCGAGTTGTTGACAGGTGATAGGGACTGTCGGTGGCTGGTCCAGCTGACTAAGGTACTAGAGGAGCCACAGGTGTACTTTTCCGCTGAGACGAGTTGGTACCTCGGAACAGTTCCTTCAGGATTGCAAGTGTGAAAGGTACCAGGAGATGATGCAGAGCCTGTGCCTGTTCTCATGGTGCAAGCTGGTCGATGAAGACTACAAGGGCGGAGGTCAGCTCTTGTAAATGTCCAGAGGAGATGAGCATTTGTTTAACCTTCTCCCTTGTAACACTACGTTTGGAAAAAGGCATCTGGAAACACACAAGACATGCTCATGTCCATGAGGTGAAAGGCAGGGATTGTGATTTCTGACAGTCGAACCATGTAGAGTGGCTGCCGATAGTACGGACACCTTATACCAGCGTTTGGCACCTAAACGCTATGAAAGTACGGTGGAGGGAGCGAGCACCGAACTGACAAGCTGATCTGTAGGCAGAGTACCTGTGAGAGGGCTCTACCATTCTGCCTACCAGAGTATGCAGAAAGGCTGGCCATTGCAAGTGCGTGAGGATGGAAATTAGTGAGTTGACTCGATCGAGTAAAGTTCCCGGGGTCACCTGCATCTCTCTCAAGGGTGAGGTAATATGGGATTGGTGCAATGTCTACAGGAATGTGGTACTCATAAATTGGGTTGATCTCGGTGAGGAAACCAAGGATTAGGAGTCTCTTTGGCACTTAAAGTGCGATGAAGAGGGAAGGTAGAGCTTAGGAGCGTGGTTGAGCAGGCTGGAGGTGCAGACTAATCAGTTCCTCGGTGGCTGGCACGGTGAGGAAATAAAGACTGATATAGTTGCAGATTAGTCAGTTCCCTGGCAGCGAGTGAAGTGGGGAATTGAAGACTGGTCCTGAGTCGAATTCTGACTAGTCTGCCAGGTGGCTGCTTGGCGTTCAATGGCTGGCATGTCTTGGGTGAGGGGTTGCCATTGAGAGGGGGTGGCAAAAGCATAACTTCTCTGACGTGACGTTACCGGCTGGCTTGGAGAAGGAAGGAAGACAACATCGAAACATACTGCAGGTGCCATCTAGCGGTGGGCAGTAGTACTTGGTACATCTGATGCATATGATTGGTGGGCCGGTGTACAGTAAAAGTCACTGGCTGGAACGTCCATTTTTGCCGTAGCAAACAGTACAAGTTTGAAGTCACATGGTGGTCAACAATGACAAACTCCGCTGAAATCAGATGCAATGCTATGTTATGCTGATGAGCTAAAGTCGTTTAGTTACTATTGTTGCCAACACATCATGCATCAACCTGTAACTCCACCAACTGTGCTGGCTTGCTCTAAACATTGCCATACGAATCCCATTAGGCATATTATGACAGGGACGCAAAGCAGTGTTGCATTTGTCCAAGATGCAAAACCATACTTTGCTTTAGTTATGATTATGACCATTCAGTTTGTGAATGCAAACTTAGCGTCAACAATACAAACAATTGCAAACTAAATGAGGGAGACACACTACGTAAATGATTTTGTCTCTCAAGCAACCATAGAAAATGGTGGATATTTTTCATAAGTTGCTATGACTTAGTGAACTAAAACTGCTGGAATTAAATAATGGAGCTTAGAAACAGTCTCTTCTGTATGTTAAAAAAATTATCCACGCTTTTCAAATTAGTTTGAGTTTATAGGAAAAAATTAACATTTGTTTTCAAAATGAGTACGTGTAGTTTCAGGTCGCAGTGCCGCCCGTACTTATGTCTCATTCCACAGAAGGAATATAGGTGAAGGAAAATCATGTAAAATTTAACTGGGGTAAAAGACACAAAATCATAACATGAATTTGTATACTCTCAGAAAAACATACAGGTTTAACAAGAATGCAAAATGTAGCACAATTTGTGATAAAAGTTGTCTGAGATTATTCAATGGAAGTGAATTGCCTAAAGGTCACATGCCTTGTAGCATAATGGCTAAACTTGTTGCCTTCAAACTAGAATCACATAAATTTAGAAAATATTAAAATCGGAAATTTATATCTTCATACATATGTTAAAAATAACAATGAATGTAATTAAATACTGTTCATGGTATAAAGTATTTATGTATTACAAAATACAGTAACACTTAAAAGGGACTCTTCTGTTAGTTAAATAGCATTGTTTGAGTAAGATTCACATTTCCCAAAGTTTCATCGCATCAAAAAAACACATCTATTCTATAAATTTTAGATTTTTACCTACAATTCTGAAATAAAAAATAGTGAAAATCCTCATTTTCTATAACACATTTTGATGTTTGCTTTAATTTACTTTATGATAAAACCATGGAGATACACAAATGTCCAGCTGATGAAGTTTGATCCTTTTAATGTTATGTATTTAGTTTGTTCACTTGAAGTAACTGCTGACAAACCATTGAAGTATTTAATCATGTTTTATTATATTGCACACTTTAATGTAACCAAATTGATTTCCACCTCCAAATTTCATAGTTTCTTTTCCATATTCAATACGTTACAATAATTTTTATTTCACTGCCAATACTCAATACCACTTACGTTCTATTTCAGCATTTACTGACATGATACAGTTGTATGACACAGTTTTGCAAAATACTGTATGTTATTACAAGTCAGAATGTGAGCACTCAATAATTTCTAATTCAGACAAAATATGCAAGACCCTTTTGTAGGAGTACACAAACTAGCAACTGTGAATAATTCACCAGCATAGCAGGCAAGAAATTATAGTAGTTTATGTGGACATGAACCAATTATAACTGATGATTAGTATATCATGGTTCAATCACAAATCAAATGACTGAGCTGCAGATACATATATGTATTTCAACAGTAATTTACTGTATCAATGGGGAAAATAAAACTGATTAAATTATCAATAAAAAGCAGAATTTAACGTACACAGAA
The DNA here is from genome assembly GCA_029891345.1 of Dryococelus australis. Lineage (NCBI taxonomy): Eukaryota > Metazoa > Arthropoda > Insecta > Phasmatodea > Phasmatidae > Dryococelus > Dryococelus australis. The sequence continues at coordinate 57,501,802 of CM056999.1, forward strand.
TAATGCTACAATGATTTCTCTATGTTTACTGATTATTGTAATTAAAGACTTCTCAGAGTTCAATCTTTGCAATAATCAATAAAGTTACAAGAAAATATTTATAGGAACTATTTGCTGTTGCTTTTTGCTATGGGAACATTAGCAAACAAATATTAATATACCAAAAGCTGAGTACTCACAAGCATACCATTGGTCTATTATATGCAGACTGAATGTATTCCCTCCCTGTAAACAGGCTACAAACAGACATCATACAAGTGTATGTACAGTATTGTTTCCTGCCTGGCATCATGAACACATAAAACTGTCTAGTGGTGTGGACACTTGATTTGGTGTTTGCTGTGACAGACCTTTGGAAGGGACAAGTCATGAGGCTGTTTCCAGCTGCTCTGGTTCCTTTCGAAAGATGACTACTTGGGAAAGCAGGACACAATGTCACTGACTGAGGACATACACCAATTTAATTCTGTAGGATGCATTACCGAACGAATATAAGGACAAAAAAAAAGTGTGATATATTTGCGAGCCTCTGCTGCAAATAAAAAGTGCAGAAATTGAGAAGAACATGAAATTATTACAAACCCAGTTTCATTCCCAAACAGGAAGTTGACAAGACTGGAGACAAGTAGTGTATCATCCAAGAAAGATAAGAGTTTGGATCAGAAGTGCTACTCTTCTTTTACCAAAGGGGAGCTGTGTTAAGAGGTAGTAGGACAATATATGAGCTAGTCTACGGGGTTGGGGGTGAAGGTTCCCTCAAAAGTGAATGTGTCAAACAAGTTTCAGAGCATGAAAGGCGGTAAGTGAGGATGCATTATAGGTGTCTGAACTACACAGCTGACTGCAAACATCTGCATAACCTGTCTCCAAAATTCTGTATGCTAGTGAGTACACTGGCTAATTAAACCTTCCTTGTCCCTAACATTCATTTAAATTACAACATAACTGCAGTACAGCTATAAATTTTTATCAAGACTGCGAGAATGTTGAAAATATGAATAAAAGTAAATGCAGATATAATATATACACTTATTAGGTTTTATATACGTTTATGGCAACAACTTGACACTAGGCCACAATTCAAAGCAGCAACTAAAAAACCATCACCTTTGCCTCAGTACTGAAGATGCCCACAAGCCCAAAACCAAATGTTAGTATGATGAAAATATGTATACTTTAAATATCTAGTGTGACTAAGTGAGACATAAATAGAGAGAAATTAATTCAGTTGACATTTTGGTAGGTATTTTAAGCAATCAATACAATGTATACATAAAGGCATGCATGAGAATGCATGATGATGTGTGATGGCCTTGGACTGAAAATATATTAAATTTGGACCTCCCACTGCCTGGCATTATGTGCTTGTACCTTGCTTAGTGTTCCCCGCCTCCCCTCCCCTAGTATAATACTGATAATATTAAGTCAAAGCTACCAGAGCATGCAGATTCTTGTAATGCTAGAGACCGATGAAGAGCATGCAGACGACATGCACCCATGACTTGAACCAATTTAAGTGCGCTATATTTTACCTTATTGAGTTTGATAAATTTACATTCCCTATTTATCTGTGTACGTACTTCCATCATTTGATATCATTGTATACACAGAATTCTACTGACAATGACCCCTTACATTGTAACTGTCACCAAGTGTTAACAACCTCTGATCACCAGACTCCTTTATGACTGTGGGAGCTGCAATGGTCGGACTACTAGTCTCCCATATTGGTGAACCAGGTTAGATTTCCAGCGAGGTCGCTTCCAGATTTTCACATGTGGGAATTGTGCTCGACGATATGCTGGTTGGCTGGTTTTCTCGGGGATGTCCCATTACTCCTACCCTTGCATTCTGGCTCTCTTTTAATACTCACCTCACTTCACCCTCATCGGCTCTCCAGACCTCCATGCTCAGAGCCGCTTAAACCTCTCTCCACTCTCCTTTATGGTATGTTGACAATGAAGGCAGAATACATGTATGTAGAGTGAAGTCTTCTTTCTGCATGTTAGCATTGGTACTCATCCACTACTACTTTTGTATCATCTTACCTTACTGCCGTAAAGGATATATAAGATTGAGCTAGAAGGCACCATGGAATGGTTCATTTAATCATTTGCTGGTAATTTTATGGCTGTGTGATCTCTGGCATACGACAAGCAATAAGACACAATAACGTTTGACAGTCCCCTTGTGGTAGGAACGCCTCGACTATTAGGCCCCTAGTCATAGCAGGGTTAGGGTTAGTTATAATGAAGTGCTCACTCACAACCAGCAGCAATACGTTGTAACATATATAACACCCCCAGTGGAAGAAGTGGTAATGTTTTTAGGTTGCTGCTGTCCTGGTATGCATACAAGCAGGCCACCTGGTGACATACTGCTGTATATCTAGAGCAACTGATTTCAATGTAAGACAATACGTGAATGGCACTGCGAGTGTATCTGTAGAGTGGTCCTTCACATGATTGGTCCTGTTAATCATAGGATGGTCCCAGTATGCATCCCATAACCATACACCCAGCAGCAAAGTGTGCTTTGCATCAAACTGCTTCTCCCAGAGAGTGGTCGAGTACTTGTGCTGGATATAGAGGCATAATGACGAGGTTATTTCGAGAATGAATTGTGAAGTACTGGGGGTAAGCAGTGCATAACATTGTGCATTCAATACTTTTCCCTCACTAAGTCACCTTGTAACCAATCCCAAAGAGCACTTGAACTCCTATGCCAGCTGTTCAGAGCAACCCACTGAACAGTTGTTCTGGGCAATGTGAGCACAGGCGGAAGCAGTAGGTCAAGACAACTGACGGGAATGGGGAATTTGTGACAGGATTCCCATCACAGTAAAAAGACTGGATCCAAGCAACCACACAGCTTATCCCAGAATACACCGGTAGTACATGGACCGGATATATACTTCAGCATGCCTCATCCCAAACTTAAAACAATTGAAATACAAGAAGCAGATGTGTGCTTTGTATTTCTGGTCCTGACTTCCACAGCATTACACAGAACAGGATGGGGAACAAGGAAGTTGGGAACACACAGTGATACAAGCCAAAGGAAGTACATAGAACTACAAATAAATTTTAACATATTTGTGTGCTGTAATATTTTCATAATCTTCAGTGCTTGCAGGTGTGTTTTGTTTCTACCTTCACCAGAGTGTAAAACTTCTACCTACTTTATTTTTGTCACTTTGGCCTCAACATTTAACTGAAATGCAATTTTCAGTAACACATTCATGTATTATTGGGGTTTTTATTGCAGTTTTTCACTGCTATTTATAGATGCCTAATGTTCTGTAATATATCTTTGTATTCTGAATAGAAGAACAAACCATTTTACTGGCTCTGACCCCAAATATATGTTGGTTTTAATACTGTTCATCCTGATCACAAGCATAACATTAGCTACAATTGCTAAAACTTATTTTTTCAGATGATAGCATAATTCATGCTTGGTATTCAGTTAGTAATTTTGTGTTTGGCATCTCTGAGTTATCTATGGTTATGTAGAAGCACCCCTTTGAAATGTAGTGGCGGTAGCCGCCGTCTTTTGTGATTTATTACTTTTTCAATTAACAATCATGTTCGTGCTGCAGTAGAGACATTCAATTAGGATTCTCAGTGTCCACTTCCCTCCTTTCATTTCCCCCAAGTTTAATATTGAAGGGGTAGAGTGGTGTCTGGTGTGAGCCCGCAGCACATTCACCATTTTTCCTTCCTCCTGCTATCTTAACGATGGCTGGCTTCAAGTTCAGGATCATCGCAGACATGCTATTCAACTGGGGCTGAGTGTCATGGAAACATGAATATGATTTGGTGCAGCAATCTGTTTTGCCTGAAGTGTTTATCATATTTTAATATAAATAATTTGTGCCCCAGTAGAGGAAGATATTCGGTGGGTAGTGGACGTCAATATATTTTTACATTTTCTGTAGCATGTCAGGTTCTGGTTGTAATTTAATATTTTTGGTAGTGTGTGCTCATCTTGGTTGGGTGTGCAGTGTAAAGAAGATTTGGAAGAAATTAGGTTTAGGCCACCACCGTCCAAATTACAATTTGGTGTAACGTTAATATGATTTTATCATGCGAGTGCTTGAAATAAGGCTTCACGAGCCAACGTGTTATTGCATTGCTGCTGCACCCAATTTGTTCGCAATCAGCTGTTTACACGCTTGCTAACGGACGTGACCTTCCACAACATTCCTTTTATAGTGTGCTCATTCATACAGATTCTTACGGCAGACGTCTTGGTAAGACCCGTTGTAGAATTTCTAAATTATTTTGGACTGTCGTATTGCTGGCACTTATGCATTTTAATCTACGTTTTAATTAGTGTATTTTATCGTCCTGTCCTTAAGGGGCTCGCCTAGCTGCGACGGTACGAATGAATATAATTGTAAATGGTAAAAGATGTTCATCATAAATGTTTTGATTTTAAATCTAATTTGAGGTTGTTAAGAGAACTTTCCTGGCATTGTCAAAACCATAAGGAGATTGAGTATAGTTGGACTGCACTCCTTAGTCTGGCCCAGTTAATGAAACTTAAAGATTATGTTTTGAATATTATTATTTTTTGAAAGCAGTTAAATGTTGCAGTGTTGTACAAACCCTCACATTTTAAGGTGATATTACGAGCAACTGATCATAGAGTACATACTATTCAGAATAAATCTTGAATTCTATAGGTACTTTAGTGCTGCGATGTGCACACATGGTGTATGTAATGTTCTTAATGATGAGTTTAGAAGGCCTATAACTGTGTCACGTAAAATATTATGAGTTGTAAACATGTATTTTTGTCTCCGTCAATTTGGAGTGTGACATCATTGGTTTCATTCTTCGATGTGTCAAAAACAATTATTGTGTGCTATTAAATATTTTTGCAATTCAGAAGTACTATTTTTGGCAGTGCTCTTACTTTCAAGTGAGCACGTTAAATTCTTTTTGGGGTGTAAACTTAAAGCATTGAATGGTTTTCCAGCAAGGAATTTATAACAACATTACACCTGTAAACGAGTCTGTGATACCAAATATTTGGTGCCACATTCTTACTGTAGTCAAAGTACTTTTTTTATAAAGGCACATTTTATTGAATCTTTAATTAATGTGTTATCATTCAGTTTTAAAGTACTCTAAATGTGATCAGTGTTGCATTGTTTTTACTGAGCCATGAAAATAAATGAGTAAAAAGTGTCTTATGTATTTAATTTTTGTAAATTGAACCTGGTGGTCGTTCACCTTCATTTGAGGAAGTCACCACACCCACAGTTATCTCCTGTGAACTTCTTCCCTCATTGTTTGTCAAAACTAGTATACCAACAATTTGAAATTTACGCTTCTTTTGGCTGTTATGTAGGAGGTACTACACTACACTGTATCTATAAACTACTCACAAAATAGATTACATCAACTAAACTGTGTTGGAAAATCTGTATATCACACTTTCTCTCTATCTCTGGAACTCCGAAAGAACCACTAATTTTTAATGTACATTAAGCATGTTATTTAACATTTTAACTGAAATCATGTCTATTTTTAACAATTTATATTGGAAAAAAAAAAAAAAAAAAAAAAAAAAAAAAAAAAAAAAAAAAAAAAAAAAAAAAAACACACACACGTTAATCAACATAGCACAAGGTAACAATTACTTATCAATAATTCAGTTCACTTTCATGCAGTAGGTTCATCACATAAGCAACATATGGCCCTTACATATGTTTATTACTTAACCCAGTGTTAATATGTGCAGACATTACATTATATGCCATCAAAGCAGCAAAAAAAAGTCAAATGTGTTGCATAAGAAAAACCATCCACTAGATATAATAGACAATTCATGCACTTTAGTTATTCAACTTTGCACAGAAAATTAAAGATGTTCTCAATTGTATATAATAAGGGTGTTGACCAAACCACCGCACATACAGAGCAAGCAATGCTGGAAAATATACAACCAGTAAGATGATGGCTGTATTATGGTGTCTTCTTGTTCACATTACCTTTTGGTTTCTGGCTTACTACTGTCCCCCATACAACAACAACACATGGCGTTATAAAAACATTGTCGCCATGACCTGCAAGGAGACACCACACCACAACACTAATATAACAAAGTGGCTTCACTTCAGGATATGGTCATTCTGAACATTCACAACACTTTCATTAATAATAAGTACAGGCTGCAAAGTGCAGAATTTTAGTGGAACCATGTTAATCTCAACCGTGCTAATCCAGGTATCAACATTAAAAGCTGAAATTACAGATCTACGCCATAGGTCTTGTGAGAGATATAAATGGCTATTGAAAGAATATATATAAATTTGTATAATGATGAAAAAAAATCATGAATTCATCAAATTTTTTTAATTCTAAAAATATTAAACATGGTACATAATACAGCATGTTTGTCCTAATTTCAGGCTATTTCTATTTATGAGTGGGTATTTCAAATTATAATTATACTGCACTAAAATTAACAAGAAGATTGATATTGTTACTAAAATATTAGGGCTGCTTCCCAGATGAAATCATTAGAATAAGTGAGAAATAAACTTTACATTTAGAATAATAATAAAATATAACTACATATTTAAAGACAAGGTTTTTCACCATTAGAGAAATAAAATTTACAAAGTGCTGGAAATTCTGACATTGGTAAATACATACATGCAGGCAGCTGTAGGCACTTGGTAAAATGATTTACTAACACAATTTCAGAAACCCCTACACTTACAAGATCACACAATAAGCAGCACACTAGTCAATATGCATACAACAAAACAGAAGAAAAATATGTTTTATCTTCCCAAAATATTACAACTTCCCCACACCATGCACATGCACATTTTCTGGTTCCTTGGCAAAGTTTCTTTGATGAAAGCATTATGTCACTGGGGTTTAACTGCCAAACAAAATAGAAACTTGTAATTGGTGAACTAGCAGTGCACAGTGAACTGTGCACTGCTAGTAACAAAGCACTGCAAGGTCAAAAGTTGGTGCAGTGACATGTTGTATGTTGAAAACTAGTTGGTCGGCAGTGTGCAAGGTTACTAGTTTGTGTACTCCTACAACAGGGTCGTTGCATATTTTGTATGACCTGAAGCTGTGAGTTGAGACTGTAGTACAAGATACACCTCAAAGTAATGGATTCCAATTACATTGGTATTGACAACAGAAATGGCAGAGCAAAGACAGATTATAAAATAATATCTAGTGGGCTAATTACAGTATCTAGCGGGCTGGCAATACTTTACAGGCACGGTGCCCCTCTGGGGTCAAGCAACATGGGGAAACAGCAATGGCAGAGCTGAACGAAGTCAATCACTGGATATAAAGGAGTTGCAGGTAGCCATCAGGTAGGGTAAAATCCTGGAAACTTGACACTTGGTACATCAACACTCTGTAGAACTCAAAAGATTTATGGGCAGTGTGTGTCAAATGGAAAGCCTCATCATTCCTGTCTATCATTTTCTAAATAAAAAAAAGAACTATTTTTTATAAATACGGATATATTTTTTAACAAAAAACTACTCTTAAGTTATATTATTAACATTATTGTTAAAAATAACACAATGACACTAGTAAATGAACAGGAATTAATCACTTGTTAACGTGGAAAGACTCTTGTTACAAGAGTAGGGCAAAATTACCAAGACAAAAAGAAGTTTTATAACTAGATCAAATTAAACTGAAGGGGAGGAAATGCTTCTAAAAAATAGCATTAAATAAATGCTTGTAATCAAGAATACCATTGCATTTCATAATACAAATCCACTGTTAGCAGGTAGCTGCAATATGATATGTTCATAGTCAACCTGCTGAACATTTCAGTGTTTGATATGCACCACTGTTTATTTTGGTTAATCAAAAGCAAAATTTGTTATTTATACATATCTCACAATGGTTTTAATTAAAAAAGCATTTGAAATGTCTTTAAAGCCTTGCCTACTATCTTTACACCATTACTTCCTTTTCATGATACCTGTTAAAACAGTTCAATTATATATTTTAAGAAGTGTTTACAAACTGTATTTGTTTCACTGCTTGGGATTTCCTGATATCTTTGTTATTGCCACTGCATTCAATTTGAAGCAACTTTTCTTAAGACAAATGTGCTTCATGGCGAACATAAAAAATTAAAAGAGTGCACTGGCATATTATTTGTTAAGTCCTGATGTACTGGAAGTGAAAGGAGCATTTTGGTGGGCATCTAAATCATAACAGTTTCATTTGATCACAATTTTAATATTCTGCTGGTACAATACTAATAAGGTAGTAGTTTGAAAATGCTATTAAAAAAAGGTGTGCATACAGCGTATTCATTGGAAACCCAAATTTGTACAACTCACTGAACAGTTGAATTACAGAACAACTCATTTTATAAATGCATCTGGATAAATGATATTTTATTTTCTTAATCTGAGCTAACATCAATATATGCAGTGCACAAATGGGTATTTCAAAACAGCCCACAAGCCTGGGTAGCCGATTACATCATTGTAAATAACGTGCGTAATTACAATCCCCATTGCTCGCCCAGATTTATGCATGCAAAAGGCACCCCCGTGATTTAAATATATATTATGAGCATTCTATTACTCATCGCTTAGCTCTGGAAGAAGTTCCTACAATCTCGAAAGATGGCAGCACCCCCATGACCTTGTGACGTCACCGCCCGCCTGCCTCAGAGACAGGGGTTTTAATTTGTCGTCGCCTCCACGCGGGGCAGTACGAAAAGTGCAGCGCTCCTGCACGCCCGATCAACCCGCCCCTGTGGAAGAAGGCTATGCTACCTCCCGCACCCCGAAGAACTGCTGATAAGTAGAAATTTAGTATAAATACAACTCCAGCAGTCAGCACCAGCAGATGCGCCGGGTTCGGCAACCGAAGAGGACGCGAGCCACCCTGAGTCTGCTAAAGACTCTAAGCCTACCTTGAGTCTGCTGAAGACTCTTCTCACCTTTCTCAGTCTGCCAAAGACTTACCACTTCCTCGAGTCCACAAAGACTTCTCTACTCACCACCTTAGTCTGCCGAAGACTCTCCGCTTACCTCAGTCTGCAAAAGGCTTTCTTATCCAGTCGGACCAAGAGTTATCTATTTCCTACCTCAATCCATCCTACCTGAGTCTGCCTAAAGACTCCTCACCTTAAGGCCTTCCTCAGTCTGTGAAGAACTCTCTCTCTCTCCAAGACCTGCACGTCACAGAAGACCTGCACGAGAGACGACTACTCCTGCTTCAGGTATCTCCTTACCCCAATCAACTTCCTTTGTCTCAGTGGTAACGAGCCAGTGCGTTCTAGATTGCATACCTAATTAGCTCCCACTTTATTCTAGCCACTGTAAAGTTGCATGCTATGGCTTACTTATTTTATCCCCAGGCTTGCCTTCGCCTAATTTAACCAATCCACATTAACTACGTAATTTTTTATACTCCCAAGTGTTTAGCCAGGGCAGATTAATATTTCATATTTGTATTTTTTGGAATAGGTGGTTCTCTTCAGGGAAAATACCATCAATAAACATCACGTCAAATTTAATTACTTGTGTCCCATTATTTTTAGTGAACGATCCCCTTTCTCCTCTAATTTGGTATTTTACTAACTTGTGTGAATCCAGTGAACCGACGTACAGTAGGAAAGGAGGTGCACAAAGCCAACAGCGACGTAGGGAACGTTGCGCTTTAGCACAAACTGCAATAAGTTCCACGTCCGAGGACGAATCCCAACTTGCGTGTCATGACCAAGCTCCACGACCAATTTCCCCTTTCATTCCCCTTGAAATTACCACTTCCCTAGATCACTTGCACAGTGCTCAGTGGGCAGGATATCTGACAACAGAATATGAAGAACAGGTTAAATTGCTCGCCCAGGAGAACAAGACTATCCCCTATGACACCCCAGCTAGGCAACTCCCAAAAACTACTAGTAATGTCAAAAAGCAGTCTGGCAGATTAATCAGGGTATCACACCCAGAGGGTACAGTACTCCCGAAGTTTTGTTCTATCAAACTTGCATAGGGAAAAGTTATTCGAGTTCGACTCCTGGCCCAGTCAGACAACCGACCCCATGCAACACTCCCTTCTTCGGACTTCGTCCCATCACAACAGCCTACTCGTCCCACTAAGATCTCCTCTGCCCGACCACGTACCCCCACCTCCACGTCAAACTAATCACCACTTCATTCCACCCATCTGGGATCGCTGGCTTCCCATATATTGGCGACCCTAATAGTGAGGAGGATTGCGCTCCCTGGACGGGCAGCCACGTCAATCCTCCTCACTCTGGGGTTTGACTTCCATCCAGCCCATAGTAAACCTGCCCACAAGTACCTTGATCCTATACTTAATCTCCTTATGTCTCACCGCTCAATAAAACAGGTATCATTCGCAGTGGTAGCCAAGCTAGACTTGGAAAGGGTAGCCAACGTCACCACGCTACCATCTAAGGTAGCCATACCCAGTAGCACAAGCATCAGTTGATAAATGGAAGAGATACTGTAAAAAATGGTACAATAATTAAACAGCCCTGAAATATAAGCTATATATCAGCTATCTAGATGAAATACATCATATAAAAGAAAAAGGATTTGCTACCAAAATGGCAGACAAGGAAATATTTACAATACCTATGGCAGAGAAACATTTTATAAATGCTTAGCAACTTGGTTTGAAATGTTCCAAGATATTTTCATGGGTTAGGAAAGTTCATGTAAGGAAAAACACAATTTGTACCCCAACACCAAATCTATAAGCTGCTATTTATTGCACACTGAAGAATACATCGTTGTAAATGAGATGGTTAACTATGCATTAACAGGCACAAATATTCCACAACTTTGTATATCAGCTGAACATACACTGTCGTGGCCAGGACCTTAAAAATGTGGTTGTATCACTCAAATGCTACATTTACAAAATGATATAGAATGAGCTGTTTATGTTGGCTTATATATAGTCCTGCTGCTTGACATTCCTCATTTAATGCTGTAGCTATATATCCCTCTATACCCCCCCCCCCTTTTTTAATATCAAATTTTCTTGAAAGTCTAACTACAATACTTTTAGAACTACATATTGTTTATCAATTTAAATTCTATTTTTAGGGTATCTTCTCAAATATAAATGATTCTGAACACAAACTATGTTATACTTTCCTTAATTTACTGAGGGCATATGCAAATGTACAATCCTACACCAACCTGAAAATTCACAGATTTTCACATTATTCAATTTGATTTGCATGATATTGTGCTTTATTGCGGTGAATTATTAAGTTTTGTAGGTGTATTATGTTCAATCGTGTTTTATTTTGTTCTGCCACCCTGAATGTTTCTCTGGTTGACCTGCCATCTATAAATTTAATCTGAGACATCATCCTACCAACACACACCCAACATATATTTCGAAATAGTTTGAAATAGGTGTAAATATACACACTTTTGAGAGAGTTAGGTATGAAAAAATTAAGTACTGAACTACAATCTTAAAGCCAGGAGACAAAATGCATTGTTAGTATTAAACTTTTTCGGGAATAAAAAAAAAACAGTTGCTTTTATGAGACCCTGGGAGATTACATTATTAGAAACATAAACCTCCCACCCCCCCAGCCCATTTTATTGGGGCCCTATTTTTCATTTCTTCGGCAACTTACTTTTTAATTAATTGATGGACTTAACCTGCACAATTTTTCAGACACAACTTGCAAGGAATTACAGAAAGAATGAATATAAATTACTCCCACATCTGCAGTCATTGAAAATTTGTCATTCATTGTGAAATTTCAAAATAATATTTTCTACACATTTCATGTGTATATTGCTTTCACGATGTAGAAAAAAAACCCCAAGAAAACTAGGATAGCCCAACAGTGTACGTGTATTAACAGTAATTCTTGATTGCTGCTGAAATTAATGTGACCTTTGATCAAAATAAGTGGATGCTTACTGGCAACATAAAATGGCAGATTTTTGCAACTTTAACAGTTGTGTTAACCTGCACATCGTTTCACCAGCTGGTATGGTCAATCTGGTTGGAAGAATGCCAAGGCTAATTTGAGCAAGATGGCTCTACCTGAAATGCAGACTGTTCTGGCCAACTAGCAGAAAGGATGAGGCAAGTCAAGATAGACTGATAGGAGATTGGGAGTTGGGGGGGGGGGGGGGGGGGGGGGGAGGAGGAGGGAGAAAAGTTAACTCTCAGAAAACTACCCCACTCCATCAGATACGGCTGTTTAGTAGAAAGTTAATAAGGCATTCATTATTTTCCTCCTCATACATTTGCACATAAAGGTCTAAAAATGCAAGGTATTTGAATCAGTATTACTTCTATAAATAAAAGAACACAAATGAATAAAGAATGACCGGCCACTTCTTACAATACCTGAGAACTCTGGACACCATCCCTCAAGATGTTTACATGGTCACTACAGATGTCACTTCTCTTTGCACCACTAATCCCCACTCCTCATGACTGTTTGTAACATAATTCTATCATAACCAGACCTTTTGACAGCAAACCTTTGACAGCCTTTCTGGTCCAACTGGCAAGACTCATCATACTAAGCAACAACAGTTTCAGATTCCAAAACAAGCGTTACCTCCAAATTAAAGGCACAGCCATGGGTACCCACATGGCTCCCTCTTACACCAATCTGTTCATGGTTAAACTGGAGCAAAATCTTCCGAGCCACAAGCCAATTTAGCTACATTGCTGGATGCATTTTATACATGACATCTTTATAATCTGAGATTCAACTGAGGACCATCTCATCCACTTTCTCAACCACCTTAACTCGCACAGCTTGCTTAAGTTCACTCGGACCTACGCTATATCACATGTATTTCTGAATGTGGAAGTAGCCCTTTACAATGGCAAAAGAGAAACAGCTGTTCACATTAAACACACCAATAACCTGCAATACCTACATTTTGACAACTGCCATCCATTTTATGCCAAGAAATCTCTGCTGTACAGTCTTGCCACCACAGATAAATGCATTAGTTCCACTCAAACCAACTTAAACACGCAGTGTGCTTTAATAGTTAAAGTCTTCCTCGATAGAGGCTATTCCAAATCCCTTGATTACAAAATACAATTGCTCCACTCAAATTGACTTAAACAAGAAGTGTTATGTTATAGCCAAAGCCTTCCTCGATACAGGCCACCCTAGATCCCTTGATTATAAACAAATTCAGCTTGCTACTTCAACCACAGATCCCCAAACAAATATCAGCAACTCAATCCCTCTGGTTGTCCCTTACTACAAGGGCATGGACAAACTAGCAACCATTCTTAACTGCAGACACAAAATTCTGGCCTCATCACTACTCACTCATAACTTGTTCTCCGAACCACCCTGATTGGTCTTCAAGTGACACCCCCAACCTCCAAAACAAACTGGTGCATCCAAAATTGCCACCCACAGTCAGTAATATCACCACCCCTAGGGTGTCTCATCCTTGCAATAGCCCACGTTCTAGCTTTTTAGCTATGCACCAATCTTCCACCTCCTTCAAAACCAGGCTAACCAACCAGACTTATCCTTCCAGAGCAGCAGCAACTGTGCGACACAAAATCTCATCAACCAGCTACAATGCATTCACTGTAATGCAGAGCACACTGGCTTTATTACCAACACTCTCAGACAGAGAATGAATGGCTAAAGGGCGGACCCCAAACAAGTTGTACCTGGGTAAATGTAAATTTACACGAGAAGCCAGTTGCAGCACATGCAGCATTCCACAACTAGACCTTTGACTACTGTTACACAACCAGAGTGACAAAAGCCCCATTTCCTTCTAATAATAGTGCAGAACAGTAACGCTGGAAAGTGGTCTACCAATACATCACTAAATCCATATAGACACCTGGCTTTAACATAATATAGCCCCTCCACCACATTTCAAATTTACCACCTCACCCTAGTTCACCTCCTGGCCGCTGGGTTCACCATTTGCCAACCACTGCTCAACAGACTGCAATGTACCACCACTTGCCTCCTGAAGAAGCTGTCCCAGCCAATGTAACACTGCGTATATGCGCATCCATGTAGAAAATGTGTTAGTCCAACTTTTTGTGTGTGCGCGGCACACACATGTCTCTCTCTCTCTCTCTCTCTCTCTCTCTCTCTCTCTCTCTCAAGTACCTCCCTGTAAGTACTTGTATTTTTTAATTAGTATCCTAGCAGCCTATTCACATCATATTTTATGGAATAAATTGTTGGCTATCACCAGTGAGTTACCAGTGACTTCTTTTAAATGAAGCTGAAGGCTACTTATCTAATAATAAATATCCATTTTTTTTTTTAATTGGAACCTGTTCAAAGAGATAACCACAAATAAAATCAAAGATGAAACAGTATGGGACTAAGTAACAGTGAAGATAAGTAATTATCAAATAAATTTTAATAAATTACTACTGTATTTGATTGCATAATCGTTACCACTGCCTAACAGTTGCACCATTATATTCAAGAGAGGTAAAGGTAAAAATATTTTTATAAATAGTTTTATTGCTTATTTTGAGCATCCCTTCTGTAGTCAACAACCCTTGGTGTGCCTGCACTTGTAGGAAAGTGCTCCATGCCAGACCATCTACTCTCACCCTAGAGGTAGGCAAGTGTTGCATGTCAACCACTGCGTCTACAAAGCAAGGATGGTAGAGTTGAGGTGACTAAGGCCATCATGAGATGCACCTGAAAGACAGCGAGGAAAAGTCACATGCTGGTTGAGTAAAAATGAGATTCTAAACAAAGATTAAAAGCTTCTCACCCAGCTAACTGTAATAAGGAGGGGGGTGTGTGGATGCAGTGCTAGTTGCTAAGCAGCAACTTCCTTTCTATTACAGGCACATAAAGGGAAGAAGTGAGGTGGCATGTCGCGATACCTAACTGCCAAAGCAGTGATCCCTCAAGAGCCAAAATATTGGAGAGGGTAAAGGACATTACACTAGGCATGTAACTGGAGAACGGGAGGTTACAGTTTGCTGTGCCAACAACAGTCTAATGTATGCGAAAGACTGCCAATGCAATCATCCCTTCGATCCAAAGGAAAGGGAGCCCCCAAAGGATGCCATGCAAGTTTATAGGCTTCAGACTTCCCACTACTAAGTGTTTATCTGTGCAGCTTTTACAAGGAATAGATGTAGATAGCAGACCAGGGGCTTAAGAAAAGTTAACCGGTCATTACCCCCCCCCCCCCTTATTTCACAATATTACAGTTTGAAATACATGAGAATTATGCAAGAAACTAACAATACTTCTGTCAAATTTACATTATTTTTATGCTTATATGATTGTGCTAGTCTTACTCACCCTCTGGACCAGACTTCAAACTTGATGCCATGCCTTTTGAATACACGCTGACATGCTCGTGCATTACGACTGATGGCCAGAGGGAACACTTGGTTGTATTCTGGATTGTTTGTGTCTTTTACCAGTGCTGTCCGATCTTTAGGAGGGTCTTCCTGGGAAATCAAATTACAGAAACTTTGAATTACAAATTCATTTTTGTTACAAAAACATATTGACTGTTAACAGTACAACAAAATTCTCTCTACAACAGACCACTTGCAAAAGTAGAAAAAAAAAAAAAGTTACTTGATAATGTTAACTTACGCTATACACGAAAATTCAGGTTAATTATGTTATATGCATGTGTGGCTATATAATAAAGATCCCTGTTCAATTTATAACACAGCAAAAAGATACTGATATAACTAATAAGATTATTTTCCTCAACATTGATGAAATTAATTTTTAAATAAGTTCTTAAAAGCTGAGTTGGTAGGTAGACTTGACAACTCTTCAAAAGCAATAACATTAGAAATGAAACCAGAAATGTATGCAAGAGTAGTAAGATAATATTACAAATTCACATGTGCCTTACCCGACACTTGAACCCAAAAAACCTCTTAAATAAGCTAGCGTGCAACGCACTGCATTATGGAGGTCAGATTCAGAGAATTAACTTAGGATTTAATCAGCGTAATGTTTCGAATGATAGGGTTTACTAACCTAAAATATCTGGAGGGCCATCATTTTGAAAATAAGTAACTCAGACAAAAAAACAAGTAAGCTTTCATGGCCTAACGTAGCACTACTTGTGTGAAGAATTTGGTGGAAATCTGTTTATAGTCCCTGAAATATGGCATAGAAATAAACTTTAGACTCTTATTCAATGCTATCGTACAAAAAACCTCTATATAAATGCTTGTAATGTGTAATGTCTACATACAAATTTTGGTTGAACTTGGTTAAATTGTTTAATATAAGTGGCAAACTTACGTAAATTATTTATGAAGCAGCCATTTTGAACATTGTTGACTGACCCATTTAAAACATGAAAGTTTACATCAACTTCTATAGCATTTATGGTGTGCACAATTTGGTACAAATTAGTTGAAATGTTCCAGTGTAACATTTGGTGGGAATCGGTTGATTGATCCTTGAGACATAGCATAAAACCTTCATAATTTTTATATGACAATCTTCAAAAATGGAGGGAAAAAAGTAATGTTGTAGCACATTTGATAATTGTATATTGACAATATAAAAGTTCAGCTAAAATGGATTTTACAGCTTTGTAGATAGCACACAAAACTAAAATGATTTTATACCCGTAACTCTGAAAATAAGTGTGTCATACTTAAAAATACATATATTAATATGGCCTACTACAGTACATCTTAGCCAAATTTTGTAAAAATGGGGTGATTGTTTCCTCAGATGAGATAAAAAAACTTTGATAGTCGTAATAGGCACTTCCAGCACACAAAGTTGGAATTTGTTTCGTTGAAATTGATTACATGGTTTCGATGATATAACATTAAAATCTTAAAAATGGCTACAAGGCCGCCATTTTGAAAATAAGTGTCTGACATGCTTAAAACATATCACTTAGCATCATCTGCTTCAGCACTACTTGTTCGCCAAATTTGGTAGGGATTGGTTAATTTTTTCACAGAGATATGACACAATAACTTAATCTATTTTGATGGTGCTATCTTCCAAAATGGCCGACTAAAGTAGTTATTGGCTGTCATATATGATGCTTGTAACAGACACTTTCAGTATACAACATTTGATTGAAATTGTTTAAATGGTAAGTGGATATATCAAATAAACCTAAAACATGCATATGGTCACCATTTTGAAAATAAGTACCTAATTAAGTTCAATCACTTACGTTTACTTGGCCTAACATAATATTACTTAACTGCTAAATTAGGTGAGAATTGGTTTATGGTTTTCAAGATGTAATGTAAAAAAAATTATTTATTAAATTAGTGCTATTTTCCAAAATGGCAGATTAACAATATCTAATTCGAAATTTAATGCTTACTTAATGCTCCATTGGCATACACAATCTGGTTTAAATTGGTTGAATGATTTCAGAGATACGACACATCATCCCCAAATTTAAAAATGGCCACCATTTTGAAAGTGAGTGCCAGACATCGAAAACTACACAAGTCAGGTATCTTTACTTAGTATTATATGTGTACCAAGTTTGGTGAAATTGGGTTCACTCGTTAAAAATTGAAAGGGGAGACACATACGAGGTGACACACACATGCAAGCATGTGTGTGCATGCATAGAGAAAGTGAGAGAAAGAGAGAGAAAGAGAGAGGAAGAGGGAGGGAGGGAGAGAAAGCAAGAGGGAAAGGAAAGCGATTTTTTCTGAAAGAAGGCTAAAAAGGACAAAGTTGAAATGTGCAACTTTTTCATACTAATTATGAAGCAAGATAAAGAAAAGCATTAATTTAGCAAAATGCCATTATTAATTCAAATTTATAAAATGTAACCATGTTTCCAAAAGAATCTCGGTGCAAATTCAACAGATATGTGAAGATTTCATGAAAGCAGACATTTTGATATGTATTGATTCAACTTGCTGCACAATCAAACGAACACATGCCACTATATATGCTGTGTATATGTCACATCTCCAACCTCACAAAAAAATGCACTCCAGGGATCACCAAAAGATCAATTTTCCAGTCAGGTATCCATACCAAACTTGCCATTTATGCTCACGTGCATGGTAACATTATGAACATGCTGATGTTGAAAGAAACAACATGCACCTTCTTGCAATGAGAAAAAAATTACTGTATCCTTAGTAGCACTCTAACACAGCTACTCCTGCCTCTGCATGATAATGGCTGGAGTGGTTCTGATTTCACTAGACATGCTTAGGGGATTTCCTGTAGACTGGCTGGAAAGCACATGTACTTTAATGTCAACAAACAGTGTTCCAAGTGTCAACTGTCACAATGATTACAAAAGCTTCGCAGCTTCCAATGAAGCATCAGCTCCTTACTAACTAAACGTACATAAACACAAATCAAACTGGGGTTCATCGCGTTTTCCTCCCGGGAAAATATGTGAAAAAATTAAAGTTAAAAATCTTAGTGATCAAGCATTTTTACATAAGTATTTGCCTTTGCAGTTGTAACAGCATGAAGGCAAACATTATTACTATGCATTATTAAGAGACACCTGTTTTTCGTATTGCACATTCGCGAAATAAATACAAAATACACAGTTTCTGGTGCAAAACAACAAAACACACGAAAAAATATGCAAAAGAAAACACATTTCCGTTGTGAATCCTCATGTTTACGATAGTGATGTGTCGTTCATAAACAGTTTATTCAAAATGAACTAATCATTGAGTGAACGAAATCCTATGATTCCTTCGCTGTGAAACAAATCTATTATTTGTGTTGATTCAAAAATATAACACGAGCCGAAAGAATGTTAAAGGTGGAGATGATGAAAAAATCAGAAAGTGTGATTAATTTGTAAAAGATTAAGGAACCAACAGTCATTAGAGCTTGTAAAAAGTGCTAAGAGAGGGGAAATGGCCTTCACAACAACCATTGTGTTAATATTAACTCTCTTAATAGATACCGCTACATGTCCAGTGTTTTGTAACTTGAAACCCGACGATGCCAAGCAGAAGTTTAGAATTTTATAGTTCACATACCCCGTACACAAAATCTTCCGCATAAACAAAAGTCATTTAGCAACTATTTTAAACTAAAAGAATAACAGATAGACACTATGTAAATGGAGAAAGGGCCGAAAATAAGCAGAGAAAACGAATACCCAAAACGGAGAATTTGTCATGAATGACTCTTAAAGAACTGCAGAACGAAAATAATAATTTTTTAAAATGAATTGTTACACTGAACTGATCCAAATTAATCAATTCCTCCAGCTGAATCGTTCTGTCCATGACTAGTTTACGATGCTAATTCAATAAATAATTTCAATACAAAGTTGGGATAGGGAAGTTAACACAATCAATTAATCAAATACACCTTCGCTGAAGCAATGTCGCTATGTTTTGGAAATAAACTGATCTCAGTGTTATTCTCAAAAATAATGTTGTTTGCATTTCGTCCCTCTTAACTTTTCGTTACATAATAAATATAACCTTGTTGGTAGTATAGGAATGTGATAAACAGAAAGATTATGAACACTTATAACAAAAATTGTAACAAAATAAATTTTCCATTACCACTAGGTGCTAGCCGCATGTTTATGCAGAAAAGGCACGCAATATGCTCCATAGGTTTGTATATCTATGGTATTATCAGAAAATTTTTTCCGGTTAAGTTTCTTTATGTAAACATGTTTTTAAATCAAGGTTATGTAAGGACGACTTGTATCTGGCGCTGTTTTATTTTTCTTATGAGCAAGTGATATATTATTTAAGGTTCTGTTTATTTTATTATTGGGACAAGGAACTTCAGTTTATCACACTTAATGTCTTTCCTGACATGAGGTGGTTTTGCGGCTCTTCTTACGTGAAAGTAGCAAATTTTGAACTGCTCATTGATTTGATGATGCAGTGGAAAATATTGCTCATACAGAAATAACATTTAAATTACTATAACTCGAAAGATGTGATGCATAATGCTAACTGTGCTTTTAAGTAGCCCACTCTACTTGCGACTGCGCCCCATCTTGGAATGCAACAATCCTTATGGGCTAGTCCACAACCACTCAAGGAAGAAACAGAGATCGGACACATGTCTGCACGAGCTGGTGCTTGCTGCAAGCAAGGTCAACAACCCATCCCCTCTGCTGGAAAGGCAGGCCAAACCCAGCTGAACCCCTCCTCTCACCGCCCCTAGACTCCCACCCTGCTAGTACTGTTTGGGGAGGCATCTCAAAAGAGACTCCTTCATGGCAGAACTGGAGAAGGGGCGAGGAGACGACCAGACCACCGCAGACACAGCGGACCGTTAACCCAAAAGCTTCAGAGCCGGCGGGAAACGCCAGCCCTGGGGTGCGCGTGGGGCCACCGCCATCTCAGGGAAAAACACAACCCACTGAATCACAAAAATAGAACACCTGGAAGAGGTGAAAACTCAATGTTGTTTTTATGCAGCAGGACCCTGTCTTTGAACCAGAGCTGGATGTGTCCACCATCCTGCTGCCTCCCAGTTCCCTTCCACCTACATCACCTCCGTATGACGTAGAGACCACCAAGGACCAGCCAAGTGACGCCATAGCCACAGCTGCCCTGTCCAGCACCAGAGCTACCTGGTCTAAAGACAATCCACTCGATGCAGGAGGAGTCGATGGTGCCAACTATGAATGCGTAGGTAGATGCCAGATATCCCTCTACTCCCATCCATAATGTCCAGTGCCTGGGCATAACTGAAACTACCAGCGCCACCGAGAATGGAGCAGATGCATCCTCCGTCCTCCCCTCGATGACCCGTGCAACTGCACCACCAGCAGGAATCTGGAAATGCACCCAATCAAGATGGATGCTCAGAGATCCAGGAAGCTCTCAGAAACTTCACGAAGTAGAAACCATTCAACAATCAGCCTACTACTACCTCAATGTTAGAAATTCAGCTCCTGCTACGTAATAATGTGATGGTTGTTAGCGAATCAAATCGGGCTGCAGAAAACCAGCATGAGTCAAGGACCATGTGCAAAGAAGTAGTAAGTATCCCAAACATAACAAACGAGCGTGAAGAACATAGTCAAGAAGCAGCTCGGGACACAAACGTGGACACTCGAGCCCAGCAGAGGGAACTCTCAACACGCAATAGTTGCCTCCCTTGCTCTACGGGCCAGTATCGAGACCCAATGGCAGCGCCCACAAAGGTTTCTGTAGCCACTGCTAACCCACCAACATCCCAGAAAACGGGGTCGACCGCAGGCCAAGGGTCCTAAGAAATACTGCCACCAATAAGAGCCAATAAATGTGAGTGCCCATGGAAGTGCAAGTGCCTCAATCTATATTGGAAGTGCGGCCATAACTAAACAAACCTCGCAACAAAGACTAACTGGCAGCTGCGGCGAATCAATGTGTAAAGGAAAAATGGTTAAAACTGTGTAGTTACATAGGGGATGGACTGTAAGGCAAGTTTACAACACCCTTGATTTCCCTATATATGTGAGCATCACCCCAGTGACTCATCCAGGAAGCAACAAGACCTAGCAGAAAACACGAGTAATAGTGACATTCCACAAAATTAAATAATACAGCTAGGCATGTGTCTACTATCGACTCTAAATATCAAGGGGTATATAATAGGATATTTAGCATGTAAGTTTAATATTTGCTATTGTAAAGAAAAGTTTTTTTTTCTGTGTAAAATGTTGGAATGTAGAAGAATTTTGCAGTGTTTCTTGTGTGTTAGAATAAAGTAGGAGGAAAGTGCTTGCAACTTGCAAATGACAGGATATTAATGTTCTGAACCCACATTAAGATTCTACAATAGGGATGAGGTATGCAATGACACACTTGAAGGAACTAGCAGATTTTATTTGCATTGCATGTGCCAAGGTGGGTGGTACAGTAAAGTAAAATTCAAAGCAACCCACAAGTAAAACCCACTCAGTGTACATATGTAGCTTTTGATTAGTATTTTCTTCTTTGATTTTTATTGACCTGTATATTTTATTAAGTTTAAGAGTGCTATTTTGCTTTTTAACTGTGCCTTTGAAGGATCGACTTTTGAGCAACACCTGATCTTACTGCCAGCGAGCTTCGTCGCGACAGGTAAAATTACTAGAAGCATCCAACAAGGGGTCATTGTGAAAAAGGATAAGTATTGTATATAAAACCTGTTAATGTTGGGGCATAATGGTTATTATTTTGAATTTTGCAGCCACCACGTGACGTAGGTCCATACCAGCAGGCAGGGTGATTTGAGACAGTACCCTTGTGTGTTAGATTAAGAATTACTATCTTATGAAAAGAGAAAAAGTGTTATATGCCTTAGGAAGTAACATGTTAAATTGTTTATGTTTTATTAATGACTAAAGAGTAAATTATGTTAGTAGATAAGGATTAAAGAAACATTGAAAATGTAAAGCAATGTCAACAAGAACATCATTTTATTGCTTGTTGAGAAAGTGACACGAATGCTTATGTTCAACTATTCAAGGTACCAATTTTAAAGACATTTAAAGATCTCATCAGGTACCTACTACAGAATCTATTGTTCTTCTAATAAACTTTTGCGGTAACTTGCAATTAAGTATAATTAAGCCATTAGGTACCAGTTCGGTTAAACCATTGTTCGCATGGAAAAGAAAACAACAGTACAACTATTTAGTTAAATTTACCTGAAATATTTGTTCGTTTGCATAGTTTAATTAACCCTATCTAGGTTAACTCAATTATTTACAGTCTATTACACAACACAACCACATTAGTTTTTCTTTCTTTTTCACAGTAAATAACATTTTATCCCCCTCCACCCCACCCCTTCCTTATCGAGTGGACTTTTTCTCCCCAAGTGTTGAGATGTGCCAGCTTGTTTTGATAATATTTTCTTTTCAAACTAAATTAAAAAGAAAATTGCTATCATGAGTAATAAATATCTTCTGTAAGTTTGTGAATTGATGCTAGACACATACACACAGTCTGAAAGAAAACTCCAGTGCCTTGACCTTGATGTTATTCCATCCCCTGCCCCAGCCTTCCTATCGGAAGAGAGCAACGCACCTGCAGCTCAGCTGAGAGGAACAGAGATTGCACAGAACAGAGAGAGAAAGAGACAGTCCAGGCGCCGGCTAATCAGAGACAGATGTCGACGTGCCCGGCCATCCCAGATAACGGCTTCGCACAATGCTCGCTCTAGCCGCTGCACACAGAGCAGTCACAGTTACAGAAGAGGAAACGACCAGAGATGAGTCACTCTGGCCAATATGGAAAAAAAAAAAAAAAAAAAAAACTTATTCTCTGCAATTATACTCCAAAATGTAACTTCTTCGAAACTGAGGAGGGGCGTTTGACATATTATGCTAACTGCACTTTCATGTAGTGCAATCTACTTGCGACTGCATCCCATCTTGGAACGCAACAATCCTTATGGACCAGTCCACAACCACTGATGGAAGAAGAAACGGAGATTGGGCACATGTCTGCACGAGCACCTTGGGAACAGCCCCCTTATTACGTCTCGAACACGTGCTCCTACAAGCGAAGTCATATATCACGAGCGTCAACAGCATCACCTCTTCGCTACAGTTTGAAAAGCCCCCTACTCCAGGACGGCAGCGGTATTTCACAATCCCGCCGCTGGAACATTCACTGCCTCTAAGATGCGCGGGATAGCCAGATCACGTAATAAACTTGCAGCGAGCGCCACAGAGATAAGAATCCAATCACCTATGCGTGATATAACAAGACCAACCACCAAGAGGGCAGAGCTTGCTTCCCCCTCACCCTTCGGAGACACCACGGAACTGATCTCATTAGTATGAAAGAGACAGCAGGATCTAGCCTCAGGGCAGTCTGCTGCACCTCCACTGCTGTAAAAAGCCACTGGAAGGTGTCAGCTCACGAGGGTAAGCACTAGCACCTGTCTCCCACTGTAAAAGGCAGAACTAACACAGGGTGTCTGGCTGCTCAAAACTTCCGTGCCGCATCAGTAGCCTAAAGACTCCAGAGGGTCCTCGACTTCAACATCCACCAGCAGCTCCGGAGAACCCGCCAGCAGTCCAGAGGGTCTTCCACCTCTTCACGATCTCTAGCTCCAGAGGCCGTCCGGACACCGACACCACCAGAGGGTCTGACACTGTCAATCCCTTCCCTTCCTTGGACCTCCACCATTGACGATGTTCCTTCTGGTAAATATCCCCAATAGCAACCATACTTCTTCAGCGCCCTTCTGGTGCTACTTTAATCAGGTTCCTCAAGAACACATCCCAAATTAAATTTTAATTTTATTTTATTTTATTCAGGATACCTTCTCCTGATTTATATTCACCCGTGTCATCTTACGTGTTACTTAAATATATTTCTAGCAGTATGCGATCCCATTATTCAAGTAGCTTTTTAATAAAAGCTCATACCATTTAATTAAATATTTTATTTTTTGTGAATAAAGGTTACCTAATTTCATTAAGCCCATAAGGCATTGTGTTTTATTTCACTTTATTCTATTCAAGCCCATCTGGCCAAAATTAATTCTTATTTAGAAAGGAATAGCAGGCACCTCACGTAAAAAAGCCACTAAGGCAGGTTAACACTTTTCATGTGTGGGAATTCAATGCTCTGAGTTCATCCCTACTCCGCCTCACCGCTGTAAAAGGCAGAAGTAGAGGAGAGAGGATTGCTCTGACCACTGAACCCACAGTGAACCCTCACCTGTCACTGCTACCCCACAAGCTTCATTTACGCACCATAATTTTCACCCACTGCCTTAAAAAGCTGGGCAGGAACATCAGTGTGCGTGAACTTGTGGAACGTAAGGTGCACAGCCCTACACGGCAGGAGGACGTGATACACCTGCTATCTCCTATTATTTTTATTAACGGCATTCCAATGCCTTACAACCGTAAAGGTTGTTTCAAACATAAATGTAGAATCAATGTACAAAACCTGGTTAGAGAAACAAGTAGACACCCCAGCACCCTTATTCAAATTACCTACTCAGACATCTAGTAAACCTCATGTCATACACTGGTTGCAGTTGGCTCTCGATTTATTGTTATTCAGGGGACTGCCAAAAAAAAAAAGTCCATACATGCGGGATTTCAGTAGATGAGGGTTCTGACATGTACATTAATAAAATACAACTTCTAACCTTATAAAACTTTATGTGGAGTACAGTAAGAGCTGTACATTATCTGTGAATAGAGTTTAGCTAATAAACACAATAATAACGGGAATTAAAAAAAAATATATTATTGTAAATAATATAATAACAACATTTCACCTAAACTCCTTTAAATAAAAAAAATGTCTCAAAATACTATATATAATTGATTGTAATCCAACAACAAATGCAAGCTGACCTAAAACTTTCAAACCCTCGAAAAATTAAAATAATATGACACCGAATGTAAGTCATATTTTAAATGTCCCACGCGCACTCTTTATTAGCTAAGAGGGCACGGAGAAATTATCGATCGAGCAGTGTGCTCACGGCAGCACGAGGAGGGATGGCGGCGGGTGGCAGGAGAAATACTCCACGCCCCTACTTGTTGCAGAGTGCCGACACCTTGCATGTGTAACAAATGTCTGTCTTTTAAAGTAATGAATTATATTTTACTGCAAAGAAAACTTGTAATTTTGAGACAAAAATAAATAAGATGATTATAATTGATTTCTTCACTGTATAATAATTAATCATTTAAAACCATGTCCTCTGATTTTCCCTGTCGTAATTTACACTGCACTCGGCTCAATTCTTATCTACTCATTAGACAGCAAAAGGTGTCGAATAGATTCTTACATTCTATCAGTTTATTCAAAAGATGCATGTTTATTGAAATAAATTAATATAAATCTTCCGATTTCCCCGTAGAAGTTACTGAAAATGAATTTTACACTTATAATACAAGTCGCCTCACCGTTAAACTGTGCCCACTGCCCTATCAGGGTTGAAATGAATATTTCAAGGTGGGCGGTGATGTTTAGTACTGTGTGTATAGATGTCTTTGTAAATATTACTGTGTACAGACTTTAACTACCCGTCATTAAGCATCAGTGGTGCGCTCGTAGTGCTTCTAGGAACTAGTATATTTAGACAGCAGTCAGTTGTTCGCAATTTGTTTAGGAGAAATGGTGTTTGGTACTGCCCGCCAGTTCTCATATCAACAAACTTTCATGTAACCCGGTCCATCACGATGTTTGACGCAACATTTATTGGTCCAACTGCTCCGGATATTGTTCCGACATAGTTGATTATCTACCGCATCACTGTTTTGTGTATTTGTTCACGCGCTGCTCCTTCGGTCGTGACTCCTGCTACCTCGTTTGTGACTCTTGCTACCTCGGTCCTGACTTGTATTTCGTCAAGAGTTTTCAGAAGTTGTGGTGGAATTTGGTCCCAGCAAGTTGTCAGAGCATTTATATATCAGTACTTTGCCAAAACGGGCATATTTGCATTTAGTTGTATTGATGTGTGTATCTTGTTCATAGTCACAGTGATCTACAAGTACTAAGGATAATGTTAATGTACAGTGGAACAGTTAAGAAATCACAGCTACTTAGTTCCACAAACTATGATAAAATCACAGTTATAACAGTTATAAATTCCTGTTAATTTTAAAAACTATGCTAAAATAACTGTTACTGATCATGGTTAGTTAATCACTATTACGAACAGGATTATCAGCATACGTAAGCTTCACGCGCCTGTTGCTTTTTGGCCTTAATAGTGCGGAATAGTGGTGAACATGGCTGATAAACACCTGCCATTTCAGAGACATCTCGAAAGAGCAGAAAATTGACTACACAGTACATTTACTTCTGTACAAAGTGACAGTACTGACGCACGCCTCTTCCTTTCTACTTGCCGGGACTTAGCTCAAATTCAGAATGGTTTTGATGATGACCACATCGCACTAGAAGTTGCGCTCAAAGGTAGTAGTGAGTTTGACACCCAGTCCCATGCCCAACGGCTTATCAAGTGTGATGATGAGTATTACACCGTAATGACCATACATGACCATGTCATAGCGAGCAAAGGAGCCACCCAGTCACATTCAAACTCATCACATGTCAAGTTACCCACTATTCACCTTCCCAGTTTCAATGATGATCCGAAGTCATGGTCGAACTTTGCAAACCTGTTTCAGTCCATGGTAGCCACCAATGATAACTTATCTCAGGTGGATCGTTTCACATACCTGAAGTCATGTTTAAATGCAGAGCCATTGTCGTTAATCCAGTCCCTACCACTCTCCGAGGAAAATTCCACTATTGCTTGGGAGATTTTAGTGAGGACATATGACAATAAAAGACTCATATCCTCAAACCACATTGAAGGGTTACTTCAAGTGCCAGTGGTATCATCTGACTCTTCGAGCTCTATGCGTGCACTGCTAACTGCGCTAGCAGAAAATATGGTATGGGTGCTCTGCGAGCATTGAAAATTCCTGTGGATCACTGGGACTTGTTGCTTCACTTGATGGAGAAGAAACTGGACTCTTACCTGCGCCGCCAGTGGGAGCTGACCCTGAAATAGATGAGCCCTCGGATATCACAATACAAGAACATACAGGAGATGGCCAAACTAAAATTGTATCCACACTTGCAGCTCATACCACCATGACAGCTATCACTACTGTTTTGCTGTCTACTGCTCTAGTAGAAATTCAGGATGCGTTTGGAGCTCCCGAACAAGTACGTGCCCTTCTAGACTCAGCTAGTCAGGCTAATTTCATAACCGAGGCCTGCCTACAGCGATTGGGACTGTCCCGACAGAAGATTCAGTTCCCGATCCATGGATTATCCTATGTGCAAGTCAGTGTTTCCAAGTCAACCATGACTTGCCTAATCAGTCCTTTAGGACAAACCTCGCCATCATTCAGTCTGGACGCCTTTGTTATATCGCACATTTCAAGTGATCTCCCTAATGCTCAGCTACCCTCTAGCATTTGTGATGCTGTAACACACCTGAAACTAGCAGATCCTACCTTTGCCTGTCCAGGCCCAGTCAACTTGCTGATAGGTGGCGAGTTGTTTCCACAATTGATGACTGGCCGCAAAAGGGATGGAAGTAAGGAAATGCCCACCGCATTGGAGACTGTGTTTGAATGGATCCTCATGGGAAGGGTTAAAACTGCTGTTCCATTGCAACCAATAACATCATGTTGTATTTCATTGTTTACATCATCCCCATCACTTGAATATGTTAACAAAAGGTTCTGGGAATTAGAAGTTCCTGAGAAAACCCATCACTCTCCTCAGGAAGCACTCTGTGAAAAGATGTTCGTAACAGCTCATACAAGGGACCAAACAGGGCGTTACAGTGTTGCTTTGCCCTTTTGTCAACCAAGACTACAGTTAGGGGAATCTAAGAGCCACGCAATACATAGGCTTCATCGTCTCGAAAGGCAACTGAAACGGAAACCTTCAGTAAGAGCCCAGTATACAGATTTTATGGAAGACTACCTGTCATATGGACACATGGAAAGGATTCCAGAGGGAGAAATCTCTGTAAATGAGGCCTACTACATTCCTCACCACTTTGTAGTAAAGCCTGATAGCACCACCACTAAGTTGCAAGTGGCGTTCGACGCATCGGTAAGAACCACAAATGGCCAATTGCTCAATGACATACTTCTTATAAGGTCAAAACTCCAAAGCAGCACTGTTGATGTGTTGCTTCAGTTTCATATGTAGCCTATTGTGTTCACTGCAGATATCAAACAAATGTATCTGCAGATATCCATTCATCCCAGCGACAGAGATTATAAGAGGATTGTGTGGAGGTCCTCGGATGATGAACCCATCACGGAATACAGACTGAATTCAGTTACTTATGGGGTGTCATCTGCACCATATCTCGCCATATGCACTCTCCATCAACTCGCAGAGGATGAGAAGAGCAGATTCCATGTTGCAACAAAGATCTTAACGTCAGACATGTATGTAGATGATATAGCCACTGGAGCTTGCAGTGTTGAGGCTGCACTCAATCTACAGCAGGAACTCATAGCATTACTGAAGGTGGGTGGATTTGCATTGAGAAAGTTTATGAGCAACCATGCGGCCTTGTTGGATTAGCTCCCACTGGAGGACATTCATGCACCATCATCTCACTCGTTTCATCTTGACCATGACTTGGTTATTAAAGTACTAGGCATGCAATGGAACCCTTCCACTGACTCATTTTCGTATGTAATCCATTCCAACTCCAATCAGCCTACAAAACGCATCATACGGTCAGACTTGGCTTGAGTGTTTGACCCGCTTGGTTGGTTAACTCCTTTAACTTTGTTTGGCAAACACTTGATTCAGATGCTGTGGCTGAACGGTGTGGACTGGGATACTGAACCACCCCTGAAAGTTCGTGAAAAGTGGGACCGTGTCAGATCTGAACTGTCATTATTGTCATTCATCGCTGCGGCCCATCCACTAGTGAATCTGCAAGGGTGCACATATCAAGTTCACAGATTTGCTGACAGTTCCTAAATTGGTTATGCTGCTGTTGTATACCTTTGTATACCTTCGGCAGGGTCCAGCAATAGTTCACCTGTTGGTGGCCAAATCTAAGGTTGCGCCTGTGAAGGTGTCGCTACCTCGCTTAGAACTCTGTGCTGCTTTTTTGCTTGCTCGGCTTCTCCGTCTCGTCATCAACAACTATGAATCGACGCTGCACACTGAGGCCACTTACGCCTGGACAGATTCTAGGGTAGTTTTTCTTGGATTACATCATCACCTCACCTCTGGAAGACATTTGTGGCCAACTGAGTCAGTGAAATTCAAGATTACACATCAACTGAATGGTGACATCATGTTTGGTTGGAGGAAAATCTTGCTGATTGCGCCTCACGTGGTTTGACGCCCGTACAGCTTCAGCAACATCATTTGTGGTGAGCTGGACCATGGTGGTTGAAGAAAACCAGTGATCATTGGCCCTGCTATATGTCCACAGAAGAGACCTCGGCATCAGCCTCCATCATTCATGAACAGAAAAGTCTCTCATTCGACAACTTTGTAGACGCTAGCCCCCTGGAGTCATTGCTTGAAAGATGCAGCAAGTTAAATAAGCTTATCCGCATAACAGCATATGTTGTATGTTTTATTCACAATTGTCGAGTGCCACAAAACAAGGCCACTGATGCCTTACTACCCCATGAACTAGAGAAAGGCTTGAAATTTGGCTAAGGTATGGCCAAGTTTCTTGCTTTGAAATTGATATTAATGCTCTAAAGAAGCAGCTGCGTGTATCACCTCAGATCTGGGAATTGGTTCCATTTACTAATCCCTGCGAAGTGGTCAGGGTGGGTGGTAGCCTGCCTCAGTCAAACTTACCATTTGAGCAAAAGCACCTGACTTTACTTCTCAAATTGCACTGTTTTATAGACTTAAAAATCAGTCATTATCATGAAGTCAATCAGCATCCAGGTGCTCAAACTCTTCAGAGTATCCTCAGGACACAATTTTGGATACTTGCAGACAGGTGTGGTCGTCGTCTTCGTTACTATCACAAGTACTTTAAGACAAGACCGGCCTCTTTGGCACCATTAATAGGAGACCTTCAGGCCATGAGGATTCAGCAAGTGAAACCCTTTGCAAAGGCCGGGGTGGACTATGCTGGTCCGTTTACTATTAAGCTGGTCCGAGTGCACAGTGCACCTTGAGTTGGCATCTGACCTTTCTACAGATGTATTTCTAGGTGCATACAAATGCTTTCTTGCCCACCGTGGCAGGTCATCTAACCTATATAGTGACTGAGGAACCAACTTTGTGGGTGCTAATAACCATCTGAATGAGCTGCGGCAGCTGCTCGCCTCTCCCAATCATCAACAGACCATGGCAAGCTCCTTGGCCACCCTTGGGGTAACTTGGGATTTTAATCCCCATGCAGCAACTCACTTTGGTGGATTATGGGAAGCCGGAGTTAAGTCAGTCAAGTCCCGTATGAGGCGTGTTATTGAACAGCAAATTCTCTCGAGGAACTGAATACTGTTCTAGTGCAGATCGAAGCCCTCCTCAACTCCAGACCTCTTTGTCCACTGAGCTTGGGCCCGAATGACTTGCCTGTGCTTACTCTTGGTCATTTTTTGACTCTTGAGCCACTTGTCACAGTTCCAGAGCCAAACCTGGAAGACGTCCAGCTAAATTGTTTATAGCGCTGGCGGCTCGTGAAGAAGCTTCAGCAAGATTTCTGGAAACGCTGGCATCAGGACTACCTTCACACCTTACAGCAGCGTCCAAAGCGGCCAGAAGAAAATCAACCTCTTCATCCTCAGCAGCTTGTATTAGTAAAAGAGGAGAGGCTTCCTCCGCTGCATTGGCGCTTAGGACGCATTGGTGAGCTACACCCTGGTCGTGATAAAGTGCCTAGAGTAGCCACTGTCCGCACAGTGGACAGAACATGTTAAACGCCCCACCGTTAAACTGTGCCCACTGCCCTCTAAGGGTTGAAATGAATATTTCAAGGTGGGAGGTGATGTTTAGTACTGTGTGTATAGATGTCTTTGTAAATATTACTATGTACATATTTGAACTTCCCGCCATTGCCACCAGTGGCACGCTCGTAGTGCTTCTAGAAACTAGTATATATAGACAGTCAGTTGTTCGCAATTTGTTCGGGGGAAATGATGTTTGGTATTGCCCGCCAGTTCTCATATCAACAAACCTTCATGTAATACAGTCCATCACGATGTTCGACGCAACAAAACATCTTTTCAAATAATAATTCCTCATTAAAATGCTATGCATAACATTTTCAGGTTAAACTATTTGCTTTGAAATACAAGTGATGTTAAGTGCAACTATTTTGAGTGACGCATTTTCTTGTTAAAATTACGTTCGCCAGGCGCACTTTATTTGCTCTGCTGCCGGTGGGCGGCATGTGATGGCAAGGCTAGCGAAGCAGGCGTGGCCAAGAGAGAAAGTGAGGACATGCATTTTTTTTGCTCGACAACAACTTCGGAGGCTGGGCATGTGAGGGGAGGAAGGAATGTGCATGGCTGAGAGAGACAGAAAGAAGGGTGAGAGAGGATGCTAGGTCGCCACGCTCATTGCTAAAGGTAAACATTTCCCCTCTCGTCAGTGTGTAGGGGACATAGAAAGCCATACTCACACCACGCCGCATGGCCATTGAGTTGACAGACATGTTGAAAAGACAAGACAGACAGCATGCCGCAGAGCAGTTATAAACGGCAGCGTGCATGACATATTTCACATCCAGTTACTAGACGTTTGCATTAACAACCAGCTTAAAAACGATAGTTGCAGAAAATATTAGGTGAAGGGACCCAAAATATACTTTGATCGATACTCCATGCAATAAATGATACAAGCAATTTATGTTAACATTATTTACATAGGGATTTCGCTGGGACCACAAAAAATTGTTGGTGGATGCGGTTTATCGATACATGCAATAACGATACATAGAGAGTCTACTGTAATTACTCATTACCAAGATTTCTTTATAGGTTACGACCCAGTTCTCGCCGCCTATACTCCACACCTAGTACAATCCTTTGGTTTGTAGCATTACCTGGGCTATACTTCGCAGCAGCCAGCGTCGGCCGCTGTTCAACCACTAACACCTGCAATCCGCCAGTCACCACCAGCTAGAGCTCAGCGCCCAGGAGTATCCAAGGTAAGGCATCACCCTAGTATTATTTTATCCATACTGGACTTTGTACCCATACGTCAGCCTACACACTCCCGTATTTACAGGGAAAGCACCCCAACGTGATACCTCCCTGTAAACAGTTTGACATTACTTGAATGTCATTTGTGACACTGACATCACAATGGTCGATGTACACGTCTTCCTTTACTAAACATACCACTCACAGATCTACTGTCTGCTACCCACTTGCATTAACGCTAAGAGTCAGGGGTTTGACTCCCCAAGCAGCCGTCAACAAACCTTCTCTTCCACAGCCCCAACATGGCGACACCACACCCTAGCCAGCATCATAAAACCAACACGATGGGCTTGTGACTTAGCTCTGACTTTAGCTAGCTTGCGCATTAATGTGGCTACATTTTGTGCAGTGATATTGTTTATCTTTCTACTCTAAAGGCAGTGTACACGCGGCAGATGTAACTTCACCAAATTAACAAAACACGATAAATGTGTGTGACGGTGTTCGTACCAATGCGAGAATTGCACAATAAACATTTTCAGTAAAGTTGAACACACATGAAAATCGTTGGATTTTTTAAAATGAAATCTGTGAAATCAGTATGGAATCCAGTCAGTGATATAGACACTGAGAGGAGTTTCTCAATGTATGGGAACATAATGACTGACGAAAGAAAAACCTTAAGCCAAGTAATATGGAATTAATGACATTGCTCACATTTTCCGGTTGATTGTATGCTACATTATTGTTATGCCATCACTAAAGGAATCAAAGTGTGTTGCAATATGAAATATATGTGCGACTGCTTGCATTTTTTTGACCAAATAAATACAATTTTCTTTTTGAGCTATTGCCAAATCATTTTTTTCTCAACCAGATTTTAGCATAATTTTTGACAAAATAAATTTAAAATTGAAATAAAATGTTCACAGAAATCAGTTTAAAAAATGGCCGAAATCTGTCTAAATGTTCACCACAAACAGGTGTGTGGTGTAATTAGGGTGTTTACACATTACTACTGTAAGGACTTTCCCACAATATGACATCAGAAAACCAATGCTCTCATTACAGAAACAGATAGCTACAGGGGTGATACAGCATGACTTTTCAAATTAAATGCTACATGCTGGCAGTGCAAAGAAAGGCCTTACCCTGACCCCCCACAACATACCAAACAATTATTCCTACTGAACACCAGCTTGGGTAGGTGTCTCACTTATGATCAGGAAAAGCAGACTGAACAGAGGAAAACTTGACTGCAGATGTTCTGCACTATATATGCATGTGGCAAAAGCGAACAAGGCAACTTGCACTTTAAAAATATAAAGTTACAGATTTTAAAATATTCTTTCCCCCAGGCATTTTAATGTATTATGATGATAAAACTGCCATTTCTTTCCTTTCCCATGCAAAGAGCTATACAATGACACACCATTCTCCCGAGATGGCATACAAGCAAGTTGTGAATCACACATGCAACAGACAATCATGCATAAATGAGATAATGGACGCAACCCTTCCCCTGGGCATAAGATGCTAGCAGATGACATCAGCTACCACCACCAATTTACCAATTACTGGCCCTCTGATACAATCAAAGTTAAATGAGCAGACACAGCTTATGAGTGACTGCCTGGGAGAGGGACCACGTCAAAGAGTGGGGTGTTTTTAATTCCTCGGCAGGTCAGTTGCGCAGGTTGGCGGTGGACTCTACTGCTGCGGTGTCTGTAGTATGACTCATCGGCCTCACACTGGTCCCTTATATAATGTAGGACGCGTCGGGCGCCTACTTGGTACAAAGTTTGTGAGGGTGAGGTGATGCTTCTGGGCATTGGACACACGGGTTCAGGCTAGCTTACCACTGGTGTCAATCCCTTGCGGCAGATGCTGGCCCTGGCTGGAGCGGACGACTGGGCAGGCTGGCTTGGCTGTCACCTGTTAGTGACCGGGGTGCTGGCTGGCTAGCGGGCACGTGGTCAGCTGGTGCTGGTGCCTCGCTGTGGCCCTTGGAGTCGAACGGGACCACTCCCTAGGGAAGAGTGTACCCCTGGCGGAGTAGTTCGACAGCGGGGTGAGCAGCTCTGGGAATCCTAACTGGGAGCCAAATAAGTTGGCTGAGAGGGTAGTGGAGTGAGGCCCCACTAATCACTGGGCAGTTTGTAATCTCTGCCGTGGGGACTTGCAGCTGAGGGCTGGCGTAGATTGATTACTTTGGGGGTAACGAGATACAAGGAT
This sequence comes from Dryococelus australis, assembly GCA_029891345.1. Lineage (NCBI taxonomy): Eukaryota > Metazoa > Arthropoda > Insecta > Phasmatodea > Phasmatidae > Dryococelus > Dryococelus australis. The sequence goes on from CM056999.1 coordinate 57,536,597, forward strand.
AGCAGCTGTCCTCCAGGTGTTCCTCCTGCTCCCTCGTTGGTGAGCAAACATCATGAACAGGTAAGGTGTTAGTATACATCCTATCAGGCAACAAACCCCTAGCTAAAGTGTACTATAGAAGTATCTAGGTCAAGCCTCGTCAGGCCAGACAACCCTTCCGGCGAGTTTATACGCTCTGGAGGGAATGGGTTAGCTGACTTAGTTGGCCCAGATGCTTCGTCGTGTGACTTTCTAGTAGTTAGGGCTCTATCATACTTGCACACAGGTACCTTTACGTACCGGGTCCACAGTATGGGTGGCTGTGGCCGCCAAACTTGCTCTGTGTGTGACGTACGTGCAGTCCTGGTTAGGTGATACCAGAAGCCTTACTCTACGTTGGAAACTGTTGCCAATTTGTGGTCCCCTGCAGCTCCTTTCAAGAGGGTGATGCTTACCAGGTTGAGGAAAAGGCACACATTCACTACAGAGCAAGGACTGTGTGATTTATTCCCTCGAGAATAGAAATACTGTGACCCATATTACCTTCTACCTCTACACACACTAGGTGTTCAACGGACTTTGTACATGAGCAAGACAGTTGAAGGTGCCTGTCAGATTGAGGAACCTGGTTTGAAGAGCGGACGAGAGCTGACAAGTTCGTAGTTATGAAAACAACTGGACCCTAATTGTGGCTTGTAGTCCTGAAGAGACCCGGGACACAAAGAGTTGTGTACGGGTCGGGTGTGGCTACTCTTGAAGGCAAGTGTCAGGATAGCAACGACTCTTCAGTTGCTGTGGTAGGGGAAGCACCGTTGGCTGAAGAACTGGTAGAAGACTGGTAGGTCTTGGAGAATCCTGGACTGTGGCTGTGTGGTAGAGCGCCTGAGCACGACTTGTGCTGAGGCAAGCTAGGTGTACAACTGGCATTTCTGCAGAGCGTACTGCGTTATATTACCCTCAGTTGGAGGGTTCCTGTGTGCTTCGTTCACTTTCAGTAATCTCTGGCCACCCCCCCCCTTGGGTTTGGGCCGGGTGCCGCCGGTGCTGCCATCTCTTGGCAGGGTGGCAGCAGGTAGATTTAGGTGTGATTGCAGGTGGTATCTGCCACTCGCTTAGGGGAGAGCTCTTGCATGCCTGTGGCTGCTTGTCAGCGGGTTTGCAAGTGGCTGGGGCAATGACATGACTTCCTATCATTACATGGGTGCTGGCCTTGGAGGTGGTCAGTCGGGATTTGATTCCCTTGGGGGCATGTGACGTGCACGTGATGATGTGGAGCCAATATTAATAATGATGATGATGAGTAGGAAGCATCATGCTGATGGGTGATGCATTTCTGCACAGTTGGTATGTGCTCTCTACTTGTGACTTCGCCCAATCATCAAGTATCTTACGCTCATTTGGACAAGTCTGCAGCACATTATTATATTAAATCATGTGCCTACAGGATTTTTAATCATCACGGCAACTGGGATTACAGACACATGATTAATAAAAATATAATAACTAATTAAAGTAGTCACTTGGTTGTCCTAACACCACCACGGGAAATTCAAATCTTTAAGAGCCAGACATCCTGAGCAGGGATAAGCAAGTACAAGGGTCCGCTATAGGAACGCAGCACCCATTATACAAGATCGTCGCAGCCTCCAGAGCCTCGAGCAGAGGCGATAAGATACGTCAATGCCTCCACTCCAGGAGATAAGAAAAGGGTAGCACCACGCCAAAACTCTAATAAACAACTCCTATGATGTGAGGCTAGCCACCCTCTCGCCTCTCTGAAAGTCTTCAAGCCAAGATTTTGAGTATAAATAGGAGGTGCCATACCAGGCACGATAGCAGTCGTCACTTCCTCACAGTCTGAATAAGACAGAGGAAGCAATAAGGGTAAGAGACCTTCCACCCTCTTCCAGTCTGCAATATTGCTGAAGAAATGTCTTAGAGGGTGTGAAGGCCTCTAGACCATCTTGGTAAGTGGCAGCTAACCGACCTCAAAGTCTGAACAAGGCAGAGGAAAAAGACTACTGTAATGTGCTGACCACCAGGCCATGTGCTGAAGTGTGCATAGTAACAAGACAAGACGCCCGCCATCCGTGAACCCTGAAGATGCCTCTACCATAGCGCAGCTTCATTTAGAAGACATCTTTCTCCACCTCACTTTCCCTACTACCATTTTTCCTTTGACGTTAATATCCACTTAGGAACAGATTGTGAGGTTTTCAAGTTAAATTCTAGGCTCCATCAGAGAATTCACAATTAATTAGGGTAATTTAATTACATTAAGATTATATTTCACAATAATTGGCTTTGTACAGGACGTCTTCTCTTGATCTAGTATTTTAGGACTTAGCTTCCTTTATTCACTTAGTTAATTTAGGATATATTAAGCGAGTATGGGCTTGCCATGTTTTCCTAAAGATGTTAAAAAAGTAATCATTTTTGCACTATTGATTTGGAGGGTAAATTATTTCATGTGCATGTAATTTTCTGCCTGCCATTTGTTTAAGAATAACTTATTTGATGTTAAGAACTTTCAGTTCATATTGAATTCTCCATTAAGAATTGCTGCCAGTAAATAAACCACAGGTGCAACAAGTAATGCGTGTCCCAACAGCAAAATACAAACACCAGTAGATTGGCAAACCAAGGCTTGCCTTTAAGGTAGTTCATCGGGAGCGCCCCACTGCAGGTAAACCAATCCATACCTTGATTTGTCAGACCAGATGCTTTAGTTCTTCTTCCCAGTCTGAAAAGGCCGGAAGAACTGAACGCCTTGTAACTAACAATCTCGGGTGGGTGCCCCACCCAAGTCTCAGACAGATATACACCCAGCCCTTCGCAGTTGGTCCTAGTCTGAATAGGCCGGATAGTGGGGACGGAGATTGATGGCACTGTTGCTTGGTTCTACATGCTAGGAACGCTTAAGATTACTCGTTCATCCTTCTGGTTAGTTTATTTTTATTAGCTCAATATACCTTACACAGAGCACAGCAGACAAGAGTAGATTACACAGACAAGCTTTCAGAGAAGCTATAAGCGCACTGAGTACATTAAATTCAGAAGATACTGAGAATATTAATATTTCTTTTACTGAGAACTCTGTAAATAAATCATTGCTTTCATTGGATCCACTTTTTGGGCCGCTTATTAAATTGCCAAGCGCAGAACATCCTACAATTGGTTTAATTTTAAAAGACGGAAACGCCTTACTGGGAATTGACATTCCATGCCGTAGAATTATTCCATTCACACCCCACTACCAGTCTCACTGCCCTGCAACGCCACAACCGACATTGGCCGCTGTATAAGCTGTCAGCCGCCCAATGCTCCAGGCTGTTAAGCGGAATGCACCACTGCCTACTATGTCACAAGTACAGTGCCCCGTCCCACAATTTACAACGGTAAGCCACCTATACCCCTTGTGAAACTTACCTCACACTTTGCAGTATCTGAGAGTGATCAAACCCCCGGTTTCTGGTCTAGAGGATTTATCCCTCTTTCACCTTGGTCTAGGCTGAGAGTAAGAAATTCTAGACCTAGCTGGTATTTAAATTGTGTTTATCTTGAGCTAACCTGGCCGGTCTAGTAACCACGGAGGTAAAGAGCAGATACCTGAAAGGGACTGGAGGAATAAGGATTTTGATACGCTTCTGGCGGGTGAGCATGCAACACTCCCAGTAGTGTAATTAACCCTCACTATTTTTCCTACTTTGAAGAAGTGGAAAAATTCCCAACCCAAAATCCCACCACCCAATTCTGCCAGGCATCAACACACCACAGTTAAAACATATATTGCTTTAAAATTTAGCAACAGCTTGTTGCAACACCACACCAAATGCAATAACCTTATCACATAGTAAAACTGGACCTTTGGTTGGCTCAGTTGGCATATGACACAACATAAAGTTAACATAAAACAAGCATAAAGATACTCAATGAAATGCTGGACTAACTAAACAGCTGTGGGACTGGCATTTTCTGAACTGAAAACCACAAAATCACATTGAAATAATTTTACAGAGATATTTATAAGTGTATAAGTGCATAAATTATAAGAGGAAAATGGAGCAAAATTATACTGAAAAGTAAACTGCTAAAAGGAATAAAAATGCAGGTTTTAGATATTAACTCTCCCACCTAAACAACAAAAATGACATATGTATTTCATTAAGTTAACTTTACAACCAAACCAATCATAATTATGTTTTAAGTTAAGTTAGTTGTAAAACCCAATCATGCATAATTATGTAAATTAAGTAACAGAAATTTAATATAACAAGTACCTTACACCTGTATAATGCTATTTAAAATTTAAGTATTCAACTTACACTTGGAAAAGGAAATTCAAACTTGACATATGTGTCAACATCCTTGGGGTTTGGGACGGTATAGTTGATACCACGAACTATTGATAACTCCAGATCATTATCACCTAAATCTGTACAGCACCTATAAAAAAAGTTGACAGGTAAAAACCAATTTATATAAAGTTAGGAAAGTTTTTGTAATACAGTAGAACCTCTCTAATTCAACCCAATTTGTACAGTATGTCTTTCTTTAAGACTCCTTTTTGGGAAACCATAAAAAATTTTGGGTGAAAAAAGTTGATAATTTGAGGGAACTGCCAAAAAATTAGTTTATTGCATTTTTTTTTTGTTGCTGCACATTGAGTTTCTCTTTGTAAGCACTGTACTGCATCTGGCACACATATAAAAATAGATACCAACTACCTAAGGCCATCAGTGCTAGCATATACCTATTTACTCTGCCCACCCTCTAGCCTCTACCCATCAGGTAGCAGAATGTTTCCACACGTGATGTGACTACTGTTCAATTGAGTGTTTGTCCTGTCATTGTGCTCTTGCCAGCTTGCTTGCTTGCTTTTACACTTTGCTTGAGTTATTACGACTTAGATTTCTCTTGGTTTTTGAATACTGTTTGTTGACAACTTGTTAATTAAGATTAATTTATTTGGACGGACACCGATTTGGTCACGTTTATGGGTTTGTTTTCTGAATGACTGTTGATGACCTAAACATTTTACATGGACTTGCGATTTTGATAAAATGAGTGGAAAGAGAAGTATGTTGCACTATTTGTAGACAGAGTACTCACAGTCTAGTACTTGTAAACAGGCTAACACACAAAGAAGGATAACACATTTTTCACATGGTTGCATGGTCACGATGTTTAACTGGTTAGGCCAGCTTCATTGGGTGGTGAGTTATAGGGCATTGCAATATGGTGGATTGTCACTGTTGGTAGTGAACCTAGTGGCCAGGTTGCAAACTACGGTGAGGCAGGAAAATGGAAATGTTGTCAGTATAGCTCTTGAGTATGCTTTTGAAGATGTAATTACCTTATATCGAGGACTATAAGCTGCCTGGATTTTGTTATAAATTGATGAGTTAATTCCCAGCGTCTGAGTTATGACTGCCTAATTTGAACAAATTAAACGCACACATTTCACTCAAGCTCACCTGGTCATACTTCGAAACACATGCCATATTCCTGGATGTTGAACTCACTCTTCACAATGGCACAATTCAAACTGCTGTAAACACCAAACCCACCAACAACCTCCAGTACTTATATTTCAACTGCTACCACCCATACCATGCCAAAAAATCCCTACCCTACAATTTTGCCACCTGAGCCAAACCTATCTGCTCCACCAACAGTGATCTCAACAAACAATGTGAACAAAGAGAAGAGCATTCCTTGAGAGGGGCTACTCGAGGTATTTCGTTCATAAACAGATTCAGCAAGCCATCTCAAATACTTAAATACAGTAAACTCAGAACCATTCTCCACTCTAAGTACAAAATTCTGGCTTCCTCACTACAAACACACGACCTGTTCACCAAACCACCGAGATTAATCTTTAAAAGGCCACCTCACCTCCACAGCAAACTGGTTCATCCAAAGCTGCAGTCCACCAAAAATCCAACCAGATTATCGTCCCTAGAGGATCCCACCCCTACAATAGCCCAAAATTGTGGCTCCTGTGGCATCCACCAACCCTCAACTTCTTTCAATAGCAGACTCACTAGCCGTACATACCACATCCACTGCAACTATAATTGTGCAATCTGATGTATCAGCTACAATGCCAACATTGTAATGCAGAATACATCGGCCTCACCACCAACACATTCAGGCAGAGAATGAATAGCCACAAGGCAAGACACTAAAAAAGCCATAGCTGGTCACATTCACAATCTACTAGACAAACCAGTTGCAGCACATGCAGCAACACACACAAAAGATTTCAACTCCTACTACAGTACCATAATTGTTAGAGCCCTACCATCTTCAAGCAATAGCTCAGAATTCGGACACTGGGAATTAGCTCAATTGATAAAAAATTTCAGGCAGCCTCTGGGGATCTAAGAAAACCACTACTCTAAAACCATACTTAACAGTTATATCAGCAACATTTAAATTTTCCTGCCACATCCTACTTTGCTATCTGGCCGCTAGGTTCAGTACCAACAATGCCCATCCACCATATTGCAGTGCCTTACAACTCACCACCCAACGAAGTTGCCTAGCCAGTAAAACAAGGAACTGCACAACAACGTGAAAAATTAGTCATTCTTCTTTGTGCGTGTGCCTGTTGCTAGTACTAAGACTGTGAGTATCTGTAATTCTGTCCACTTATATATTATTGGTAATCTAGTGGCCTCTTGTCACCACTACCTGTATGTTTGATTGGTTATATTAAAAGAAAACAATTTTGAAAGCCCTTAGTATTTTTTTATTTCTTCCATTTACGTATCCTTTCACCTCATGTCAATATTAATGTTGCCACACATTTAATTTAATGTTTACATCACTACATATCTACTGTGTTTACTCACTAAATAGAAAAGGACCACGTAATAACTGTTATTGTGAACAAGAAAAACTAAAGAAAACTCTGTTTCAATAACATGTATCACTTAAAGTAATAGAAAATTGTGGAAAAAACTATTTTGTATGTTAAAGTGTTTTGAGGTGGCACATCTATTTGATTTAGGCAGAGTAGTAAAAAAAAATCACATTGATCCTTAGTATAATACTGTAAGATTATCTGCAGACGTCTCAAAATGGCCACTGCAGTGGTGTATGAATTTGTGTACATACAAATAATACAGAGCATGCAAACAATCTTTGGGTGTGGTTGTACGTGCCTGTAGAGCAGTACTAACTCCCCTCCTCTGGACTGTTCAGTGCAACGTGTGTGAAGTGACTTCGCAGTAAACAAACCTTGTTGACCCCTCCTCAAATTTTGAAGCAAATAGGTACTAATATTATATTTTAAAAACTTGTAATTTTCGAGACAGAGATAAATAAATATGGTCCTTATAATTGTTTCTTTAAAATTTCAGTAATTAATAACTCAAACTTGGCAGTAACCAATTCTCCAATTTTCCCGCACAAAGCTACTGAAAATATACTTCACACTTGGTTGACATGCACTATTTAAACATTTACGATGACAAGGGGAGGTCAAGTAAACATGTCTTGTAGTAACATTTTATTCGAAAGATGGTAGACTATTGAATTAAATTAATATTCTATGCAAAAACCATGTTAATTTTACACTAGAGACAACTGAACATGGACTTCAAGACTTGATAAAACCTTGTTTATGCTTTTAGCATTTTGGAAGACAAGGAGAGGCTGTGTGTACACTTCTATGGTATCATTTATTTCAGATGATGACCGCTTATTAAAAAAAATTTATATTTAATAAAAAAATAGTATAATTTTTGCACTAGAGACAATTGAACATGGATATATTTGGTAAAACTTTGCATAGCTCATGTTTTTTTAACATTTGGGGGACAAGGGGAGGCTAAATACACATATTTCAGGTATAATTTATATATGTAAAAAAAAAAAAAAAAGTGTAATTTTTGAACTAGAGAAAATTATATATGGAATTCTTGTAAATAAAAAAATTGTACATTCTGATGTATAGTGATAGGGGGTGGGTCAAACAAAATTAGCCCGAAATTTCCCAAATTATCTATAGCGACCTTATTTCTGGAGACTGTAAGGGATAGTTTTAGTAAGGTTCTATTGTAACAAGGAGAAAACTTCAGCAATTTACAGAGATACTATTACTGTGACTAGTACCAAATATTTAAAAATACTGTTTTGGTTTCACAAAATCTCACACAAAGTCAAGTAAAAACACTTAGATAATCTCTGACAATTGCCACCGGTAGTCTTGACATCAATTTTTTAATCAGTTGTACACTGACAGAACTCAAGAAAAAGACTGAGGATAAGATGAAAATAGATTCAAAACGCTGGTAGGATTATCGCTCACTTGTTATTCAAAACATTCCATTGACTTGCCGCCCTGCTATCATACCACTACTCTGTCCTCTTCCACCCGCTCATGCAGAGTGGGCCAAGGTCAGCGGCGCAGACCAGCAACACGTAACACTATCAATACTAGGTTTCTGTATACTGAACCATCATTAATTTTACTGAAAAGCCATTAAAAAAACAGTTGTAGCAGTAAACAGAAAGTGTCATCTCAGTCTCAAGACACTTTAATACCAACCATTAGCCTTTCAACTTTTACTGTAACTTTATATGCACTGTCTGTGTACAGGAAATATACCCAGACCACGCAAGGCTTTTGGTTTTTGTCTTGCATTGCATGTGTTTCATACTGCTGCTTTATATTTTAATTTTGAATGATCTTCACAGATAGTGAAATATAACACACAACTATGCACAATGAGTTGAGAAGCAGTAAAATAGAATTTATTTAGCAGTGGAGGAAAGCCAGAAAGCTACTTAAAAATTGACTAATACATACATAAAGGTTAAATAAATACAGTGTTCAGGTTCAGTGATTACAATTTATAAATGACAAATTACGCATGTGTACCAAACATTTTGAGCAACAAAACAGTATCAAAACACTTTTCTGTAATTGTATTTTACAAATTTGCCATATGATCCAAAACAGCAGTTATGAACCATTTTTTGAAAAGGACCACAACCCTTATTGTGGACTTCGTCTATGGGCCGCAAGTGTAAAAATTACAATAACCTGCAATACATACATAAAAAAAAACCTATAATCTAGTTTTATCAACACAACACAACACTTGATCGTATTCAATATAACATCCCCTCCCCCTCTTGTTTTGCTGTTGTTTCTGAGGTTGATTTTTATTTGTTTTTAGGGGTGTGCGAATACAGGTTTTAGCATTTTGAATAGTTTTCCAACAAATACTAATTTTTGCAAATAATTTTGAATATTTTTCGAATACTGGTTTTTAGTTTTCAAATTGCAAAGACTGCATAATCTTGCATAAACAGAAACAAAAATTTTACTTTTCATTCATAAATAAATGCATAAAAAGTTATTTTATTTACATGAAAACCCTGAAGAGTCTTGAAAACCAACATAATGTGTTACTTTGTACAAATACTCACAGCAAAATGCTTTCTACTTATTTTATGTTGATGTTTATTAGAAAACAAAAATATACTTTTATGCTACAGATGATAAAAGTTTAGTTTTTAGCTCAGATTTCTTAAAATAGAAAAAAAACTTCACACTAGTAGTTGCAATGTAAGGCACACCATATAAATAATTAGATCTTTGTTAAGACATGTAAAAAAAATCACTCTGTACTATGACTGTAGAATACACCATTGATAAATATTCAACCATTTTCTGATATCTGTAAAAAAAAAAAAAAAAAAATTTTAAAAGAAAATTTTTAGTTCTTTGCTGATGTTTTAAGGAAAACAAAAAAGAAAATACATTACTTTTACTTACTACACAAAAATCAAGAAACAATGGTGTTTGGTAGGGTTGTGTGATACAAAATATTTCCAGTTATTTTTTATTTTCATGTAAAAAAATTAACTGCTCGACATGAGCACGGAGAAGGGCTGTGACTACATTGCCACCTGTTGAGAAAATTCTCACTTGCAACCTGTGTTGCAGGAATGGGTAGGTAATGCCTTGCAACCTTGACAAGTTGAGGGAATTGTTCGCTGTGACTCCTCCATCATTCTAAAAGGTCGTCATGCCTGGAAATTATGACAACTGTTTTTATATGCCAAAATAAATTTTGGTTATGATTAACTGAAGCATTAAAAATTTTGTGAGGCTCGTACGCACATAACCGAGTATAGGCAAAGATTTATGTAAGAAGTTGGTTGAAATTCAGTACCATATTTACTGGCATAATTCTAGCACCTGTTTTACAGGATTTTAGTGGAAAAACATTAGGGTGCATGAATTATGCAGGAATCGCAAAGACATGTGCATGTACACAGTAAAATGGGGTCTATTGTAAGTAATCCCTTGTCAACCGCAGGAGATAACGTTTTTTTAAAAACACAGCCATTTATTTATTGATAACAGATATGAAGCTACATATTCAAAATAAAATCACTCCTGTGCTGAGGCTAGCAGCGAAAACATTGCATTGCCATGTGCACGTAGTTGGGCAAGCGCCTAGACCCTTTGCAGCGCGGCTTGCCGCTGTCGCTCGGCCCTAGATCCTCGGGCGGGGCAGCTGTCAGTAGATCGGTCGCTACAAGAATATACTGTGGCGGGCAGCAGCCAGCCACCGCCCGCCACTGCCGTCGTTACAGGTCCGGTTCACTTCATAACAGTGGCCCGGTATTTGGAAAACATGACATGCACGTTAAACTCGGAAACAGTGAATTTTCGGCCCACTTCTCTATTACTGTGTTTCTCTGCATATGCAATTACCTGAAGTTTAAATGCAGCATATCGACTGGTATACTTACCCATTATGCATTCGTACTAAACAAAAATTAATATAAATGTAAACTATTCCCTTCGCATTAAAAATAAAACACCAATATACAAATAAACTCTGTGACTAATTTTGTTAACATATTTGCAGCACGGGCGCGGCAGCCATAAATCAATAACGGGACCAGCGACCTTGAAGTGTCAGGGACCTAGTGCAGTTGAACAAAGCACACGATGCACGCCCCTGTTAGTATAGAGGCGTTACACCAGTGTAACTTTATGTGCGCCTTAGAGGCATGCACCTGTTGCACGTAGTTGCAAGTAGGTGCATGCGACGGTGCAAGAAGAGACATACCTCTAAACTGTGTGCACGGGCCACAGTGCGTAGACGCAAGTAGGCGTAAGTAGTTCCCCATCCCAGACGGGGTGCTATGTGCAACACTCGTGCGCCTTCCGCTGATCGGGTAGCTTCATTTATATTATCTGAACCGATTTGTTCATTCATTCTGTGTCGTTGGTATGGCTGACTGGACAAATGACAAAAATTTAGAATTTGTTGAAGACTACAAGGCATTCCCATGTACTTCTGACGTGTTGAAAAAGAACGGTTCAGCAGTTGATCAAGTTCCAAAGCCAACATGGTTTTTATACGCGCCGCTTCTCTTCATTATTCACGGGGAAGACACAAGGAAAGGAAGAGAAACTTTCAAGGTTGCAGATACGTCGAGTGTTGAATAGCTGCTTTCATGCAGAAATCAGAAAATTAGGTTGTAGTCTACATGTTCGAATGAAACTGATGATGAAGCTATCGGCCTACTGAAGTCAGCTAATCAAAACCTACTTACACATGATCATACTTTATCTTTTGGGGAATACATCACCGATAAAATCAGAAACCTTGGCAACAAGCGCTTGCAATCATTAGCGCAAATGCACTTTCAACATGTCCATTTTGATCTAGAAATAACAGAAAACCAAGTTCCATCATCTTCCCCACACATCTACAAATTTTATTTCCCCATCCAGCACATAGTCGTGTTTATCGCAGTCACAAAGCCTTCCGCCTTGAAATACAGGGACATATACTCCTCCAAACCCCAATTTTAGCAAACCAAAACAATTGGACAGTGGACTAAACCTGGATATTTCGTCTTGACGTTACATCTGAAGTCACTGTAAGTCTTTTTTTCCTATATACAGAAACACAATATTATCCACTTTAGTTAATAATGTTGCTAATGTTAGTGACCGGAATTAAATTTATTTGTCACAGCGAATTGTTCTCAATTCATAAGGTTCTAACGGTTTAAAGTTAAATAATTTATTGTTATGATTGTTTTGAGAAAGCTATATCAAATTAAATTTACTAGTTTCCAAAAATTTAAGTATGTGTAAGCAATTAATATAAAAAAATCTATTTTTACTGAAGTTGGTACAATTTCAAGGCATTTACTTATAAACCTACCTTAATATTGTGTTCCAGAGCTTTTACCAGAGCTTCACAGACTTCTTGTATGATACTGCAAATAGAAGCTTTAGATACCTTAAACTGGAACATTAGGCTGACGTAGCTGTCACCGGTGGCAAGAAACCGCAATGTCAAAGATAATCTTCTAGCCTAAGGTATCACTTCTCTGTATTTGGTGTTAGATTAAGCAATAGGTGGTCCAACCAGATGCAACAGTGTGTTGAAGTCCATAGGAGACATGCACATGAAGTTGTTTTTAAATAGTTCACTGCTTGCTACATTGTACAAAATTTTTTGTACTTTTACAAGTAAAATCCTGGGAAACCCAGTTGCCAAGAAAATCCTTTGTAAAACTACAAAGAGTTTTCTTGTGAAATCTGCAAAATATTTATTTATAATATTAGAAATGATAACGTATTACAATTGAAATTTTCGAGAAGTGTGCATAAAAATATACTGTATTTATTCTTCTAGAAAACAAATGTGATAAATTAATAACAGAAAATAACTAAAAAATACATATATATATATATTTCAGAATATAACTTATGAAGAAATCATTATAATTTGCCCGCAAGGGGACTAGAACCCACGCCCTTTGTGTTATTAGTTGGCATTTTTAACCTCAAGATCAACTAAGCTTATAAACTTAAACATTTTTACAGTAAATATAACTGCAGTACCTACATGTTAATGAAGTTATTTGGTTAAGAAGCATAGGTAGCCCTAAATTTAATTCATTTTAAGAGTTCTGTTGTTGTGTTAAGAGATTTGGACGGCTCTTAAACAACGAGGTATTGAAAGCCGATTTAAGAGTTCTACGTAGCTAGGAAACATTAACAGTTAATGAATAATACGGCCACGTACCATTATGATAGATTGTTTTAAGTGATTCAAACTTGCAATACATTTCTTTTTGCACGCAGCCACACTTTACATCACCCATAGAGTTTGCACAAAAAAGCTATATACAGTTTTACGTTGTTAAGTGTCCGCTATCTTGCTGACGCTCATGGAAAAGGGTCAGTATACTACAAACATTTCTTGAGATATATTACAAACACGGCCCTTGTAGTTTTACAAAGGAGTAATTTTACAAGAGAAATCTTACAAGCATCTGTACAATTACTAAGAATTTTCCAGTAAAAATTATAATTTTTTTACAGTGTAGGAGTGTAGCCGTATCTCGTCCACTAGACCCAAACTTAACTTTTTGCTTGCAAGATAGTTATTAACCCAGCAGTTGAGCTTTTTCCATCTACTAGGTAGAAAAATAATCCCAGCGGTGGCTGCAGCAGCTACACTATTCACAGTCAACATCGCAACTGAAAGTGACGCATGCATCTACCGCAGTAGGTGTGGACGAAAAGGGGCGTGCGCACAATATTTCTCAGAGGCACACGGCTAGACGCATGCGTCATACTGCGCCTTGCATGCGCAGGGGCATCTGCACACACATGGCAACTATGCGCAAGGCGCACAGCTGTAAACGTGCCTTTACGTGCCTCGCTGAGAGAAACATGCTGCGTGAAACATGAAAGGAAAATTGTTTCACTGATTTGGCACCATAAACTTGTGCCAGGGCAAGAATTATGACAGTAACTATGGTATTCAAAATTGCTAGACTACTTCAAAATTTCAACATCTGGTATTCATTTATCGAATACGAATAATAATTTATTATTCAAAAATTATTCAAATTTTCGATTATTCACACATCCCTATTGGTTTTTAAAGTTGGCAACAAACATAATTAGAAAAAGCTACTGCGTGAGTGGTTTGTTTACAAATATCCACATTTTATTGTTTACTTTATACTTGTAACACATTTCACAAATAATTTCCAATTAATTTTCAGATGTTGATTTTTATTTTTATATTTTTCCCCATCATCTTTGTGCACAATTGTGGTTGTTTACAAATAACCAGTATGTTTTCTTGATTAAATTTATGCTGCCACATGACGAACATTCTTTATTATTAAAGACATTTATTTTAATACTTAATACACAACTTGAAAAATATATATGAATTATCTTTATAACTTTAGTTTCCGCTGCTTTCTGTATTGTGCCAGTGCATGAGCATGAACCTCATTGTCTTTGTGCAAATAAGACAGCCAATCACAAGCAAAGTGCCAGCCGTCTGACGCTTGTCTGTCGGTGAATTATAAAAGATGGTCATATCAACCGTGATGTGGCCATAGTGACATCGCAGCAATCACTCTGATGTAGACTCAAACAAACCAGCAACAACATGGCACCGGTCAGCAGAACACAGTCTCATTGTAGCAGAGTCAATCTTAAACTCTGGTGAAATTACATTTAGTTTTGTCGATATATGAATATGTAGTATTTTCTGTTTAACAAATAAGCCAGCAGGTTACATGAGATAAAACATCGAGCCACAGGTTGGACATCACTGATTTAAAAGGACTCAAAGTGTTTAAAAAACTGAGTACTAGATACAGTATTTCAAAAATACCAGGAAATCTGATTTTCACAGCTTTTTTTCTCATAGGTATGGCATGATAGCACTCCAGTATTTTCACTTGTGGTTTACAACTTCTACAACAGAAAATTCCACTCCTCTAGTTCTCAAAACGTTTTACTCTATGGTGATGCGAGATGGACTTCGGCAAATGGCACGTCACGTGGCCAAACACTAGGGGATGTTCCTGTGGTGGGTGTACTGGTCGATCTAGGTGTGTAGGGTTTGGTTGTCACCAAGGCACGATGTTTTTGGGGTGTTCCCAGATCCAGAGGTTGGAGATTCCAATTGATCGGTCTTGGCCACTGAGGTAGCCCTGCAGAAGTACTCCCTTCGGCACCGCTAGTGTATGATGAGAAGAGCAACATCTGGGTTGACAAGCCAACCCTAATAGGAGCAAGTACCTAGTTTCGTGGCTCTACCGTTCAGTGCACTAAGTGCAGAGAGTGGGTGGCCTTCCAACTTTGGTGCAGTGAGTGTCCCAGACAAACTGGTTCCCCCCAAGCCCTGGGAAAGCCTGCAGACACCATCACAACTCCTGTTGCCGTTCCTCTTGGTTCAGCAACCGCCTCTATTTGCTGGTAGAGGCAACTACACCCATTGCCCTTAAAAGTAGTGACCCCCTTTTTATAAAGTCTCTTCTAGACGTCCCTTGGTTAGAGTAGCTATGACCGAGTTATTTTCATAGCCATCAAAGTCATTCGCCATCTTGTTTAGTCTAGGAGCAGGTTGCCTACACCTGTTTACCGTAGGTTACTTCCATGTCACACACTGCATGGTTAGGAGGTAGCACGCTGTCATTGTATTTATTATTCTTAATAAATGCATTTTGTTCCTATCACTGAGTGTGATCACCTATGATCACTAGAAAATATATTATCATACGAATCCAACTGAGACTGGGTGTTGTTACAGAAGTATGAACCATAGAGCAGGACTGCAAATTTCCTTCAGGAAGCTGTACGTCATACACACACTACATTGACGGCCACCTCTTATAGACACTTTGGTGCATAGAAAGGTAGAACCACAACCACTAGGTACACATCCAAGTGGGCGAGACAGTCACCTAAGGTTATAATGGCTACCGGAACACTTATGGTGCTGGAAGGAGTATTTGCCTGGGGCTGAAGGCCTAATCTCTGTTGCGACCTCACCCAATAGTGGTAGGAAGACGGCCCATACGGCTCACAGCCCTAGGTTTGCGCGACAGTGGTGTGGAACTGATTGGGGAATCGAGCTTGTGCCGTCAACCACTACATATTGGCTTTACACTTAGCTAGGGATCTGTCGCGAGTTCATGTTGATCGAGAGTGTACCTAAGTGTCGACAAGACCTCTATACCTTTTGGGAAAAGGCAAGGCTCACAGAGGGAAGAACAAAAGGTGTCCTATACCACCGCCAAGTGAGTGTGTATACCTGACCCCTCTGCACTTCGTAGACAAGTCGAATGGGAGAGAGCGCATGCCTCCCATCAACTGGAGAGGCCATCCTCTCCACTTTATACGTTTGTTTATTTACCTGCACACATTCGCCTAGCCTACAATTACCATTCCGTTGTCCGTGCTATGTTAAAGGCCACAGAAGTCGGGTACGGTATAGCCAACAGCTTGTTCAGGAACCGTGAAGCAGCAGAGTGGAATCAACAGTACTGTATTGGTCAAAACAGTACAACGGCACACCACCCATCTCCAAGAGTCGCCAGTTCCAGCCAGCAACAACTACCACTTCAGTGACTGAAGCAGTCCCTGGTAAGACAGGTATACCAAAGCGAGCAAGTGTCCCAAATAAACATATTGTGGTTCCAACTGTACTTGACTTTATATCCAATCGTCAACTGACACAGCCAGTACTAATATCTAGCCAAAAACCTAACCCAAAAGTGTAACTCCAGTTATAACAAGAGCGTGCCTGACCTAGCACACATAAACCACACTGACAGTGTTGCTAGTTCTCTAGGGCAACATGCATCAGTTTATACATTCTAAATTTGTTTCATGGTTAACATATGAGCTGCAAGTGACTGAATACAAACTAGTCATTTAATTACATACAACTGTGATGGAAATTTTAACAGCGTGCAAATCTTTCACTAAAAGAAGTACACGTTTAAAATACTGCATGATAAATTCATTATGGGCATTAATACCAAAACAGTGACCTATAATTACAATCCTACATATAATTTGTTAAACTAAAAGAAAAGTTTGCCAATACCTGAAATTTATAAATAAATAAACAGATAGGCCAAAAGTACCAAAGGCAAGGAGAGTACTCACTGCACAATTGAAAAAGATTTTATTTCATAATGAAACTTAGGAATAGCTTCACTGCGCCGATGTGCACATTGCACTGCATTCAAATCCTTCTTGGCATGAAGTGCAAGCTGCTCAAATCTGTTAGCACTTGCTACATCACCAATAGCCTTAAAATGGTCACGTGTAGCCAAACACATCTAAAAAAGGAAAACAAAAAAATTGCTGAAGTACACTACATCCCACAACACTATCAAAATTTTAGCTAACTTACAGTTTCCAAAAATGTTTGCATGATAGCATTGTATACACTGACACGTGACATCCTTTGATTAATGGTGGATCGTCATGGTCGGGCTGTTTTTATTTGGTGTGAGGCTAGACACATCGGGTTACTTTAACTTGGTCTTTCTTAGTAAGTATCAAGGCCTTGACCATATAAAGAACAGGCAGTGATTCTTTCAGACTAGGAATGAAATCAGGAATGGCTAGTACGACCTTTCATCTGATTGGATTTAGTTTTAGCTGTATACCTGTGCGACGGATAGCTTGTGGATGCTGCTGACCCTGCTGCTGCACTGGTGGTGGCTGGCTGGTACTGGTACCTTGTGTGCTGACGGGTTGGTGGCGGCAGTCATTGCTGGTGACCCTACGTGGACTGTCAGGCTGGTTGCCCCTGCCCTGATCCAGTGGTTAACTATACTAAATGGGACTCTCTCATCCCTTAGAAAGGCTTTGATAATGGGGTGAGTGTCCTCAAAGTTTTAACGAGTGGTTCAAACAATGATGGTAATTAAGCTGGGAAGGTAAGCTTCTCCAAGCGACGGGCAGCCTGAGCTTGTTCCTGTGCAAGCGGTCTGTTAAGTGCACTTAGGTTTGGGTTAAGCCCTTGTTTGTACAGAGAGGCGGTGGTTACCTTTTATCCCACTTTTGAATACTACTCCAACAGGGGTAGGACATGAGGAAGAGGACTACTACCAGTCTCAAAAAGAGTTAAGCAGGCGACGTTCGTCCTTAACTAAGCATACTTCCGTAAACTGAGGTTGACCGACACGTTGATAGCCTGTGCTCCTATCGTGCCCGGCACGAGTGTAGTGGACACAAGAGAGTTGGATTGAATTATGACTGATAACTACAACCCTTGGGTGTGTGTCCACAAGGGGTTAGACCCGCAGAACCAAGCAGATACTTCCTCCGGCACCAGAAATGCGGTAGACGAAGTATAACTTAGACTGGTAGATTAGCTGCCTCAGGGGTCGACTTCCTAATGGTGGTGGTTCTACCGTTCTAATACACTGGGGTGTACAGAATGGGTGGCTGTCTGATATGTATGTCTTTGACGTACCGGCATCCCTGAGGGGAAGTTCGCAGTCCTGCACAAAGGTTCGCAAAAAGTGAGGTTAAGTAAGCATTTTGCGGTCTCCAGCTCCATTCTTAACGGAACCAATATCTAATTAGGAACTTGATCAACACACTTTAATTAATATTCGGCAGTTGGATAAAAAGTGTTTATTCCTGGGAGGAATAAACCTGGTGGTATGTACTACCTCCTGTCAACAAGAGTTAAACAGAAGTTTAACTAAGGGTTACAGGTGAAGGTGACCTGTTTCTGAACTACACTAGGTAGACAGATTAAGTGGCTATGACAATAACTCTACTTAACTTTCTAGTCTTTGTGTCCAGAAGGGACTTATGGGATTTACAACTCACTAGAAGGGCAGTGGTAAGCATTGGAGTTCCTGACGGGATGAAGATATTTACATGTGTTCGACGACTTCTTCTGGGGTTGGCTCCAGAGGATCCCTGGAGGGTGTTGAAGACGTTGGCGAAGGTGTAGTTGAGCTTCTGGTAGATCTAGAAGACCTGGATGCCAGTAGAGGGCCCCAGCACACAAGGTGGTGGAGCGAGTTGCTGCTGATGGCTTCCTCCAGCACCTTGCAGTGCGCTGGAGGAGCGTGAACTGGCGAATAAGGGTCATGTACTGGTATTTATACTGGCTGGCTTGCCCTTGGTTTGGTGTTGAGGGGGAAGCGTAGTGTGATGCTCTCAGGGCATGTGACGTCGCCAGTCGGCTGGAATTTCAGCTGAACGGCATGAGTCAGTGCTGCTCTCTGGGTTGCAATATCGTGGTGAAATCCCTTGGTGCACTATGGAACTATGTAACGCTATTTCTGCGGCTTAGTGGTCAGCTTATTTCAGCTTGTAAAAATGAGCGTTTAATTTTATTGTGGGGTGAATAGTAAAATTTCTCTGCGTCTGTAATAGTCCCCCACACAAAGGCAGTATCTTGTAGACACTTCTGGACGACTTGTAATGTTTATAGGACCTAGTTGGTAGCAATATTTAGGTTTGCACTGATAGGTGAAATCGTATTAGTAGTTGGAAAACGACTCCACATGTCAACACTAATACAGCTGAATTCTGATACACTAGAATCCCTTAAACTTAGGAGTTGAATGAAAAACATCCTTTTCACAAATTGGGTGTACAAAAACTGATGTTTACGTTTCTTTTCAAGAATAGTAAGACACTACATGTCCTAATATACCATTATTTTATTTAATAAGTTGATTATGTTTCGAGTAAGTAGAGAAACAATCAAGTAAGTCCAAATTAATAAAGAACTGAACTGTAGTGCCATGGAAGGACCTAAGATGAGGCACAATAATTTGAGTTTACTTTTATTACAAGGAAATGAGACATTTTATATGTATTTACGTTAAGATAACATTTCGAAAGGTAGCTGTCTTCACTTTGAAATTAAACCCATCAGTGCAAATACGTATACTCTGTTTGCTGTTTTTTGAAGTATAAATAATTTAACTTTTGTTGAGTGAAATAAATTTCTAGTTACTCTTAGCTGCCTGTATACAGTACTTAACATGTGTTATCATGCAAGTACACAGTAACTTTTTAAAGCATATATAAAACCAGTTTTATTTTCTTTTCAATTCATCACAGATTACAGGTTGAAATTACAGGCTAATTACATCAACTGAGCTTATTAGAAGCCCAACATAGTACTTATATTTGTGCCCTACTTTACATCCTTCCACCATTTGTAAAAATTAATAGTCCTGGACCAGGTGACTTTATTCATGCATCAATCATATGTGAATGTGAAACTGTTATGCTTTGTTAAGTACTGTAATTACTCACATTCCTGTCACAAAAATTTATCCCAAATTTGAACATCAAAAAACTGAAGTGCGACAATTATAAGGGGAATTTTTTTTGGCCAGATACTGCAAAATAACTGCATAAAAATGCCTAATCAAACCTGCATCTTTCAGACACATTGTAAGTTGGGATGGGTTGAGTCCAGGTACTGGTTCCTGATGCTGAGAATCATGACCGAGAACATATGTGAAAAGTTCACTATGTACTATAGGCTGTTCACGGTAAAGCAAACACTTTTTAAGGCCCTTCGAACAGGCATTAACCACTAGCAAATATCTCTTATTGCAGCTTCAGGCTTTAAATTTTGAGGGTGGTGGAATGTATTCACTGTGTTTATTGGTCACATTGCAATGTTTATATTAAAAAGCAATAGGAAGATCGACATTGGATGAAATGAAAAATAAAGAAGGGTCTTAAAAAGTGTTCACTTTACCGTGAACAGCCTATACTATGAAAGAAACAGTAAAACACTAGTTATACAATGAAACACATGAAACGGGAAATTAATTACCTACCAAAATGTTTCTAGTTATTACAATAATTTATATTTTCACATTTAAAAATTGGTTAACATCTTGAGATTTTAGGAGTGCAACAAAAGTGTATTTTTGATATCTAACAACATATGTATTTCTAAAATGTAAATAAAACCAAAATTAAGTGTCCACTAATGTATATCGCTGCTACACGCAACTCATGATTTGGACAAGTAGACTATGGTGGACCAGAGGAAATGAAATGCTCACGGCAGTGAACTGTAGGCACACTATTTAATAAGATGTTTGGTGCAACTTGGCACCATATATCTGCAGTCTGCGAATGCAAATAATTATTGTAAAGGTTATGTGAGGAACACACGAGTACAAATTATGAAAATTTTGTAGAAGCTTACGTTCAAAAAGCAGATCTGTTATTTTTTATATACAGTCGAACCCTGTTATAACATCCAATATAATAATATTTTCCTACTTCATAAACTTCCTTCTTTTGGTCCGCAAACATGTCTCTCAATACAAAATTACCCTTTTATAAAGTTTTCCCTTATATCAGGCTGACATTTCTTAGTGCCATTGAGAAGTGAGGAATGAATAATACATCTGGCCCTTGTCGATTGTGATAAACTTGTGAAGAGTGTAAGGTCACAAGAGAACAATTACTTGCGATGTTTGCATGCAGCATGTGATAAAAACCACTGCTATTAAGAGTTGTATTTGTGAGTGAATTTACAGGGTTCCATGAAACTAATGGCACATTAAAAAAAACTAAGCGTAACAAGTCATCAACAAACAGTAATCAAAACCCCAAAAAAATAAAAGTCGCGATAACACAAGCACGTGAGAAGGCAAGCGAGCAAGAACACAATGATAAGAAAAACATGCGACTGTAATTGCATTGCGCAAGGAAACAATTGGCCACCTGAGGAGTGTAGGATGGGTGAAAATAGGTACTGACTAGCGCTGGTGGCCTAGGGGTGTGGTATCTATTTTGAGATATGCACTACAGTCAGTACAGTTCTCACAAGTATAAATATAATGTGCAGTAACCAAAGATGTGCAACAAATTTATTTTTCAGCAGATTTACATTAAATTTTCAAATATTTCCACACAAATTTTTTACGGTTCCTCGAAAACAAATTGTTATAGAAAGACAGCTGCTATAACATATATTTATCTACTCCTATTATAAAATAGATAAGCAAGCAACCAACTAAGTACTTTCCTTATTCTTAAAATTACGATTGATCAATTCTTTTATACATTATGGTAGCTGAATTAAATACTTTAATTAAAAATTGTTCAAAATCAGATACAAATATTCATATTTGTACTAGTTTGTTAGTTAAAATGGCGTATAGTAAAAAATAACAACCAAACTTAAAAATTTAATGTTATCCATATAAACTAAACACCGCTCTTCAATATCATGAAATGTCATTTTTCTATAACACTATTACAAATACCCAACTGAAACTCTCCCAGAACATAACACTAATTTTATATATAAAAACTTAATAACAATGTATCCCTAGTTCAGTTGTGTTGGGTTTCCTCCCCCCCAAAAGCTTAAGCTGGACACACTTCAATACACAAGTCATATCAAACATGCAATATTTCAAATACAAGAACACTTCAAGATAATACCATATTTAGCCAAATATAGAAATGACTTGGGGCGGTAGCCATTCATTTTTACTTTAGTCTACAGGTATAGTTAATTTCTCAACAAATTGGAAATGTAATTTAGTTTTTATATTGAAACTTAACTAATGTTTGATACATGTGTCCATTGATTCTAAAAATAAAACTTCGAAGCACTACATATCGTTGGCCAGCGATCAAAACCTCATAATTCCAACATGTGTGATTTTTCTCAGGAATCACAAAAAAAATTGCTAAATTTGTTTCTGTATTTCTGTCAAATGTATTTGTAAATAATGAAACAATATGCAAAGGTTTAACATTGTTAACCTTAATTTGGGCTGTAACATTACAGTGTTTTTTAGTTGTGGAGTTATGAGGTCTTGTTGAGTACGTGACCATATGATTTCTGGAGTTAAGTGGTTTTGATTAACTCATTTTGCTTGATGTGATGCACTAGGTGAACAATATTACTGTACATGCCCTAATGAGTTTTTAAAATAATCTGCTGCATAGGCTACAAAAACAATCTTTCGTAATACTTTAATAGTCCAATGAAAATAATAATTGTACAATATGTGACGCATGACGTAATTCGTGTTAGAGAGTGTGCACTCCAATTGCACGACTTCACCCCATCTGAATATGGCAAGCCACATGTAGAGTCTCCCGCCAGTACTGGAGGCAGAACACAGGGAAACTCCTAGACGTTGTCTGAATATGGCAAGCCACATGTAGAGTCTCCCGCCAGTACTGGAGGCAGAACACAGGGAAACTCCTAGACGTTGACAGGGCTTCAACACAACTTCCACCCGGTGCTCCTAGCTTGTACTGCCCGCCAGAAATGGTAGAAAACCATCATGTCATTGCCCTCCCCGAAGCAAAGATATTACACTTCACAGTGCACTCAATTTGAAGAGCACACCTATTTGTATTTGGCACTGCAGGAGAAAGCGGGCCTATCAGCGAAGAGTCACATCCTACTCTGGCGCCAGCAGTTAGAGTCACTTCACACCTGGTGCCGAGCAACAGGCCTGATAAGCAGCCATGGTCCTTGCGTGTGACGTTACAAGCTCCACCCCTAAGAGGCAGGGCCAAGCCTCACATACCTCTCGAGGTATCTAAGATTGCTCATGATCACTATAAAAGGCAGAACTGCCCGAGCCTCCAGAGTTGTTCGGGGCAGCTCATCGGAGTCACTTCTCTCCAAGGCTGTGAAGGCTGGAGTCGACACCGCTGCAGTAGTCAGTGCTACATCCCTTCCTACGCTGTTAAGGCCAGGGGTACCCTGACTGAGGACTGACCGTCCTCCATCCATGCCGCTAGTAGACAGCATCCAAGACCACAAACTCCAGAAGACGCTCCCATTGTCTCCAGTCATCTTGTTGTCCTTATCCCTACCTAAACCCTGCACTGTCAAGGTAACCCAAGATCACGGCGACATCCCCTTAAGGCCCAAGTCCGTCCACCTCTACCGCTCGAGTAAAGTTCCCTACTTTTAAACTATGAAGTCCCTTATGGACATTCCCCCATAGGTAAAAGTAGAATTCTTGGGCTATAGGTAATTTAAATACAAGTTATTAATTAACTTTAATTCACCTCAATCACATAACGTAACAGGTAGCCTTCGGATGAAGTTTGTAATTTTATGATATTTGATTCCGCAGTAATTATATTCCAGTTGGTTATTTATTTTGAATGTTAGTAATTAAAAATGTGGCTTTGTCAATCTTGTTATACTGTATTATCATTTGTACATAAGATTTCAAATATATTAAAAGCCATAATCAAACCATTGAACCTCAGAACATATTATCTCTAGCTTGTAGGAACCCTGAGTCCCTAGTGAGTTTACAGATAAGTCAGAATTACTTTGAATATTTAATTAACTCTTCTTGTGTACGTGAAGTAACACCAGTGTTCCTGGAAACAGCCAAATGGCAGGTACATGTAACATCAAGAGGTATTCTGAGTTTGCCCTAGGCATCATCCAGGGTGTTACACTGGTCAATCTTCAGCGGAGCCCTTCATTAGGAACTCAATACACCCTGGTACTTCAACTGCTTACGTGTTTTGCTATTTGACCCTCCGGGCTGAAGATAGGCCAGGAGAAGTTAAGGGGCAAGACTCGTTGAATCTAGTTGGATATCAGGTCGTACACTGTTAGGACCGCTAACCATTCCCGGTTCCATGGCATGCACACAGAATTGGCTTTTAGAATTTAAATTCTTTTAAATTACTATTATTTTATCTGATATTCTTACAGTAGATCGGCCTCATGCCAAAGAATTACAAGACCAGTATCAGAAACCGAATTAAACATAACCTGCGATTTCTTGAGGAGGAGATCAATCGCAACTCGAGTAATACTGAATCTCAGGATAGTCAATCACTTTTCTCTACGCCCATGAGGTTACCCGGCCGCTTTCCTTTTGAATACTTAATATTGCTTCATTGTGACGCCGTATTTGGTATTGAACCCAGAGTACGGACACCTGAATAAACCGCAATACCTCCATAACTTCCCCTCCCATCCACGAGTAGCACGAGCACCACTCCGACGCAGCCAGCGCTGGCCGCTGTTCCTCAGCCGGCCACCCCAGCCATGCCAGTGGAGCAGAGGTGAGCTTCGCCGCCTGCGAGATAACAGGTACAGCGTTGGAGTATTATGTATCCCAGTGTTCCTGACTTTGTACCCGCACGTAAGCCCACATGTCCCACGAAATGTAATGCCACCTTGCCCAAGAAGGAATAGCCTCTTCCGGGCATGATCACAGCGACGCTTGCGTCTAGATATTATAGGGCCACCCACTCCCCTCGTTCACGCTCAGTGTACCAGCGTTCCCTTAAAATCAAACTGTTCATCAGGGTTATGATCCCAAGTCACCGACCTCTCATACGCCACAAGATACCTCATCTCGTTCACTCTCTAGACAACGTGGATAGAACCCACTCATCACTAGCCTGGTACTTGTGCGCGACCCTCTGGTGGCTCTGTAGATGAATTAGTTGTGATTAGGGAATACCTCCTGCATGATAGGCATTGGCAAAAGAGGTTCCAACCCTTGTCCACCAACCACATTGGTTGGGTACGTTGCCTATACTCCAGGTGCACGTTGGGGCGGTCTCCCCTTGTGCCAGGTGGCTTAAAAGTTTGGTTTCATTCAAACCGGAGTGCCTCAACTGGTATTAAACATTGGTAACAACAAACAGTTAGTCAAATGAAAATGATAATTGTACAGTATTGGTATAAAACATCAGTAACACGAGTCCAATGAAAATAACAGCAATTGCACAGTACTGGTATGTGAGAAATGAACTGAAGATGGTTCTGTCCCATGTCATTCATTTCATTTGTTAGCAATAAGGTCTCTGCAGGGCTTCAAAGTGCATTCATGCGGAAGGGAATCATAGAATTCATGGAAATCCTGAGGAATTACTTTCTTCAGTTGCTGCAGGTGAGTGAATTTCTCTGCTTTGATATTGATGATATCTGAATACAGTTATGGTATGGGTGCATCCTCCCTGCTCTTGACTCTTTTGGATAGAATGTTCCATTCATCATCGAAGGACAATTTGTACTCAATAATGCTGAAATGATTGTAACACAGGCGTACTATGTCTGTAACAGTTTGATCTCCTCCTTTTGAGCCAGGGTGAATGGAGGAGTACCATGAGGGCATATTATAAGCTTTGAAGAACTTGACGCATGACTGGTTAGATTAATAGTCACAATGGTTGAGGATTGTGTCCGCTAGACCAAAAGCGGGGAGGTAAAGTTAGATAGGCGGCGAGAGGTGTTTTTTAGTACTCACTTACTCCTGCTTCTTGGGTGCCGTGGTTGTGGCGGGTTTTGTCCAAACGTAGCGAGCTTGGCCCACACTGAAACTACAATTCCACAAGTGAGATTCGTTGGTCCAGAAGTTGATGTTGTCCCAAATGAATCTAACTTCCATACAAGTCAACAATCCTCTTACCACAGGATGGCACGATGAGTGAAGGCATATACATGGAGATACAAATAATACCACGACCGGAGCAGTCAAAACTGACTCGTGCCTCAGTTGAGCGGCGTGGTTGCATTCTGCCTGCCTTTCCGGTGTAGGCTGAGGAAGTGCACTCAAATGTCTGGCAAAAAGAAGAGCATCAGGTCGCTCCCTACACATTCGGCCGTGCCTTTGGGTGAAAGGTATCAAGTCTCTGCTCACAGGTACACCTTGACGCGAACAAACTAAACACAAGTGACAGTGTAAGTCCAGTTTTGGCTTGCTGACCAGGCTCTGTACAGTCTCCACTGATCCCCCACACTAGGCGGGCTGATCAGAGACGGGGAGCTGTTTGGGTCACCAATGCCACCACTAGATGTGTGTCCACAAGAATGGATGCAGATCCTAAGCCACTGTATATCCCGGTACTGGAAGCAATGCCGTGGTAGTTTGGAAAGCAACAGATGGCCATCTAATGGGTGTGTGAAAATATGACGGACCCCTGAAGGGCGCCCATGGTTGAAGTTAATTCGGTAGTTATAAATTCCTGGTTCTCGTCAAAGGTGTACGTAGCAACCTGTATCTAGCATGCAAACAGACAGATACTGTAAGATAAAAACCTGAGAGATAGGAAACAACAGTATGTTTATTAAAGTCTCAATAAACATGCGACGCGAGCTACCTCCTACCAGGCAATGAGCGCTGAAGGTTACTACGCTGGCCAGGTGTAGACGATCTGGTTCTAATGGAGAATGGGAAAGAATTAGCTCAACAAGAAAATATATAATACTTCTAAACTGTCTAATAAAGATATCTTGAGGACATAAAGTGAATTCAACGTGTTGGTAAGTATGTTCGTTGGTTGTCGGGTTGACTGGTCGTCGACGGTGAAGTAGCCGCAGGGGGTGTACTCAAAGCTTTGAAGATCTCTGGTGGTCCCAGCACTGGCAGCAGTGCTGTGTGATGTCGCAAGAGATGGAACAAGAACGACTGCCAGTGCCCGGCAGCATCTTGACTTATATAGCGGAAGCTTGTAGGCTGCCGGTGCGAGGTTGCGGGGAAGGTGTGACGTCCTGCTGCCTTGGTTGGCGTGGGTATACTCTGGTCAGCTTGCTGGCTCTCAGCGCAGGGTAGGGGAGGTAGCGTACCTGCCAGGTTGTGTATCTTTCAGGTGAAAGGAATTAGCTCATAAGTTTCTGCTGCCGGTAGGGTAGGCATGTCACTCACGTCTGTAGTGGTGGAAGAAGTACTCTTAGCGATGAGTCGTAATTGTATTAGATTAGTTGTATATGTGGCATGCGTTAATTCGCCCCCCCCTCCATTGCGATGAATATTCATTGTGGAAAAGGTGGCGGAGAAAGGCATAAGCCCCCTCTCTGGAAGGTCTGGTTAGACATCGGTAGACGTGATGAGGCAGATAGTACAAAAAATTTTTTGTAGACAGGTAGGCGGGACCCTTAAGTTTAGGGTGCTTGACCGCTGTAGCGGTGCGCTAAACATGTGGAGTGGCGGTGGCCGGCTGGTGATCTTGATTCTCTCTCTCTCTCTCTCTCTCTCTCTTTGGGCCGGGGTCCTTCTCTGCCCCTCGCCATGGTGATTGGGCTTTGCTGATGCGGTGAAAGTGTGTATTCCCCCTGTGTTGCAAACACTACGAGGTTAGGAAGCAGTGCGTGTCGGGTGTCCCACCGACCTACATTTCATATGAGTGCCATTGACAAAAACCAGCATAGTGCTGGTGGATATTACAATTTAATCGTACACATAACCCTGGAAGAAAAATTATGTAAAACAATGGCATGTCAAAACGAGGGGTTTAAAGTAAGAATAATTATAATATGTACAAGCCTTACTCGCGAAAGGTGGGGAAACACCACTACTATCCTGGAGCTTGCTGCAGTGAGTTAAGAAAGAAAAAGGAAAATCTTTCCAGAGAACCTTTGTGTCTGTCAGCAAGCTAAATAGTAGTTACATGTGACAGATTGCGAGGTGGACAACCACAGGCACTTCAATATCTGGGTTGAATGGCTAAACGAATACAAAGTGAGTACACTACATGCATGACTATAGCAGTAAAATTGTCGCACATTGGTCACTTAATACAATAGACATAAAACACTCAAAATCGGAAGTTAAAAATATCTTGCACCAGATTTGTGGAGCTTTAACGCTGAGTCTTTGTTGTTATACTGAGTATGTGCACAAGATATTACAAATAAAAGCATATACAAACACAATTATACATATAAAAACTCCCTCCTACAAAACTACATTCTTTCTTGTAGGCGATCTTCACATACTTTCAAAATGTATGGTGACATTTATAGGTTTACCTACACATCAAACTCAGATTTATGGATGATCATTATAAAAATATAAAACATCACTGTAATTTCAAAGTCTCTGTCTTCAACTTAATCAATGGCACTGTGATGAGCATCTTTATGTGATTCACTTATGGTATCTATTACTGTCACTGTGATGAGAGTCTTTCCGTAATGCTACCTACTTAAGTGAGCTGTCGGCCATTGAAACACTTGAACTGTGAGGTGTAAAATGTCTATCAAAAGTTACTAACATACAGCATTTTACGGCTGTATGTTAATTAGCACATAGTCGAGTGACTAATTACAGGTGCATTTACCTCGTTGGTTCTTTATACTTGAAACTGTACTGGGTACTTTTTGACTTTTAATTTAGCCTAAATGTGATTGTTTTGCTTACGTCACTGTCTTTGGCTTGTGGCTAAATTAACTGTGGTGTATGTGACCAATCTATAACGAGTCCTTTTGCCATGTAGTAGCGGTTTACAGCTACTGTACTGTCTTTATTATTCACGCACTTACTGGCGATCTTCAGTTTCACCTTTAGCGGGCATCCCCCTCGGATGAAGGGCAGAGTGCAGAGGGTACGTACGGCCACGTGTACCTAGTTGTAGGTCTCCATGGTAATTCCCGGTACCGGCCAGGCCTATAAAAGGCCTTGGCGGTACGTGGAGCATCAGGCATCATGGAGCAGCCTTGGGCGTCATGGCTTCTGCCGCAACAAATGGGGAGGGCAGTCGTTCAAGGGACGTTGAGGCAGTGGAGTGGAGTGTCAAGCCCTTCACCTCGACTGCACGGGTTCCTATCCGTAGGGCAGGATGTTTCTCTGATGGGGCAGTACGAGAGAGAAAGATCTCAACCTCTATTGCAGGTGGCACAGCTCGTCGTGGTACCAGGTAGTCAGTGGCATTGACTTTCTCCATGAAAGCGGTTTCTTGCGTAGCAAGATGGCAGCTTGATGTCCAGGTCTGCGAGTATTTCTGTGTCGCAGGACCTGGGTACGGAGCACATCTGTTGCAGCTCGAAGCCCCGGGTGGCAGAGTTTCTTGTGTGACAGGCGGTTGGGACGTAGCACTCTTGTCCGAGCTGGACGTCCAGGATGGCGGGAGTTCCTGCATAGCAGGCAGTTCCTGGGACGGAGCACTCTTGTACGATCTCAACATCCAGGGTGGCGAGTTCCTGCATGGCAGGTTCTTGAGGCGGAGTACTTCCGGTGTGGCAGCTCGATGTCCCGGTTGGCGGTTCTTCCTTATCGGAGCCCGAGGTTGACTTCGTTGAAATAGATAAGGCCTTGACTTGAGGCTTCGGAATTGTACTGGGTGGTGACATAGCTGCTGGTGCAATTCCTACCCCTATTACCGAAGGAGCCTCTGACAGTTTGCTAATTCGACTTGATCGGCGAGGTGTCTGACGTGCTTCTCGGTATTGTAGACTCCACCATGACACTTCGGAGCAGACAGAGGGTGCTGTTTGGTTGCGATTTTCTCAGCATAGCTGCGTGGCGTCGAGAGCACTGATCTGATGGAAAATGCACCTTTGCGTTGTTCTTCCTCGGGCTTCCATGGGGCAATTTAACTAGGAGCCCTGTTAACAATGAACAGCGTCGGCTCAGGACTTTGAATGGGTCCCAGTTCGGTATCGAGAGCAACCCTCTTGTGTGCGGGCTCGTCTTCATCTTTGGACTGGTCAGGAGAATCTCCTTTGGCGTCATCGTCCCCAAGTCCCCTGGGTAGGGTCGTTCTGGCCTCTGGTAGCCTTCCGTATTCGTCCTCGTAATCTTCGGCCCAGCAGACATTGTCATGCTTGCCTACTATACGGTACGGTCCCTCCTACTTGTCAGCAAGGCCAGTGCTGAATTGGTTGCTGGCTTTATTCAGAGGGTGACTTCGCAGGACGGCTTCCCCTAGGTTAAATTCTCCTACTCCAGTTTTCAGTTGGGGGTATTTCTTGAGAATGTATGCAGTTTGGTCTCGTTGGGCGTGTGAGGTGCGGGCCAAGGCTGCTAGCTGGATGTCCTCGGGTTGAGGCATGTCGGTTGGCTTGCTTTCCCACTGCCAGTTGCTTGGTCAGCTTTGTCCCAGGAGTAAGATGCTTGGACTGGTATCAACGGCTTCATTCGTTTGGCGTCGAAGGGCAAACAATATGGTGGGGATGTGTTTATCCCAATGTTTGTGATCGTTACCCACACTGATACGGAAGCACTTCTTGATCTTCTGGTTACTCCGTTTAATGGGGTTGGCTTGGGTATGGTAGAGGGGAGTAGTCCAGGTTTCTACCCCCCACTCCTGACAGGCACTTTGCCATTAAAGGCTCATAAACTGTGTACCACTGTTGTATGGCTTTCGGATATCCTCATGGTGTGAAAATCCCAGTCTCCATTTTCCGCACGATTGGGATGGTTTCTTGGCTGGGTAGAGGAAATGTCTCTACCCAACTTGAAAATTGATTGGTTACCACGAGCAAGTAGCGGTTCCCTTTTGGGCTTCGTGGATACGGGCCCATCAGATCGGCAGCGATGTGGGTCCAGGCCGTCTTGGGTCTCTGTGGTTTTGCGGTGGGAGGGGTAACAAGGTAGGTTTTAACGCTGCAGCATGTAACGCAGTTGCTAACGAACTGCCGAACATCACTGCTTATCCCATCCCAATTATAACAGGTTTTAATGTCCAGCAGGGTTTCCCTAGTATCCGGGTGACCAGCTTGGGGATGGATGGTCGTGGTGGTGCCGGTATATATCGGCGCGTAGGTGTGGCGGAACCCAGATTTTCTAAGGCGTATTGTGCTGTCTGCTACTACATGACGTCATCCTGTAGTTCGAATTGCTGCGGCTGTTCCCGTAGTAGGCGTCAGATGTCGGGATCCTCCTGCTGGCTTAAGGTTATTTGTTGGCGGGTTATTTGCAGTTGAAGAAGACGGATTTGCTCTTCCGGACTTCTTTCGCCCTGATGATGGGGAGACATTTTCTCCTCATCCCGTTGTCGGGAATCGAGACAGGGAGTCTGGCAGGACATTCTCCTTTGCTGGGCATTGCTGTACATCAAAGTCGAACTCAGTAAGGAACATGTCCCACCGGCCGAGCTTGGCCTTTGGATTTTGGGACTCATGTAGCCATTGGAGGGCTTTGGAATCGGTCCATAGAATGAAGTGTTGTCCTTCGAGATAATACCTGCATTTCTTCATGGCCCAGATAACGGCCAGACACTCTTGCTCATTGATGTGGTAGCACTGCTCTGTTTTGTTTAAGTGGGTAGATGCATACGCTATCACATGTGGATGTCCTTCTATGTCTTACTAATACAGTACTGCGCCCATGCCTTCTGACATGCGTCTGTTTGCAATATTAAGGGTTTGTCTCCTTGTGGACAATGGAGCTGGTGAATATTCTTGAAGCTGCTCTTCAAGTCGGAAAACGCTTGTCGTTGTCCAGACCCCATCGCCAACATGAGTCTTTCTCAAGGAGTGGATGTAGTGGTGCCATATATATTGCAATATTTGGAAGGAAGTCTCGTAGCCAATTACACAGACCCAGATAACCGTCGTAGTTGTCGCTTATTTGAAGGTTCTTCCGCTTCTTCAATCGCTCGTATAGAACTGTGTTGAGGGAAGTTTTACTCAGGTGATATGAGGTGTCCCAGATAATCTATTGAAAACTTATCGAAGAAGTTTTTCGACAGCTTGCAAGTCATTCCATGTAAATCGAGTCTTTCCAATCTGGTTGCAGATAGCCTAGGTGCTCCTCCCAGCTGTTAGAATATATTATTACATCATCAAGATAAGTGAAGCAGAACTCACCGATGTAACCTGTTAATACTTCAGCAGACATTAATAGTTGAAATGTCGTTGAGGCGTTTTTCAAGCCGAAAGGCATGACTCGAAATTGGAGAGTTTCGCCCTCGGGTGTTGTAAGGCTGTATATTTGCGACTGTCCGGGTGGGCCACAATCGGTCAATATCATGACTCCATGTCGAGAGTGCTGAATATTTTGGCTTTGCCAATGTCTCATAGTGTATGAGACAAGTCTGTGGCTGAAGGAGCGATCGAGTGGGTAACTTCATTTAACAACCTGTAGTTTACACAAAATCAATATTTCCCATCATTTTTTAGGCATGAAGACTATGAGTGGGTTATATGGGGAATTCGATGACTCCATGATCCCCAGGTCCTTCATGTCGTTGACCTATTCCATGATGAGGTCACAGCTGCGGGCTGACACTTGTGATGGACGGTTGTAGACTGGTGTGTCAGTGGTAGGCCATATTTCATGCTGTACAGAATGTGTCTGTCGTAGCAGCACTCCTTGTCCAAATGCTCGGGTGTGTTCATCTAGTATGGCCTTTAATTGGTATAAATCTGATTCGTCGAGTTCGTGGTTAACGCTTATCGGGTCGATGGTCATTGGCGGGATGTCATCTGGTTTTTTATCCCAGTCTACAGTAATTCGGTGGGTTTCTCCCAGATAGGCTCTTCGTTGTCATTGATCTAGAATACATTGACTGTAGATGAGCCACGGGCACCCTAGTATCACAGATTCGGACATGGTTGGTGATACGATAAATTCTGTCGGTGTAGCAATACTTTGAATTTTTATGTTCAGAGTAATTTGGCCGGTTACATCCACGGTGGATTCAGGTTGCGCCATTCTTACTATTTTAGTTTGAGGTCTTAGTTTGGCGAGCTAGTTTGATGTTAACAAATTCTTTCTGATAAAATTTCCGGTAGCCGCTGAGTCAAGTAAGGCGAGTATCATGTTGTTGTTATTTACTTCCACGTATATGAGGGGGCTATGGGAATTGGTACTTCCTCACTTAATCCCTGGAGGATGGGCCCTTGTAAACTGGGGGGTTGTGGCCTGCTTCGTACCCTGGCGTTGGCGTTTCCCGGCTTGGTTCTGGAAGTTGGGTTTCCAGCTGGTCGTATTGGGATATTTGACAATGTTTTGTCGACTCGGTTTGGTGGAACGGTAGCTCCCTCTGGTTTCCGATGGCAGTCTTGTTCCAGTGGTTCTCTGGGCAGAACCAGCATTTCTGTACGAATGCCATACGAGGGAATGAGATTGGTGCGCCTTTAGGAAACGCAACCGATGGTGCTCATACCTCAGGGACCTTGGCTGATACTGGTTTTTTGAGACTCCTTTGTGCTGCAAAGTTTTGCTCAGCTTCTCTGGCTCGATCAACTAGTTCGTCCATGGTGTTGGGTCTAGCCCTCAGGAGTACGTTCCTGAGATTTGGCAGTACCACTTGACCGATAAAAATGGTGGTAGCTTCGCCGACTCCGGGGAACACACATCAAAACATTTGTTCCTTCCTCCGTATGAAGATTCCCGCTTCTTCACCGAGTACCTGGGTCTGACTATAAAACTGCGTCGTTAGTCTAGCCAACACCTCCTCGCCTGTGAATTCTGTCGCTATTTTATGGCAGAACAGCTTCCAGTCCGTTAAGAATTCTCTCTCTCTTTCCCACCATGTAAGAGCGTAGCCCTTCAAATGCAATTGGGCCCGGTCAACCCATTGTTTCGGTGCATGTCCGTTTCTTTGAATTCTTTTTCGCATTCCTGCATAAATGCTAGTGGGTCTTCGTGAGGATGACCTGCAAAGTCGGTAATTTGGATATCGTCGTCTCTACCGGTTACAGGGTGGCCACATGCCATTCCGGGTTGCATGTAAAACTGGGATTGCTTGGATCTGTAGGAATGAGAGACGAACTTTCTTCGGCATCCCTCACATTGGTAGGCCATCCCGTGCATAGAGACGCATTTGTCGGGCCACCCTATACATAGGTGGTGATAGGGTTCACTGCACGTCATGCATCTAATGCGGTTTGTGCCTTGGCCGGGACATGTAATTTCATTGCAGAAACTCGTGGGTTGTTGACGGCAAGCGGTACTCCAGTCCGTCTATATTCTGGGTCTCTTCAGACCAGCCTATGCAGGCATAATGAAAGAGTTTAGTGTAGTAGGTGCACTCAATCCTTAGTGTGCCATGGCCTGGACAGTCGGCATGGCTACACTGTACATCGGATACGTTGTGTTTGTTGAGATTTTCACAGATGGTGGCATTGACCTCGGCGGCTGACATGGTAGCGATTAAGGCAGCTACGGGGTGTTTTGAGGACTCCCCGAAGTCCGCTTGACTGATCGTTTCGACCCTTTGTTCTCGGGGTATGATTGATCTAGTTCGTGCCTTTACTGCGTACAGCTATTTGTCTGACGCCCACGTTGGGATACCAGAAAATCACTTGACGCGTGACCGATCACATTAATAGTCACGATGGTCGAGGATTCTGTTCGTTAGACCAAAAGCAGGTGGTTGAGTTAGATAGGTGGCAAGAGGCAAGGTGTTAGTACTCACTCACTCACAGCCAGCTTCTTGGGTGCCATGGTTGTGGGGGGGTTTTGTCCAGACGTAGCGAGCTTGGCCCATAGCGAAACTGCAATTCCACAAGTGAAGATTCGTTGGTCCAGAAGTGGATGTTGTCCCAACCGAATATAACTTCCGTACAGGTCAACAATCTTTGTACCACAGGATGGCACAATGGGTGAATGCTTATACAAGGAGATACGAATACTACGAAGGCTGAGGAAGTGGACTCAACTGTCTGGCAAAAAGAAGCGCTGCGTATCGCTCCTACACCTTCGGCCGTGCCTTTGACTGAAAAGGATCAAGTCTCCGCTTATAGGCTACTGGGTATACCCTGACGGGAAAAAACTAAACACAAGTTACAGTATTAAGTCTGGTGCTAGGTGGGCAGATCAGAGACGGGGAGCTGTTTGGGTTACCAATGCCGCCACTACATGTGCGTCCACACAGGAATGGACGGCAGATCTTAAGCCACTGTATATTCCGGCACAGGCAGCAATGCTGTGGGATAAGGCAATAACTTGAGACTGTTACCCCTCTCTGGGTGAATATGTTACTAGTGGTCGTGGCTCCTCTGTTCCTCCCCATCGGCACTGGAAACAATCCAGTGGTAGTTTGGAAAGCAACAGATGGCCATCTAATGGGTGTGTGAAAATATGACGGACCCCTGAAGGGCGCATGTGGTTTAAGTTAATTCGGTAGTTATAAATGCCCGGTCCTTGTCAAAGGTGTACGTAGCAACCTGTATCTAGCATGCATACAGACAAATACTCTAAGAAAAAAACCAGAGAGGTAGGAAACAACAGTATGTTTTTCAAAGTCTCAATAAACATGCGACACGTGCTACCTCCTACCAGGAAATTGAGTGCTGAAGGTTACTATGCTAGCCAGGTGTAGACAATCTGATTCTAATGGAGAATGAGAAAGAATTAGCTAACTGTCTAATAAAGATGTCTTGAGGAGACAAAGTGAATTTAACGTGTTGGTAAACATGTTCGTTGGTTGTTCGGTTGACTGGTCATTGAAGGTGAAGTAGCCACAGGGGGCGTACTCAAAGCTTCGAAGATCTCTGGAGGTTCCAGCATTGGCAGCAGTGTTGTGGGATGTCGCAAGAGATGGAATAAGAATGACTGCCCGTGCCTGGCAGCATCCTGACTTATAAAGTGGAAGCTTGTAGGCTGCCGGCGCAGGGTGCGGGGAAGGCGTGACGTCCTTCTGCCCTGGTTGGCGTGGGAATACTCTGGTCAGCGTTTCTGCTTTGTGCCTCATCTGTGGCGATCGGCCTTGCCTGAAGTCTGGGCAGCTTGTAGGCTCTCAGCTCGGGGAAGGAGGAGCGGCATGGCAGTCGGGTTGCATATCCTCCAAGTGAAAGGAATTTGCTCGTAAGTTCCTGCGGCCTGTACGGTAGGCAACGTGTCACTCACGTCTGTAGTGGTGGAATATGTATTCTTGGTGAGTCGTAATCGTATTAGATCAGTTGTATAACCTGCACGTGTAAAACTCTTGTTGAAGGTATTACACTTTGTATGGTTTTGGTATCTACCTAGCAGTGAGACATGCTTCTACATACATCCAAGGTGTAAATATATGTCAGTTCTTCAACTTCCTTTAAATGGTTTAGTGAAGAGAGTCACAAGTGTGGCTTTTCTCAAGAAACTTCTGGATGATAGTATTCTTTCCTTTAATGGCCCGAGACAGTAAAGGATTTCCTAAAATAAAACTCCTGTTTTGCTAAGTGCATCCATCACTATACAGATTGACACCACCTTCAGGCAATTCTATTTCAATGAAATGTACAATTATACTTGCAAATTCATATGCATATACGTATTCCTCCTTCAGCTTTGTGCCATAGGTAGTAAAATTCATACTTGAACTGTTAATCATACACTGTAAAGTTGTGCACTTGCAACTTAGTTTTGTAGTACAATGATGAGGCATTCAAAGATGGACAATTAATAACAGCCTGCAGGTCTATTGTAAATACGTAATCTTGTATTACAATATTTGTCATCCTCTTTAGTCTTTCTGGCCTGATCTTTAACACGAATGTGATGTTGGTATCTCTTCTCCCAGATTCCCTGCTTTGTACGAGCACAAATCACACCAATCCTTTTTAGGAGAAAACTGACTTAAATTTTGCTCATCAAATACATTTGCAAATACTTTTAATGAGACTTGTGATGTCTTCCTTTCTTTGCAGGACTCATATTGCTTGTAGAGAGCAGTTTTACTTTGCCAGTTTGGTTCCAGATACAATTTACTTTATTTCAATCGACGACAATGGAATTCCATTTTCGGCAACAGGGAAAAAAAATTAGAGGCACTCTTTCTTAAGCTTGTGTCCTTTCCTTCATGTGGACTACGTTTTTTCTGAAAGGTATGGACAGACTGACTGGAGATGTGAGGTTTCAGAAAACAAACAAAAAATGGCACTGTTTATTTCATAGAGTAACATGATTTTAAGAGGATGTAGAGGTTTTTTTCTCTATTTAACAATGAAAAAAACACTTTTTCATTAAAAGTGGAGTTACAAGGTTTTGATCGACAACCGACAATACATTACACGAAGTGCAAAAGCTTGAAAATGAAATTGAAATTTAAAAGCAATGCTTGTGCTCTTAAACCTGAGGCAAAATTCTATGCAGTTAATACACAGTATTTTAAACACCAAATGCATTAAAATCAAAGAAAGTTACACTTAACAGTTATTTTTGTTTTAAGAATTTAAGTGTATTCTACTGTAATAAAACATATTTCTAATAAAATAACTGACCTTCATTTGCTGTTATTGATCTCAAAATTTAAAAAATGTGGAAAAAGAAACTATTTTTTAAAGTAAAAACTGGATAACTTGAAATAATACCTTAGCTT
This sequence comes from Dryococelus australis, assembly GCA_029891345.1. Lineage (NCBI taxonomy): Eukaryota > Metazoa > Arthropoda > Insecta > Phasmatodea > Phasmatidae > Dryococelus > Dryococelus australis. Next base: position 57,574,392 of record CM056999.1, read on the forward strand.
GTTTCAATAAATCTTCTTCCAGCTTTTCAAATATTTCCGCATCACTTCCCGGTGTACAGTCGTCAACTGTTACAATATCGAAATCAGATTCCAACATAACTTTAGAATCAGGTGGTATTGGCACCTAAATAGAAAAAAAAAAGAAGTCACATTTGCAATCTGCTAATACAAAGAAAAAAAAAATCTGTTGTAACTATTCTTATGTGCATTACAATTAATGTCCAAAATACTGTCAAACCCACAGTTAAGTACGTATATTTATGTTCACACAGCTTTTCACCCTGCCTGACAGTACTCCACTCTCCTTTACTCTATTCAAGGGAAGTTGTTTCTGGTATGGCAGCTTTCCAATTTAAACTTCTACAAAAGGGAATCTGCTTTCAAAGCATGTCAACTTCCAACCATTGGTTAAGCAGATTACTTTTGAGCATGGTACTGCCACCGTGAATAGGATCAAAATCTTAACACAGTGGCTGAAATGAGAAAAGAGAAGGGGTGGTTTCAGTTAATCACCAAGGTTGACAATTCAGCAGAACTTGCATGAGTAGGTGAAAATATGTACTTAAACTGCAATGTACCCATGGTATGGGCACAGGAAAAGTTTTATTTATGGCCGGGAAAAACAATGAGGGTTGTTCTGTCGTAGTTCAGCTGACAGTTTCAGCTGACATACTTGAAAATACCTTTTAAATTACTGGTACATAAACTAAACATTCAGAAATTATTAGCAGCAACTATGGAACATGTTTAGTAAGAATGTTTCATCTCTACAACATATATATTATTTAACTTGTTTTTGAAGAATATGTAATAACCAAGGATGGGTCGAAACCAAATCCATTTTCGAATCCTTTAAAATAACCACAAATCTAAAACCCAAATCAATGATAGCAGAATAATTTTTTAAAAATATTTCTCCTACAGCGAAGATGAATTGGGAACAGAGCTACAGGATATTTATAATAGTGAAGGCACACACTGAACAAACAACACAATCATTCAACAGGAACAGGTAAAATGATACTGACATGCAAAAGTAAAAAATTGAACATACAACCAAGCATTGTCAAAATTTCCCCTGAGTAACATTTTGCATTTCTATTGATGCATGACGTCTTGTCTATTAATGCTAAACGACTGCTACTCATCAGCACAACTGCATTCCTAACAGCTGGTCTACGAGTCACGCAGCCACCACAGCCTGCAAGATTGTATTACCTACCATGCCGGGACAGATGTCCCAATAATAAATTATTATTTTGCCCGATGAATGACCGAGACCATGCAAGAGGTTCGGGGCGAGTACAGCAGTGTACCGCAAGATGCCGCCACATGCATAATACCTACATCCCACCACTGTCCACTACGCTGCATGCACAGAAGATCTAGGCCTTAGGTTTGCACCTGATGTTTCCCCCTCTCCAGATGCCTACACCAGTGAAAGAAGGGATGGCAGATGAATATATAAGGAGATGCATCCCGGTCTCGATTGCCTTTCTGGAACCCTCATCGCTCCAGCTCTTGGTGCCGAGGCTCAAGCCAATCCTTACTTCATCGCTCACCTCGTGGGGCCGAAGATCCTCTCTAGCTCCTAACAGAAGGAAGAACCAGTGGCGTCGACAGCCAAACACTTAGACACGTTTGGTCCCTTACAGACAACCTAAGAGTAGAACTGACCCCAAGGTTAAAACACGCACCAGCTACTGCCTATCCCGCTTGCTTTGCACAGAGAGTTTTCCCCTGTATTACGATAAGGTGTTTACCTTCCGCATGGCCCATGGGGAATTAGGAGGTAGCACCTCTGCCATCTGTGTTTATTTCCTTTTGATAATAAACACAAATCTTACCAGTTCTCTTAACTTTCACTCCAAGCTCCTTACCTGTGTCATATTAAAGCTGGAGGACACAGAATGAGACCAGGTTTTGCTTTTCCAAATGGACACAAACACACCAGCACATCCTTGGAAGGCCACCCATTCTCTGCCCCGGCAGTGAATGGCGGAGCCACAACACTAGGATACCGTCCCCTGTGTGGTGCAGAGGAGGGGATCTTCTTAGAGACCAGAAGGACCAGTGACCACTGGACCCTCACCTCACCATTATTGGAAGGCCACCCGTTCCTTGCACTAAGTGGGAGGAACAGTAGAGCCACGACACTAGGTACGCTTCCGGTGGGATAGACTTGCTGGCCAGGGTGCTCAATTCTCACCGCTCATTGGTGGTGCAGAGAGGGTTGCATTCTGGTGCAGGGGAATCTACCCCCTCGGGACAACACCGCGCGGTTCCTGCAACCGTTACCCCACAGCTCACGCCGTCCCTACCTGGTATAGTCGTCGAGAGTGACACTGACATGTCAACTGCTGACCTCCTGCAGCCCGATTTTGTGCCTAATGCCTTACACCCATAGGGGTGGAGTTGAGAGACGGGCCAAGAAGGTGAGAGCTATAGCTAAAAATCCCCAGGGGCTAAGTATCCTTCCCAGTGGGTTTGGGTTGCTTAGTCCACATGAGCAAGCTGTACTACTGAGACACCTCACCATATCAGCACCCACCATCACGCCCGTGGACTTGTTCAAGCCACCCACCAAGGTCGCAGTAGGATACTACCCTATAGTGCAAGAGACACTATTTGGCATAAGATCTACCAGCAAGCCAGAACCGCAGCCGGCTACCGTACCAGAGCCTATCACTACCCAGTCGAGTGCAACCTCGGCAGAGCGAACCGAAAGTGTGCAGGCACACACTAATCACCTTGCCGCCCTATTGCACTACAGCCTAAGCCTGCAAACCACCATATAAAGGTTGTCGAGCCAGACTTCGTACCGAGTCGCCAGCCCACTAGGCCCGTATTGTACACCGGGCGGGCCCCCGTGCCCAGATCAGAATAAGCCACCTTGAGACGCGACTCACCTAGCGTCGAGTAAGTCACCCAGGGCAGAAATAGTGACAGCCAGGACTGTCATGTGTCACCATATGTAATTTACCATATTTACCCGAATATAAGACTACATTTTGTTCCAAATTTCAATTTTAAAAATTAAGGGTTCATCTTATTTTCGCATCACAAAAAAAAATTCAGGTTAATATTTACACTTAATAACATTTAATTCATGATTACCAGAGAAATATTCTAATCTTTCAAAAACCACAAGTGTGGTTAATGTTATCAAAAGAAATAAAACAGTCACAACAAAAAGTGAGGGTAACTTCAATTTCAGTCACGTTTCTCTTATAATGAACTCCCATACTGGTCCTTAATCCAGGCGGGCATGTATTTCTCTTTATTACAAAACCACCTCACAAAATCGCAGCTAAAATATTGGTACAAGTATTAAATATGCACAAGCAGGTCAGTGCATTACATTATGCCACAGACGGTGATGTTTGGTTGGGTTGCTTTTACCAAAGATATATTTGTAGCCTGGTGGTGAATTAAACATCTTATGATCTAGAGCAGCTAAGTGATCATCAAAATGGTATAGTATCTGTGAATGTGAGTGATCAATGTTGTTTGACGACCAACTTTAGCGCTGATGTTCAACATTCCCAGAGTGAATACGTTGATGCGTTTCGGTTAGCTAAGGCTGGATCATGGTCTTGTGGCTTTGATTGCACTTCGGCTGGTTGTGCTTGCTGGCGTTTATGGTTGGATATGGTAGCTGGGCACATGGCATTACGTGAAGGAACAAAGTTCTAGACATTGCGATTAACAAGTCCCTTGGATTGGTCTGCCCTATGGCTGGAGGCCTGACTCGTTACCATCGACGACTGGCGGGAGGTGCTAGCGGTAACAGGCTTACTAACATTGTGAGTGCAAGAACTAGCTGGGTATAGTTGGTTGAGCCAATCGTTCTCTGCCTGGACTGCAGCGAGGGCCAGAGGTGTTGCAACGCAAAAACCATCGTTCCATCTGTTAGCTGCTGAGCTCCAGAAGTTGGCGTTCGAGATGCCAAGACGTTCCTCAGTCCGTTTAATTAACCCATACACAACTGGGTGGCAGGTCCGATTCGTGCAAAGAGGTGATGGCGAGAAAGTAGCTGGATCCCCTGCGGGAGACGTAGGTCATTCTAAGGATCTAAGCAAGGCGGCAAGATCTCGTTCGGCTCGCCGATTACCTGTAAGGGAGACGGAACAAGCCGGCTGCTTGGCAGCAAGGCACGCAACTCTTTGCTCTTCCCTCCTTGCACCGTGTCTCACCTTAAATGGCATAGAGCGGATTAGCTGCTGAGAACTATGAATCGAGCACTACGGACATGAGCAGCCCTAGAATAGTGTTGCCCAGTAGTTAGTAGTTTGGTAGTATGAGCCCGGTGCTTCAGAAGGCCCCCCCCCCCCCCTCCTTAGCGGGCAAACCAGAAGCATTTTGAAGCTGTGTGAGCTACCACGACTATTACTGGTTGTGTGAACCCAACCAAGGCCAGGCCGTAGCACCTAAGCAGATACCTCTGCCAGCACCCAGGTGCTCTGGTAGGGATATAATTCAGGTGTACTGTCTCCCCCTGGGTGGAAAGTGTTGCTAGTGGTCGGGGATCCTCTATTCTACTCCTCCAGTACCTGTATACTTGGCAGGAATAGAATAGATGGCCGTCTAATATGTGTGTATTGCAAATGGAGCTGCCTGAGGGGGAGTCTCCAGTTGTAGCTAGTTCGTAGTAATAATTTCCCGTTCCCGATCGGCTGTACTCGACTCGAGGTACTCCCAACAGTTGGTTACAAAGTACTCTATGAATGAGATGCAAAGTTAAAAGAAACAAAGCTGTGTTTGTTAAGCGCTTAGTAAACACAGTGACGCATGCTCTCCTACCAAGAAGACCGGTGGCTGGAAGTAAACCTATGGTAGCCAGGTGTAGGCAACCTGGTCCTAGACTAATTGGGGAAAGTGAAAAAAAAACTGTCGAAAATTGCTTACTACCAATCTAGCTCTAATTGGGGTGTCTGTAGCAGACAAAGAAGTTAAGTGTGGTATGTATGGTAGCTACAGAAATCTTCTGGTGGCTATTGGCGTTGCTGGAGAGTCTGGTTGCAGGTGCTGCAGAGTTCTGATGACGATGTCAATATAGGCAGCCTTTAGTGGCTGCTGAAGATCTAACCGTGGTCGGAAGGCTCCAGCACAAGAAGTAGTGGAGCGAGCTCGAAGACTGAAGAAGAGCAACTGGTGAGGTCCACCACGCACTGACTTATATAGTCAGGGTAGCGCATGTCATGGCGGCCGCAGGGGAGGGCGTGTGACATCACTCTGCAGCAGAGGCTGGAGTGGGGGTAGCACCCTCTGCTGCAAGGCTGGAGTGGGGGTAGCACCCTCTGGTCATCTCTCGGCCTTTGCGTATTCTCGGCGCTCAGGCATGCCCCGAGGCAGCTGATGGCTTGTAGGCTCTCAGGGTGGGGGGGGGGGGGGTGGCACCGCTGTCTTGCACAACCCCTCGTATCCATGTGTCCGGCTGAAACATCTGCGCCACGTACGGGGTTGGCGCGGGATTTGAATCTCACGTGTGTAGAAGTAGTAAACTAGGTTGCAGTGAGATGAATCGTAATCGTTGTACATAATTGGAATAAGGGAACGTGTCAACGTCTATGGTTGTGAGTACGAGTTAGTAGCTGTATCTATGGCTTCTAATTGGTATTTTGTGGTATGTATGTTGTTTACTTCAAGTTGAAGACATTTTCCGGTTTTGTATCAAACATATTAGTAAATGAGCACGCATTAATTAATTGAGTGTGACCACGTTGAAAAAAAAAAAGGTTCATCGGTATCGCAACTAAGAAAATTTGAATGTTGTAGTTATGAAGCAAATTTAAAATTAATGGCTTTAAAAAATGCTGCCCGTCTAATGAACTTGATGGCAGTGGGAAGATGAAAAAATAGCATTATCTAACTCTTTGAGACCGTGTCCAAAATTACAAATTCGTTGTTTTATGATTTGTCATTTCGTAAGTTTAAAATTGGACGTTGTCAACAGTCACTTGTTTAGCACTCGCAGCAACAAATTTTTTCATTAACAGTGACACTTTTTATCTAAATATAATGCTTAAAATGGACGTAATATTTCTAGAAGCAACACTGGAATGTTGGGAATATGTTAATACATACGAAAATAATAAATTATTCAATAACGACTTTAAAAATATTTTTGTTGTGAAATATATAAACAAAGCACAGCACTTACTTTCATTTTAAAACATGTATAGTATATTTTATGAATAATTATTTCTTTTAAAAACGTTTTAATTATGTATTCACATATTATGTGTTTTGAAGGTCAAAACCAACATGGTGCAGATTTTGACATTTTGTATTTTTGCTAACCACTGCTAGGTTACAAAATATGAAATAACAAATTACCAAATATGTCGTCATTTTTGTATACAAAATCTGGTAATGTAATCATTTTGTCAACAAACTCTGCCATTTCGGACACACTCTGAGGATCATTCTATTGGGGAGTCTGTTTCAAGTGATGAATAACTGACACAAAACAGTTTTTTTTAATATTGCATTCTGTTCTCTTTCTTGTACATAAGGTTTGATGTCTGGTAAGCTTTTACTTATTTAAAAATAATTTTCATGGGATATTTGACTTTTGAGTATTTTTATCATCATGGCTTGTCCATAAGTATTTGTGGCAAAATTTAATTTTTCCCATCAGCAAAGGGCAAATGTACGGGGTCATCTTATATTCGAGGTCATCTTATATTTGGGTGAATACGATGTATATTTTCCACTCAAACTAAACAAATTTGCTTTATTTACAGATAAAATAGATTTAATTATTAATGCATGCACATAAAATATTTATTTCTGTTTACTTTGCTTGCACTGAGCCACCACTGCAAACCTATTGATACTGCAATAGGTGTGTAAAGCCAACACAATTACAAAAAACAGAAAACAAATCTAGTGTTCATCTTTGAGGCGTCACTACTTTTATTTGATTCAATTTTTACTATGAGACATCACTTTCAGATACCACTACGGGACTGGAATTTGTGTTGAACTGTACATACACACTTGAATGTAATATTCTACAATCATTTTCATTCATTGCCATTGTTTATCATTTTGCATGCAAATTATATAACACAGAAGTTGAAGTATTTTTTTTACAATTTCAAGATACAAAATTACAAAATTTTTAAAATTTTAAAACTGGGTGTGAATGAAATTTAAAGAAAGCAGCAATATTATCAAATATTAGAAGTACCATTACTCTAACCTTAAAGTGGAGATCTGTGGATCATGATGGCAAAAATAGTAAAAATTATTGTGGTAGGATATAACACAAATTGTTATATGAAAACCACTCTTTCAAGCAGTATTTCCATATGTCCCATTGATTTTAGTGTGTAAGTACATATTGGTTTTCTGCCTGCAAAACACAAAAAACTGTGCTATCAACTTATACACTAAATATGATTCTCTCTTACATTTTCCCAATTAGGTATAATGTTTAATTTTCCTTGTCCTTTGAAAAAAATTATAACAAGGTTTCATTGCAATTGAAATGTGTTGTCATAAAATAAGCTAATATTAACCTGCTATGTTTCAATCTTTTGCTCTAATCCCATCTCTAATACTCAGATCCTAAAATCCTGTGGGTTTGAAGAATTCAACCATGCCATCCCTAGTCATTACCTTACAAAAAAAGTGTTGACATCAACTGTATTTGTCATAAACATTCTTGTTACTATTAAGTCATGTATGTACTCAACAAAATAAAATGCAGGTTATTGAGCTGTTTACATTTTCTCTCTCTGTACACAGAAAGCTGAACAAACACTGGATACTCACTTAATTGTAAAATGTTAAGTATATACTTAAATACTACTAAAAACTTACTCTAAAATACCAATTAATATTGTTTTCAATAGAGAAAAATAAACAGTTATAGTAGAACAACTCTTACTTTCCTGTTTAATAAGCTGCTTACTCTTGGTCCACAAATATGTTTTTTAATACAAAATTAACCGTTTATAGTTTTCCCTAATATAAAGCTGATGCTTTTTGGGCCCTTGAGAAATGTTATAGCAGGGTTCTATTGTGCCTGGATATTGTGATGCTGTTGTACTTGAGTATTGGTGTGAAATTTTCATTTTTGATTCCTATACAATGATGCAGAGAGGAAGCAAATTGGAAGGGCAGAGGAAGATGGTAGGCAGCTTATTAAACTAACTCAACCTTAAGCACAATATCATATGATACTAATTATTGCTATTATTAATGAGAAATTTCTGCCAACCGTTTCCATAAATTGTTATTTTTACAAACACACTACAAGCATGCTATTGAATTCCACAATAAATAAGGAAAACAATGAAAAATCTGACAGTGTGAGAAAGAACATATTCTAAAACGGAAAGCATATTTTTGCTAGGTAGTATCCTGTAAGATTTTATAATAATCTGCAATAATATTAATGTAATTTGCAAACAGCCTTAAAATACTGTATTAAAATAATACTGTATTTGACTCTTCATTTTCCAAAAGATGTTACAGTCTACTAGAGAATATTTTAGGAAGCTATGACATACTGTTTCACTGAAGTTAAACTGGAAACTATGGTCGTAAAATGCAGTTTTGGTTGTAGTGACAGAATAATTAATAATTTTTGAGGTTTTTATCTATCATCATACACCAATGTATCAGAACAGCTATATACAGTCTGCTACTTTCATAGCTAACAAGAACACACAAAAACAGAGCCCAAGTATGGTCTCCAAAAATAAGCCATAATTCAACAAAATAAAGTCACAATTTTTCTAAATCAAGGGGAGATAGTTTCTTACTGTTGCCATGTCCACAGGCAGGCCACAGTTGGATGCTTCAATGAGGGGGTCAAAGCCTTTGGCGAGCCTTAGGTACTCCTTAGCTTGGCTAATCTCTCCTTTCTGTTTAGCCTGCAAAGCTGCTATCTTAAACTCTTTCTGCCTGGCGAGCAGGAAAGCCAACTGCTTCTCTTGCCTGGACTGCGGACTCTTACGAACTGCACACAAAACAAAAAGTAGAGTAGAACATCTCTATATCAATCCCATTTAGAGTGACCATATTTCTATTGCAACTCAAGCTGGGTCACAGAATATCAACCTGCTACCTTGTATCTGATACACACTTGTATCAAGCATAGAATAAATATGAGGTAGACCGCTTATTCGTCTTTTGCGCATGTACCCAACACTGACCTACCCCAAAATAACACAACTGTCAAAGTCACATGGTCAGCAGTGATGAAAGTTTTGTTTATAATTAATTTTTAAATGACAAGCACTATTCTTAACAACTACCCTGTTATATGAATAAAATACTTTTTCCAAATTGAATTTAAACAAACTGCATTACAAATTGGTAGCTCGCTCCACCATTCTTGTGCTAGAGCTCTCTGCTACCCTCGAAGTCCTAGCGACCTACCAGAAGCTCTTCAGCAACTTCACCTGCAACCTTCCAGATGCTCTTCACCACTGCTCAGCAGCCCTCGAAGACACCAACACTTCTTGCCTTACCTTCTGGTAACAGCAATCTCACTGCCCCTTCTCCAGCAGTGTAAGCAACACCACTACTACCTCTGGTAGTGGCCCTCCATGGTCCCTTCTGGACAACAGTTAGAATTAGTTCGGGTTAATTATTTTCATAGCTACCTAGCCGGATTGCTTTGTTCACTTTAGAACCAGGTCTCCTTCACCTAGATACACATAGTCTAACTTCCGTTCAGTACCAGTTAGTAAGGAGGTAGTACGAGCCACAGTGCTTATTCCTCAGTAGACAACGACCTGTCAGAGCAAAGTAGGAGATTACACATTTAAATCTCTATTTACGAAGCTAGTGTAGGACTGCAGGCTCCCTTCATGGGGTTCACGTACGTCGATAACCTACATACTCGACAGCCACACCTGGTGTGCAGTAAGGTAGAGCCCCAACCACTAGAAACTCAATCCAAGAGTCATAAGAGTCCTAGTCTAGTTGATCCACTCCATCCACCGCACTGTACTGTCACCGGAGGGAGTGACATACTGGGGTGATCTGCCAACACTTGGACCCACTCCCACTGTCATCTGGCACCCAGAGGACATCCAACGCTCTATAACTACCATGCCTCGTGTTGCCGGTTAGAGGTGCACAGGGTACAACTCTGGTCTATGCAGTTTTGGTTTTACACATAGAGAGAGAACTTCATCGCCTGTTCTCCTCTCGTGAGGCTGTCCAATGTACCAAACTTACGCCATTCCCCCAACACAATGGTACCAGGTGGCATAACAGAAAGGCAATTACTAACCGATGGTAACTGGAGCTGCAACCAAGTTCCAATTGTGCTTGGCAGTGTAACCCCATGGGAACGAGCTCTCGCCACCCGACAGCTGGAGAGGCCTCACCTCCCACGTTCTCTTCCAGCCTCCCATCAAGAGCGCCAGCCGACCTCACCCAATGGTGACCGACATCTACCAGGGACGAGAAGTACCGCTGGGACTCTCCAACCCCTGGTTCCAGTGTAACTGGACCAGCAGCCCTCCACGGGCTCCACCATTCCAGTCGCCAGCCACAACCTCAACAGCACACTAAGGAGCTATCCCGGGCCTCAGCACGCACAGGTAAACAAGTGGCAGTTTGCAGACCCCTCCATCGGACAGTCGAAACCTCATCTGACTCCATACCTTGCCGCCATGTCACACACCTGACTTTGTGTACCGGCCGAGGCTCTACCAGCTGACAGTACGGTCAACATCAGCTCAGACATGCTTCTGACCTGCACGACAAAACTACGATTAACAGCGACAATTCCTTTTAGCCAAAGGCCATCATGCATCAACTAGAACTTTTAGTTCTGAGTACTAATTTCCTCTATTCTCATTATCAATATCGCAAACATACCAACATACATCCTGCAAACAATTCATCAGTTGATACAATACTTTGCAAATGACAGCATTTACCTACTGTTTACGTACATCCTGTGTAGGCTGGTCACATTGTCCAAATTTTCCCCACTGATATAAAATAGACAATATAAACATTTTGTAAAGCAATGGTTTAAAAAAGTGTTTCAATCACTGGTAATTTTTTTCATATGAATGAACTATAATTACCAAAAATGCAAAAGTGTTACTTTTCTAGACTGATTGTGGCTAGCGTTTTCAAAATTATTCTCAACATCAACATGCTCAAACATTCAGACTGCAAGAAAACATTTATTACAGCCTCTGAAGTGTCCATCTGAACTGAAACTGTTGAATATTCAAATTTTTACAGAACTGGAAAATGTGAAATTTTGGAATCAACAAATTCTCTTTTAAGAAATTAGGTTTTCCACATATTCAACTGCCTATTTTTAACCATTCTGCACTGGCTAACAAAACATAACACAAGTAATAAGAAAAATGGTAAACACATTGCTTTATTCATGAAAATAACTACGTCTTAAAACAGATCTGCAGTGGTTACTCATTCTCACCATTGGCCTTTTCAGCAGGTGATGACGCAGGAGTGTCCGATGAGCGTGATGAGGAAGGCGATGGCTCAGGCTGCCTCGGGACAGTTGGCGGAGGCCTGGTTGGTCTGGGGGAGGGAGGGACAGGCCTCGCCTGAGGTGGTGTGGGAGGCGCAGGTTCACTGGCAGCAGGTGCTGCAGCTCCTGGCACGGGGATGGGGGCAAAGCCTGCCAACACAACAGTCCACAGTCTTAATATCATGCTACAAGACCATGACAAAAATAATATTTCAACACTCCATACCATCACTGTTCAATCATAAGTTCATTTACCCTCACCAGTGCTACAGATCTCAGCAGTTAATCCAGAAGGATACATACAGCATCTCAATGCCAAAAAAATAAGTTTGAACAGACAGCTGTGTGACTTCTAGCAGTGAACCACTTTCCCTACATATGGAAATTCTGTTAGGCGTTCCATGACATCAGCTTTAAATTTGATGCTGTTAGACATTACAACAAAACGTTCAGATACCAATGTGCTAAAGGTGAGGGAGGGGATTTTACAAGGACTGTTGAGTTTATGTTTCACAGACTGTAAACACATAGGAGTGGAACTACGCACAAATTGTATGTACATGGGATGTCAATACGTCAAAAGCACAAAACAGAAATCAGAAACTGCGAACCAAAACCTCTATCCAATATTCGCCATCAATCAATACAGTCAGTTAAAATGCAATCCACAGTTGAAACCCAAAAACAAAGAGAAATGGAGATTATACAAAGAGAAATGGAAGTTGTAATAGCACTATCATAAAACGTGTCTGAAAACCAAACACTGTGTGACAAAGTGGTTCGTCACAGGGTAATTTGATGCCTCTGGTTGTTTTTCGGTACTGTTGGTAATGGCCTACAAGTTGCTATAATTCGGTGTGAATTATTTTATCGATTTATATTTTATATGCCGGAATTACATTGGAAAATTCCCTGACATTTCCCTGATTTCCAGACAAAAATAATATTTTTTCCCCTGACCATTTTTTTTTATAAAACATTTATTTTCTGTAAGGATTGGCTCCATTGCATTATAAAACACTTTTACACCAAAATACTTCTCAGATCTTACAAATTTGCTCACTACATATATTGCAAAGAAAAATGTCTAAGCATTTGGCCCATAAACATTAAAACAATTTTATACTGGCAGAGGTGCACAATTGATGACAGAACTGCGAAACATATCATGCATATCACAGACTTCCCTGACATTTAGATAACTTGTTTGAAATTCCCTGACATTTCCCCGATTTCTTTGACAGTTTTCAAATTCCCTGACATTTCACCGCTTTCCAGGTTTTCTTTCAGACCTGTGGCAACCCTGTTAAAGTCAAAAATTCCTCAAGGAGCATGCAAAATTGGAAAGTTTTTTTAAACACAAAATAACACTTTTGTTGACTTACACATCAGACAATGGTTTGAATTTCACAAATTTTGCAATACAATGTTTGGATGCACACCACAAATATTTCAGTGTGGTTTATAGTTTTTGTAGTCCACCTTTTTCATACATTTTTCCAAGATATTTTTAAAAGAATTTATAAATTTAATATACTACAACCCATTGTTTTTATTTGCATAATACTGTAGTTTATTTACGCCCTATTCATACATTTCGTTTCAATTGTTTCAGAACAATTTCCTGATTTGGAATTTGCCTGTACCAATGCATCATGTTGGGCAGAATTTGAAGAAATGGCATCATTGCAGCAGCCTACAGCAAATCAAGAAGTAGAGGAATACCTTAAAAGCCCAACAATATTAAAAACAGACAGTGTACTCAAGGGGTGGAAAGAAAAAGGCCAGTCACCATTTCCTACTTTTGGCCTAGATGGCTCGACAGCACTCGGGAATCCTTGCTATTGAAGACTCTAAAGAGAAGGTGTTTTCTTCTGCATTCAACATTGTCACTGAACACAGAGAAAGACTCATAACAGACCATGTTGAACTAATATTTCTTCTTCAAAACAGGAAAGAAATATAAATAAAGTGCCAGTTATAAAATAAATAGTTGCAATGGTTGAATACGTACTAGTACATTTATCATATTTAATTTTCTATTTTGCGCGCGCGCGCACATGCATGCACACACACACAAACTGTCAATATAGTTATCATTTTAACACATGTGCTATTTTCCCAATCCCGTCCTGATTCCAAAGGGAAAAAATTTTTCCCTCCCAAAAATTTTCCGAACACAAAATATCCATTCCTGCACACCCCTACTACCAAAGCAAATGGTTCTGATTAAGTGACTATTTTGGTTCTTTCAATCTCTTGTATGCTTGGCCCTCCATCTTGTCTGGTGGTGGCACTAGGACATTATCAATAATACAACAAGGAACTTTTTTGTGTTTGTTAATTTTTAGAGAATGATACAAATACGTACAATGTCATAGTGCCTAACATGCAATAAAATATGATTATCCTATGCATTAGGTTTACCTGGTGGGGTAGGCAACTCATCAACAGGTATAGGCTTTCCTGCCTTGTGGAGCCTCATGGCAGTCTCGTACTGCTTGATGATACGCCCCATTCTTCGCGCCTTGCTCGTGTTGCCCTCTTCTTTGGCTGCTTGCTCCGAGCTGCGGTACTTCTCTAGCCGCTGTTCCAACGCTTCCATCACAGTGGCTGGGGGTGGTGGTGCTTTGAAAAACTCAGCTTCGTCCACTACATCAACCAATCAAGAATGTTGCTGAAGTATTAAGAAAATACATTAACTAAAAAAACACAACTTACTGAAACTGGGCAGTTATAATGGATTCTTATACAACACAAAAAATCAGTAATTTTAAAAATTGGGAGGAGCATGTAAAGAAAGAGAAGACTATTAATATTTTTATTTTTATTCAGATAAAATATTATAATAATGATTGGTTAATTTGATTCTTTGATGCACAGATATCTTTTAATTCTTTCAAAACAATTGGGCTCAATTAGCTGAAGGAGTGATGTATCAATTATACATTCAGTTTCGTTCACACATTGAGAAATACTGATGCACCTATAATGCTGCTAATATTGGAAATTGTGATTACTGGACAAAACAGTTTAATTGAAATTCATGATTATCATATTAAGTTAAAACCAATAACCTGATTATGGTAAAATATGGTTCCTAAACTTTTCCAACCTGAAATAAAATACGTATTTTGGCGTGTATAGCCGGTATCAGAAGTTTCTGATGAAAAATTAGGGATAATTAATATTTCAAGCATAGGCCGCACTTAATTTTTGTATTCATATAAATATTGTGAAGTCACGATTCCATACAAACACAAAAAAATTCCGACTTAACTTCTCCCCTACAAAACATTTATGACAGAAAATTTGTGTTATGTGGCAATATTTACAAATATACATCACATGATTACTATTCCACAGATGGTAACGTGACTTGAGAAACACTGCAACGTGTTACACAAAATGGCGCATTATCAATGTGCACTTGCAGAGCCATGGCGCACATGCAAACTATGAAGATATCTTCTGTCGTAGACCAGAGAAATTATTTTCTCATGTACGACATCTATGGCCGAGTTCCAACATGTTACATTTTACACATGCGGGATGGCGGTTATTTTGTTTATGAACGCGAGTGAACAAATAACTGCACAAGTGCTTTTTTTCTTCTCTCACTCTCTTTCTCTCATTAAATTCCTTCCCTTCCCATTTTCCTTTAAGAGTAAAAACATTAAAATGTACTGTATGTTGACAAATTTCGAAACACGTTTTGAGAAAAAAAAAAAAAATGTTATGCTAATATTTCGTGTTTAAGCAGCATCCCACTTTTTGTAGTCATTTTTTTTTTGTAAAAATGTGCGAACGCTACACCCGAAATATGGTATTCTAGTATTGTATATGCACTGTAATCAGTGTTAATTTCTGGCAGTGGGTAAATATCAGAAGCAAAAACAACAAAAAAACATTACCAGGATAAAACAGTACTTTCTAAAATAAAAAATTGCACAAATTTCATCCTGCCAACATAAAGTATTACTTGCATTAAATAATATATTGTATATGTACCTAGTTAAACACCAAATGCATAAAAATTTAAGGAAGTCAAATTTTCAATGTCAATCCCCATATTTTATCTCCCTATAAAAATAGTCTGTTATGTTAAGAGCTTAAGTGGCATGGATTGTAGTAAAATGTATGTCCAGTCAACAACCATTGACTGTCACTTGTTCCTACTAAAAAACAACAATAACAACGACGATGATGATATGGACTTCAAAATTCTTAGGATGTGAAAATTAGACCACTCTCAACTTATAGGAAGTAAGAGTTGGAATAAAATACAGAATATGGTAGCTCTGGAGGGTGTTTTTTATCATTTAGTGTGATTATTTTGTGTTTTAGTAATGTTACTTACGTCTGTTTCACACAGAGGCTATGTTAAGCAACCTACAATTTTTGAATAACAGTTTGTTATTGTAACTTAAAAAGAAGTTTGTTAAATTGTAATACTGGTATATTAATTTTGTGATTTTTATTTATATAATTATTGTTGGGTTTTAATTTGTGTTTCAAATGTTACGTGTTTATTTTTGGATGAGTGTCCAGTGCTCAATATTTATTTTAATTTATGTATATGATACACTGTGTGTGTGCAGGCTAAATTTGTTTTAATTGACATGTGATGTTTACTGGACCAGAAGAAAACTACTTTGCTTCCCTTATGCACGTTTTCCAAAGCGCACCGGACGGGGTCCGAACGGTATAATTACTACCACAGCGGCTACAGAATATTCCCTGGATTTGGGAAACAATACAGACGTGATAGAATTATACTTTTCATCAGCAACACAAGGCCACCTACCCATCCCCCTCAAGAAGACGTCTAGTATGAGTGAGCCAGCAGGCGAGCCACCAGTGCCATCCCTGAGCAATCAGGTAGTTGAAGGGTGTGCTGAGGGATAGCGCCACCAGTCAGCAATGGAGGACAGCAGACCACCCTTAGCTCTGCCCACAGACAAGTGCCTGTTGAACCCCCACTCCAAGCCCCAAAATCGTCAGTTGTCATCTGGCTCTTCTAAGAGCCACTTCAGACAGGCAGTTTGCTCCACCGCCTTGTGCACTGGAGCTCTCTGACATCTACATCGTCTAGACACCCAGAACCAGAAGCTCTTCAGCATCTTCGCCGCCAGCATTCTGATTTTCCAGAAGCTCTCCCCCACCAGACCTTCATGAAGATGTCACCCCCCCCCCCCCCAATCAATTGCCCTCCGCTACGGTTACCCCATGTTTTCTTGTTCTCTTCAGGAAGTGGACCAGCCTAGAAAGGGAAAATTACTGAGCTACCTTAGTCGAAACTGCCACTCTTTAGTTTAGAAGAAGGTCTCCTTCACCTGGATAGCTGCGTACTCAACACTTTCTGTCAACTTAAGGTAGTAAGGAGGTAGTGCAGGCTGCCGTGTTCTATTCCTCTCGGAATAAAGACGTTCACCTACACTGATCACTGATTTTTCATTTCCTTAGGTGACTTCAAGATTCCTAGTAGACACCCCCCTTCTCCCAAGAGTGGAGCAGGAGACCAGGGTTAAAAATTACTATTTTACTGCCTACTGTAGGACTGCAGGCTCGATTCAGGGACTTGAACATCAGATCACACACACATTAGACGGCCACCCATTCGGTGCACCCTGTGCATCAAATGGTAGAGCCGCAACCACTAGCCATAACCCCTAGGGAAGAGAGACCACCAGATTAGCTTGCACTCCATCCACCGCGCCACGTGAGTTGCTGGAGGGAGCATTTGGCCAGCTCTGGGTTGGGCCTGTCCGCCTTATGACCTACACCTGTCGTCGTCATTGGAACGACTCCAAGAAAATCCGCTCTCCCACCACTGCACCGTTTGTGTTGCCACCTAGAGTAACGGTTAGGATCAGCATCGGCACAGCTGCCGCTGCGGCAGAACACTTTAGCTAGGGACTGCTACGTCGCCTGCTCCCCTCTGCAGAGGTCAGGTTAAGTACCTTCATGCCTTACACCAAAAGGGGTGGGAAATATTTGCAGGACAGGAAGGCAACCACTACCTACAGAGCTACCTGGGTCTGCACCCAGTCCGATAAGGCACTTTGCCAAGACGATCCCCGGGAACGAGCTCAGGCGGCACGCAAGTTAGTGGGGCTTTACCCCCCAGTACCCCTCCATTCTCTGTTCTCAACTCCCCAGAAGGTACCAGGTACGTCACATCCAGTGGTGGCCGCCATATGCTAAGGAGAGAAGGTGCCCGTGGGCCTAGTCTGTGTTTAACATCCGCTGCTACCCTAGCCCGGACTGGACAATCTCCAGCAGCTTCAGTTGTAGCAGCAGCACTGGCCAGCCGCCCCAGCATCAATGGGGATAAGTTGGCAACCACAGGACACACTGCCTGGCAAGTAGTCAAGCCGAGCATAGAGTTTGTACCTAGCAGGCAGGCGACTCGGATTACACTTTATAAAGGTCAGGCCCCTGTGATCAAGTAAGTCAGTACGCATCACTTTCATCCAATGTGACTAGTCTGTACTATATAAACCTACTTCTACCGTAACATCACTCATCCTAAGCCAAGAGCGTCACGAGTCATAATATTATGGTATTTTAAATTTCATTAAGACGTAGGGTTGTGAGAATGTGAATTTTTTCTCATAAATCAAAAATATTTTTATGATTGCTCAGCCTTAATGAATTTAATAACTTTATAGCAAGTTATTCTTTGCCACAGAGACCCTTGCCAACATTTAAATTTCTGTGTTATGTAGTTATTTCAGTTATGTTAAAAAAATATATATTTTAAAGAGAAATTTTTTTTTGCTGGTGCACTAAATGAACATTCATCAAACATCTAAATATTTATAGAAATTGAGGATTTTCAATTGTTACAACTTTGAGCAAACAAATGTCTTACCAAAATGGAAATGAGTCGTAATTTTTCATTTTGGCATACTGAATAGTTGCACAACCGAATTAAGTTGACAAAACTTACTTGGATGATTTAATGTGAACGTAAATTTGTCACATGGTGTTTGAAAAGATGTTGCAGGCAAGTACCACACTGTTTTTAAACGCACAGACTTCATAACAAGTGAATGCATGGTGTGACACTTGGGCAGAAAAAATTTAAAACTTGATGTGAAAATGAAGGATGCACATTTAAAAGTGCATGGAATTTGAGCCACTCACACTTATACACAGCATTATGTACAGTAACAGCAGAATTTTTAGTTATTTGTGGATAAAATAAATATGATGCCATCCTACCCAGAATCTCAGTCAGGATCAATGCTTTTGTATGGCAGGCTATTCAGCATGTTTGAATTGTTCAATGACTACATGAATTGAATATGTTGTTGAATGTGAAACACAAAATCTATCAATATCTTGCCCGGAAAATAGTTAGGATCGGTGAGCACAGCAAAATATTATTACATTTCAGACTGCACTGTGTAACCAACATTTATGAATGAATGTTTCTGAAATTTCAGTTTTGACCAGTAACACTTGGAAGTGATTTTCCCAGGTAAATTATAACCAAAGACCAATTTTTAACATTTTAAAAATTCTAATTGAAAAGACATTGATAATTGTGGGATTATCTTAAAATTAAAATTTTTGTATAGAAATTATTTGTGTCACAACGTACAGTAAAACTTGCGAAACAAGAATTCTGGTCCGACAGTTTTCTCCAAAGGATGTGTATTAATATTTCTCATGTAAAAAATTATTAGAGGAATGTCCTTTCTTGCAGCATATATATCATTCGACTTTTCTTTCCCTTGTACACACAAAAGGAAGAACTAGGAATGAGTGAGACAAATCCCTTTCATCCCCTTCAATACCTTACCACCTATTCAATTCCTCTCTAGAGGCCTATTCAGTCCCCCTCTTGAGCTTGGTTGTCTATTACCATGTTGCCAGGTGGAGAAACATTCTAGTAAACAAAAAGGGGTGGCGAAAAGTACTGATAAGTAGCAAAAGAGGAGATTTAGAGAACAAGAGAGTGGTACCCAAGCAGAAAAGATAGAAAAAGGGCAACAGATGAAAATAAATAGATTTTTTTGCTCAGCAGTTTCCAACAAGGTCAAATAAAGGCAGACTATTTTCAGAAATAAAGTGCTTGCAATTACACAGTGAGGCCTTATAGTCTAAGATCCAGACTAAAATCAACCTACGCTAATCTGTTAACTAAATGAGAAGTATTTGTTATAAAACATAATATATAAATTAAAAAATTGTACATAGGTTGCTTAATCATATCCTGGCCAGACTACCCTTAATTAACAAAAACGTGATCATCTTTTTGTAATCGCTCCCCTCATTTGTTATTTCAAACATTTTGTACCAATCTGTGGTACAAGACATAAGTACAAAAACAAAATTGGGTTGCCTATCGTTTGCTTGGCCCTAATATTAAGTTGCCAGGTATAAACAGGTGAGTTTGCCTGTTATCTAATTGAAACGTAGGTCAAAATGAAGGTCAGTAATTGAATTGCAAACACGATGGTATTTGGCTGCCTAAGCAGAAATGGTCCAGATGCACGTTGTCGCGCTTTAAAGTACGAATCTTATATAATGAGACAATCTCTGTCTGACCGTCTTTAATACCTCTAAGTCCCTTGAAACTCAATAGAAGTTCTTCAAATTTTGCAGAGTGAATCCTAAGGGTCTAATACAGGTCAAGTTCGCATTTCAGATGGATCAATTTTTTAATTACTTTTTCCTATTAAAGTTTTATATTAATGCATAGAGATTATTGCATAGAGATGTGATGAAGGTAATGTTTACTCTAAATGTATGGCTCATATAATTATATATCTCTATACCATTTTTTTTATGTCTTTGTATGACTAAAAACAGGGGGGGGGGGGGGGGGGTGAATTATGGTGCGGGGTGGGGGGTGGGGGTTGATGTATGCCATTTTTTTTTGTTTTCAGAATTTGTAGGATAACCAAATTTTTTTAACATGGTAACTGTTCTAGCCATGTGAGTATTAAAAAAAAAAGTCACAGACTGGGTCTCCTAATACAGTAAATTCTCGATTAACCATGTTAATCGGGACCAGAGAAAACAAGAATAAGCAAATTTGTATTAAAAAAAACCCCGATAATTGAATTTACACATATGTACTTACTATTAATGGAACAGTGATATTGGCTCTGAAAATCATGATAAAAGACAGTACCTATTATACATTTCAAATCAAACACAAATCACGCTCTGTATATACAGGATTTAAAGTACACACTAATTTAACTGACATTTATGTTGCACCGAGTGCAGTTCATTCACGGCACATCAAGTATACACAGCCTTTCGCCGGCACCAGGCGAGTGCATTGGGCGGGCGACCCAGAGAGATAGATAAGCGGTCCGTAGTTGTGTGTGTGTCGCATTCTCAACGTGCATTACTCAGACCCGTCCTTTAGATTGCAGAGTTAGTTGAAAGATTAGAATGCAATGCAATAAAGACTAGACTATAACGTGACTTTAAACTAGGCAACCTGGCATTGAAACAATAGGTACAGTACAATCCCCATTTAAAAAACAACCTTTAAAATACAAAAGCTTATTAAAATTTTACCGACTTACAAACACACAAAAGTTTAAAATCTTTGAAATGTTGTTTTTTGTTAACTTCTAAACACATAATATGGGGGAGGGGGCAGGGAGGGAGAGGGGGAAAGAGGGAGGGAGAGGGGGAGAGGGAGAGAGAGGGAGGTAGAGAAGAAAAAAGTAAACCGTGCCTTTCTTGAAAAAGGCTTCAATTTTCTTGTGTTTGGCACCAGAATTGATGTTTTTGTGTGTAACACACCATGCTCAAATTGTTTTATTATTTCTAACTTTTCCACGATCATTTAAACTGTCCTTTTGTGCTTTATTGACATTGCAAAATGAGTGAACAATGACCCGGGTCAGCAAACAATAAACTGGAAAGACTGGTTTCTTCCCGGCGGCGGGGGATCACTGAGGCCATGTCCAAAACAGAAATGGTGAATTCGTTATTTTGTAATTTGACATATCGGAAGTTTCACTTCAGGAGTTGCCGACAGTCACTTGTTTAGTACTCGTGGTGACACATTTTGACATTAACAGTGAAAAATATTTGTACAATTATCACTGGAATGCTGCGCATACGTTAATAAATAAGAAAATAATAAGTTATGTGAACAGACTTCAAAAAAATTTGTTGCGAAATATATAAACAATGCACAACAGTTGCCTGCTTTTTAAAAAATGCCTAGTGTATTTTATGAACAATTATTTGTTTTATAAACATTCGCGCATGTGTTCATTTTGTATTTTTGCTAAGATCCACTGCTAGACAGAAAATACCAAATACTAAAATTACCAAAGACGTCACCATTTTTGTATACAAAATCGGGTCATGTGATAATTTTGTCAACATAATCTGCCATTTCGGATATGGCCTGAGATGAGTCAGAGTCCGACACACTTTAATCGACGGAAATGGATGTCTCATGCAGGTCTCTGTGACAGACTGACAGTTTAAAGAGAAAAGCATCAGCTCACGCGACACAGTGATAGACGAAACTTATCGCTGCTTGTTAAATTACACACTTTACAGCATTGCCTGACCGCCGCACGGATAAGCCGAAAACCGGCTACGCGAAGTACGACTAAGCGGGAGTGTACTGTATTTGAATAAGAGAGCGGGGCGAGACAGAGAAGCACTGCACGTACTACTCTTTGTGATAGGAAAGGACACAGCATACCAGCTGTGCGTGAGGCAGCTGCAGAGTGAAAGAGAGTGCGCATGCTCCTTTCTCCGTGTGATAGAGAAAGACAACTCTACCGCTGAGAATATTTTTTGGAGTAAATTATATTAAAATAATTCATAATATAAAAATATTAGGGTTGTGCGAATGTGACTTTTTAATCATGAATCGAAAATGAAAAATGTGTTATGAATTTTCGTGAAACTGAAACGAAAATAAAAATTAATATATTTAAGGATCAGCCTTAATGAAAGCTTAACGAATTTCCTAACATTATAGAAGGTTATTAATTATAACAAATTTGTTGGAAAATCAAACCAAAAATATGTAGGATATGGAGTATTTACCAAAGGGGTTTTTCCCTACATTAAAATTTTCATTTTATGTAGTTATTTCAGTTATAAAATAATGAAAACAAACAAGATTATTTACAGGCAAAATTTATTTGCTGGTGCACTAAATGAATATTCATTAAACACCCAAAAATTCATAGAAATCGAGAATTTTCTTTCGATAACCAAATTTCTTACCGAAACAAAAATGAATGCTGTCATTTTTCATTTTCGTTTCGTAATACTGAATATACGCACAACTCTAAAAAAATATATAATGTAATAGAAAATATATAAATAATATCAACATATTTTTTTAAATTTGTAACCATGTCATAAAATAAAATAGAATAAATATAAAAATAAATATTTTAGAAAAGGTATTGAAATAAATAAATTTCTTATTTTAATAACAACATATTTTAATATGAAACACAAACGTTTTCATATAAATACTCAAAGTTATTCGGTATCTGATTCATCAGACGTTGTAAAATTATAATCGACTTCTTAGGGATTCTCTTCATTATTTTCGTTCTTTGCCACGTGCAGCACATCATCTACTTGTAACGGCGTTGGGTCCCCGACGAATCCCGTTGGCTTCAAATAGCCATCCATCGACCAACTACAATTCTCAGGACGTAGTTTGACACAGCAAGGATCAGTTGCATGAAGCCACATAGAATTGACATAATATGTCCGTAAAATTGGTTGCTTAAGCGATTTTCAGCATGGTGGGATAAAATTGGAGTTGAACCTTTTAATTTTTTTCATAAATTGCTCGTTGTCTTGTTTAGTCGCATAATTTTTTTTGGAAAATGTGATATCTTGCGTCATTTACACTTATGCAATGCTTGATACCATACATAATAGCAATAAACTCTTATTCAAATATTCGTACTTTAATGCATGACAACAGCGAGTCTGGACCAAGTTTGCTTAGGCATACTAATACCATCATGTTCGCAATTAAATTACCTTCATCAGTGTTAATCTCTCAGCCACACACTGCAACGCAGTTGATTGATTCTACACTCTAAAAGACGTCAGAACTTTTACTGTCTACCCACGGTATAAATACACACACTCCACACCTGAAGAATTGTATTGTTCACTGACCAAGCCATCAAGGTGAGGTAGTATGATAGCGCACTGCATGATGGTGCCAGAGCTGCCACCAGTCCTGTAACTGAAATCCTTGTTCCTGTATATAAAAAATCCTATAAAATCCGGGAATTATTGGGTCAAATCCTGTAAAATCCTTGGAATTAAAAAAATTACAAATTACTGAACAAAAGTGGATATAAAAGACGTTTACAAGTTGTTTTTTTTGGTTTGGAATGTACAAACCATGGTAATTCTTTTCTCAACTCACACTTTTGTTTACAACGAATATATTGGCAATAATTTTTTTGTTTCCTCATCATTGTGATATCAATGCCAAACGCAAAACACAGTCACCAAATTTGGATTGCATGCGTAAAAACGGTAATTCGCGACAAAGGGTTTTTCAATAATGGCCCTGGCCTTTGCATTTGATATTGCAGCCATGAACAGAAATATGGAAATAATTGTATACCCACGCACCAGTGAATAATGAAGCAAAATATTTTGGACACACTATTGAAGCAATGGTGAATGACCAAAATATTTTGCATAATTATTCACCTCCGTTGTAAGAACCTTTCAAACAAATAATGCATCAGTGAAACTGACAACATTGCTGTGGATGCTAGTGTCGCATGTACACAGCAACCAAATTGTAGTTAGGGTTTGGGTTTTGCTACAGTGTTAAAAAATCTGTAAAAACTGATAAAATCTATTAAAACGGCAGGCCTGCACTAATAGCATTAACTGTAGATACATGCAGGCAGCTGGATACTGAGCAGGCCGGTGAAGTCACATGCCAGAGGACCTGCTGCCACCCCCTCCACCAAGATCAAGCGCGAGCCAGGAAGAGTATTAATACTGGGGCCCGGCCCTTGGAACACCAGTCCGTCCTGTTCATTCATCGTACTCCTGGTGCCGAAGGAACCATCAGCTCTCCTGGTCTTCACCGTGCTCCTGGTGCCAAAGACCTTCCTCTCAACTTGTCTTTACCGCACTCCTGGAGCCGAACACTCCTACCAAACTACCAGTCCTCGCCCAGTTCTTCACTGCGCCTCTGGTGCCAAAGATCTCATAGATTAAGTCGTCAAACACTTAAGAAAACTTCTGGCTCCTTCAAGACAAAAATCATAACGTAATCTCAAAGTTAAAGTTATTTTCACAGCGATTCACCTACCTACCCCTAGGAACAGATCGCCTTTACCTGTCAAGCGTAGTAAGCTTCCATTAAGCTCTCATTGATATGAGGCAGTGCAAAACCACCTTGTTTATTTCCGTACTGAAATAAACACGTTTTAATTCCCTTAACGGTATTTTTCCCATAGAACTGGTACCCCACGTTGTAGATATCAATCCCATCAGAGGGACAGCAGGTGACCGGGAAATTTATTCAAACCACCAAACTCACCCACAGACACACTCGCCTATTGGAATGCCACCTTTTCTATGCAACCAGGTGCATAGCACAGTAGAACCCTGACACTAGGTACACTGCTAGGAATTAGCTCATCACAGTAAGGGGTTTGCTCTTTCCACTGTGCTTCTGGTGCCAGAAAGAGTATTTTCCCGGGTCTGAGGACACTGATCCTTCATAGGAACTCACCCACATAGTGGCAGTCAGCCAGTGATACATGACTCCCAGTAGCCACTGCACTTCTGGTGCTGGTACCGAGATAGGGAGACAGCATTGGGTTGGTGGAGACAGTACGTGGAAGTACACCTGATTAGGACCACCACTTCGCCTGCTTCACCTTCATGAGTCTGGTTTCAGTTACACTTTACTTATGCCCTTCTCCCGTCAAAGTGGTATCTGTATAAAAGGACTAAAATGGCAGACACTATCTCTAAGTACCAGCAGTAGCTTAGCTACCTCCCCACCGAACTCGCGCATCTCAGTTCCTGGGAGAGAGTTCAAGTGATCCACCGCATAGAGAGACAAGCATCGCCAGAACCCACACCAGAACTCTTCTCACCACCCACCAAACTCAACGGAGAAACTCACCTAGTATTTGGCAGCAGTCAAGATACCTACGGACTAGCTAACCCGCAGTTCTGGGAGATCCTGATCACCAAACCTAACCCAGCGAAAGTCAACACCCACGATCAACTGCCTGCCTGCACATCTACAGTAAAACTCTGTTAAGACGTTTTTGAAGGGACTGATAAAATAATACTTATTAACCAGGAAAAATTCTTAAAAGGGTCAAATTACACATGTGTGTACAGACAAGGTAAAAAATTATTCAACTTATTAAGCAGGAAAACTTCATAAGTGGGAACTTCTTAACAGAGTTTCACTGTAGTTCCAGAGCCAGCCTTAGCGCTCCTCCATCCAAACCAAAGCAGGTCCAGCAGCAGCCATCGCCAGTCACCCATCGCCCAGGTCTCCCCATGAGAGTGATCCCACCTAAATGTAACGTCATACAAGCTGTCCCAGATTTTGGGCCCTGCCGTAAAGCCACGTGGCCAGTTCTGTATACTGGTTGGGTTTCAGATCCGTGTAGCAATTAGAGATCCAATTTCACCCTGGGTGCATCTGCCCTAGCACCCCCCTAAACACTTGGGGCCATGATGTATGTCAGTTGTCCATAAGACATCACATGTCAAAGTACACAATTAGATTACAATAACCCATTTAACAGACATACTTAAAATTTCATTGTACAATAGACCTATTTTTTCGTAATAAATTATTTTCATTGGAAAATATATTGATGTATATTAGCACACCAACACAAATAAGATATTCTTTTCACTGGTAAGATGTTTTCCCAGCTAAAAAGTTTTTCATAGCAGATCTGTGGAAAAAACCTTTTAAGCAAGTTTAATTTGATGCATGACACATGCCTCATCTTCAATCCACACTCTACAAAAGACTTCACCCCATCTTGAGTGCAATGCTCAACCCCTTTTGGCAAGTCATTAACCAACACAGTACTAAAGAAGCAGAACATGTGCCTATAGGGTACGATAGCGCTATGTCACAAGCAACTACAGACACGAGACCTTAGCTTGTACTGTTCGCAGAGAACTCCAAGGAGCCATCACTTCAACAATCCTTGACGCAACAAAACAAAATGTACTGTTGGCTGAGCCCCTACTCTCTCCAACCTGGCCACGCTAGTTCCACAACATGGTGAGATAGGGGAGCAACCAGTATAATTCCAAATACAGTCGGAAGATAAGGGATAATAGCGCCGCTTCAGCGCCTATGAATTTAAACCCCTGTGGCCGAGGCTATCACCCCCTGCACCCCTCACCCGTGAGCACCTATATTAGATAAGTATAAAAGTAGAGGTGAGACGATTGATATTTTTTTCTCGATTATTAAGCTTAAGAAGCTCGAATTCTTGATTATCTTAGTTCAAAGAAATATTACAATTCCAAAGTGCACAACAATAAAAACAAATGATAATGAAAAAGAGCAGGACCTCTGCAGTTCTAATGTAATACTCAACATTTCTTGCTATTTCTTAAAAATTGAATGATTTTTGCATTTTTTAGCCAAGAATTCTTTTAAAACCATTACTATTATTTACTTTACAGTGACTGTAATGGGTAATTTTCTTTTTACATCACAAATACTGACTTTTGAAATAAATTAAATTGGAATTATAAAATGTTTTAATACTTCCCAGTACGTACACTGAAAAGCATCCAAGAGCAAATTGTATTTATGAAGTCCTTTTCATGGAAGAAGTATTTTTTACTGCAAAACGTCATTGAATACTTCACAAAAATTGACTGCAAATGCTTTAACTACTGGGAATATGAATACCGTATTTACCCGAAATGAAGACAGCCCTGAATCTAAGACGACCTTTCCTAAAAAAATATTTTTGCGGGAAAAATATTTAAACCTGAATTCAAGACTACACCTGTGAAGTGATGAAAAAATTATTTAGATTGAAGTATTTTTGCATTAATTTATGACAAACCCTTCAAGAAGAAATGCTATTATATGAATAATATGATATATAGTAAAAGCCGGATATACTGCGGCTGTTGGGGGAAATTAACTCAGACCCGCATTATAACTTTCCACGCTATTCCGGGAGTGACCGAGTACAGTAGCAAAAAAAAAGCCAGAGTTCTAATAGGGCGTGGCACCTATCTGTCAAACACGGCACAAGTGGTGTTATTTACCGCCGTAACATGTGAAACGTTTAGCCCCTTGCTATTGGAACTTTTAGAGAAACAGAAGAAGAAAAACGTGCTGTGATGAAGGGGGTCACATGCATTCAAGCAAGAATAACTAAAAAATACCGCATTCTCCAGGCAAAGGATGTACAGTAGAGCTTCACTATAACAAACCTCAAGGGACCAAAAATATGGCTAGTTTGTTATAGTGAAGTTCTTATGGTGAAGCGAACAAAAACATTTCTTAGATGCGGCGAAATGTTACTGAAGTGAAGTTAGCTTTGAATCTTTATTGCCAACCTCTGGCCAAGAAAGTAACTGTGACTCACGCCGCATACGAGAGGATAACAGGTAGCGCTCAGCGGAAGAACTGCAAATGTGCAACAGAGTTGCATCGGGAATGCTCACAGGGGTGCTCGAAAGTAGCATGTTCAGAAGCTTATAAAATGAAAACTAAACAGAGTAAGTTAATAAAACATACAACATGTACGTCACAAGTGCCTTTAGTGTCAAGATATGCAGAAAAGTCCGGGTTCTGAAATTTAATTTTTATGCTGCCGGTATATATACATTATAAACAAAGTGCCTACATCATAATTATAACTATTATGTAGCACTATATCCCGTAGGAGATTAATTACAAATCTGTAAATGACTTAGAAGCACAAATTTCGAGGCGTGCCTGAAATTTCGGAATTATTTTTTTTTGAAAATGGGAAGACATAGCAAATAGCCACTGTATACACATTATAATTAGTGTGTCGATATCATTATTATGATTATATAGAGCTATACCTGTAGGAAATTAATTATACGCCTGTAAATGACATAGAAGCATGAATTACGAGCGCGCCTCAAATTTCAGAATGTTTTTTTTTTTTTTTTTTTTTTTTCCAAAAATGGGAAGACATAACAAATATCAGCTATATACACATTACAATCAAAGTGTCTATATAATAATTACATAGAGCTATACCCTGTAGGAGATTAATTATACGCCTGTAAATACATAGAAGTACGGATGTGCGGGATCCCGAACTTTCTGGAAAAAAGTCAGGATAATGACTTTCCCGAAATGTCGGGCAAGAATTAGCTGACTCCCGAAATTTTTTGGAAAATGGTGTTTAATACACATTCCTAATGATGATGTTTCCTATGAGCAGAAAAAACAATATTTCTCTTCCTATCAAGCTTAAACAAATTCTTGTGTGATTCTCCGAAACTTTAATAAGTATTTTCCGTTGCATAACTATCTTATAAACTCATTATTTACCGAACTGCAGATAAAAATTTTTTTGTGAAAAATCTTTATTCTAAATCGTTTGCACATTTATGTAAACACCATTAACGTACGCTATTAGTTTTCCGTCTTTCAGTTGATATCTTTTTATGGACATTACGTAACTTTTTTGTTCACACACATGCTATGTAAGATCGCGCTAACCGAAAGTCAGTATTATGATTGGTAATTTAACATTGATGAATGATCACATGATAAGTGATAAAAAAACACGAAGGAATTCTCCACTTTATCAAATCAATTACACACAAATTTATTAAATACACTGCTAAATAAATTAGTTTTGCTCCCGTCAAAATAGAATACAACCTTAAAATAAATGCCATTAATGCAATATTTACGTTCTGGTTAGTCAAAAACGTTAGACATACTGAGTGTTGCATCCCATGACGTACATTTTCAACTATGGTTATCCAGAAAAACCATAGAACAAATTAAAGAAATCCTTACTCTTTGAGGCGCAAACCTTTTTCATTATCTCCAAGCGAAGCGTACTTGTTTAACTCATCTAAGGCAAGAAATTTATTTACTTTTTTTTCGCATATTGTTAACTTGAACTTACTTTCTTTATGTTGTTATTGTAGTAGTTCGGTTGCAAATGGAAAACTCAGATAAGTCGGTAAACATTAAAAAATTAGGCGTGTGGAAATTTTACGAATGTCTGCCAGAGAGCAAATCATTGGCTACACGTGTATCTTGAAGGAAGGTGTTAAAATGTGAGCATGGGAGCACGTCTAGGCTGCTGAGACACTTGAACCAACACCATGCATTAAAAACAGATTTTTATGAAGCAAAGAAGGCTTCCATTGCAAAAGTGACAACAGCAAAGTTGGGGACGAAATCTGGCAGCAGCAAACAACAAACAATACAAAAAACTACCAAATGGCCTTCTGATCATCCATGTGCTGTCAAACCTCTCAAATGCTATTGGTGAATGGAATGCAGACAGTTTTTTGCCATACAGTGTGGTGGACAACCGAAAGTTTAAAAATGTTATGGGTACTGCTCAGCCTCTGTACAAAGTACCTTCACGTACCACCTTATCTCGTAAAGTGATCTCTAATTTGTACAATACTACTAAAAGCAAACTGACTGAAGCAACGTCACAAGCACTTGCCACATGTGATTCTGTTTTGTCGATGTCCTTCACCTCTGATATGTGGACATCAGGCAGCAATGCTGCCTACATGTCGAGCAAGTGTTATTTTATTGACGAGTCATTTTCCCTGAAGAAGTATTGCTTGGGTGGATACCAATTTCCTGGTGGCCACACTGGAGCTGCAATTGGAGAAAGGATAAACGACATATTACAAGAGTGAAAACTAAATCATTTATCCACTCCATTTTATGCTGTCAGTGATAATGGGAGGAACATTTTACTGGGTGTATCATTGTGTGCCATAAAGTTTGAACAGTTGCATTGTTTTGCCCATACACTGCAACTTGCACTAAATGATGCAAAGTAAAATACTACTGCAATGGCTCCCATGCTTAAAAAAGTTCATTCCCTTATAGGACACTATAAGCATAGCGCAAAAGCTTCTAGAGTTGCACAAGATCCAAGAATCTTTAGGCCAGTCTATGCTTCAACTCATTCCAGACTGTGAAACTCAGTGGAATTCAGAATATATTATGCTTAAACGACTACTTGCTTGCAAGGATTCGCTATCTCGTCATATTTCTTTCCAAAACAAAATTGATAACTTGACAGTTTCAGAATGGCAACTAGTTGAAGGATATTTTAACATTTTACAACCCAGATACAACAGAGTTGTGAGGTGACAAAACACTAACAATTTCAATGGTTATCACAGTGCTGTTCTTACTGAAGTCTTCACTGGAGAGATACATTGCTAACCACTCCAAATTGCCTACTTCAGATGTTGAGTTTGCCAAACAACTTTTGCTTTCCATCAAAGCAAGATTTCCTGTCTATGAACATAAAGAACCATACTTCTCTGGTATGTTGCTGGATCCATGCTTTAAAAGTTTTGTTGTACTAGAAGACCAAAAACAGCTGGCAGTGAACACTTAAAAGTCGAAAATCCCACAAGGAGCACGCAAAATTGCTAAGTTATTTTTAAAACAAATGATACTTTAATTGACTTACATAATTAGGTAAATTTTTTCAAAGTCAAAAATTATGCAATACCACGTTTGGATGCACACTGCAAATATTTCAGTGAAGTTTCTATTTTTTTGCAGTCCACCTTTTTCATACATATCTCCATAATATTTCTAAAATAATTTATAAATGTAATATGCTGCAAAATTTTGTATTTGGATAAAAGTTTATTTAGGCCCTAATCGTAATAAGTACATTTTATTTTCAATTGTTCCCAGAACACCTTCCTGATTTGGAATCTGCCAGTACCAGTACATCATTTTGGTCAGAATTTGAGGAAATGGCTTCATTGCAACAGCTTACAGTAAATCAAGAAGTAGAAGAGTACCTTAAAAGCCCAACAATATTAAGATCACACTGTCCACTCAAGTGGTGGAAAGAAAAAGGCCAGTCACCATTCCCGCTTTTGGAAAGATGGCTCGACAGTACTTGGGAATCCCTACTACTGAAGCCTCTAGTGAGAGTGTTCTCTTCTGCAAGCAACATTGTCACAGAGCACAGAGAAGGACTCACAACACACCATGTTGAAGAACAAATATTTCTTCATCAAAACAGAGAAGAAATATAAAGTGCTAGTTATAAAATTAATACATAGTACCAATGGTTGTATAGGGAGCCTACTGGTACATTTAACAAACTTAATTTGCTATTTTTGTTTATATGAATTGTCAATATACCTAGTTATCATTTTGACACATGTGATATTTTTCCCGATCCCGTCCCGTTTCCCAGAGAGGAAAAATTTTCCCTCCCGAAAATTCCCGAACACAAAATATCCATTCCCGCACACCCCTACATAGAAGCATGAATTTGAGGCGTGCCTCAAAATTCGGAATTATTATTTTCGAAAATGGGAGGACGTACGGAATAGCCGCTAGATATACACAATAATCAGTGTCTATATAATATTTATAATAATTACATAGAGCTATACCCCATAGGAGTTTAATTATACACCAGTAAATGACATAGAAGCATGAGTTTCGAGGCCCACATAAAATTTGGGATTTTTTTTCCTGAAAATGGGAAGACCTACTGTTATGGCTGCTATATACACATTATAATTAAAGTGTCTACAGCATTATTATAACGATTACGTAGTGCTATACCCGTATATTAATTATAGGCCTTTAAATGACTTAGTCCCTACCTTATCCAGAACATGAACCCACAGCCCCTCGCATTGCAAGCCAGTTTTATACCAAATGCGCCACAGAAGTTGGCATCCCTTTTACGACAGTATTCCAGCATATTTTAACTTACTTTAGTTAAACAGTTCATATTAACTTGTAAGTGACAGCAGGACACTTGCGAGTATGATATACGGCTTGGAATGAGGCCGTGCTATCACCCAATGCCCAGATAAGATGGAAAGATTACCACAAGTATAATAGGGTCACATTCAAAAGGACCAATAGGAATTCTTCCCTCAAATCTTTGCACCACGCCAACGAAACTGAATATAGAAAAACATACAATATTGGCTGTAATTAATCAGTAAAATAGATCTCTGCGCTGAAAGGAGGGAGAACGTGCGTCCGCTCCCTCCGCCTCATCCATCAATGTCCCCGACTCACAGCCAGCCGCAGACAGACTACACGCCTACCTGACCGCACACTTTCCACTTATTAATTTATTCAGGCGGGGGGACATAAATAGCCCTGCGGTATACTGGGCCGTGGTATTCAGGGCTTCCACTGTATTTGATTTATTGTACTTTTAAAGAAAAGATAATCACAATGAAATAAATGTGTCTAACCTGGCTGTATGGTAGCAGCATTTATTTTACACTGTAAAACTTTTGTGGGTGTTATATACCTATTCGTGACTTGAGCTATTTTGCTTCCCAGCAAAGTGCTTCCTCTTTATGGCGGGAAAGGGCACTTCCTCGTTACCACTGACCAGGTGACATCAGATAAGGGGACCTTTGTCAAAGTTGACAGGTACAGCCACACCACTATAAAAATACATACAACCATAGGACACACAGTATTTAAGCATGAAAGGTCTTTGTCAGAATCGCCTAGGTTTTGAATTGAAGACGATTCCCGAATTGTAGACAACCCCTCATTTTTTATATTCCTTTTCTGTCAAATCGTCTTCCTTTACGGTAAATACCATACGTGATGTTCTTTCGCGTCCGAAACTACTGTTTCTAAATATCAACATT
Source organism: Dryococelus australis (assembly GCA_029891345.1). Lineage (NCBI taxonomy): Eukaryota > Metazoa > Arthropoda > Insecta > Phasmatodea > Phasmatidae > Dryococelus > Dryococelus australis. The sequence goes on from CM056999.1 coordinate 57,607,759, forward strand.
CACACTTAGAAAAAAATCGAATATTCTAAAATTTGAAGTATATATATTCAACACTGAATGAAATACAAATATTTAATTATTTGAAATGGTATTCGAAAATTTGAATATTTACATAGGCCTGATTATTAAAATATAAACTTATATTTTGCAATAATAACCAAAATAAACTAAAATTAATAAATTCATACTTCCTCTTGATTCTTGATTATGTTGATTACAACAAAAATCGATGTAATCAAGAAATCGAATTTCCCACCCCTATATAAAAGACCTGGCATGACCAGAAACCTTCAGTCTCAGATCCTTCACTGCTCTTGTATAGGACTGGAGGCAGCCTTTGGGGTGCGCGACCACTGGTACATCCACTGATTCCACCGCTCTCTAGGGCCGGAATCTCTATCAATAGAAGACATCGCCGACCAGAAGCCACCACTTCTTCAGCAGCCGCTAACCCCCTGCTTCTGGGAGATTGGACCACTCCAGAGGCTCGTGAAGAAGTCACTCCGCTCCTTACCATCCCCCATGGTGTTGAACCCAGAACTCCTTGGTAAAGGTCACGTCGACGTCCCTTCAGGACATCTCCCTTGCCCACCACATGGTGTTGGCAACATTGATGCTACCCTTCTGGTAGTAGTCACCCCAGCTTGTTCGTTCAGAACCACCACCAGTTAGTCAGGAAATAGTTGTTGAATACTAGTTTCTCTAATGCTAATTACCACTTTCCTCGATCATATCAATTACCAGATCGCCTTCACCTGGATTGCTTAGGATTTGCTTCTGTATCGAAGTTGTCAAGTTTAGGAGGTAGCACAGTGACACCATATTTTATCAGTCACGTAGCAAAATAAGTGAAACTTACATATTCTCTGAATAATGAAATTCTTTGTGCATAATGTCATAGTTTTTCTACGCAATTCCGACCTCGAACGTGAATCCGTCAACACAACCGGCAGCAAGCTCCACACACAGTAAGAGGTCACCCGAGCTCTGCCAAACTGGTTGAATTCAATGGAGCCCAAAGCACTAAAAACACCTCTGCCAGGCGAATCAGTGACTGAAAGGTGTTCTATACTCCGCCATCGCTCAGAATAGGACTGGAAAGGAGCTGGAACCACCGCTGACAAACTTACCTCCTGCGAATACCATATCTGGGTATTCTGGTCAGGAAGTAACTTGAGCGATCCAACATTCTGTCCACCACTCTCCTGTAGGTTCGGACAAAAGGAACAGGGTGCTGTCTCTCCTTACAAGACTGGGTATTCGCAAGTACATACTAGGGAATCACAAGCACCTGCTCTACTTTTGTGCTATCTCAGTAGTACCCTAATCTCCCATGCCTTACACCCAGAAGGGAGGTAAACAGAGAAGGCTGAGGTGAGCTATGGTTGCCCCTGAAACTAGACTGCTTTGCAACCCTCAGTCAAAAGTTGCACTTTGCACTCCCACCAAGAAGCCTCACTTCTTCTTACTGCAGACATCCTTATCCCGCTTGAAACCCTTCCTCATCTCATAGATAGAACCACTTTTAAGGGGTGAAGAGCCTTCCATTGGTATCCCCAACCCCCGGTTGTGTGGTCCCAGTCAACCACCCATAGTTGTCAGCAGTACATCACAGAACCCAAGTACTTACTGTCCATGAGTCTCAGAGGCGACCACCAGCCCTCACCACGACAGGGTAAGAGTCTCCAGCCGGCAACACCACCACCACCTCAGAAGAACACCAAGTCCGGAGGTAAATGTGTTAACAAGGGTCAGCCGACTCGTAGGGCAGTGAGAGTGGATTCAGATTTTGTGCCCCTCAGACAAGCATCCAGACTTGTTCTTTACACTGGTAGTAAGCCCGTCCCCCATTAAAATGCTCCAACTCATGATTCTGGCATCACAAAAGAAAACTGCGAAAGTGACTAAGACCTCTACTTTATCATTTAAACGTTGTGTGACGGTCACTACAACATTTAACCTAAAATGACTTAGATCACTATTTAACGTAGCTCGTCCCTCCAAATAATTGAGTTGCAATTATTCATCCCCCACTGGGCACGCATCAAACTGTATATTTTCGTTTATTTACTGAAAGCCTATTCAGATATAGATTCCTACCCAAACACTGCCAAGAATCAGCAACAGATATTCACACAATTTGTTTTAGTTGACAAGACTAGGGGGTGGACGAAGATTCGAAAATTCAAATTCGAATAGAATAGTTTATATATTCGGCTTCATATTCAAAATCAAATTTTTTGCTTCGAACTTAAAAAAAAAGTGTTTTTGGCCAACTTAAATTATTTATATTATTCGTCCAAAAAGCAAAAGAAGACAACATGTGCTCAATAGCATTAAAGTTTTTATCCCACTTTTGCCACACACATGGCTAGTGAAACATGAAAACACAACCTCAATTCAACAGAATGCCCACAAATTAGTCCAAACTGCATTAAGTGTAAAATAATTGTCAGTATCTAATTTTACTCAATATAACAAAACGGAACTATCAGGGAAAAAACCTTTTTACATTACTAAACACTTAATTATCTTTCCAAACTTAATTCGGCACCCAAGATTTTAATTGGTATGTTTATTTTCATCATGTCCCTGGCTGTGTTCGAATTCGCCAGCTGAAGGCCCTTATCTGGCTTCGTGCCCTTGCAAAGTGCATCGCGGATGTGATGTCACATTACCGCTGTCCGAATTCACAGCAAGGGAACATTATGCACCCGAGAATGTTCCCTTCAGCCAAGGGCACGAGCAACTTGCCCTTCTCGAGTCTTAGGTAGTTTTCAATTTGCAACTGTTTGAAATATTTAATTTATTTGTGTTTGTTTTGTGTTTACAACTCTGCACGGCCACACAAAACACTTTCAAATGTTACAAAGACAAATGAAACTCGCATAGAGCGAAATTATACAGAATAAAACTTGAGGTGGAAATGAACACAAGCATTCTAATTCACTAACGAATATATCTATGGAAGGGAAGATGGGGCTTGCAAAATGAGGAGAGATCAAAAGTAAGGCACGTTGCACCGAAATCGAACACAGCCAGAGTCTTGCTTTATGGTGTGATAAATAGGAGATAAAACTGCAAGTTTTACAGACTTAACTGCCGTGAAAAGTGTGAAATTGAACCAGCTACGATTCAAATCTCACTTCTCAGTATTATAATTTAAAAAATACGGGAAATTGTTAGTAATATAAAAGTTAGGTTTCATGCAAAAATAATTGTATCAACTCTTTATGTACGCAATATGATATGATGAATCAAATTTGGTCGAGATCTATTTTTCTGCTCATTTACAGACAGATTTGAAAGTTCGTCACATAAGTAAAAAAAAAATTGTACAGAATATATTATGTAACATTAAAACTATGTATTTATTGCGAACATTAACTAAAACTGGTTGTAAACGTGCACTATTATGAATTTACGGTGAACCGTGTGCACTGAATTGGTCTTGTATGTGAGTAATATCTGTAGGCCGTTAACGGTAAAGAGAGCACTTTTGAAGCCCTAGTTACATTTTTCTTGCGACCCATTTATATCCTTCCGCCACTTGTTAAAGTAAACCCTGCCATGTGAGTAATAAACACAGTGTATACATTCATCATACCCAAAATTGAAAGTTCGAGGCCACAATGAAATGTATTTATTGGTTATTATGTCTAATGAAAAAGTTTCTAAAAGTGCTCACTTTACAGTGAACTGCCTATATAAGTTGCAAGTATCAATTGCTGGTTGATGTGGGATGCGAATTTCAATACACATAACCTAAAAATTCACGTAAAAATTAGCAAGTGCACAATGAATGTTTAATTCGACACAAAGGTTAAACTATTTCACTGAGATCTAATATGGTGATTTAAATAAGTGTTTGGTTAAAACTATTCCTAACACACCTACAAATTGTCTTTGTTTCTTGTTCGGAATGTGTTGGTTTTCGTGTGCGGTGCTCACTCGTTATCGTTGAGACGTTGACAAACTCCAAACGTAGAAAATTTCCTATGAGAAAAATATACCTATTTTGGCGTGTATAGGCCGCACCTGAAGTTTTGATGAAAAATAAGAGATAATTAATATTTCAAGTATAGGCCACACTGAATTTTTGCATTCCTGTACGTATTGTTAAGTCACAATTCCCCGTACATGCCTTAATTTCTCCCCTACAAAACATTTGTGACAGAAAATTTTAACTGCACGAGTGCTTTTTTTAAATAAGATTCCTACCCTTCCGATTCCCTTCATTCCTTTAGGAGTTAAAAAAGTAAAATATACTGTGCGTTGACAAATTTCTAAACATGTTTTGGGAAAAAAATTTTCAAAAATAATTTTTTATGCCAATTTCTCATATATAAGCCGCACCCCACTTTTTGTAGTCATTTTTTTTTGTAAAACTGTGCAGCCGATACACTCCAAAATATATTAAATTAAATAATTAACTTAGCTACTTTTCATTTTGTTATCGATAGAGGAAATGGCTTCGTTAGCATACAAATGTGGTATGTTGCATTCATAACCTGCCCGATGTGACTTGGCTGTGATTGCAGTTGCACTACATGATTCGAAGTATGTGTGTTCACAAACATTTAAAACTTCCACTGAAGTCATTTGAGTAAATTTATGTCAAAGTACACACATTTTACTACACAAAATAGAACAAAATATGGAAAAGTTCCTTAGTAGATGTCACAAAATCATAAAGAAAATAGCAGCAAACTGAAAATATCAAAGCAATGTTTTTAAATAAATTAAAAGTGACATTTTTGTTTTATCATGTCGTATGTCCAACTTTTTTTTATTTAAAAAATTTTTATACAGAATTTTCCTATCAAAATTGTTGTGTTTTGAAAAAGTGATCCAAACCCAGAGGATTAATAAAATTTGTAGTGCAACAACTAAGTGTTTTAAAATATAAAACAATACGACTTTTCTACCTTGAATTTAATTTTTAACACATAATTCATTATTTTATGTATATTTTTTGTTTTAATGGAATAAGTCATGATAGAATGTTATTCACTAAGTCTAGCAACCCAAAAGCTTCTTCACCTAACCAAAATTTTTTTTTCCCCCGAATTCCCCCGGGAGATTTACGTTTCCCACCTGAATTTTTCCAGATGACAAAATTCCATTCCCGCACACCACTAATACGTAGTATGCAAAGTAATAGAACCATATTATATTGAATCATACTGTTTAGAAACACAATTTGAATAAAAAGTACAAACTGGTGTGTAAAAACATGAGCACTGCAATTAATTATTCTGTTTTGTATATTCCACACTTTGCTGAAAATATTTTTAGTTTCTAATTTAGTATTATTTTGCACTTAAGTCAAGAAATATGCTGATGTAATGAAAAATGATTCCTTTTGCAATAGGTACGCTACTTTTAAATATTCCTTAAGACTGGATTAATTTTCAGTTTCTTATGTAGATTTGTTTAGCATGAAAGACAAAATGTGTACTTACATGGTAAAAAATTCATACAATTTTTTTTTGTAAATAAGTGGTGCAATGTGTACTTGTCAACAAAACACTTTGAATTGATATTCTATTTGAATTAGCGAATATTTAAAAAAAATTCACTTTGAAATGAAATTTCCAGCTTTGCCCACCCATAGACATGACATTTGTTTTATTATTACAATGCATTTCCAGTGTTTATGAGAATTTCTTGTAGTTTGATATGCTCTGTTGTTCTGTACTTGTCGCATCCTGAATGTGATTTCACTCAGCCTGCACTCTATTATAAATTCTATGGTCTGCATGAGCCAACACTTGACCCACGTTACATAACACATTATATCACTGTAAGGTGAACACAGTATTTTAGCACACCAGAATTTGTTTTGAGAATAGATGGTGCTCGAATATCTGCACTTGTAAAATGATGGCACTACCTTGAGGCTGGCCATCCACTGCGGGTTGACTTTCTTGTGCTGGAGACTGTGGGTCTGAACCTTGCTGTGTCTCTGTATCCTGTTTCTGGGGTTCTGCAGCACCCCCAGTTGCCGCAGAATCAAACCCTGGGGGAGGAGGTGGCATTTGACTCAGGTCCACTGGCTGCCCACTGCTCACAGCAGCTATCACACGCTCAAATTGCTGCAAGATGTTTTGAAAATTTACAGATAGTTACACGATACAAGCATAACTATATACAAAGATTCAATACACACTTGGAATGTCTGACTGTCACTTGCCAAATCAAAACAAAAAAAATGATATAGTTGATAACATTTTTAAAAATATTGAATTAAAACTGACATTATGAACGAAATAAAGTGAATATGTTGTTGCAACTTGATCAATTCATGTGCAGAACACAGCAACAGAATGTGCAGTAGGAAAGCAGTAATCTATTTACTGTAATATGTGATCTCTCACTCTTCTCCTTGACGGTCAATGCTCGATGATCTTAGCAATTACATGCAACATACAGCAATTATCGTTTAAATAAATAAATTGTTGAAAATAGGTAAAGGGTAAATTTTTGATCTCCCTACTGAATGATTGTACATAAAAAAAATTGAATGGCACTCAAAAGTTACTGGTTTCTTACGTTTAATACTCAAAGGTTCTAATATACCCTCTCAGTATAAATTTCCTTTTAGAGAAAAATTAACAACAAAAAAAATTAGCGACGATCGTGAGACACCCAGCCAACTGATCCTGAAAGTTGTTACAAAATAAGGTTCACTCATTCTCTGTTAAGTCCAGAGAGCCTAGCTGCCCTCAACACCTTGATTGCCGGCTCGGGCTGGTTCAAAATTTCAAGTTTTGATTTTAACCAACATGTTCTAGTCCAACAAACATTGTAACAAAAAATAATTCCCAGCCTGGCCCCTGACCTGCCTGAGTTAAATTTGTCCTCCAGAATTCAATTCAAATATCATTTTTGGTCAGTCACCCCAACATGCACCCAACTCGGTTGCTATGCTGGTGATGACTGAACAAACGAGACACCTACCATGACATACTCGTCAGGTATTTCTCCCTTGACCCAAAAACTTGGTTCTCCCCCAAGTTACAACATTGTTTCATGATACGCTTGCTAACATCGAATGACTCTGCTGCTACAACCCTCCCTTATTCACTGATCCAGAACAATACTGGCGACATCCTAACGAAACTATATAATTAAGTAAACCTGAGTTACTGTCTATCTCATGTAATATGGCAAGATTTTGACAGTCAGTGAGTGGCAATTTGACGTATACGAAACAAACAAAGTGCCATTTACAAAATCGTGTATCAGCTGATGCACGAACGAACAAAAGTTAATATTAAGTTGGCTATTTTAAGTTCACTGGCGACGCACATCAGGCAAGTACAAAATATGTGATAACAAAGAGTTCCTAGAATAATTAATATATTTTATTTTACGTGGTCACAAAACAGCGACTGTAAGTGTTACAAACTAATCTTCATGTTAAAGTAGTAATGTATAGGTGTTCAAAATTACGAAATATATTTCAAATCCGTGTCGTTTCGAGACAGCAATAGGAGAAAAGTCAAGTTTTAAAAAGCAGGAAAGAGGGGGCGAACTTGCTGCCATCTGTTGGGACCGGGCACGGCTCACACACTTTGCCATGTCGTGTGCACCATCTGTGTGCTCTTTCACGAATCTAACCAACTATAAATCTGAAATGAATATGTTTCATATGTAAAATAACAAATTTACGAACAGATATCAATAGTTTTATTTTTCCGTGAGCTCTGTGTAACTTTTAAAGGAACATATATTTCGTCTACAGCAATTTTGACAATTTTGATTACTAGTAATTTCTATTAGGTCAGTAATTGTTCGTCTATATCCTAAACATGCCCCCCCCCCCCCCCCGGAAACCATTTCCTTGTTTTCGTTTAGCATCCAATTGACGCACCAGCTGATGGAGAAAGGATACATAAACTAAAATTAAACATTTGTAGAACTGTCAAAAACTTGCCATCTTATATGAGACAGACAGTATAAACTATTCATTTGGCCAAACTCAACAATTTCTTACAACACAGATCAAACCATCCATACAAAATTTATGAAAAAAACTAACCACCTGCCCCAAAAATCACTACAGAAACCCTTCATCTAATCTAAAACACCAGTCTTTAAAATAAATGCACTAAACTATCCATCCAAATTCCTAGACCAGAAACAAATATTGTTACACCTTGCACCACAAACCTATGCCTAATCCAGATAGAAAATTGGTGCCTAAAGATGTTGAGTGATTTTCCCTTCCTTCTATACACAAAAAAACTGTAACACTGTGCAATACTTAGAAATAAAACATAACCCAAAAAATATCAAACACTCCTAGATCCAATTAAGAAACTTCAGAATTATTCTTGTTAATCTACTTTTAAATTCATGGTGGAACTAGGGGCTGTGCAATGCCACAATGTTTATAATGAAAACACATCTAAAGTAATTTATGGATGTTGAAGTCGAACTTATGATTTCTCAATTTTTTGTTAAGATCTTTTTACAAAATAGTTTATTTCATTATGTTTTAACTTTTTATAATTTAATAAAATAACTTTTATTTTAATTTCATGAAACACAAAGTCACACTGGCACAACCTTAGTTCATACTGCACAAAATATTTAATAATTATGGATATTACATGAACCTATTTCCAAATTATATTAACTAATACCTTTGCTGTACGAATGCACTTGACGGCCATCTCCGAATCACCAGTTTTCTTTGCTTGCAGTGCTGCCAACTTGTATTGATCCCTCCTCGTTGCCAGAAGTGCAAGCAAATTGTGGTCCACAGTTACAAGAAGCTGAGATTCAGTGCTATCTGCGACAGGTTCAGTGCTATCTGCGACAGGTTCATTGCTGTCGGTGACAGGTTCTGCACTGGGTGGACTAGGTGGCAAGGGAGCAGGACGAACTGGCACAAGATTCTCTGCAACAGATGTATAATTTTTCCAGTAATTACACAACAATTTACCTGCTTTTAATAAATAGACATAATAGTTAACGTGAATGAAAAATGTTACTGTATGTAAACTACATATACAATGAAAAACTAAAAAAATTAATGTCATAATTCCAGTTTCTTTTGATTAATGATTCAAGTTTCATTTTCTCCTACATTTCATGTAAGTACACCAAATTTGGTCAGTTCTAGAAATGTAGCATGGCAACAATGTACTTTTCCATCACAGCTATTCTGTCACTGAAGTAAACAATGTCTGTCATCAAATACTATGATCAGTGTAGATTACCATTACTACTAGCTCTATTTTTATTTTCTACGCCTGTGGCTCTGTTTATTTAATTGCACATGTATGGGTTTGTAGACAGAGGGAAGGGGTTTGTAGACAGAGGGTTTGTAGACAGAGGGGAGTGGAAAACTTTAGTTTACAATTTTTCATAAGGCGGAGTTGTTTTACAGCTCTTCTTACAAGACAGTATCACTTGGAATTACATAATGTTTTAACAGAGCAATGAAAAGTTTTGCACATACAGAAGTAACAACAAAAATTATTTCAAACTGGAAAGTTTTGACCTCACTGAAAGAACAAAATGTGATATGTACGTTTCTCTCATACAGATGCAAGTAACAAACATACACTGTGCATAAATATTTTTTGTGAAGTTAACCTTGACGGATGACATCTGGTGAAATGACAGTGACATCACCGTCAGACACAGGTTTGTGTGTTACTGCACAGACACACAGGCTATGATTCACTGAGGAGGAGTTTGAATGATTTGTCGCCTGGTGGTAACCCTGCTGCGGTATAGGGTGGGGCATATAGCACTTCGACTTGGCACAAATTCAAATGAGGCAATAACGACTCTATGCATCAAGTTTGACAAAGGCACTCTGTCACCTGCAGTGGGCTTCACCTGGGGTAGATTATGGCTCAGCTGCTACTGGCTGGAACTGGGGCCTTGTCCTGGGGTGGTGGTGGTACTGCTGGCTGAGTTGGTTGGCTATGGCAGTCGGCGAAGTATGGGCAGGCAATACCCAAGGGTACTAGTACTCCCAGTCGTGGACGGACTACAAGTGGGTGAGGATCAACAAAGATTTTCCGGGGTGGCTGGAAAAGAGAGCTAGGGGGAACTGGGAGGTGAAGCCTCGTCAGTTGTCAGGCGGTTTGAGCTCAATTCTGTGGGGAGGGGCTGCTGAAGGCAGATGGCAATGGGTTACAGAGCAACTGACTATGTTTAGAGGCAGTAGTTGCCTCTTAGCTATCCACCTCACATCACTTCTATGGGTGAAGGGCCTACTGGAAGGTACTAAGGTCTACCACACGAAGGAGGAGCAGGCAACGAGTTCCCTGGCTAAAGTGTAACCAGAAGGGGTCAGGTCATACAGAATCAGTCCTGTCACTCTAACCTGTGAATTTCAATGCAGTGGATGGAGAGAGTTAGATGATCTGGATGTCTGGCCGCTTTGTCGCGTGTATTCCTAATGGTTGTGGTTCTACCTTACAATGTTCCAAGTACCGGAGTACTTGATTCAAGGTACTGGTGACTATCAAATGGGTTACATTTGGTGATGTACGTGTGCTTGATTATGGGTAGTCCACAGTCCTACACTGGTTTTGTCAAAGAGGGTTTCTAGACATGGTCTCCTACTTCTCGTTTGTGGGTTTGACATCTACAAGGTGTGAAGTCACAATCACCATAGAATAAGCACACTGTGTTTGGTACAAATACGTGTTTTAGTCCCCAAAGGAATAGACATGGTAGTTCATACTATTTACTAGCTATAAATTGTACAGAAACCGACAGAAGTAGACTACATTAACCCAGGTGAAGAGGACCTCGGGTAAAACTACACAAGAACAGAAAATAAGCTTAGTAGCTATGACAACTGACCCCAACTAATCTACACTGTTGTCCAAAAGAGACTCGGGCTTCACTACTAAAATGGTAGTGACTGTAAGGGAGTGAAGACTTTTTCAGGGGTCGCTAGATGCAGGTCTAGAAGACTTGCTGATCTCTCGTGAGGAATAATGTAGGCAGAGAGCTCCAGTATACGAGGTGGTAAAGTGAACTGCTGAGTATACAACTGACGTTTTGGGGCTGCATGCTGGCGTATATAATAGGCTAGCTCGGGTACCTTCGGACGTGGGTTTCTCCCTTAGCAATGCTGGCCGCATTCTCTCGGGGGAGACTGAAAGTGATGGTTTTCCTTGTGTGTGGGTTGTGTCTCTGCTGCCTGCTTAGGGGCAGTGCTGGGCACTGTTGCCGGCTTCTGTCGTACACGGGGGGGATGACAAGACATGTGACGTCTGACATAATGACATAAGACGACTTCGGCTGCCATGTCCTTGGGTGCCCCTTGCCTAAGAGTGTGCTGGTGGCCTCTGGAATCAAGTCGTCCTGGGTTCAAACCTCACTTGGGGTGACGTGACGTCACATGTAGATGAGGCGGAGTCGTTAATAAATATTATGCTAGCATATGTCATGCATCAACCTTACGCTCTTTAGATTTTCCACACCGTATAAACACGTTATTTTTACACTACAAAACAAAGGGTTCATATAGTAATTTCATGGCCATGTACATTTAAAACTCTTTAATAATTGTTTCAAAACACATTACTATTTAGAAAAAACAATTCCTATTTGCAACTCCTATGGCAATCCTTGAGACACATTTGTCTGCCACTGATACAAAATAATTTATTTGCAAAATCATTCAATAAATTGTCAGTTTCCTGGAACTAACAAACTTTGGAACATAAATAAATTGTGGTGCTTATTACAGTGCAGAAAATGGCTGACCAAGTCATACATGTGCCAATAATATTACATTGCATGCAAGAAAAGCCACTAAAAAGGTACCTCTACAATCAAATATGCTTAATAAATGAAAATACAAAATAATTAACTGCTGATAAAATATTCCGATACCATTGTACATTATTTTGAAAAAATAATTAAGCCATAAATGTTGTAACTATAATTAAAGTTTGGAATTACAGCTTTTAGTTCTAAGTACTATTTTCTTCCATAGTCATCATTAATATAGCCAATATAACAACACATCCCACAACAACTTATCAGCTAATACAATACTTTGCAAACAAGAGCATTTACTGTTTACACACTGTGTAGGTCGATCATATCAAAATTTAGTGTACTTATATGAAATACGGTATAAATTTAAAATCTATTCTTTGCCATCATCCTTACAATGTGCAACTTTAACCACGTTACTGAAAATATAATGAAACAATGTAATATTTGTAATTCTGAAAATTATAACTCCTACTCACACAAATGTAAAGGAAAAAATTATAAGAACATAATCCTCTATTTTGAAATTCATAGACACCACTATCCACTAATAATATGTAAATACTGATAAACATTTGATGATTAATAATTATATATTGTACTGGTGTCAGTAAAAAAATTGTTTATTCTTCTTTTATTTCTGTTCGTTGAACTTTCATATGTCTTGCTTACAGTTTCATTTACAGTAATTTTGATTAAGGATTGTACCCAGCTTAAACTTTGAATGAACTTTACATAACGTTTAATACACTTATCCATTTCAATACTTCGGATCTTAAGACCTCAATGTTACGAGCTGTCCAAATCTCATCGCTCACTCATTTCAATACTAGTATGTATTAACTTAATATAATTTTTTCTCTTCTTTATGATTTTTTACAAATACTTCTGAGTACAAAGAAAATATGTTCTTAGCTTGTGAAATCTTTGCAGTATCCAGTTTGTGACGTCTTTGCTAGAGGTGTCTTCTTGGTTACTTTCAAAAATGGCTTAACATAATGATTTCTGCAGTTTTTTTTATTACTGCTTTGGTGTTCTACCGTAACATTAAGAAAGATTTATGGGCAGCCAGGAAACAGTTTTAAGGCTAGGAAGGAGACAGGACATGCAGAAAAAATGTCCCGGCACTCCATTAAATTAATGAGTGCTTTCAAGATGCAATTTCCTGAATAAATCCCACTGTGACACAGTCAGCTGATGCTTAGATCATTAACTCACTCTGCACACCTGGCAATCATGGAGACCCATCTCAGTGATCAGATTAATTAAGCTTATGTTAATGAAGCTACCAGTAGTGCATATAAAAAACCAATTACGATCAAAATTGCCTATAATTCAAATAATATTGCAAATAATGAACTAGCACATCATAACTGATTTACCAAGCATTACTGAAAGTTCAAGCAATTTTCTTTAACAGAGAGTAGCATTATATTAGCAGGTGTATCAATGACTATATATAATTTTAATTAAGGGAACTTAGTTTTCACTTTTCCCCTTCTTAACTACATTAGGTATATATGAAATACGTACTTACCAAAAATACAAATACTTATTTTATTTTCTGTTATCAACATTGACGCATGGCGCATTCCTGCGCATTGGAAATTTGCACACTACTGACAACTTTGCCCCATCACCGAGTCACTACACTAATATGGGTAAGTCATGCCGTGGCAGACAATTAATCCCGTGTGTACAGGATTGCTCCCAGCCTAGTGAGCAATTACAGACACGCCGCCAGAGTCTTGTGGAGAGGCGATAGATATGTCAACAGCATCTTGCCGAGGAGATAAGAAAAGGGTGGCGTAACCCACAACCATAATTAAAACTACCCCTGTGAGGCAAGGCTAGCCATCCCCGCACTCCTCTGACAGACTACAAGTTAAATTTTTAGTATATAAGGAGGTGCCAAACCGCAGCTCAGGACAGTAGTCAGCCCTCCAACATGTACAAGGCTGAGGTCACCAGCAGGGGAAGTGGCTGTCACCCTGATCTCACAGTCTGTAAAGACTTGAGTCAATCTTATCCAGGGTTGTTCATGACCACTAGGCCAAATGCAGCAAAGTCATACTCAGTGAAGTCTCCACACTAGTTAATCGCGACGGTCTCCAATAAGGTCTGCTGAGGCTGTCTGCAGGTATTGAGGTATTTCGACATCCCCACCTGTTCCCTACCCACCACCGTTAATTATTGCAAACTGAGTGGTAGCGGATCACACCGACAACCCTTCTGGACTGCCCCTCCCCCCCCCCCCCCAATTAGAATCACATTAAATTCTAATTATGAAATAATTTGTTTTTTCTTCTCTTTTATACAGGTTGCCTTTGCCTGCCGTAAATATTAACTTCATTTTTTATTATAAAAGAGCTACGCATCCCATTGTGTTTTCTTTTCCGAATCATATAAATAAAAATACGTTCTTATAAACTAGCAATCCGTAATGTTCATTTTATCAACCTAGAAAGTCATTTGAGTAATAACTAAATTGCTCTAGCAAAACGCCTACTGACAGGTATGGTTAACCCGAACATATTTGGTTATCCCAAGCTGCAACGGCCAGGATAATATTCCATGGTCTGCACAACACTACTGGAATACCCAATTATTGCGCGGGTTGCCCAGTAAGGATTCGCAATCAGTAATCCAGTGACGTATGATGCTTATAATACTATTAAACTATGATGACAACTCATTGCTCTTCACGTGAAGTATTCCCTTACTTCAACCTACGTGAGAGTTCATACTGCAAACCAATAAACAGTTGTTGCATGCCGCTTAAATCTACCGGGTGGCCGAACAAGTGGCTACAAGGTTACGCAACCAGCAAGTAGTCAGCCACTTCGGGCACGGCTGAGCGCCACCGAAGATCCACGAACCAAGAACACTGACGGAGAGGGTTCCCATCTCCCATGCCAGCCTCATGGCATAAGGACATCACATGCCTTCCCCGCACCATGCCGCGGCAGCCTAAACTTCGAACTATATAGGTCCGTGCACGACGGGGCTCCAGAGTCATTCGTAATTCTTCTCTCGAGTTAACCACCCATACTACTCAGTGCTAGGGCCTCCAGCGTAACCTCGAGTCTTCAGTAGCAATTGCACCTACCCTCTGCGACGACAACAGTCTTCGAATCCCATCGAACACGAATATACCTTGCTACTTTAACATTAAATTCTGTTGTCTATTCCAGACACCTGCAATTAGACAGCTTTAATTAAGTACATAAATATTCAATTTTCTAGTTCAGTGTCCCTCTAGCCTAGGACCAGATCGCCTACACCTGGCTAAAGTACTTTCCCTTCAGTACTCCGTCTGCTTGATAGGAGATAGCACGAGTCACTGTGTTTATTGAGTCACTGTATTTATTGAGTCCTCAATAAATACAGCATTGATCTCTATCCTAATGCTTTTATTTCTAGAATAACATCTACCTCACCCGCTAGGAATAAGTTGCATTGTGCACTAACGACAGAAACCGGGTACTTTTGTAAATCTGAACAAGCTTGACTGAGGCCACCCTTCTAGGGACCTCCAAAACATGTTTAGAAATTTGTCAATATACAGTATATTTTAATGTTTTAAATTATTATTTTTTACTTCCTTAGAATCTAAGAACAAATGAATAGCTTTTCATTCGTGCAATAATTTGTTCACTCACGTTCATAAACCAAATAACCTTCACCCCACATGCGTAAAATGTAAACATGTTGAAGCTTGGCCATAGCTGCCATACATGAGAAAATAATTTCGCTGCTGTACTAAAGAATATATTACGTAGTTCACACGCCCGCCGCCATACCACAAGTGCACATGGATAGACACCATTTTGTTAAACATGTTGCCGTGGTTTTGCTTTCTCAAGTCACGTCAGGGTTGTAGCTATGTCGCAAGCCATTTTGGGTTGAGTGCTGCATGCATGTCTTATATCTTTCATGTCAGAAAAAAAACTATTGTATACAATACGTTTTCCATCAATACAAACACTGCCTGAAAGTATTTTTAAGTCAAAAAATCATAAAAATTTTGCATTTTATAGTGAATAGTGAAACTTTCACATTTGATCACGGTTACTTCACATTTGTGAAATTTTCTGGACTCTATTTATCATGTTTGTACGGAATTGTGACTTAACAACATTTACACGAATACAAAAATTCAGTGCTGCCTATACTTGAAATATTAATTATCCCTAATTTTTCATCATAAACTTCTGGTGCGGCCCATACAAGCACACAACCTATACACGCCAAAATATGTAGTAACATTCTGACACCAGATATAAGGAAACCTGTATCAAGTTACTTAAGTTCTGCTTGCACCTTCTTTTTATCAACAACTCTGTACATAAAATGTATTACCTGAATAAGAGCTCCTCTTCACTGGCACATGACGTGCACTGCAGAGATTTGGTAGAAAACGCATAATCAAAAATTGGTTGGATATTTTATAATGGTGTCTATACACCAAAAGTATTTAAGTAACATTTTGTGCCTAAAGACAAGTTTCAAGTAATCACTTCAACTCCATGGATTATTTTTTTGGGTGTTTTCAGAATCAGTTTTAGTTGCTAAAATTTTTATACACAAAATATATAAACGGGCAAAAATTCAAGTACGTACTCACAGTCTAGTACAACAGGCACACACACAAAGGATGACATTTTTAACGGCAACCCCAGCAATACCTGTGCGATTAGAACTCTAAAATATGTTAATATTTCAATAATAAATCTTCTAATTTTTTCATGCGAATCAATGAAAATGAACTTCATACTCACAAAAAGTTACATATTGCACTGTATTTATTAGGTTTTTTGTCAACGAGGGGCAGTCCAATATGACCTTCCTTCTAGGGTGTAACATATTTTTTGGAAGATATCTGTCTATTGAAATAAATTTAAAAATGCTTGTAATTTTTGTGCCAGAAACTAGTGCTGAGACGATACAGGTTTTTACAGATACCGGTATGAAACGATACTTCCTTGCCGATAAAGCCAATATCCAATACAATGGACGTATGAGTAATGAACTTGACGCAGACAGTTTGCCCATCATAGTGCAAAGCAGCCGACTCCGGGTTATACTAGAGCATTAACGCGCACCCGTGCGGTTCAGTTGCGTGTTCGGACTGAAGCCGAACACACAGCATCAGTGTGACGAGGTTGAAATGCAGTGATGCGAGTGTAGCAAGAGTAGTGCCACGCAGGAAAGTGCAGGGAGGCCATGCGGCCATGTGCACATGAATATGCAAAAGTACAACTGGTGTGCTGTCCAGGTAAGACATGCAAATTATGCAAGGTAAATGCCACGCGAAGTAAAGCAGGCATAACAAACACTAAGAGAAACTCTCCTTTAAGCCCTGGGGGCATTAATAGCTGTTTTTCTGTGTTTCTTGTTATTTTCCATTCACAGGTATCCCAGCATCACATCATGCACCAGAGTCTATGTCGTTATATTATAGTTGTTTTGTGCACACACTTTATTTTATTCAAGAGTTATTCACGCAAGGTGAGTGTAAGTGTTTATGTCATGTTTTAGCAGTGTAAGAAAGCAGTGCATGCGGCTCACCTGCCCACCAACCTCGGCCAGCAACGCCACGCTGCAACATTAGTCACAGCCTCGTGTTTCAAGAGTGTGGATGCGCGGTCCATCGTCTCCGTGATTTCCCGTGCCCCCAGGTGGTATTCAACTTTTAACCTAATCACTTCACTACAACAGTCTATTAATTAATCGGAACCTTTTGCATTCACAGCACAGGACTCTCCACCTCTCACCTTCCCCTGGTTACCATCGCCAGGGAAGGCATAAGTTTAAGACTTTTTACTGGCTTCGCACCATTTTTGTACAGTGCTACCCTGTCGGCGGGTTAAGCCCGACAAATGTATTTTTCAAGTTGTTTCCATAAGAGGAACGTAATAAACCCATTGAAATTTTCGTGTGAGTATGCATCTTTCATTTGGGTCGCCTTCGGGCCTTTTCGGGTGCCCACCTTCCCGCTTAAATGTACTTTTTACCAGCAAGTGTTATCAAGTGTTTTATGTATGCATCTAGTGTTTTATGTCTTCGTTTACTTAATTAATAGTGTGTGGATCACCTAAAGAATTCACTGTGTAGTACGTACTTTTAATTGGATTAATCACTAAGGAACTACAAAGGCGGAAGGATCTACACCTTTGGTCGTCGGGACACGATCCAGAGGAACAGAGTCAGCTCTACTACATCACGACATTGTCACTGGACAGTGTCTGGCGCCCCAGGTATTGTATAAAATCCTAACCAAAATTTTCCCAGCAATTCATTTGTCACTCCTAAAAACCTCAGTAATACCTTATTGACAGCCTGACTACTGTCAAACTGAAAGACTTCTACTAGCACTAAAAGTATTTATTTTGGAAAGTTGATGGAAATCTGTGTTAAAGTCAGTGTCACACTATGTACTATTTGATGCTTTAAATAAACATATACAACAATAGGTAAATTAATTTCACAAAAATTCTTTGAAATCAGAGAATAAAGGCACCACTCAAAATTACTTAAGCAATATATTTTTAATCTTAGGTCAGGGGAGTTTTAAACTTAACAAATAAAAAATATTAAACCTACAAGTTTGCGTACCATGTTTATCGGCATAATTCTACTTAGTTTATATTCAGAAAATTAAAAATTATTAATATGTATAATTTTTAAGTTCAGCACACCCTTATTTTACTGAGGGTAAAATTGAAGCACTGCCAGTTGCCAGGTAACGAATGTCAAATTTCATATTGCTTTTAAAATATTTTAAATACTGAAATGACAAGGTAGAGCTGCATTGTGATGCCTGCAAAGCTGGTAATTCAGCGACCTGCAACACAGGCTGTAGGTGATTATCTCTTACAGTGCCTGTCACAGCAGGCAGTAATGGGGTGGGAGCAGCATCTCACTCTTCCCGTAGATGATTATCTTACAGCTGGGTAGCTTCTCCCACCTGCCCTTCCCCCGTTTTTGAGTGACAGTGTCAGTTTAGTTCTTAAAATAAGAATGGCAACTGCTGCCTTGAAACAGCAGCAGTTGAGACTGTCTTACTCCATAGTCGCCACCCTAGTATCCTCTGGTGTTACAGCCAAGCTTAAATGAAAATATTGAAAATATCTCTCATATAGGCTCGTAATAAAATTGGTTTGAATGTGTTCCGGTACCATAATATTGGCCAATTGATATTTAATATTGGGTATCAGTATCGGCTCAGCTCTACCAGAAACCAATGAACATGGATTTCATATTAAAAAATTTCAAATTTTTACCTATAAGGGTTGAGAAAGGGCCAAAATCAGTCCAAAATTTTGAAACGCCTACTACAACCACTCCTTACCAAAGATCCTACTCCCAGAAACCATGGGGGGTCATATTATTGGACTTCTTCTTTACATTCAGTGAATTATAGCTTTATAAGTATCAACTAGGTATAAAACTTGTGTAACAAATACAAAACTGTTACTTCAAATGTTATCAATACTTTGTTGATATCAGTGTAACCATACAAAAATATTTCAACTGAACATTACAATAAAACAATTCCAAAAAATCAAAATAAAGGTTTTTAGTTTACAAATATCCTCAAAATCAGTGATATTACAGTACTAAAGAATTTACTTTGACAAATCTAATCTGTACATCTCCTGCAGCAAGTACAATATTCTGTTACAAATAAATTGTGAGTGAGATATGCAACAGCACTTTTTTCAAATTACAAATACTACAGCAATTCCTTTCACACAGCTAGATTCAGAACACTGATTGCTGCCATTACTTTTGAGATGCATAATTATAAAAACAATGAAAGACTGTAGAATCTAATTCAGAAAACAAAAAATAGTGAGAAAAGATTCTACAACCGAATGTTCAATTTAAACATTATAACAAAATAATCAACCGGAATAACCAACATATTCCAAACACTTTGAAAGCAAATTTTTTGCAGTTACAGATAATTTTAAATTGTTCCCACCCTCTCCCCTACTATATGTGATGTAAAACACAAAGTATGTATACATGTTTTAGTACCTACAGCTGTATTGACTTTTCATGTCAATAACTGTTCTCTTTTAACAAATAGTAATGATAAAATTTAATAAAATAATCACTCAAGCATTTAGATAGGTCTTTCACAAAACAAAGAAATTATTGTAATTATTTATGATCTGTAATTGTTTCGTAGCAGAACCAATCTACATATTTAGAACTTAAACTAATAAGAACTATTTATTAAAACAAAAATATTAAATTACAGCAAACAACAAAATAACTAAACCTACATTTATTTACAGAATACGTAGCTATGGACGGAAATTCAGCATTTGATAATATTCAGTACGACAACAATACATGATCTATTACAAAACTTAACTGACCACTGACCTGCGACAGAAGGTGGAACAGCACTGTCCTGGTCAGTGGGTGTTGGCAGATTCGCAGGTTTGTGTAATTTAATTGCCACTGGAGGTGGTATGTCATCCTCATTAACTACCCTCCCTGCACGGGCTGCTCTCAGCTGCTCCATCAAAGTCTTGATGCCACGACCAAACCTGTAAGTCACCCTCCTGTTAGGTTAACTAACACACACACTGGCAAAAACTACGATCTGAAGGCAACTTGCACAGCAACCACACGGAGTGAGTGGTGAAGAGAACTTGGCAGCTCTGAACACCATGGTCTTGAGAGCAGATGAGGGTGTAGGGTGGTGAAGGTGGATCAGCGCCAGAATGAAAGGGCGGGGAAAATGGGAGATCCCTGAGAAAACCTGCCAACCAGTGACATTGCCCAGCACAATTCCCACGTGCAAATCTCCGGAAGCAAACCCACAGGGAATTGAACTTGGTTCGCATAGGTGGAAGATGGATCAACAAGGACAATCTTTAATCAGGGGTTCCCAAAATGAGGGACATGTGCCCCCCTCTTTCCCAGGGACATGAGTCAGTTTCATGGGGGGATGTAGAGTTATTTATTATTATTAATGACAATTCACATTGTAAACAAATACAAGGCTACACCTTATACAAAATGCCACTCTTGCAATTTTTTCTCCCCAAGCCAGCAGTTGAAGTGACAAACAATAAATCAGCTGTTAGTCAACACAAAAATATACAACCAAATCAGCTCTCACATTTTTAATAGCTAATGAATGTAGCCTTCCTGATTTGCATTTTCCATGGCTTCTCGAGCTCACTCCAGGCAATTTCTGGGGCGACTCATTAATAAAGACAATGACCAATTCCTTCCTTGTACTCCCTTCATTGTGTTCTTGGTGTACCATTCTCTAATGAACCTGCTGTCAACAAGATGTTAAGTTAAATAAATAAAGTTTACTCCTGGGTTTGAATGGTGATGTATTTAATGGTAGGCTGTAATCATTACAGTAAATGACAAATTTTACATTTTATCGTTTTCCAAAAGTAGTTATAAAAAAAAAGCCAATCTTTTCCTGTAACTAAACTACCTCCAAAATTGAAAAACTTCATGTGATTTTCATTAAACGTTAGTTCACTCTTCTGCAGGATTTTTGAAATTATAATTTTGAGGGCAACTAATTGGACATAAGCCTATTTTAATATTGAGGATAAATCATCTGTATTTAGAATGACGTTTGTTTCGGGAAACAGTGAATACTTCAGCCGCTACAACACCACGGCCTCTGTCATCTTAAGAAGGGAGGAGTTAAGAGAGGTTTAGGTGATTTGCAACAACCGAGGTGTTAAGAGCCAATGAGGGTGAAATTTGGCAGATATGGAGCAGCGCTAAAATGCAAGGAATGGTGGGGAAAACAGGAAAACCTTGAGAAAACATACCAGTCAGCAGCATCAATCAGCAAAATTCCTATTAGTGAAAATCTCTTAGTAACCTTGCAGGGAAACAAAGATAGATCACAAGGCACTTACGAAAAGTCACCCGGTTAACTCGATCAGGTTAAAAGTTTTACTAGGTGCGTTCGAAAAGTGATGAGTTAAAGTTAACTCGCGTTCGGAAAGTCACCCGCGTTAACTCGATCCACAACTCAATCAACTCTGGGCTAACCCTGCTCGATAGCAGGGCAAATTTTGTCTTGCAGACGACACACTTGAAATGGCACGTAAATATGTAAACATTGCTGCAAAAAAAACCAACAAGTAAACGAAAATAAGTTTTGAAATCTGGAAACGATCAACATATGTAAAATTAAGAATGTTTTGCTGCTTTGGCCAATCATTGTAGCCTGGAAATTAATTATTATACTTAACTGTGACTGAACACAAAGGTATTGTACTATCGCAGTACTGCTTAATGCTATGTTTTTTTAATTTATGTTGATGTCCATGACATAATTTAACAAAAACGCTTCATAGTAGTCATCATCATCGTCATCTAGCACAGTATTTGATAACTGCACAAAATATTCTTTCAATTCCCGCCAACTCAAAATCAGAGTTACTCTAAAAACATTCAAAGCAACCTTCTTAATTACAAGTGATCGTGTAAACCTGATCACGTGACCGAGTTAACCCAGTTAACTTTACCAGGTTACTTTTCGTAAGCGTCTATTGGTGGAAGACAAGCGTCCTACCACTAAGCCCACCGCAGCCCTCCTTAGGAAGGGAGGAGAGGAACCTCATTTCTTAAATTATATTTGGGTTAAGTCAATTACAAAGTTGAATTAAAACTATGATTGTAACAATTAATATAATTCTCTATCAGCTTATCATAGATCTGGTTTCTGAATGGGTGGAGCAGTATTTTGCACATATGTATTTATTTTTATATAATTTTATTTACTTGATTCTTTCTTAGGTACCAGTACATACTTGAAATTGTCAGATATAATAAATAGGTTGAAATGTACCTATATGCATGTGTACAAACAGCACTAAGCGATGGGATTCCGAGAGAAAAATACAGAAAATATCATTAAATTAAAGAAAATTGTTGAGAAGTCATGTATTCCTGGAAGTGGCATTTGAAAACTTTCACAGTAGACCAAGGTACTCAAATGTAAAACATTGGTAAGTATTTTAACAAGCTGATGATAATGTTTTACAATAGTGAAATTATCACCCACAGTTTTGAATATTCACCAGGTCTGCAGTAGTGACACATGAAACAAATAGTAAATTGTTTTGGATATATACTGTTATAGCAGAGTTTGTGTTAAAGAAAACTAGAATTACACATTCAAACACACACACAACCAAACAGGAATAGTTGTCAATAGGTACATGAACACACAAAATTCGGCAGAAGGAATCGTTGCAAGAAGACAACTGTGTTTGTTTTGGTTGTGTCCATCATTAGTTTATCATT
Source organism: Dryococelus australis (assembly GCA_029891345.1). Lineage (NCBI taxonomy): Eukaryota > Metazoa > Arthropoda > Insecta > Phasmatodea > Phasmatidae > Dryococelus > Dryococelus australis. The sequence goes on from CM056999.1 coordinate 57,630,838, forward strand.
TTGTTAATTTGCAGCTTACTAACTCTAACTGAATTCCCTCCACTGATTTCTCAGTGTTCTTCACGTAGGCCTACCTATTTTTAAATATTCTCGGTTGGTTTTCTGTATCTGTATGTTCGTATGTGTAGTTCTAGTTTCCTGCGATGTGAGCTCTGCTGCAAAGGCAAGTGTCAAACACAATTTTTCATTTAATATATAATACTCATACATGCCTACATGAATTATGAAGAGTAAGAAATTTTAGCTGAAGAGAAATCTGTTTACAAGAATCAGTGTTTAGTTAAATAATCATAAATCATCGCAACAGTTTATGGTAAGAAAACCAGTCAAAACTGTGATACTATCTCGCATGTGCAATAACCCCAACTTAATAGCTGTCCCAAGTAGGCAGAGATTTCCCTTATTTACATCTTGGAAATAACAGTTACAAACACTGGATTCATCAGCTCGTTTCCTAGACTACTGACTGCAGGGAAAATACGTTTTACATGTCAACTGCGGATTTTATTGGTGATGCATGTGTCACGAAAATGAAAGTAACCAAACATGGGTTACTCGGGGGTAAAAATGTGTTTCCGAACACTAAATTTTTGCAAAGGTGAAAATGAATACTATCAAGTATTGCTTAAATATCTCGCTTCTGTCACATGATAGAGTTATTTCTGAAAATGATTTCTACAGATAAACTACACGACTGCACAAAGCCGTCGGATAAGATAAACACAGGGCAGGCTAACGACCGATATCCACTTAATATGTAGTTGAAAACATATATATTTATTTATTATTTCATTGTAGTGTATGAACCTTCCACTTGTGTGGATTGCCAGGTGATGGATCAAGCAAAATACGAGAGTACAAACCAAACCAAGATAATTTTAACCCATATAATTTTTAAAGGAGAGAAAATAAATATTACAGTTCCACAACACTTTCAGGATTAATAATTTGTTGTGTCCTTGATTCAGTAGCTAGCGTGGAGAATGAGAGCACTAAAGGAAGCTTAAATGGCTTGTTTTCTCAGGGTCAGGCTACAATTGATATACAACACATTAACAGTTATAGCGATAAGCACATCCTTCATGTTTTTCATCATTTTAGAGTGAAATAACACTAACTATTTACTCATGGAAACTTTAATTCACTGAAAATTATCATATAACTGAACTGAAATACATTCAACACGTGGTTAAAGCAAAGAGCCCCCCCCCCCCCCCCCCCCTGAAAAGATGGTGACCAAAAAGTAAACAAACACCAGCGAGTTCAGTGGAAATGCTGCCATGTCACTTCTGATGTACTATGTATTCTGTGATGAAATACAAAAAAGTACACTGAAAAAATATGGGAATATATTACATGTGTGTATGAAATATGCACTGTACAATTTTATTAGATGTTTAGCAATCAATATTGAAATGTTTTTTAGCGGCAGCCATGTAGATAACGACGAGCTAGAAGCAGCGATGCAAAATTTTCCGAGATATTGATTTGCGATGTGACGTTGCCAACAACACTTGAACATTTTCACTTGAATATTTTTTCATAAAAATTACGAATGGATTATGTATAAAATTGTAACTCTAATAAATATTCCCGGAAAGTTAGAAAAAGGCAACACAAAATTAAGGAACCCTATTCACTGTACTTTATCAATCACAGTATTGAAGCCATACATGAGAAAATAATTTCTCTGCTGTACAAGAGAAAGATATCTTATGTAGTTCACACGCCCACCACATTGCCACAAGTGCAGATTGATAGATGCCATTTTGTGTGTAACATGTTGCTATGGTTTTTGCTTTCTCAAGTCACATTACCATCTTTGGAAAAGTAATAGCATGACGAACATTTGTAAACAATGCACATAATACAAATTTTCAGTCTCAAATGTTTTGTAGGGGAGAAATTAAGTCAGAATTTACTATGTTTGTACACAATCGTGATTTAGCAATATTTACAGGAATACAAAAATTTGGTGAGGCCTTTAAATGAAATATTAATTATCCTTAATTTTTCATCGAAAACTAATGGTGCTGCCTATACATGGACGCGGCCTATATACTCCAAAATACGGTAATCCAGCCATACAAGGCGACAAATCTCATAAAAGGTGTCGTGCCATCTGGTGTAACGACTGTTATGGTGGCCTTTGCAAAAGCCTTTACAGAATATGGTACTGTCATAACCATCACCCCATCAGGAACCAAAAACAATACTGTTTAATAAATCATACCTTCTGGCTCTAGAAGATTCATTAGCAGCTTTAGCATTCTTCTCAGCTTCCTGATACATCTTCAATCTTTCTTCAAGAACTGAAACAAGCCCACCTTTAGAGCTGGGAGTTACTTCAGCCACAGCTGATGGGGTTGAAGCCACTGGAGTGGTTTGCTCTTCAGCTTCATCTCCTTGTAGCTCAGTCAGTTCGGCCTGGATAAATGAGCAGAGTCAAAGGTATGCTCATTCATTCTCATTTTTTTGTACTTTGAATACAATACTAATATTTTACTTAATTCACCAAATGCTAAACTTAAGGCTTTTAATATAACTAATAACAAAGAAAAAAGTTTTCAGGACAATTAACACTTTAATCAAAGTCTATTATTAAACAGGATCCACTTGAGAGCAATCAAAAGATATTATTGTAATTACACAGTGTTTCCTTACAGAAACAGACCTCATTGAAGCACTTTGAAGTAAAATGCATATACAATCAGGGAACGTGACCTGAATTATTTTTTGAAATACAGAGCCATATTAAAAATTAAATTTCTTGTAATAAAGGTGATGTGTTGCACTATTCTTTTTTTCAACTTCATATCACCACGGGCGTGCCATATGCCACGGACAAGGTACAGACCCTGACTGGACGTTATCTAGGCCCGCATTTAGTATCCTTATACACGATGGACGCCTAGAGAACAGAATGCACTTCAAGAAGAATAGTAATGTAAATTCTCATGTGAAGAAGTACCAGTCTGCAATGCAAGCGAGTTGCCCTTAAGCCAGCGGCAGATACCGCCCGAACTTAAGGAAATTACCCTGTTTCCAACCTTTCCTGAAAGATCACAACCAGCGCTGCACCACCCACGTAGGGAGGAACTACCCTGCCGGAGCAGCACAATGGCCAAAGGAACCCAAGGCACACCCCGACCAGGTGTATAATAGGCCTTGCATTGCTGCAGAACGGCAGTTTAACTCAGCAGCTCACATTAGTACCAGTCGTGCCAAGGCTCTCTGCTATCTCTTCCTCATCATTAGGAATTACCCAAATGATATACAGTGACCAACGCCGGACATCTTCACGAACGTGCTGCAGCACCAAAGAGTCTAGCCCCCCCTCCCCCGGCGCTACTGTCTAAACACATCATCCCATCTCCCCTTAAGTCCCTTCAGGTCCAGGACAACCCTGTTTCAGTTAGTGTCCAAGTTGATTGAACGGCTACAAAATCATTGCTCTTGCTTTTCAAGCCAACAGGCCCCTTCACCTGACTCTCTCTATTGTAATCCACTTCCATATATTATTCAGTGCATTGATTCTACACAGGAGGGTACGGGTCATCGTATTATATTCTGGAGTGAATAAAACACATCTACAGTCTTACCACCGTCTGTTCCTTCTTGAATGAACTGTTCTTAGTCCTTTCTGGTGTCACCCTGCAAAGGAGTTGCAGGGAACAATAGCTTGTAAAACAAATTTCCAACTCTACAGTAAGACTGTGGCCTATCCCTAACAAAGACTCAAAAGTACGTATCCACACACAAGAGATTTGATGGGCACCAATACTGTGGACCAGGTACTCAAAGGTACCTGGTGCACACGTACGGTAGAGCCCCAACCACTAGCAACAGGCTAGACCACCCTTGTCAGTTAACCACTCCATCCACCTCGTATAGACCTACCGGAAGGAGTGCCAGACCTGACAAGGAGTGACCTACAACTTCTAGTTTACACTTTAGCTAGCGGTACTGTTGCCTGCCATCCCAGTGTGGAGGTGAACTAGTTGAAAGTATCCCCTGTAAATGCCATTTATCCAAAGAAGGAAAAGTAAGTGGAGAAACAGGAGGACAGCTACTGTCCTTGCAGAGAAACAGTCACCGCATAACCAACCTTCTTCAGCCTTCAGCTACTCAACTCCCCGGGAACGAATTCAGGCCGCCAGCCAACCGTCGAGACCTTACCTCGCAGCCCTCCCCGTTAATTTGTCTGGTTCCTTGGTGAGCACCCCTAGAGTTGCTCATCCAGTCCTCCAATATCTCCGTCTGGGCCTGCCCTTGGAACTGGGTATCAAACCAGTGGACGTCTCCTGCTCTCCCCAACAAGATGCCAACAGCGGGCTGGACGCCCGCGGCCCGATGAGCCAGAACCAGCACCCGGCCGGAACCAATCAGATCGGTCAGTAGATTGAACCCAGGCCATCACCCAATGAGTACTCGACTGCCACGAGTGAGGCACATGCAAGGTAAGCCAGTGGGGCCCTACCTAATCTCTGTCTCGTACAAGATGGCAAGATTTTGACAGTTCAACTAATGTTTAATTTTAGTTTATGTATCCTTTCACCATCAGCTGTCGCGTCTATTGGAGGCTACACGAAGACAAGGAAATAGATTTCCGTGAAAAAACGTGGCGTATTTAGGACATAGATGGACAATTACTGGCCCAATAGAAATTAATAGTAATCAAAAATCGCTGTACACAAAATATATTTTACTTTAAAAATCATGCAGAGCTCGTGGAAAAATCAAACTATTAGTTATCTGTTCGTAAATTTTTTATTTTACATATTAAACCTATTCATTTGATCTTTATAACTGATTAGGTTCAATAAAGAGCATACAGATGGTGCACACGGCATGGTAAAGCGTGTGAGCCACATGTGATACCAACAGATAGCAGCAGGTTCGCCGCTTCTAGATCCTGCTTTTTTCAAACTTGACTTTTCTACTATTACTGTCTCGAAACGACACAACTTTGAAATATATTTCATCAAATTATTTGAAAAAATAATTTAATATTACCATGCAATACTTCTGTAGGCTTTTGGAATTAATATTAAGCACACATGGAAAGCATGGATGGACAGTGGGAATACGACATGAAAAGATGTAAGGTTTGAAGTCGCGTTTCAGTCTGCTATGAATCGTCTTATTGTGCATTTCATTTTGGACACCTATACATTGCTACTTTAGCACGAAGATTAGTTTGTAATACTTACAACTGCTGTTTTGTGACCACATAAAATAAAATATATTAATTAATCTAGGAACTCTTTGTTATCACGTATTATGTACTTGCCTGATGTGCATCGCCAGTGCACTCAGAATAGCCAACTTAATGTTAACTTTTGTTCGTTCGTGCATCAGCTGATACACAATTTTGTAAACGGCTATTGGTGTGTTTCGTATACGTCAAGTTGCCACTCACTGACTGTCAAAATCTCGCCACCTTATATGAGATAGACTATACATCAGTCAGCCGTAGACTTCACCTAGTTCAACTAGACTATGTGCTTTGTGGACGGCATACCCGACCGATACTATTTAAAGGTGTAGTTAAAGTCAAACACCAGATCCTGCAGACTACACCTTCCTAGTCCCATCCCGAGCCTGTGTGTCTGACCTGACACAAATGAAGCCTAGTAAATGCAGACATGATCCAGCCCTTCATGCCGTCATGCGTAAAAGGATAAGAATTATGTTTGATGATATAACTTTTTCCACACGAAACACTGGTAATAATACAACTGAACAATTCAATAGTTATCCAATGCTAGTTACTTCCTTGGCCAGATTCTGCCTAAGAAGTTAATACATAATACTGTGCAGTGTACAAAATAAACATAAAATGCTTTCAAACCAAAAAAAGGCAAATTTTTTTATTCATCCCTAATTTTTTTTGTTGCAAAGCAATCAATTTCTTAAGTAAAGAATAAAAATTTCATCAAGTGGCTTGCAATGAAATTAAACATGTCTTGGCACAAATAACGACCAATACTTGTTACTGCCAAAGCAAAAATATTGATTTAAAAATTTATCAGCGGGATGAGTAAAGGTTTTTGTTGATTCTGATATTCAATTTGATTCCAAAAGTTTTGTTTCAATTCTCGATTCTGAACTTGATTCAATTATAAACAAATGTTAAATACATTGCAACATTTTGTATACAGTTATACAGTTCTACATTTCACACATCTTACAGCTGAAACTACAATAACGAGAGCAAGAGAAAATAATTTTTATTATTTGAATTAGCAAATAGAATGGCATTAACTATTTCATCCAGTACTCCATGGAAGCAATTTTTAGTTTTCTCATGTACAAATGGCCCTGCTGGGTAAAACAAATGTGTCAACATCGTGTGATTTCAAGAATATTGCACATTTCCCAAAACAATACAGTTTCAAGGATGTACAGTAAACATTAAGGCAAGTTTATATATATATATATATATATATATATATATATATATATATATATATTCATAAATATTTCATTGTGACGTTTCTAACTTTTGATTTTGTTGTGTCTAGCGGCGTTTTATAATATGCTGGATGTAAACTAAACCAATTTCAGTGAACTGGAGGTTAAATACGTACATTAGCACGGACAAACTGTCCAAATGATAGGTATTTTAAATCGGCTGCAGCATCTTCCATAATTTATGAGACTAGATATTTTATGAAAACAGTCAGTTTAATGTATCAATTTAGATATCGCACTTCGTTTCACGAAATTTTATGTGCAGCTGTCAATGTAAACAAATAATTGATTCAGTGCTGTGGTCACAGATTACTGCACACATTCTAGTTGCAAGTGTTCACTTCGCATCAATGTTTCTAGAACTTGGAGACAATTTGTCAAACACTACCGTAGCTTATTTCGAAGTGCACATTTTACTGCTTGTGTAATCTTTGGAATTTGTTACAATTTTGTTATGCAGAAAAAATGAAACTTAACGTAATAACGTGCATGTGTTGCATGTAGAACTACGATTTCCATGATTTAAAAATTGTCTCAAGACGAAATCGAGAATTTTTTATCTCGAGTATTTCTCAATATTGCGTAGACCTCATACAACTTTAGATTTTTTATTTTTATAATGCTAAAGTAAATTAGTGTCTACAACATGGGAGAAGAGTTCATTTCTTGTGAAGAAAGCTAATTTTGTTAGATTTTGCACATTTGTCTGTAATTCGTGTTATTTCGCGTTTTAATTTGTATTTTGGTGTTATTTTATTTTATCATGATTTTCCACAAAATTGTGTCTCTAAATATGCCTGACGAAATACGACTGCAAACGCATACAAGCCATTTGCATTGCATTTACAAGCACCACCAGGTTTGCAGAATATGCTACCCAGTAAGAAAATTTTACAGAGTCGAATTATTTTGAATACAAAAAAATCAGAACTCATAGATTCTTCGATTCAGGCAAGAATCGGTGGAATCAAGGAATCGATAATCAAAGTGTCCCATCACTATAAAAATTTTCTGCACACAAAAATAAAATGTCATTCAACTTGCTGAAAATAAAAATTGTCTTATGTTCAGATGAATACAGTAACTTCCTAGTTACTAATAGAAAAATTAGCTACAACACTCCAAATCATAAGATATTGAAGGAAAAAAGAAGCTGAAATTAATTACTAGCTACATATGATTTTATTACTTTGTTTAAGTGAACTCTATAATAAACTGCCATTGCAGTTTCTAAAACCAGTATCGAAGTACTGGCTTGATACCATGACACCAATTCTTCTGAAAAACACTAAGAAGGCAGGGATTACATAATAGTATCCTCCTCAAAACTAAAATTATGAATGAACATGCACTTAAATTCATTATAGATATTTTCACACAAAGACACACATCTTTAATGAACTGTGTAAGCATAAAAAAAAGATGTTAAATAGATACAAGAATGAAAGTCCTTACCAACAAATCTGGATCATTCTCATCTCCTGAAAGCTCCTCATCTGATGGAATATCTCTCAGGCTTTCTGCGACCATTGCGTCTAGATTCACTACTGGAGCTGGTGGTGGTCGCACTGTAAAAAATAAATTAATAAAAAATTATTATTTCCTGTCTGTTAGTAACACCAAGAATGCTTAGTGAATGGTAGAGGTGTTCCATACTAAGTAAAATAACATACAATTCAAGATTACATGCACAGAAAATTACTGCAGTCACTTCAGGCATATGGAACACATGTGCACCCAGAAACAGTTCAAAAGGCAATCAGACAGAATTGATATAATGGCAGAGTCAGCAGGAAGAAACCATGTGTAAGTGAAGTTAATACGAATTGCCTTTGCCAAAGACCACGTCAAGAAGAAATAAGAGTGGTGGAATGACGTGATATTTGTGGACAAAATAAAGTTCGCCATCTTTCAGTCAGATTGTAGGGTTATGGTGTGGAGGAAACCAAATGAGGAGCTCCAAAAGAAGAATTTGTAGCCAACAGTAAAACACGGTGGTGATCATGTTATGGTCTGGGGCTGCATATTCTCAGCTGGAGTGGGTGAGTTGATGCTTATCGAGGATACAATGAAGAACGCAAACTACTTAGCAATCCTTAAAGGCAGTTTTCATAGAATTGTTGACAAATTAGGTATTCTACACACTTTTAAATTCTATCAGGACAACGATCCAAAGCACAAGTCACATCTGGTGTGAGAATGGCTTCTGTGTAACTGTCCAAAGGTTATCAAAATGCAACCCCAATCACCTGATTTAAACCCTATTGAGAATCTGTGAGATCAACTTAACACCAGTGTCAGAAGTACACCGGTTACGTCGAAAGAAGAATTGAATAGCAGGATGAGGGAAGACTGGAATCGCATTGACCAAGTTTAGACCAAGAAAATAATTTCCAACATGCAGACTCGTTTGAAAGAAGTGATCAGACAAAAAGAGTATCCAACAAGGTACTGAAGTGCTGAGGGCATGGTGCTGATGCACAATGAAAATCGGCACTAGAGAAAGTGCCACTATAGATTCACGACTTCACCCCATCCAAGACTCTCCCCAGTACTGGAGGCAGGACACTGGGAACTACTCAACGTTGACACAGCCTCAAAATGCTTCAACCCATGCTCCTAGCTTGTACTGCTCCTCTGCACACCAAAGTGGTACACTTCACAGCACATCTTAGGAAAAGAGTGCAGAAGTTTGAATTTGGTGCAGCCAGACGTGGGCCCATAGCAGTAGGTCACTGCCAACACGAACACCCTTAGTTTGGCAGTTTTGCACCCCAGGCGCCAAGCGAAGAGGCAAGATAAGGCATCTACTAGTCCACGCACACGATGACACAAACTCCACCCCTAGGAGGCGGTGCCAAGCCCCCCACACCCATTGCAGAGTTAAAGATCTCCAGAGATAGGTATAAAAGTTGAGCCAGCCTACATCTGAACAAATTCTCGGGATGGCTTGTGAAAGTCACTAGTCTTCTCCTGTAGGTTGTGAGGGCCAGAGTTGGACACAGCAGAAAAATATTAATATTACAGTATCTCTTGGCCAAAAAGGTTAAGGGTATTTTAACTTAGGACAAGCCATCCCATGCTATACCGCTTAAACTATTAACTTCTCAAGATGGATGCCAACGGCAAAGTCTCCAGTCGTCTCCAGCCTCGAGTACCTTCTACATTGACCTACCCTCTCCTTAACCCTGCTTAAACCCAGGTAATCCCAAGGTCACAGTGACGTATCCCCCTTAAGACCTTCGCCAGGTCTCTCTCTACCGCTTGTACAGAGAAACCCACCCAGAGTATAGTGAGGTCCCTTCTGGACAATCCCAGACTAAATAAGCTAGGTTCATGGCTAGTTATTGAATCCAGTAAATTAAATTATCATTAACAGATAACAGGAGATAACAGGTTGCCTTCACCTGAATAGTTTAAAAACACTTTTAACTTCTGCAAATTAAAGTTTTAATTTGAGAGTTATTTTATATACAGTGATTGTTTCTTATGATGAGTCATAGAGCCATCTTTATTTTGCATTACTGTAATAATCCTATTGGTCTTATTAAAGTCATCATATTTTGATAAACATTGCCTTTCACTTAGGATTACAACCTTGACACACCTCGTGATATTTGAAGTTTAAAGAAAGCCACAGTAAAGAAGTAATTTGGAGTTTTGCATATCACATTACCTTTCTTCGGTTAAGGTATATGAAGAAACGCTGGAGTCGGGTACAGCCAAACGGCAAATACAAGGAACATAGAGCAATATTCCGAGTTTGGCCTGGACAGCGCCTGATGTAAGCAACACTGAGTGTCACTCTTCGTGTTGCCAACGTTAATCTTCGGGGGTGCCCTTCATTAGGAATACAATACACCTTGTTATACGGCTACGCACGTGTATTGTCTGTCTACCCTCTGGACAAGTGAATTGGCCAAATGTGGTTGGTGGACCAGTCACGCTGGGACTAATTGTATATTAGGACGTACACAATAGGGATGTTTGTATACCTGGCTTTACCTCATGTATATTTTGTGTTGAGTGGCATATTAAGTATTTGAACTAAGAAGTGCTTCATTAATCGGCCATACGTGGAAAATTCCGAAAAAACTGCGTCAAGAACAGTCTTGAACGGGAACTGCGTCAACTTGAAAAAGAAATTAACTTGCAGAGCAGTATTATGATTCTGAATTACAAAGGCAGTAGTTTTTTCCAAACAATAACCCATACACTGGGTCAGCTTCCTTTTCAGTATTTATTAGTAGTACACAGTCATTAGAGGTGGTAGGCATTGAATCTACAGTTCTTCTGAGAGAATACACCGCTACCGGTATCCCACCTCATCCCATTTACTACTCTCAGCAGCTCGCGCACAGGACAGCTGCAATCAGAGTTGGCAGCTGTACCTCAGCCGGCTGCCGCAACAGTTCCAGTGGTACAGAGGAGAGCTCTGCAGCCTGCGACAGCTGAGATAATCTGTCAAAAAGTGTTACAGTTTGCTGTTAAGAACTTTGTTCCTCTACGTAAGCCAACTCACCCTACAATTTATGCTGGCACATTTCCTAAGCGAGAATAAGCTATGTCCCGGTTATGAATTATTTTCATCTCGCAGTTAAGAGGTTGAAGGCCACCCACACTACTTGTACACATGTGGTGCATGAGAATACTCTCACAGTAAAGTGTTGATCGAGGTCAAAGTCCCCTTGTCACTTATAGCTTCTAAGTCACACATTAACCCTTTTCTGAGTCTCCTACCCCAACATTGGTCAAACCCCTGTAGTTAGTCCGGGTCTTGCCAAGTAGATTGATAGGTGACTCCATAGATGAAACTTAGCTTGAGTGTGTATCCCGGCAGTCTTGGCAACAGAGGTTGGAATCCTCATACCGGCGACCATAATGGATCTGTAACACGCCATTAGTTAGGTACGGGATTTGAGTTCCATTCAAACTCCATCCTTCACACTCTGTTAAGGGCCGAGCACAGAAACTCGGAACACTTCAGTGCTTATTAATGTGGTGACCGAATATTAATGTGAAGATACATATCACTCATTAGAAACTGTTCAGAAGACATATGCAATTATTTTTATGTATGAGAAATAGTTTTTGCCAACATATGTGATGATGGATAATACATATGATGTCTGGAAATAGTTTTGTTTACGTGTAACTATGCAGTAATACTATAACATTATAAGGCCTTACAGTACACAGGGCAATGACCGAATCATGTTGTGAGCCTCTGTATGTAAAATGTACATTATCATGGGCCTCATCACTTTATTCATGCGCTAGTCAAGTAAAACTGCAAAATGATTAGGAAAGAAATTTTTTTTACAAATTTGCTGATTCGGACACTTTTCCTCCATCATTATCAACTTTACTGGGTGCATGCCACTCAGTGTGCCTGTTAAAATATATGCAAGTTGGCCTATATCAAGATATGGAGTGGAAAAAATACATTTTCTAACAACACTTTTATTATAAATAAATAAAAAAATTGTTTAAACTACTACATAGTTTTAGTTGTCCCAGTAGCAGACACTGGAAAATGGGGCAATCAAATGGAATGAACATATTCCTTGGAATATGCTCATGTGTATTGACTTACTGTTTGTGAACCAAATGCAGAATTTTTGCTTTATAACATGAAAAATATTAAACTTACTGCATATCTCAACAAAAAAATTACAGATATTATTTTCAAAAACTAAATAGGCTTACACATTTACTTCGAGACTATAATGTATAAATGTTTACAGTTATCACCGTATTCATTTAACTATATCATTAATAATACATCATATCTGTGAAGCTAGTGTATTTTAGGCTATTCATGGTAAAGTGAACACTTTTGAAAGCCCTCTCATTTGGAATAATAGTCAATAAATGTATTTTATTTTAGCCTTAGACGTTAACTTCTGAGTGCGGTGGAATATACACACTGTGTTTATTACTTCCATGGAAATATTTATTTTAAAAAGTATTTAAATAATAAAAAATATACAAAAAGAAAAAGGGTTTCAAAAGTGCTCACTTTACTGTGAACTGCCTATCAATGAAATACTGTATGTTTATATGAGTGAGAATCAACAATGCTATTCAATACACCATTGAGGTAGTCACAAAATTAATTGCAGAAGTAAAAATAATGCTCTTGCCTCTTTTTGGTGGTTTAGGTTTATCGTCTGAAGTCAAAGCCATTAATTCTGCTTCGAGGTCATCGTCATCATCTTCACCTTCATTTCCAATGCTTGTCATGTCGTCACCGATGTCTGGTACTTCAAACAAGCCATACTGAAAACAAAATTGTAGCAGAAAAACCAAACACAAATAATGATGATTATGATGCAGCTGACCATGGAAAGGCTGGTGGGCATCCTACGTAACATTACTGTATTAGAAACTCTGGTGTGCCCTGAGTGATGAGGAATGATGATTCTGTGACAATTTACTTAGGTCTAGTAGGTATAGTATAATCAAGTGAGGAATTGATTAGTCTCTATTTGTTTAGTGTGTTAAAAACGAAAATTCACTTTTGTGCCCAATTTGTTCATAAGAATTATTTATTGTCAGCTTATTGTGAATGTAGATATTTGAAATAGACATGGGCGCCAACTACATTTGCAATAGTAAAAATTAATATTTCCAGTTAGCCTATCTGGAATTGATACTTTAACTTAATGATCACACAAGAAAATAGAATTCCTAGTGATGAGCCATTTTATACCTTGGATTAAGTGCAAAATCATAGCTCACGCCAATGTAAGCCAAGACAGAGTTCACAAGCATACTTCACTTATATGTAAATGTTAAACCATTTAAAATTACTTTCAGAGTGAAACACGATGACACAACAACTCTTCAAGCATAACACGTACAGTTTACATAGTTGGAGAATATATTTAATTGACAGTTTCAAATGATTCACCATAGGAAAGAATTTCTATCTCTCGCAAAAAATACATAAGAACAAATTTCTACACACATTCTTTTCAACACGTCCTGCTGCCAGTTCAAGTGACATAGATAATATTGAAATCAATTTTTTAAACGTCCCTTGATTGATAGTATTTACAGAGCACAGCTACGAGGTAATATTAACAAATTTTTAAGTCATGACATTTAAAATCCTTCTGTCCTTTAGTTAGCTCTAGAAGCAACAAGTGTTTTTAGTGATCTATTCCCGAGCCTCTGGGAAATGAAAAGGAAAGTCTGTGCATAATTTAAGGATCATATTTATTTCTCAAATAAATACTGACATCAATCTATTGCCAGAAATACTAATTTAGTTTCTGCACCTTGATTAGAAAATTTGTATTCAATTTCACCAAATATTAATCAGGATGTTTCTGTTAGTGACGGATATAAGTCGGAGGCCTAACTTGAGTAATGTAGAATGGAGACATTGCAGCATACCATATGATGCACACGGTTAATGCAATTAATTTTGCACGCTTAGAAAACATTCAAGTAGCTCATTTTTTTTTTACTTGGTTTATAAATTTTGAAATTTCTCAAGGTTTTTTTAAAATTAAAAATTAAACAAAGTTTATGTCCATCTAGAAGAAAGTAACTTCATAATAGTGAAAGAATTGTGAGAATTGGCAGTGTAGTTTCTGAGATTACCCAAGACAAACAAATAAATAAATAAATTCACATTACCTCTTTTAAATATTATCGCTCTAGCCACTAGGCCACTGCAGCCCCACTTGACATTATTCTACCGACTGGGTCTCTGTGGCCACACTTAATATATGCCTATGACCATCTGGAAAAATGTAGCTGGGTTATTCAATTTTAAATCAGCACATGCCTTTTGCATCACCATTTTTTGATTTTAACGAAATTTCGTATGGAAAATATCTCATCCTTTCTGAGCGAAAAATATAAATAAATATAAATAAATATAAATATAAAATATATATATAAATATATATATATAAATATAAATATAAATATATATATATATATATATATATATATATATATATATATATATATATATATATATATATATATATATATATATATATATATATATATATTTGGCCGAAATATAGGTGATATGAGTAACTGCAGTGAAGTAAAATGTGACATTTTTGGGTCGCTTTTTAAGGAGTCATTAACTTTTTACCCCTTGCTGCTACAAAGCTCCACCATAGCTCTTTAGAAAACTTAAAAACCAAATATTTTATTATATTCTGAACAAATATCGCCTTAAATCAAGCCTAACCCTCTTTTTTTAAGGTTGGATATGACTTAAAATAACTCTGTTTCTGCAACATTTGGCTAGCCAAAAATTACTGAAGGGTTGGTAATAACAATTTAATTTTTTCATGCATAGTAGACAGCAATGAGTACTACTAGGGTAACAAATAATTAAGTTGTTATTTGGTCCCCTTCATAAGATATCCCCCCCCCCCCCCCCCAAATAACCAATTTTCCCCAAAGTGCCCATTTTCAAGGTCAGAAAAGGGCATGTGGGGAAGAGGAAAATTATGTTTTGTTTTTGAAAGATAGTATTTTTTTAACTGCTTTCAAAAAAAAAAATTCAACTTGATACTCTGAGTGGTTTGGGCACTACAAGCTTCTGAATGTGTATGGAAGAGCCCATGGAATAGACCTACTTTATTGATCAAATAAATACATAACATATTTAATATTTCATTTCGAGTATAAGGAAATAAAGAGTTTAAAATAATGTTTGTTGTAGCGTACATAAAGTTTCTGTAAAAAAATACGGCTTTGAGTTTTGTATGTGTGTGTGTTGACAAATCTCAACAATATAGTGTTCAATCAGCTAGCAGCAGGACTGTGCCTGCTCGAACATACACAGTCCTGTTCCTGCTGTCCGCTAGTTCCGTTTTGCCATAGACCTCCGACAGAGAAGGAAGCTGTGTCTTGGCATCTTTACATACTCATCAGTGGTTGGGTATTAGTGCTGTAATATTTTGGTACTTAGGCTGAATATGTAAATATCTAATGAACAGTGTATAAAATAATACATGATGGAGTGTTGAGTAAGTGTTTTCGGGAATGAACTTTGTAATGTTTCAAGTTAGTGCAGATATTCTACTATAGCAGATGTTTCTGAGCTTGGTACCAGTAATATGGACTTTGTATGAGAACTGGTAGTGATGACATTAAAACTATCTTCACTTATCATGAGAAAATTTTTTTTTACAAACTTCACTCATTTGTACGGAACTTCATGCTGTGGCCCATTTTCTGTACATAAGAAGTCAATCACAAAGGCATTGCAGGTTATAAATTTAGATTTATGTGTAAAATATCCCAAACTGAAATCTCATTCCTGGTAAAGCTGCGTGTTGCAAATGTTTGTCCACACTACAATGAAGTGAGTCATCTGATGATAATATTTATGAGCCTGCTGGGGTGTTAGTGGATTCTGTGAATGAAGCACGTAATGCTGTTGGTGTATCTCCTGTTAAAGTTCAAAAATTGTCAACCGATGCAAAATCATCTGCTATATATAAAAAAAAAAAAAGCATCCAAACTTACAGAAACAGTTACTTGTAAATTGAATAAATCATTCCTATCTAGAGATTACACCTGATACTGAAAACCACACAAAATTACAAGACAAATTGTGTACACATTATGAAGCATTAGAAGAAAAACTGAAGGAGAGAATGAATACTGCAGTCACTGTTTAAGAAAAGGTTTGAGCGTTCTTGCTTCCAATTACACATGTGCGAGAATCCAGAAAGAATTCAGTGTAAGTAAATACTTACTTTCAGCTATCAAAAGTTAACATTCTTACTTGGAACTGTTGAAGAACATGGTCTGCAATATTGAAATGCTTGTATGCTGTCAGGATGTGTGGAGTGCCCTAGCGTGCAAGTTGTAATTGCTGTTGTAAAAGAAGATTATGAAGAGCTGGCAGAAGAAATGGAAGTCTCTTTCAAGCAGTGGGTATCAGATGACAGTTGTGAGCTTGCTTCATGTGTGTTAGTTCTTCAAGACATTGTGGGAAAGTTGTGCAAAAGGCTGAAACAACTGAAAGTTCATCATTTCAATGCTAAAAAACAGTCAGAACTTCTTAATTCACAGAAGTAACATCTTGCAGATGGTGAACTCACTGTTTTGGGGGACTTTTCAGAAAATTTGTCCTGCATTGTGCAAGATGAGGTCCAGTCATTCCACTGCTCAGGTCAACAGACACTGCATACATTTGTTGTCTACTGGAGAGCAGATGGTGAATTACATTCAAAGAGCTTCTGTTTTGTTAGTGAGTACCAAGACCACAACACTACATTGTTTTATACTTCTCAAAAAGTTCTTATTGAAAAGCTAAAACAATATCACCCTAACCTATCGAGAATCATATAATTCTCTGATGGCTCATCTGCCCAATACAAAAATCAAAAGAACTTCATTAACTTAAGTCACCATGATAAGGACTTTGGTATAAGGACACGTATTTGCCACAGCTCATGGAAAGAGGCCATGTGATGGGAATAGACGGTTATGTGAAGAGGTTGGTTAGAAGGGCTAGCTTGCAGTGGTCAGTTAACAACCAGATCATTACGCCTACTGATGTTTTCAAGTATTGTACCAATCACATTCAAGGAGTTACATTTTTCTATTGTTCCAAGAATGATGTAGACAATGTAAGAGATGTTCTTGAGGAAAGATTCCAGATGTCACAGCTAACACCTCACACCAGATCATTCCACTGCTTAACTCCTACCAGTAATTCTGTAATTTAAATCAAGCACACATCATTTCCTGAACAGGCAGTGACTTTCCAGCTTGTTAAAGTCAGTGAAACTTAGAAAGTTCAATTACAGAAACAACCCAAATTGCTTGATTATGTCTGTTGTGTGTATGAAAACTACTGGTGGTTAGGGGAAGCAGTTGAAAAACAAGTTTATGACATCAAAGAAGAATACGGGATTCACTTTTTTCATCCCAAAGGGCCTGGAACTGCATTTACTGATACAGCTGACAAGACTTGGGTACGATTTCAAGACATACTACAAATTCTGAAACCAACAGAGTTATGGTCAACTCAAGGAAGAGGACACAACATTACACCAGCAATGTGTGAGAACTTATTGAAACTGTTTGTTCCTCAAGAAGTCCATCAATTAATAACATTAAGTTTTCTTTGTTATGTGATACTGAGGCCTCAATAAAAAATTGTGTGTAGGTGTGTATTTCTAACTTAAAATATTAATGTTGGCTCAAGTGTTTCATGTAAGTGTTATAACCTTTGGTCAATAAGGTTACTAACTATAATAAATAATGTTATGAAATAGTTTTTCCTTCTATTGATGGAGAGGATAGGCAGTAGTCTACATTGAACACAATTTTTACAACTCCTATGTTTCATTGCAGTTCAGTAGAAGAAATTATTTAATGTATTTAAATGCAGCCATTCTAATTTTTGATAAATTAATTATTGGACATGTGATAATGAGTTGTACAAAATTTGTTGTACGTTCAGAGACATGCAGTTCCCAAACCATTAAAAATATCAAGTTGAAATTCCTTTTGTTTGATAGCAGTTACATAATCATATCTTTCAAAAACAAAACGTAATATTTACCTCTCCGCCTACATGCCCTTTTATGATCTTGAAAATGGGAACTTTGGGAGAGTCATATCTTGTGAAGGGGACCAAATAACAACTTAGTTATTTGTTACCCTACTGGTACTCAATGCTGTCTACTATGCATGAAACAATTAAATTGTTATTACCAACCCTTCAGTAATTTTCAGCTAGCCAAATGTTGCAGAAACAGAGTTATTTTAAGTCATATTCAACCCTAAAAAAAGAGGGTTAGGCTTGATTTAAGGTGATATTTGTTCAGAACATAAATAAAATTTTGGTTTTTAAGCTTTCTAACGCATTATGATGGAACTTTGTAGCAGCAAGGAGTAAAAAGTTATGACTCCTTAAAAGCGAACCTGAAATGTCACATTTTTCTTCACTGCAGTTGCTCAACTCACCTACGTAGCCCTATATCTCGGTCAATTTTTTTTTTAATATACAAAAAAAGTTTTTGTGCTCTGAAAGGATGAGATATACTCCATACAAAACATCACTAAAATAAAAAATGGAGATACAAAAATATTTTCTGAAATTTGCTTATTTAAAATAGAATTACTTAGTTTCCTAATAGTGAAAGAATTATAAGTATCGACCATGTAGTTTTCGAGATTACCCAAGACATATAAACATACTCACATTACCTCTTTATAATATTAGTACAGATATACAGGCTAGTAGATTATATTCATAGGTTCCTCTAATAGAACGCATTTTTCTACGAATATATATTTACTTAGTATTTGTGTTACACTACATGGAAAATTAAATATTGTAGAACTCTATACTGATCTCACAAGTGGCTGCTTGGGTCTATAACAGCTGAATAAAAAGATTTTTTGATAAATGTCCAGAATAACGGCTTCTCAGAAAAAAAAACTTTTTTTTTTGTGAAAAGTGGTATAATTCCATTCTACTGATTACACAGAACACAAATTTACTAGGGGCATCAAGATATGACCAATAGAAACCCCAAAAATGATAGTGGGGAGGGCTATGAAGATCACGACAAATGTAGGGGCAAAAAAGAGCGAAAAATATGTACATAATCATAATATTTTTCACGAAAATACATTAAATTGCAAATAGACCTAACCGAACCACACCTAAATTGACAATATTACCAATACAAGCTACAAATACGATAGTGGAGAGGGCTATGAAGATCAGGGAAATTGCACTGTAAAACAAATAAAAAAATCCGTACATTTTCGTGATAAAATTTTACCCTGAAATTTTCCTCCAGTTCATTGCCCAGCCCACTATCGTATTTGTAACTTATATTGGTAATATTAATTTAGGTATTGTTTCTGTGACATCTTCTGCAGTTAAATGAATTTTTTGTAATTCAATATTACGATTATATAACAAATAGCACAAATATAATTATATTGGGTCGCAAAATTGTATTAAATAAGAGAATACATTTGGAAACTAATCTTTAATATATAAAAAGTAATTTATAGCCTATACAGGTAAACAACATAGGTATCAAGCAGTCGGGATAATATGTAATTCTGGTGAATTACTCTAGGTTTAATTTGTCTATATTCACAAGAGGATTGTACTATGTAATGTATTAATAGTAGAATAAATATACATATATTAGAACATAGACAAATAAATAAAGAAATAGGTAGTGTTTAAAAACAAATGCAGTATCTTGATAACCCTCCTGAAAATTACATTTAATTTTTTTTTCCTGCAAACTACATGAAGCCCCACTAAAATTCCTATTAAGTGTGATTGGTAATAATAATATCCAACACATCCAGTTAAGCCTATTATTTTTCGGATTTTCAAAGAAGAGACCTTTTCTAGGAAATGACCCTGCTGTTAAAGGTGATTGTTTACATAGCCTACTATTTTGTTTAAAACAGCCTACCAACTTCCCCAACAAAAATTTCTCGGCAGAGTTGAAAAACAAATGAATGTTGCAAGTGGTGTGTCAATATTGTAGTCAGGTCGCTGTGCTTGCAAACTGCTTATGTCCATTGTGAGACTTTATTAAGCAGCTTCTGCAAACTTTAATAATATAATTTACCACCTTTATTTGCAAAAAAAATAAAAGTAGCCACTATAACAAACATTTTTACCCGCTAAAACTGCAAAGAAAGTGACATTGGTTATGTTTAGCAAATCAGTGACAAACTTTAGACACAGGGACATAATCCGTACCCTTTCTGTGCTGTAGAATCTGCATCACAATATAATCATAACTGTTTCTGAAATGTTAATATATTTACCTGAGACAGGCCTCCTTTAGCCCTGGTCTTGGGACGAGACTTCTCTTTTGTTCTTTTGAACATTTTCGGGAACAAATAACGAGCCTATATTACTGTTGCACAAAATATACTATAAATTGAAAAATAAAATTCACTCAATGACACAACACTGACACACCACTCTTTTGGAGTACAGTCATTTTTGCATACAAAACATTAGAAAACACACACACTTGCAAAGATCATTACGCAAACTGAGACAGGAAACACAAAGATCAGTCAGTTGGTAGTGAATCACTCCTACGCAGAGACAACATCCACTTTTGAATGCTTGTCGGATAAAGACTTTCAAGGTCGGAAGGATGGACAAGAGTTTGATAGTGGGAGGTAAAGAACATCGGTTGTATCTGGGGAGCCTTAAAAGTGAAATATCAGCTAAGAAATTACATTAGAGAACGTAACTATGCTTGCTAGATAGACAGATTTTAATGTTAATTTCATCTTTTGCTAATGAGCAGCAACTATATCGTTCAGATTAAAAGTGATATTTATGTTTTTTTTTTTTGTCTGCTTGAATTCCAAAACTTAATTCAATAGAAACCAAGCTCATGGAACTGCCTGAAATTTTTTGGGATATCTGATGAAACAACCCATACTTCCTGCATTGGATCCTAGAAACTTATAACACGAGCCGCATTCCCCTTCTGCAGACTAGTTGTCCACCGCGCTCCAATCAAAAGTGTGGGTCCATCCGCACTCTACTCGTGCGACCAGTTAATGTGTCTCTGTGTGTTTATGATTGCGTGGTATCACATATGGAGAGCAGCGTGATATAAGAGGTAACGTACCATCCAATATAGTGCCTGGTCACAGTGACTACAAGCCACATGGTGCATATGAATACAATTTCTTTAGATCTATTTTCATTTCAAAGGAAAAATATAATGGCTTTAAGGCTGATGCCAATTGAAGCACAGCCATGAACTCTGATAGACATCCAATAAAACTGCCCGTATTCTTATTGATCCAGTGCAATGTGTGTTTCGTTATTTTCTGTTTTTGTGCATCGCATATATTCCCATCCATACTTCACTCACCTTATTTGTTACTGTTGTATTTTTAGTGTGTTGTAAAGATGTTTTGTTTAGCATAGCCTCAGCATGCAGAATGCATGGTAAGTCAGAGCGTAATTTTATTTGTGCTAGAAAATAGTACAAACGGGCACAGCAAGCCAGCCAGCACGACACTTATGCCAAGTTAGTCATAGTCGAGCATTCGGAGGAGCAGGTCATGTGAATGTGTGCCTCGCGTTCCCGCGCCCGAGTGACAATTTAACTTTTGAACCATCCATTTAACACACAATAGCTTAATATTCTGGAATCGTTTTTTGTCTAGACGCTCAGGACATCACTCCTCCACTTCCCCGGTGCTTGCATTGCCTGGGGAAGCTTTCATGTACAATTAAGTTTTAATGGCCACGCGCAGCGTTCCCTGTATAGCCTAACCTGCAGGCCTAAGCTATGCAATTTTCATAACTGAACTACTCGAGAGGTATGTAACTTACCTGAATAAATACTATAATAAAGGACTCTCTGCGTTTATTCAGGTTGGTCTTCGGACTTTTCAAGGCATGGGCCCTCGCCTTCGTGCCAAGTGTAACCATTGTTCTTCAAGTGTAAATTGTGTTTGCTTTCAAGTGCTTTGATTCATCATATATTGTATTCATGTGTATTGTTGCATGTGGCTAGCCCAAACAGGCCACTGTGTAAAATACAGACATAAATTACTATTATTGTCTGAGGAGTACCAACATATCAGAAGAATTTCGCCTTGGCCATTGGACGGGTGACCCCAAGACAACCAGAGATTGCTCTGCCAGAGTATGGCTTCATCCCAGTAATATCTGGTGCCTGGGTAATATTATTGAATATTCCAAACACTTTCCTTAAACTTTATTTTACCGCAACCAAAATGACTCCTCTACCGACTACCGCACTGCGGCCCTCCATCAAATGTCAGCCAACTTAGTGGCGAATCCTTCAAGAATATCGAAAAAACTAAAACTGCAGATTTCCGAAAAAACCACAAACAATTGTTCCAAGGTTTTTCTCAAAAAAATTTTCCCACTGAAATTTTCCTGTACACATCACTAAGCTATCCGCAACGAGATGCCAACGTGGACGGCCAGTCAACCGGCAGAGCACCACTGCACTTTCCAGATGTCTCCAGAATGCCAGGAAAAGGTGCCATGTGGTAGACTAAGAAACAGCACCAAAACAACAGTCGTCACCATTGCTGCGAATAAGGCGACCAGGGGAGAAGAAGCGGCCATCTGGGGCAGTGGCGTGACATCACCAACATGCCACCCTGTCGCCATGCCGCGGAACAAAGGAGGAAGCACGATTTGGCGAACACAAACCCCTCCACACCCCATACCACATCACGTGCCAGCTGAGCACTGCTCCATACATTGACCCCTATACAAAGTCCAGAGGGAAAGCCATGCCACAAGCTATCGCGACCCAGTCAAACGCACTGTGCATGTGGCAGTGTGCTAGTAAAAAAAACATGGCTGGCCAGACATAATCTAGGGTCCTGGCACTATTATGCCTTCGTCTAACACCAGGGGATGTAGTGGACTGGTATGAATTAGGTACCACATTCTGCAAATGTAACCGTAAGACCAGCTCGAACAACAAATGCACCACGAGCAACTGCAAAACGGTACAGGAACTAAAAAGTGATGTGAACATTAACGCAACCATTTTGACCAAGGAACTTGAAAACACATATCCTAATTACGAACTGCAACACTAGTGCAGTAATCTGTGATGTGCAGGCAGAGGGACATTAATTATCGCGTGTGCCCAATGCCAAATACAAAAACATAAAGAGCGCCTAACCAAATCCGAAACTGCAACCGTAGACACTATGAAATTTGTGTGCAAAGAGTGCAATGCGAACTTGAAAACACAGAACAGCAACGCTGCATACAACTGGGATGAGATAATCGCCGAATTGAGACATTGCATCATAGGATGTCAGGTAGTGGAAGAGCATGGGGAAAACCCCATTCAAAACGTAAAAGCGGAGAACAAGAGAAGGGTGATGGTGAGCAAACAGCAGCGTAACGTCGATGAGGAGTCATCAGCGAGGAATAAACAGGTCGAGTATTCCGACCAAGCAACACCTGCACAGGTAAACAAAAAACTGTCAACCGTCAACCACGTGCAAGTGAGAGCTGTCAACCTGTCCGTGCAGTGTGCCCAGTCGACACCACAGTAGTAGTATTTGGGGAACTTTGATATAAGGGCATCGGGCATCGAAGCAAGAGCCGCCCGACCACCATGGTGTTATGTCACCTGACCGCCAAATTTTTTGTCCTTTTTTTTCCCTCAAAATATCCCTTTTTCCTCCTTCAAAATCGAACAAATTACCCCTAAAACCTTCGCCCTTTCCATAAAAATTTTCCTATCCCCATAAAAAAAAGCCTAAAATTTTTTATTTTTCCCTGGAGCAGGCTAGAGGGATTAGTGACTCTGAGCCAGACAAGAGACAGAGATCAGTGACTCTGAGCCCGGCAGGAGACCAGGATCAGTGACCCAAGAGTCACAAGGCATGACCAATGACGTTTGACCTTTGACACAAGCAATCCAAAACAATCAAAAAATTCCGAAAAAATTAAAAAAAAATCCAAAAAGTAATAATATTAGTATAAATTATAAAAGAATTTTTTGAAATTTAGAAAAAAAAAGTATTTAAGAAATACTTAAATTTAAAAGATATCACCACCTAGCCCATACCCATTACACCATCTTGATAGGTGATCACCATCTTGATAGACATTACCCATCCACCATATTAAATGCAAACTAACTCGACCTTAAACCCATTAACTTAAATCCAAAAAAGCTCCAAAAAAATTAAAAATCATCCCAAAAAATTATTATTATAAATTATTAACTATTATAATTAAAATTTATTGCAAAAGTATTCAAAAATGATTAAATTTACCAACGGTCACACAAAACCCATACCCATTACAGAATCTTGGTAGGCGACCACCATCTTGGTATACATCACCCATCCACCATATTAGATGCAGACTAATTCGCCATTGACCCTGTGACCTTGATTTACCTTGAACCCAAAAAATTCTCACATTTGTTTAATTCCCGAAAAAATTTCCCAAAGAAATTGACAAATCAAAAAATAAATAAAAAATGCAGTTTTAAAAATTATTAAAAATTTATTATTAAGAGGTATCATAAATCTTATTTTTAAAAACTTCCGAAGGGGCCCCTCCCCCTTTTACAAGATCCTCCTAAGTCATATTTGTTCCATCACAAATAGCATGATATACCTAGAATAAAGTCTGACAAGCAAAGTGGTGTTAAGGGTGATAATTGCAGTGTATTGTTTCACCCACTTGTCTTCGCCCTCATTTCGTCCAATTGCAGTGTTTTGTATTTTATTGTGTGCCATTTATTGCAAGTGTAGTTTTGTATATTCAGTATTCATTCAGCAAGCCAGGGGTTTTAAATGAAACACTTTTTGCAAAGTTCCAATAAATTGTGTCAACTTGGTGCACTCACCTCCACCAGGGCCGGTTAATCACCAAGTCGGTCACGCCAGTAGCATCTGAGAACTCATGGGGGCAAGACTGCGTCCGTGCGTGATCCGGTGGCCAATATCTTTGCATCAATCACTTCACTTTAATACTCGTCATTTTTCCGGAACCGTTTCTATCTGCCGCCAGAGTCACCTGCCCCTCTTACAGGATATTTGCACTGCCCCAGGGAGCATAGCTTAGCACGTAATCCATTGTCTGGCCTCTTAGCCATTTTACAGTGAAGCCTTAGTGGCGGGTTGTGCCTGATAATCATGTATGTTATTCCGAACTGGAATGTTAAATAAATCATGGAATATACATGCAAAATTGAATCTGCATATTATTTACGTGTTTTACTTCAAGGTGTGTCAGGGCATTGACCCTTAAAATATAATTTGCTGTGCTATGTTTCCACAAGTGTTATCAATAATGTCAAATGTCTATGTGCAATTACTTAATCTGAGGTGTGTGGTGAGTCAATAGGTCACTGGTTAGCAACCGTTACAAATTACATTATTGCAATTATGGTGTGTGACCCTCTATAACAGCTTACAAATTTAATCAGTATCAAATGATTGGCAAACTAATTATTGAGGAGAAAACCCCTTCAACCAGGAGGATTTGGGTCCTGGGTGAATGGCCCGCTACCTGGAGATCGACACAGTCTGCTCTACCAGATATCATGGCATCACCAGTTCTTGGATGGTGTCTGGCACCTACCGGGTAAAAATAATTTCCTAACCTACAACCTCACCGTCTCTCCAATGCACCATTACCCACTAAATACCCCACCACTTGGCATCAAAATGGTGTCCCGACATGTGGTCTAATCCTCCCCACAGCAAAAATTCCAAAAACCGCCAAATTTTTTCCCACAAAATATTATTCTCTAGGAGTTCCTGCCCATAACTCCCGCAATGTCTCCTGATTATAGGCAATGGGGACATCAGTGAAGCAGGACAGAGTCAACAACGGCATCGCGATGCCTTACATGCCATCAAGACACCGGGAAAGTGCATCATTATGTGGGTCAGAAATAAAATGTGCCAAAAAAACCAGGCATTTGCCTTTGTTCCAGCAATGGTGGAAACACACAGAGGAGCATCCATCTTGAAGCATTGCTTGATGTCATTCTGCCCACAGCCCATCCGGCTCCGGACAGCTGGGATGTGTATCGATCTGTTGGAGCGGGTCCGCTCTCCTCCCGCCGCGACATTGGCCGGTCACCAACCCCTGTCGGTGTGTGGGACGGACAGCCGCAGGAGGGGAATGCACTCCCTCCCTTCCAACATAGTGCAGCCGCTGTACTCCGTGTCAAAAGCAAACGTGGTCTGCTAAAAATAAACAATGTCTGGCCAATGCAGAGCGACGCTCTCGTCCGTCTGTGTTTGCAGTATTTGTGCCCAGTACGCAGTACACAATCTCTATGTATGAACTTGGCACTTCGTACTGCCAGTGTCACCGAAAGACCAGCTCTACAATCAACTGAGCCGTGTAAAACATCTGGATGAACAGCAGAAGTGCAGTAGTGAAACCTCCTCAAAGTACAGTGAAAGTTTCGAACAATTCAACATTTACAAATTATCAGCTGCCTCTTATGCACTAGACAAGGCACAATTCGGCTCAATGTAAACACTGCAACACACTCTACCACAGAAAATGCCCAAATGAAACAGAACTCGTGACAGTGTCAGGCTTCGAGTTCGAATGCCAGCAGTGCAATCGCAGCACAACAATTCAAAACACATTTAACATAGTGCAGGACCTTTTAATGGCATGTGAATCACAAATAGGTGACGGTAAACAGTAACATTCTAAGAAGGAGGAAGAAATTCAATCACGATTGCAGAATTGTGAAATCAAGGAGTCCATGAGGTATGTAAACAACGTGGAGTGAAGCATATCTACAGGCCAAAACTACACAGATGTTACAAGCCAACAGCGCGCACATGGCCAGCAGCGAACTGGTACCGGCAACCCAGTCTGCGCAACTGCATCCCTCAGCCACTCCTGTCATGTTGCCGGGTTCCAGACGTCCACGTATCCCTTGTGACTGTTTGTACCACCGCAGACTCATTAACAACAGCAACATCCGATCGACACTAGGTCTTGGTCACGATCAGTGCAGGTCGACAAGAACTGTGTGTTTACACTTTTCTTGCTGCTCTGCAACCCGTGGGCCAAGGTTCACTATATTTTAAATACCTCATAAGCGGTAACTCTTGTAATAAATTGCTATGTGGCCAAAAAGGGTGTTTCCCATGAAGTCACGACCATTAGCTGCAACAGCCATTGAAGGGAACACGGGGGTGAGCAGTGACACAATACCCTACACCTTTAAAATGTGCGTGATGTCGGTGGCCCTTGTGGCCGAACCCAGAGTGCTGTGTGACCCCAAGAGGGTTGTAGGATGGGGAATAGAGCACAATGGGGCGAGCGGCTCCCTAGTACCAGTAATTAATAAGAGGCAAAACGGCGGATTTTGCATTGTGTTGCACCATAGTTTACTAGGGAAGATGCCTGCTTTTCCATAGAGGGTTGTGCGAACCCACAGATAACCGGGCAAAAATGCATGTGATGTCACGAAAAGTGAAATGCAACAAAGTGATCTCTTAATTAGTCATATTTCACCAACCTAGCCCAAATATGTTAGTTATAAGAAAGCAAATGTATTCAACCACTGATAATCAGCTAATTGAGGCCCCATTTCATCTAATATCATCCTTCAAGTGCGATGGCATGCTAATGATGTCACATTCTCAGCCCCATCAGGGGCTCCGACGTTCACGAGTATGTCACCACTGTGTCTGTAGTCACTAATCATAATTATGTTCAGAGTTCATTTGTGTAATCATGTTATTTTCAAAGTTATATTTTTTTCACATTTTGCATTTGGTGGCCGACTCGCCGACTTCACTGCGGCTGCGGCCATCTGAAATAATTTTGACTTCAGCACTTCGGTGCTCCGGCAGGCGGATGGTAAACTCCTCGTTTACCACGCTTGGCAATTCCACTTAGGCTCATTCTTTAACAGCAATAAATTTAATGCAAAACAGGAACATTTTATATATATTTAGCTGAGGGATCTTCCATTCTGCTCCTGAGGTAACATCCCAGGACTTAGCATCTGTAATAACGCATCTTTCACGTAAGCATTCATTAAGGCCCTCGCCTGACTTTCACAGCAACAGCCACCAGCAGGCCACGAGTGCTGGATCAGCTTAACAAGGGTACACATTGATATTGTAGTGGGACATTGTTGTGTACCCAAACAGTCAATAAATACTTCAACTATTGAATCATCTGCTTTTATTGACTAATACTCTCCCAAGTATCATTGGGCACTGCACCCTAATGCAGTATTATTTGTCAGCGCACTTTTCGGTGTCATTACTTTACGGGGTCTGCCTCCCACAAAAAGAGTATAACTTCAGTGTTAGCATCGGCGTAGGAAGTGCCCGACAATTTCGTCGTTTAGTAAAGGTTTTTTCATCATTAATGTAAAAAGTTAAACAACAATCGAGACTTTCTCCAAATAGACTGCGGTTCCGAAGATTGCTGAAGGCTGTCGACAAACGACCCCCATCATAATTGTTCTCTACCAAACGGGGTGCTGAGCACATTCAACAGTTCCTGCTCTACTCCTGCCATACGAGATGGAGCACAAACTCAGCTTATCATCTGTGGGAATCGCATTGCATCAAGTGGCTTGCCCAACTAGGGCGAATCAAACAACAAAGAGCAGAAGATAGCCATTCCCTACATATCGAGTGGACTGCCAACAAGGGTGACTAGAACATAATCTGCAAGAGCAAGCCATTTCCTACATGTTTAGTGGCTTTCACAACATACACCTTGGTCAACAGACTATGCAAAAAACTTCCATATGGGTAAGAGTGCCACGAAATAGTGCACCGTGCCGAACAACAGCATTCATATTCATTAATTGGTGAGTAATCTGAGAGCAACAGACACCTATTACACAATGAAGTCACGTCAGGAAACATTTCAGCAAAGTACATATCAATAGCGTCACAAGGCGCTCAGAGCAATGTTGTTGCATTTCAGCCATACACTGGTGTTAAAGTGCATTTTGTTTAGTTGTTATACAAAAGTCAAAATTAATCACTGCAAAATATTCAAAATAGTAACCACAGAAATTATCACCTTGTTTACACTATACAGATAAGTCAGGATAAGTCAGACGTGTCTTGTTCATGTTGTTACATCAGGAGACGTACAGTGTACAGAGTGGAAATTGCACCATGTTAACAAACGTATAGTGTTGGGTTTGCATTTGTGAATAAAAAAACCCACAGTGCTGGGTTGTTTCTTTGCCCATGTCAGCTGACATATTAAATTTTGCTAAAACAATTGTTAGATGTGGTAACACATATCACCAATTTAATACAACTGTAGTCCAAAATAAATGCAAACCAAACACAACCACTCAGCAATGAAAGTGTAACAAGGGCAATGTATGTATATTGAGTGTACATGTATTCAGCACTGCACATCACAAGTCAGTCAACAAACCAG
The DNA here is from genome assembly GCA_029891345.1 of Dryococelus australis. Taxonomy (NCBI): domain Eukaryota; kingdom Metazoa; phylum Arthropoda; class Insecta; order Phasmatodea; family Phasmatidae; genus Dryococelus; species Dryococelus australis. The sequence continues at coordinate 57,660,257 of CM056999.1, forward strand.
ATGTGCCAACATAAGTGAAATGGTGAATCATAAACACGAGCACGTGTTCTTAACAAGAATAATGCAACCAACAAGTACAGCAGGTGCCAGTAATTGCCCATCAGGCACAATATGCAAATTAACGGCAGTATTTTCAAGCAATACAATTCAGATTCATTAATTTTTGCAGAATAAAAATTAAATTTATTTTAATTTCTTTCTCGAAACTTTTTCGAAAAGTAAACAGCAAACTTTTAGTAACTTTTGGAAAAACATTTTGAGAACTTTCACCGACTTTGTGCGGGACCGATTGTGCCCAAGTGAGCAGCTGTAACTGTGTGATAACGGACAGACAGCCAGGCACCAGGCGAAACGTTAAATAGCCCCCCACCCCCCCCTACACACGGCGCATCGTGCTGAGGGCCTGCAGCGTACAGCATGTGTCAGCAACCACATCACCAAAATGTTTGACCCTGCAGCCCGCAGTCCACAACACATGGTTGTACGAGACAATAAGAGGGACTGTCTCAACTGGGGCGCTAGTGCAGGAGAAGCAAAGCCACTATCCATAATGTATGTACAACCCACGATAGGAACCAATCCTTTTACAGATATTACATGTCCTTGCAGAGAAATAAACATATTAAAACTTCGTACGGAACGGATCGCACAAGCAAACAGAGCACGAGTGTGCAAAGCATGGAGTTGCACGTCAGATGGTACACCAGCACTTTCGTGTGTGGACAGTGGCAAAATACAACTGAACCAAAACCAACAGGGGCTGCCCAGCCAATTTGTATGCACGTGCACTCCACCGTAATTAAATAATTTACATACACCAATGAACATCATATCCGACTGGCAAATGGGAGGTGCCCTAAGCAAATTACATGTGCAGGCAGAGAAAATGGAACCGTAACTTGCTTACAGTGTGCCCATAAATACCATCCCGAATGTTTAAGCTGGACAGAAAAGGCGACAACAGACCAGCGAGGTCGCATTTTATGCGAAGCATGTACATGCAATCCTTTCAGATGCAGGCAGTAATTAGAGGATTTGTTGACGGGAAACGACCAGATGCCACGGCTTTGTAACCAGATGTTTACCGGCTGGGATTAAAAGAGACAGTGGAATGTGTGACGTGCGGCCACGTGATGCAATGGTAATGCCTGACTGAGCAGGACAGGAGAAATCAAGCAGCCCGAAGATTTCGGTGCGGACAGTGTACTTTTCCATCGCCGCGAGCAGAGTCAGAAAAGTCAGTAGTAGGAGCTGAATCTTCTGGTCCGCATCACAGCTCACTGGATCATTCAGAATCGGCCAGTGTCCACTGGCTCATTTAACGCAACTACTCAGAAGAACAGAAGTGCAGCAAAAGGAGACGCCATAACCTACACATTTTATGTGGCCTCCGACAACAGGCAATACACTGGAAAAGCTGACGGCAATCACAAGGCTGCTACAACTCCTGCACTTTTTCATCGGCTACCAACATTTGCAGGACTGCCCAGTGCGGATCCACAGGTCTTCCTCAATGACTGCATAGCATGCCTAGAGATGTATAGGATGTGCCAGAAGGAATGGCCAAACTGCTTAGGGTCTCAACTAGCAATCGAAGCAAGCAACTCGTTCGAACCGTCAGTCACTACGTCATTGACTGAGCGGAATTCCTGAATAGTATTCAGAGTCGATTCGCAAACATGTATTCCTTGTTGCAAGCACAAAGCAGGGCTATGCTAGAAGTACAAAAACAAGGAGAGACCCTGACGGCTTTTGCGACATGGAAAATAAGCCAAATCAGGAATTTTCATCTCAATATGAGGGAGTGGGAAATTATCGAAGTAGTAGATTCAACCATATGAGTGGAAAACCAGCTAGCAATGGCGCCTCATCTATGTAGTAGCACCAAGGATTTCATGTGCTCTGCCACATTATTGGACCAAGCCAGCCAAGAGCAGAGTACCACATCTAGGGAAGGAGAAGGATATCATTTGTGCAGCAGAAAGGAGGCAGAGCAAAGGGTGCAAACAGAAGTTCAACCAACAGGAATCAAAGTCGCGAAAAAACCTGGAACCAAGACTAGCAAGGGGAACAGAAGCAAACTCGGGCATGGCGAGAGGGCAAAGAGAACCATCCTTTGTGCGCAGGTATTGCATAGGGGAGCTAAAGATGTACTGTCATAATCAATGTCCGAAATGCAACACCATAGCACAAAGCAACACTCCACCGATGGGAAACAGCCGATCGGGGTAGGCGAGCCGGATACTCACTACCCCAGAGCAAACAACCCCAAAGCAGGACTGCCGTCTAAACAAGTTGGGTAGGCAGAACAAGAAAGCCATCTTACAGCAAATCAATAAACAACAAAACAGTATGATGAGGTTAGCATTGCATATCAATCAACAACCGTGTTATGCATTAATAGATACAGCCACTAGCCACAACTTTGTTCACATCTGGTTTATAGACACTCGCGAGCTCATGCCCATTACACAAATACTGCAACTCGCTGCGAAGCAGAACACCGGGAATACAATGGGAGAGACACTGATAACCATCCGAATAAGAGATGTAGACACCATCACCACAGCCCTCATGTATGCGGACCTATGGGAGGATGCCATATTGGGTATTCCTTGGTTCACCGAACAAAATACCATTGTGGAGCCAGCCACCCGCAGGATCCATTTCGGCCAGAAAGAAAGGCAAACAGTGTACAACAACGAATCTCGACCCACTAGTTGTGCACCCAGAGTACAGTTAGACGAGCTTGAATATGCGGTTCCTCCAGAGTACCAGGATATTGTGCAAAGCATGCTAGATGAACGACGAAATGTATTTTCAGCAGGATACCCAATAGGTTGAACAACAGTGGCCGAGCACAGTATTCGGCTGGAAGATGACTGGCCGATCTACTCTGGACCCAGAAGCAATCAGCCACATCGATGTACCATCATCAAAGAGCAAATAGAAGAAATGTTGGTTGAGGGTGTGATAGAACTCACTCGCAGTCACTACAACAGCGGAATAATCTTGGAACCCAAGAAATAAGGGACTTGGAATTTTTATGTGGACTTCAGAGCCATCAACAAAATCACACAAAGCGCTACGCCCTCTCCATAAGTATCAAGGACACTTAACATTCCTTGGGAAAAGACAAGGGCATGAAATCATTGGACCTACTCAGTGGGTACTGGCAGGTACCAATCAAACCGATAGATAGTCACAAGATGGCATTCACCGTCCCAGATGGGAAATATTCAATTTCTATGCAATGCCCTTAAGCTTAAAATGCGCACTAGCAACTTTTCAGGCAATGATGGTTCTTGTAATCGATGGGTACATAGGTGACTTCGCACTTTCGTACCTGGAAAACATGGTCATATGGTCTGAGACATGGGGAACCACATAAAACACATGTCGCTAGTCCTCGAAAGGCTAGCCATCAACAAGTTGTCGTGTGCGAACCGTAAATGTCAAATCGGACACCCATGCATACATTTTCTTGGGCACATGGTCGATGAGCATGGAAGATGACCGGCACAAGAGCATTTAGCCCTCATTAACAATTACGAGGTGTCGCACATGAGGAAACAACTAAGGATGTTCTTTGGGCTGGTGAACTGGCTGCAAGAAAACATACAATATTTCTCAACCATCACAGCACCATTAACTGATATGTTATCTCCGAATAGGTATCTTCAGTGGATGGCCGAACATGAAGTCAGTTTTTAAGAAAAGAAGGACAAGTTCACACAGGGAAGACGTAAGCTCATCAGGACCCCAAGTCCCATTTGTATCTCTAAACGGATGCCAGTAAGAAAGGCCTAGGGGGAGTTCGCTACCAAATAGGGGACAATCTAGAGTGCATCATCATTAAATAGAGCAGAGCGAAATTCGGGGTAACAGAGGGCAGATACTACATAAATGAGCAGGAGTGTCTGGCCGTAGTGTGGACCGTGAAACGGTACCTGGCATACCTGGAGTACCAACGGTTCACACTACGAACTGACAACTGGTGCTTGCTCTATATTTATACCATGAAAGAGGCCAGGAGCAAATTGGCACGCTGGGCACTCCTCCTCCAAGTATATGATTTGGGGGTATAACACGTTCCAGGGACAGAGAATCAACTAGCAGACGAGCTCTCATGCGCATCAGGCAAGACGGTAGCGGTAGATCAAGAAGAGTGAGATGACCTACTCCCCTCTACCAAAGTCAACCACCCAACAACTGGTGAGAGCAGTGTGAGTTGCGCCATCATCGAGGCACCTGTGGCACTGGAACTCAGGATCGACGACTTGCAGGAAAGTGTTCTCACTGCACAACTGCAGTGAACAGAAACACAACGTTGTGCCACCTCCATCATCCAAGGCGACCAGGAGTCGTGTGGCATGAACACCACGCATGTCGAGATGCGACCACGGTGGGCGGAAGCAACATAGCCGTTTTACTTTCTCAAGAGTGCACTAGATCAGGTGTTATGTTATGCAACCAATGCGTGATTTGCAGGCCATCCTAGAGCATCGCAGACCATTATAAATATACATCGCCAATTCCACTGGCCTGGCATCACCAGGGACATCAGGCGATACGTGAGGGAGTGTGAAATTTTTTCAAAAGTTGAGAGTTGACAGAGTTACATAACGACAACTACGGAAGCCACTAGAGCCATTTGAGTCGATCTCACTGGATCTCATGGGGCCAAATCCGTGCAATCCAAATGGCAAATGTTTTGTAATAGTGGCCAGTGATTCGTTATCACGATGGATGCAGGCGTACCCAGTTTCTAGTGAATGTGCACGCAACATAGTCCGTGTATTGGAAATTGTATTCTGGCCCTGGTAGGGTTATAACCACGAACGTTATTGCTGGACAATGGTACACCATTCCCAGGAAATTATTGGAGGAAACTGTGTACCAAGTGGGTAATCCTATATCAATAAATGGCCATGTACCACCCACGGGCCAATCCAACTTGGAGGAAAAAACAAGATCTCAAGACTCAGTTGAGCCTGCAGTTAGGCAAGAATCTTACGAGTTGGGCCCAACCCCCATCCACTGTCATCTTCACCATCAGATGAAGGTCGAATCTGGAGGCAGGCCAGTCACCAGCCACCATGCTCCAGGGAAGGCAGCTGCCCCTTCCTGGAGAATTTCAGATCAGATAACCCATCAGTGCAAGAGAGGAAAGTGCAGCAGGTAGGCGATAGTACCGAGAAAGAGACCTGCAGAGAGTACACAGGCAACAGGAGAGGTACATAGTGTAATGGGTACCAGCAACAACCCGCCCACCAAAAAGCTCAGGCCTGGACAACTTGTTGAGAACACAGGATGAGTAGCGCAAAGAAGAACTTATGTGCAGGGGTTGCCCCGAAGTGGAGCAGGCCACACTTTGTTGTTAAGTCACTGGCGTTCACAGCATACCTAATCAAGGTAAGCTGCCAGCGAAAGGCGGCCGTATATCGCGACAACCTTCGCCTGGCCATGAAAGTACCCTCCGTCGAAACACATGAGCAAGAAGGAGGGCCTAAAAGCACGGAGCAGGCAGCATAAAAGCCAAATTCCAATATAGAGACACTCTCCAACACAGACTGGAGTGCTCTTCTGCATCTTTTCCCCACTGCATCACCAAGCGAAAATACGCCCATCAGGTTGGCATAGGGAGTTTTTTACCATTATTTAGCACCCGTTCTTATCTATGTACAATTGTGATTCAGAGCAAATTCGTAAGCTAATTTTGGAGAAAACTAGTGTTGGACAGTGTATTGCAAATTCATTTTTGGAGTAAGAAATAGTAGATTGACGCGCATCGACACTGATATCGGAGCCAGAGCATGAACCATTTTAATAACTGCAGCATTAGATGAACTCTCGACAGTCCTGAACAACAGTGTTGTCCAAGTATATAACTGAGGGGGTTGGTGTGTCGTGTGTACGAGGAATGAAGCACAACTCTGAAATGCTGCCACAATGCTTTTCTGGTAGTCCAGTTAGTGAAAAAAGTAACATGCAGGATATTAATATACATAACTTTCTTGGCATGCTATGATTCACTTACAGACCTGATTGCCTGACTTTCTGACATCAATCTGCAGACCCCTAATAAGTATTACAAAAAATTCTTCTGGGACAACATTACCTACAGTGATAGATACAACATAACATGCTGTTACCACCATAGGACGCATTGGTCCCAAACACTTTTTCATAAATATTGGTGGTGGAGTTAATAAATCAATAATTTCTGCAAGCAGTATGATATAAATGTTATTCAATGTTGCTGATTCTGACATGTTGATCTGCAATGACTCCAACTGATAAAAAAATACCACATTCTTTGACAAATTACCTTGTTATAATAACATTCAATTTGGTTTGATACTAACTGTAAGATTATTGAGCCATCAAAATCTTTAACATTAATATAGGTGGATTATTGAGATAGTAACCAGTCTCAACAGTCATGATCTTTGTTGAGCTATATAAATGTATTTGTGAATTGTGTTGATTGAATATATTCCCAATTTTGGTATTGTTTTACATATCTGAAAAAAAATATTATATCTTAATTAATTTATTATAGTGAAAATTCACTGTGTTTAAACATAAATACATGCATTTGTTTTGGTATACTCGTGAGGTAAGAGCTCATTATTAGTATGTAAGCATAAACAATATTGCGGATAGTATATCACTACATTATGCCTTCAAAATTGAACTTTTTTCTATTAATGTTTGAGAGAATGTGACAAATAATATTACTGGCTTTGTTTTTTTAATTACTACAGCTTCAAAAATCATTCCAGTAGAACCCCTTTGTTTTTCTATAAAATTTAACAAATTATTTGCTGCACCAAATAACTTTAATGAATAACAGGTAGAATGGGAAATGATGTTTTCTGATGGTGCTTTCGGCTTAAATTTGCACATAAGATCAACGACTTATATTTCCATCAAAACAGTCCAAAAATACATTTTTATTGAAGGGTTTAAAATTTTTTGCTTCATATTTTGGAGGGGAATATATTGTGGTACACAAAAGAGTCTTGTTTCATTAACTGTCGAAAGTTGTGGTGACGTTTGGCGATACAAATGCTTATGGCACGGCATGCAACACGAATATCGTTAGATATCTGCGAATGTAACAAACTACAGGCACCTTAAGTAAACCTAAATATTCACTTCACCGATTGAATTTGTGGAAAAGATATCAGCCATATGGTAATTTGTAATAAACTGAAAAAATACCATGAAAATAGCAAGTTTTCTAAACAAAAAATAAGTAAGTAAACACAATATTAGGTCGGTTACTCTTAGAATACAGTCACAAATAGTATTATCGTGTATAATATTCAATATCACGTCTCTTCTTTAACGTAAATAACATCAAATACACAAATCTCAAGCAAACCTGATATTGTGTTTCATCAATAAAATTTTAATTTCTTGTCTGCTGAAAATATGTAGGTGTCCACATATTAATCATCAATCGTCACTCATCAATTAGTGAAATAAGAGACTATCAAAGTCCAAACACCTCAGAACAAATGTAACAACTACCAGTTATCATTTAGGTTATAAATACTAGCAAATATCAACAATTTTTTGGAGCAATAAAAACATTATTCACTGCCACTTAAAAACACAGCAGTGCATGTAAAATTATTTTGCAGGTTATGTATCCATGTGGCCGTGAAGACCTTGTAACAAATTATTTCATTGGCCACTGTAATTCAGGTAGTGGGAGTGAAAATTTGTGGCCACAAAAGCTCCGCCCACTTGTGTTCAATATATTTAATTGCACCGTTGTTATGGGTGCAAATATAGCATAGTTTTCTTTGTGTTTCGATGCTCTGGTACAAATGTTTGGTTATTATATTTAATGGACCTCCTGACCCTATGTCCGATCTACATAACCTCACTTCCGCCTGGCCCAGCAACTGAGACCCGTCAAAACAACATGAAAGCTGCGACTATATCGTTTTTGGCATAGTGTTTAATTGCACAGATTAGTGTTTGTTACCAGTCACACAAATAAACAATCTGTCAGCTCTTATGTTTTCTAGAAACATGGCAGAATGCCTTAACGAAATCAATTTCTAACTATATTAAAATTAACATATGAAAAACTCTTTTTAGTAATGTAGTCTTCAGCAGATTGACTGTTGCAATTTCCTACAAGTAAAACGTTTATATCTTGAACATATGACATTTTCCTCTTAAAGAATAAACAGCAGTGTTGTTTATACAGCTTCCCATAAAGAAACAAAAGAACACAATTTTATTCAATAATGAAAAATTTTATTGTTTCTAATTATAAAAATAATATTTACACGAAACGCTTTGACCTCCTCTATGATATTGTAGACATAAATTAGCAGAACTATAACTTGGCGCATATCTAACACTCCCCCTTAATTCAAGTAATGAAAACTCAGAATACTAAGTAAAGTAATATTATTTACAGATAGGAAAATCAGTAAATTTATGTTAAAATACATCTCAAAAACTTAAGTAATGAAACATTGTTTCCAGATAGGGAATCTGTAAATTCATGCCGCTAAATAGTTAACTTAACTGATGGCTGTCATGACTTGGAAATGGGTTGACTGGGAGTTTACAAAGGCGGTGAACAAAATTTGGAAAGATGTGTTTAGAGTTATACCCGGTAGGCACCAAACGTCGCTGTGGCGGCATCAATAATACAGGTGTGGTATAGCTGAGCCCTTGTTACCTCGGGGTGATGCGGGCCAATCACACGGCCAAACTTTCCCGCGATGGTCTTGCTGTTCACCTAATGTGGAGGCCTCGTTGTTTGCTAAACGAGGGACTCTTCGTGCAGCCCAATCACTGCATGGTATTGCAAATTATTGACATATTGAATCGGTGTAATCAGACTCACTCTGCGTGGATTGTTAGGGCCAAGCCACAAGCCCATAAATGCTAAACACGATAAATTGAAATACATTGCAGCACGCATAAAAACAATTATTTACCCTTTAATTATTCAGCCTGCGGCGATGGCTGCATGGTAATAAAACACTAGGCTGGTATGATAAATTGATGAACTCCCCAGGCGATGCAATTCCTGGGGAGGCGAGGAGGAGTGTCCCAGATGGCAGAAAATTAAAGTAAAAGTTCCAATGAAATTAAGCTATTGTAGAGAAGTTACCAGTGATGAAGAATTGAAGCCGTCTGGGCGGGAAAAGTGCGAGCATGATTTCACACAGTCCTCCCCTTCTTGGTGGTGTTTGCTGACTGTCTTCCTGCCGTGGCACGAGGACTGGCGAGTATGGGCCCACGTACCATGGAAGGATCTATTTACACACACGGAAGAACATATTTACAGTTACTCGCTACAAACAAAATTAAACACTGCAAATACAAATCAAATAATTACTCTGTGGCTTACCTTGCAATTAGGGCGAAATGGATTGGAAAAACACTGGTGGCAATGGGAATAAATAAATATGGAAAAAAGCAACACTGCAAAACAACAACATGGGAGCATAAGGGTTTCTAGGCATCTTTTACTTTATTTTCTGGTCACGTGTCCTCATCAGATGTCGAGAAATATTTCTTCAATATGTTCATAACCCTCTTGATGCAATAACACGTATTAGTAGTATCACTTCGCCCGCTCTCTCAGGCGGGTAAATGCACATGGCGTTACCCTACTCTGCATTGAACTGCACTTGCCCTATTCTTCACTTGTGTGCACCACTCCTGCACTCACACGACACTGACACTACTCACCGGTGATCAATCGTCGAGTATGCATGCGTGCTGCACTGGAGAGCGGCCGGCGTGTCAAACAACCTAGGGTGGGAAACGACACACATCATAACGTTAAGGTGTTACAAGGCATTACGTCAAGTTTTCTAAGACTTTAAATGAAAGGCTGTTTTATATTGGAGAATGTTTGTCAACCTTTAGACATTACAATTTTGTCAAATTCCAAGAATAATGAGAAATGTATGTTAACCTAAGAGTTACGTGGAGTTACTGACATTTTCAATGTCACAAGTATTTTTCCCAGAAAGATCTTTTTAATGCAAGACTGTTTTAGTCTATGGAATGTTTGCCAGCCTTAAGAAAATGTTAAAGTATAGAGTTGTGATATCTTACATACTTTTAAATTTGTAATAGCTCAAGAGAGAATTGATTGTGTTAATGCTGCCAAAAGGAGAGTAAATTTCTAGAAATATTTTCTTGGAATGTCCGTTAGTAACGAGTAAAGAAAGGACTTTAGCAAGAACGATATTCAGGGTTTTTCAAAGGAGTTTTAACTAGGATGTTTTTATATTGTATTTATAATGATTGCTTTCATAAAGTACTGTTTTAAAAAGTTTGTGTATTAAAGTTAAAAGTTTCAGTTTTAAAAAGGCATTTGTTGCATTTTAGCCCATGATGTGAGCCAACGCCCCTTGCCTCGTAAGACAGTTTGCCTGGCCATGCAGCAGTAAGCGTAACACGCACCCATTCTCTACTCGAGCACCGATGATGTAGTGCGATTAGAGCAGTGCAGTGAAGCAAACGCTAGAGTACCCGAGTTCCTGCATGTGCAAAAGCAGTGTAATGAGTGTGGAGTGCAGCCAAGCGACCACATGCACCTAGGAACATTAATCTTTAAGTAGTACCAAAAACAAATGATGCTTTCTAAGGGCTTTAATATAAGATGAGTGTCCCCCGACCCCACGCGGACACCAGAGACACCATTGACAACCAATAAGTAGTGCATTTAGGCAGTGGGAGAGTTGTTTGTGTTTTTTTTTTTGTACTTTTCATTTCACATGTGTCACCCCCACATCACCTATCTGCCTCAGTTCTGTTTAAACTAATAAAAGAGTTTAGTGTTTTGTTTTGCACAAGTTATAATAATAAGTTCAGTGTGTGTTTTATAGCAAGTTTGCAAGGGTGCAGGAAAATAGTCCCACCTCGCCACACCAATCCCACCCCTGGCAGGTTCGGGCACCAAGCTGGGAAGTCAGAAGCGTCTTAACCATATGAGGGCTAGGCTGTGGCCGTGTCGCGTTGCGGGGGGTTGCACGTTTCGCGCCAACCGTCTTCATTGCAATTGCTGAATAGTTTGCTGGAACATTTTCTTTTGATATCGCCTCCGGAGATACCTGCTCTCCTTCCCCACAGTTTGCATTGTTCGGGGATGCTTCAAGCACCATAATTCATTCATTGGTTTTCGTACCAGTTTTACTGTTTCGCCCATGCCAGCAGGCTAAACCCAGCACTACAATGTTCTTGTTCCCCTAGTGGGAGTTATCAATAACACACTAAATATACCTGTGAAGGAATGCTTGCATTTTATTTAGCAGTGTTCAGCCTCACTGCTTTTCAAGGTAAGGGTTCTTGCTGCACCCTTCAGTGCAACAGGTTTATTTAATGTATTTGTTATCAGGGTAATTCATGTGTTTTCTGATAAAGTGTGCCAGATCATATGGGCTTGTACTCAGCCAATAGTCCACAGTTTAGTAAATCAAAAACTCCGCAACATTATTAATTCATTAAATTGTGACATGTAATTAAATACAGTTCTCTCAGCAAAGGCGTGTGGTCAGTCGAAAGTCCACCGGTTAGATACCATAATAAAGCACAGTAACCACAAGCAACAGTTGGGCAAGTGTCAACGGCAGAGGGACGAGGTCTGGGCGAACGGCTCGCAGCACACCAAGAGCACCAAGAGTCTCGTCATTTCACATCACTCATCATTGAAGCCGCCCTGGAGCGACGTCTGGTGCATAGTCGGGTAATTCACCAAACACCATCCTCCATACCGCCCCTTACAACATCACCCACAACTTCCAGGCACCCTAGACAAAATTACCCACACATGGAAGGGCTGGGTATTTGTAGTATATTACTATGGTTGTTGTTATGCATTTATGAATGCACTCATATACATAGAAATGTTAAATGACTCTTATTTTTTGGGTAAATGTTGATGCAATTACATCCAAATTAACATTCTGCTTGTAAGACACCATTTGAATGTTTTTTGCAGGAATATATATTGTGTAGCCCTGCAACTTTGTGTGGCCCAACAACTAAATATCAAGAGTAGTGATATAACGTGGATTCTGGCTCATCTCCCACATCATCAAAAACCAAGTAATTTAAGACAAAAAACGAGTAAATTTTTCGAGTTCAAGCTACTTTTTCATGTAGATAGAAACTCCATTTTTCAACAATTTCCAATTAAAAAAACAAGTAATTTAACATTTAAATCAATCAAATTATTCAATATTTCAAAAATCACCATGCAGGATTTTTTACCTTGCTAATTTAAGCTAAAATCACTCAAATTTAAGCCAAAAACCAGCTATGCATTGTTATGACAAAAATTATTATTTTTCATCAGCTTAATAATTTTTTTCTTTATAAATAATCCAAAATGACATCACTTCTTAACAAGTTCAAGAATTCATTTGAATCGACTAAACTACAAGACCTAGAAAAAAAAAGTATGTACCTACAACATTTCAAATTTATGATTGTAAATTTGGAAAAATAAATAATTGTATTCTAGATGATAAATGTAAAATTACTTGACCATATCGCTATGTAAGTATGTTCGATAAAAGAAGCTTTAAAATTAATAAATGAGGAAGAAGTTTCTATGTTGTATAAAGGTTTAAAATAAAAAATGGAAAACAATGCACGATTTCGAATTCTCTAAATATCTATCAATTCTATTTATTTGAATCTAACAATTATCTCTTTAAATATTTTATTCAATTTTAGCTTAAATTTCAATCGTTTTGAATTCAATTTACTTAATTTATTTTTGCTTTGATTTTCTTGCATTTTGGTCTAAGTTTGTTTGGTTTTAGCTTATATTTAGTTGTTTTTTGCATGACATGTTGCGTTCACGAATAGCGAATTCAAATAGCTTTCACAAAAATTAGGCAAACTCAGCTGCTTAAGTGTCAATTCAAAAATAGACTTAAAAGGCAAGCTATATCAAAGCAAAAAAAAAAAAAAAAAAAAAGGTTTTAAGCCATATGCAAGCAAATTCAAGCAAAAATTAAACAAATTTAAGCAAAAATCGAGCAAAATAAGCTAAAAAAAATGAAATATTATTTTATTAATCTATGTAGTTTATATTCGAAGCACTGCAATGTTTTTTATATTACTTTTATCTGCCTAAAATTATCACCTATTTCTCGAAGAACATATTTGTCACAAATGTTTTCAAGGAGTAATAATTGTCAGATTTGTAGGTTTCGATGAAATTTGAAATCTAGTTCTCTAACATCGTCAGACACATTATTTAATTGATAGGAAGGTGTATTTGAAACATCGCCATCTTTAAAAAATATTAGTTATACTGCATGGTAACACAGGTATTTTCATTTTATTTACAAAGAAAAATTAATCAAGAGAAAGAAAAACTCACTTAGAATTATGAAAATAATCTTTTATTTGATCAAATAAATCATCTACATAATCTACATATCTTAAAAAAAAAAAAAAAAAAAGGTGAAAGAATTAATAGCAACAAATTAATCTAAAAAATATTGTATCAAAATAATGAAACATTTTGATGTTTCTTCCATTTACTAATATAAAATCGTATATATCTTCAGTAATTCTTTCTTTCAAATAATTATACATTAGATTTCTTTTACAAATTAAAACAACATTACGCATTGTTTTTGCTTCAACAGTTTTATTCAAATCAACACAAATTGTAATGTTGGTTTTATCTAAAACTGCAGTTGTTTTTCTATATAAACTTATAATGATCTTCGACCCCCAAAATTAATAATAATAGACAACTCCATCAGAGTTTAGAGTCGGCTTATAATAGAGTTGATTATTTCTATATATAGCATCTAGTTTTGTTTTTGAATTTCTAAGATTAGTATAAGCAAGACACATTTTACCACAAAGACCATTTTCAATATCTAGAGTCCAGTTTTCTTTTGGAAAATTTTTATTTCTTCCATGCTTAACATTAACATTTCTTACATTACAGTGTTCAAAAATAGTTGCATGTACGTACTGTTCAAAACAATTTTTTCTATTATTTTGAAATCCTTGATGCATACTGCTTATACTACTAATCAACTGCGATTATGACTCATCGCTCGTGCCATGAATCATACTGTTACTTCAACCTATGTCAGAGTTGCCTACTTCAACCCCCTAGTGAGAATTGTGCATGCACCACTTTGAATATAAATTCTCAGCTGCTTAAATCTCCCAGGTGGCCGAGCACGTCGCCACAAGTTTAGCAACCAGCGAGCATGCTGTCTCTCCCTCCCCCTGCAACAAGTACACACAAGCTTCAGCCACTTCGGGCCGGCCAAGCACCGCCAAAGATACTCGAACCAAAGAACACTGACAAGAGGGCTCCCACCTCCTATGCCAGCTTCCACGACAGAAGGACGTCACACATATTTCCCGCGCCCTGCTTTGGCAGCCTAGACTCTGTGCTATATAAGTCCTTGCACAGCAGGACTCCAGGAGTAATTCTTGTTTCTTCTCTCACACATTCCAAGCACTGCTCATTGCTGGGACCTCCAGAGATCTCCCAAGTCTCAAGTACACCCCTAGTGGCTACTTCCAACATTGACAACCAGTCATCCAACACTCATTAACTTCACTTTGTCCCTTCTAGACACCTGCTTTCTTTCGTATTTTAGTAGTAAAGTATTTTTCATGTATAGAACAATCTTTCCCTTTTTAACCAAGGAATAGGTCGCCTACACCTGGCTAATGTATGTAACCTTCAGCACTCCACTTTTGGATAGGAGATAGCAAAAGTCACGTGTTTATTGATTTTTCAATAAACATAATTTTGTTCTCTATCCTTATACATTTTCATTTACAGGGTATCTTTCTTGTTCTCCTGCTAGGAACAATTCACGTTGTGTACTGCCGACAGAAACAGAGTATTTTCCTAAACCGAAGTAACACACCCATTAGATGGTCGCTTGTTTCATCCCAACCACCCGAGCTTTGGTAATGCTGGATGGGAGGAATAGATACGGCCAAAGGCATAGGGAGCAAAACCTAGTGTTTCTTGCTGCCAAACAGTGGACTGCACTTCTCCCTCCTATGCAGGAAAGGCAGGCAGAATGGGACTATGCCACTGCACTCAAGCGCCAAGCAGTCGCGACTACCTTCATGGTATTTGCATATTTTCTACCACATGAAGACAAAAGTACCACCCGGTTCCGAGACGACTGGTTTACAGGACCGAGGCTAGGTACAATCTGGCCAATCCCAGGTTCTGGAGCCAGGAATATGCTGCATGGAATCGTCAATATGGCATGCGGTGACTCAGCACCCATTAAGTTGAGACCAAAGATCGAAACCTCGACTTTATCAACATCACGGAAGTCATCTGAGTAAGTCAGTAGGTAACACCTCTCGCCAGCCACTGATAAACCTGTATAAAACCATACTATTAGTCACCGTACAAATCCTAGGCGATTGTGCAAAGAAAACCTTAACTGGGCGCACATCAACTTACAATTACAAAATCAGGCATATCAAATTGTAAATGATTAATTTGATATTTCATATCAAAGTTAAAAACAGTTTAACCTGCAGGAACTTCTTTTTCTTAGAAATGCCAATAATCAAAACTAATAGGAATTGTAGGGCTTTTGTATATTTTTCTTCAATTTCAAGGGTTGTGTTAGATTCGGATTAAACAATAGACCACATAATTTTTAATTTTTGTATAATTATTCTACCAGGGTCAGGATAATCACCAAGCGAACCATCATCTTTCTTAGGTTAATAAACAAATAAATAATAGTCATCAATTGATAATGAATAAAAGTAATTTTATAACTGCCTTTCCAGTAAATTTAATTGCTATCTCTAATAAAACAAATAGATATATCAATGGGTAGATTATTTCATTTGCCTGATCATTATAAACAGATTTTTCCCGCAATTTATTATCAACACCAGTAACTTTAAAATAATTTAGTTCACTTGGTGATCTTGACAAAATATTCATAATTATTTATGTTATTCCAGGATTATCAACAGCTTCAATAATACGACCATGTTTTGATATTTCTCCTCTATAAAACTGAAAAGGGGGGGAAAAAAAATTAGAACTAACATCAACATTAATTGATTCACCATATTTTTCCTCATTTCCATTTCTACTTCTTTTGGTAAACAATATTTTTCAAAAACAAAGCATCATTTGGAAAAGAAAAGCCATCACCTATAGGAATAACAACTTCAATTCTATTATAATAAACATTTAAATTATCGCTAGTTTGATCAGTTGGAGGAAAAGTGTCTTTCAAAACTCTCAATACTTATATAACTTATTTAAAAGTAAAAATTTAATATTTATATAAAGAAATTAATATATAAATGACATAATCGAAGTAAGTTTCTAGACTTAAATCACTCATCGAAAGACTTAAAAAATATATATATAAAGCATCATGAAAAAGAATATGAAATAATAAAAAAAGGCATGACTTTAATTCATTAATGACAAAATATTGGTTCAAAAATTAGAAAAAGTAAGCGAATAAAAATTTATTAACATCACTAGTTCCTGTTGCAACACAAAAAAAAAAACTAAGATTATCAACCTACTCCTGAAGAAACATCATTTTAAAGAGAATTATTTGCTAAACATAGTTTTCCAATTTTACGTATAATGCAATTGAAATACTCAACTATTAGACTTGGAAAATATATTTCTGGAGATATTAATAACATTAAAGAAAAATATAGTTTATGAGGAGAGGGCCAATCTAATAAAATTTGTGATACATAAGTAGAGATAGATGGTGATACACTATTTGTCAAAGAATATGAACATTAACTATCAGAAGGACATTCTAAATTGTTAACAAAAATAGCAAAGAAGAATTTGCAGGTAATTAGAATGGTGATGTCCTTAAAATTATGCAGACATTGTTATATTAACCAATGCTTTATTTCAAAATTATAACCCTAATAATAAAAGGAATAATCCAAATTCAAGTATTGGCTAGAAGTATAATAATGTAATTAAGTAGGATTGTTAACAATCTAAAAAATCTTATTCATATTCATTGCCAAATAAACCAGGAAAAAATTATTCCTCCGAGCACTCCTAGATCTGGAGAAGTTATAAAAAATACTTCAATATGCTAAAAGAATATGTTTGGATGCACAATGTTAGAAAATTAATAGACAGTTTGTTAGTTATTCATGGCGAATAAAATGCTGGAATTAAGAATAATTATGATAAAAATTAAAATATAATTAATATGTTGAGCAAGACATTTTGTGCATTTGTTATTAATAATCCAGAAGGAATTCCTTATCTTACAATAGTATTTGATGTAATTCCGCACTGTTTTTGGAATTGTGAACACCATGGCAAATATATTATAAACTGGGCATTAAATAATTTAAATTTACCTGGAATGCATTTGTCTGGTTATAATTATTGTGGACCATTTACAAAATTAAATGAAAGATTAGAAAGAGTTGACATAGGAATAAATTAATTAGATGAAGTGTAAATATCGTAATATTGCTTATAGAGATTATAACGATTTAGAATTTAGACAAAAAGCTGATAAAATTTTACAAAAAGAAGCAAAAGAATTTATGTCAGATCAAAATACACCAATTGGTGAGAAAATTGCTTCTGCTGCTGTTCCTTCAACTATGTTTACAAAAAGAAAATTAGGATGGGGAATTTAAATGTTTTACTCATTATATATATATATATATATATATATATATATATATATATATATATATATATATATATATATATATATAATTGAAGATTAAAAATATCACTTTGATATACCAATTGATCAATTAGGAGATTTGGGTATAGATAAATTTTTAACAAAAGAACAACATGAGAGTAAAAAACTAAAAGTAAAAAGTTTCTTATTAAATTTATTAATACCTATACTCAAAAAAATATAAAATTTAAAAGAAGGAAGTGGTTTACATTGTGGAGGAATTATATTATTTTAATTTGCTGCTTTAAGTGCTCTTGGTGGAGCTGCCACATTTTATAATTATGTTGAACAAACTATAGAAAATAAAAAAGAATTAGAAGAACAAAATATACACAATTTGGCAATGGAAAATAAATCAGGAAGTTGTTTAGTTTCAAAGAGAAGAGAAGACCAAAAAAAAATTGAATGTATACCGACTATCTAATATCGAAATAGAAAAATATGTACAAATATTAAATATTAAAAATTTCAGAAATTTATAATATAAATATTTGATGATCTTATGCAAAAATACAACATAAATTATTATTCTACATTCTGTGAACTTAAAACCAGTGTTATCGAAAGAATAAAATGTGAAAAAAAAATTGGCTTTCCATAGCAAATTATAAATGGGTAAATATATTATAGGGTTTTGTTAAAGAATACAACAATACATAACATAGAACTTTTAGTATGAAACCAATTGAAGTTAATAAAAAAATGAAAATATTAAAGACAACAAGATTTTACGAATGTGTTTACTAATCCAAAATATAAAGTTGGTAATATTGTCAATGTTAGCAAAAATAAACAAATTTTTGAAAAATGTTATACTGCTAATTGGACAATATAAATATATAGTATTTTTAGGTTTTAAATGATGGTGTACCTACTTACAAACTGAAAGTTAAAAATGTAGAAGAAATAAAAGGCACTTTTTATGAATATAAAATTATGAAAATTGACAATACAAATGAATATCTGGTTGAAAAATTCTTAAATCTAAAAGTGATAAAATTTATGTACAATTGCTATGTTTATAATCCACATAACTCTTGTATTAATAACATCGATATTTTGTGAAAAAATTCCTTTATGTAATTTATTATTTCAAACACAACATAATAACATTTTTAACCCTCATTTAACATTTATAACATGCATTCATTGTTCCTTCAACCTTCATAAATTCTTTGTTCAATGCTCATTTGACAGCCATTTATTCATTAAATGGTCACTTACAGGGCTTTATTTTCTTTCAAAATTACAAAAGGTTTACAGACTTTTATGCCATGCCAGTGATCTTTTTTCAGTTTACAGATATTTCTATTGTCCCAGTAACCCATTTTTCCAGCCTATTTTAGCACCTGCAAAACTCCATTGGAGAAACTCCTCACCTCTCTACTCAGTCGGCCTTTCTGTAGCAGAGAGGTGTGGGGTTTTTTATTTGTATATTTTTTGTTTTTATGGTACTCTCATTCATATAGTGAGGTGCCTTCTGCTATATGAATCACTCCAACCTATAGATCTTATATACTACAGTGTATTATAGACAGTATTTTTGAGCGTGATTTTAAGGACTACCATTTATTTGCATCAATATCTTATATTGAATAGATGAGAAAGAGCACAGATTTTTAGTTCAAGTTTTTAATGATTTGGTGATATTCTAATACTGCAAATATGTGTGCCTCATATGCACATTATTAAATTATCTGCCCAGACCAGAATTCGAACTTGTGTCCTTCATATTTGAAATCAAGCATTTTGCCACCGAGTTACCACGATGCGATGATTAAAAGTCTTCATGTGGCGAGCTGGAGGCTTGTTATCAAGAATCTCGCAGAGTGACTCCCGTGCCACAAGTTGATAATGACACAGTTGTGATAACCTTCTTCTTGCTGTAGAGAGAACTTGCTTATTTATAATTCTGTAAATCAATGCTTGGAAGAGGACCACTCAAGAAGACTTTGCTGTTGTTAATCGAACTAAGTAAATGGGGATATTTCTTAACAACAAACATATTTATTAACATTAATTACATAGAATTGAATGATACAGATACAATAGATATTGCTTGGTGAAAGATGCTCTCTTAAGACTTGACACAAGATTCACAATCGTTAACAGGTAAGATTACCTGCCTAGCTTTGCCAGTAATTAATGATTTACGAATTTCAGGATAACGGGGTCCCGATAGATAGCCTTGCTCCTAACTGCCTAGTCGGATTATGCTCACCATATATGAAAAATCTGTAGGTGGCCAAGAACTTTTCTAGGCCTGGGTATCAAGTTACTCTTTTCTTCAGCCTCATGTTGTCGGCTCTGTCAACTATATGTACTGGTCATCCTGACATCTATGGGGAAAAGGGGGGGATGATGCACTACATATATATCATGGAAGTGGGTCAAGTATTTCCTTGTTTAATAAATAAGTGTGTCGCTCTTGAAGCCATAGTCCACTAAACATAAATTTTCCTTCATTGTTGCATGATGCCTCTGATACATACTGAATATTTACCTGTGGTGTTTTCTAAATGGTAGGCCTATTACAGCCTCACCTACAGGTCTTAAATTACGTTACTGATATATTTCGCTCACTGACATGGCTCACTGATAGAGGTAAACTTGGCGGGTTGTGAGAGACCCAAGCCCTTAAATTCCCGAAGGCTCTGCACTAAATAAAACACACGATTTCTTACCTGATGTAGCTTTACGGGCAGAAAAAACTGTACATCATCCGAGGTGAACACTTGATAGTAGTAATATAACGTGGATCCTGGCTCACCTCACCTCTTCATCGAAAAACCAAGCAATTTAAGAACATAAATTGAGTAAATATCTCGAATTCAAGCTTTTTTTTTTTTCATGTTTATAGAAGCTCAATTTCTCACAATTTTCAATTTTTAAAAACCAAGCAATTTTCATCGAAAACCAATCAATTTTCCCCGAGATGAAGCAATTTTATCAGTTTTTCAAAAATACCAGTGCAAGATTTTTATACTATAAAAACCAGCAATTTCCTTCGAAAACCAAGCAATTTTACCCCAAAATCAAGCAAATTCACCATTTTTCCCAAAAATACCCCTACAGAATTTTTCTTACTAAAAACTTCAATAAAAATCGCTTCAAATTGAGCATGTCTACAAATCAAAATGAAAGCAAAGAGAAAAACAATAAAAATCATTTTAATGAATCTAAGAAAATTCTACATCATGCACAAACTTTCCATTTCTTTTAAACCTTTATACATTATACAATTTTGATTTTGATTTTTTAATTTTAAAGCATTTTTATCAAACATGCTTACATATCGACCTGGTAAAGAAATTTATATTCGCCATCTAGAATACAATTAATTTTTTTACCAAACTTAGATTCATAAATTTGAAAATCTGTAGCAGTAAATCATTTATTAATTTCAAGTTCTTGTATTTTAATTAATTCATATGAATTGTTTAACCTCTTGCGAAGCTATTCCATTTTATAAGATACGAGTCTTGCTTGTATAATGTAGAAACAATTGATAAATATTAAAACCATATTTTATATAAAAAAAATAAAAATGGAAAATCAAGTAAAGCAATGTAAAAAATGTTATGAAGTATTAAAAATCGAATATTTTCACTCGCATAAACACACAAAAGATAAGCATATTACAATCTGTAAAAAATGTTTTGCTGAATATGACAGAAAACAGTATGATTTAAATAAAGAGAAAGTATTATGCGAATGTAGAAAATATGTTTCCAAACTATATCTCAAAAACATAAAAACATGGTGATTATTCAACTAAGCCATGCGTATTATGTAAAGAGAATAAATCCATTGATTCATTTCATCCACATAAAGCAACTATGGACAAACTTACAACAAAATTTACCAAATGTTATAGTGATTACTTCAGAAGTCGTTATGAGTAAAAAAAAAAAAAAAGATAAAATACTGTGAATGTAGGAAATATGTTTGTAGGGCATGTCTCAAAGAGCATAAAAATAGAAAATCACACAATACAGTAGCAGGCATTTAAAATGAAATTCATGATAATTACCCAACAAAGCCATGCACATTATGTACTTGCTCGTAAACTCAGAAAATAATCAGGTTCCTGGCGTTGACATTAACTTGCTTGCAAACCTTTTATAGTTTTTAAGACTGTTGATCAAGAGGGAAAAAATTTGCCCACATAGAATTCTGAGAAGTGTTGAAGTTTTATCAAGATAAGATGATTTAACTTGCTTGATTTTTCAAAAGGGGTAACTGTGTTTATATGTAAACATTTTTGATAAATTCAGTAGATGTCTATTGCAGATCTTGGTGCAACTAAATAATTAGACTAAAATTTAAGCAATTTCAAGCCAAATTGAAGAAAATTTCTAATTTCCTGTAAGATCTTTCAAAGCGCAACTCAAAACCAATCAAATTTTAGGTCAAAATCAAGATCAACTTTCAAATTTTATTCACGCTTTGTGAGGGGTTGTTTAAGGCCTTATTTGCAAGCTAAATCATCATATTTTTTTATGCCATTCCAAGAATTTTCATACTTTTTTGTGATATCATTTTTGACTAATTGATTTAGCTTACAAATTTAGAGTAAATATTTACCCTTTTCGACCATAAATTTGGCCTCATTCACTCCCGAGAAGGACACTGATCAAAGAGTGAACGAAGCATGTTTAAAAAAAAAAGTGTTCCTGATTGAGAATGCAGATTTGGATCAAATTAGCTGGATTTTGGGGGTTAAATTGAAGAGATGAACCATTTTACAGAAGAACTTGAAAAAAGTTGCTTGAAAGTGAGAAATTTGCTTGAATTTTAGTCAAATTATTGAGTTGCGCCAAGATATGCAACAGACATCTATTTACAAAATATTAATTAGTAGTAGAATTTGTTACGGCTGTTCGTCCACGTCTTATCATTTCCACAAATTATATAACGACTACCATAATTATTTTTCTCTTTTTAGTGTATTTATAAATAAAATATTGGTTTAACAGTTTTTTTTTTACAGTTAATTTATTCCTTTAATTTTATTAGAAGGTCTCCACGGCACATTTATTCGTCACTTATTCAGTCATAGCTGACACAAGTTTTGAACCTTCTGGCACGGAAAACTAGAAGTGCATTTCAATATATGTGCGTCAACATTTAACAGGTGCATACACTGAAATAAAATATGGAGAAAATTCCTTAGACAAAAAAAAAAAAAAAAAAAAAAAAAAACGTATGTGCAGAATGGGGCAAAGAATCTTGTGTGCGTGCGAACATCTACACTGACGTAAATTTGTCCGTGCGTGAAATAATATTCACCGTAAACAACGCACAACGCAAATTTTTATTGAAGTAGATATGGCTTCAAACGAAAACTACGTGTATTGGTACAGTTTGAACAAGAGGGCCATTTCTGTTGATTATGTCAAACTGCTCAGTAAACCACCATCAAACTCCTAAAAAATTTGACATTAAAAATATTGTGATGAAATGTTTACCTCCTCCGTTATCTGTTACTTTCTTGAAGTTGGGAGATATGAACTAGAGTTTATTTATTTTTATTTTTTTCGGTTGAAGATTTCGGTAACAAAGCACTGTTCCGAGAATAATTTAATCTCGCTTATTTTTATTATATTATGCAAAAACGCAATTTATAAACTTTTTTTTTTTCAATGGCGGAATGTCTCCCTCAGTATTTGAGCTCGACTGTAACAACGGGACTGTGTTTTCGAGCTCATTTTTCCTCAACGAATCAGCATCTTAGGCGAGTTACGAACAACCTATACACGTAAACATAAATTTAAACACACGTTATGTTGAAACATTTTTGTTTAAATGAAACAAGTAACAACGCGTTCCAGATACAGGCCAGCATACCAGAATCCGTAGCAGTGGTCAGGCGAAGCACGATGCACGAAAAAAAAACTGTGAAACATCCTATAGTCTATTCGCGGTTACTTCGCACTTTTTTAAAACAAATCTTTGAAAATCACCCCCATGTATGAAGCGTTTTGTTGTTTTCTAAATATGATATGTATCACAAGATTTTTATATTTCTGTTAACATAAAATAACATTAAAGTAACGTACTTTTATTTAAATTAAACTTATATATATTATTTATAAATAATAATAATTCATTTAAAATTAATATAAATAAAAGCGGCGAGGAAATAGGCGTGTTGGTAACGCCTTGTAAGAAATAGTTCTTATACAAAATATTATTAGACTAAGCGCGCACGAATGCGGTGTGTTGTCCATTTGGCGTAATTTTCTATAAAGGATGTTCACGATCAAATAAGCACTTTTGATATCAACATTAGAAAAAAATCACTCCCCCTGTCTGTATATATTTTAACGTGCCCACTGAGTGACATGCGCCCACTGAAGTTGGTAATGATGGATGGAAAGTGGTTCCATATCTTACCGACAAATAAAAAGTGTTAGGTAACCAGTTGTGATAACTTAAAATTAATTCTTTCACTTTCTGTTTTTTTTTATCTATTGAGGTGTTAAAAATTAGCAGATTTGTTAAGTATTTACTTATTTACATGAATAAAGCGATGAGGCCCTTGGCAATGTTAATTTTACGCGTGGCGGAGGAATACGCAACGTGTATACAAGCAGATCTTAAGCAGGTCTTCAAAAAATGCTCATTTTACCGCGAACAGCCTACGCTACTGATCTGGCCGTGTGACCGCCTACATACCGTGTTGGAATACAAACATCACTTGCGTGACGAGATGAACACGCCCCGCGAAACCAAGCAATGACTTCAAGGTAAAATCTCGTTTCTTTAAACTTATTTTAAAGGGGAAAGGATTGGATGTTCTAAACAACGAGGTCTTGAGAGCCGATGAGGATGAGGCGAGTTGTGGAGCGGCGCCGGAATGCATGAGCAGGAAGACCCCGAGACGAGAGGACCCGCCGACCAGCGGCATCGTCCAGTACGATTCCCACGTACGAAAATCTGGGATAGACACTGCCGGAAATGCAACCCGGTTCGCCTTGGTGAGAAGCGAGCACTATAGACACAACGCCAGAGCGGCCACGTGAAACTATACGGGAATGTCAGATTTTTGAGATGGATACTTCTTAAAATTTGCAACCATAGTGGGAGGAAACCCAGAAAATCCGATGATAACAAAATCGGGGGATACAGTTTGGCATTGCAGCTCCGAATATATCGTCTACTTTTAAAATTCAATTACACCACTCGATTTCCAAAGGATCAAAGGATATGTTACGTTGAGTGGGGACTGCGAAGCATCGCGCATGTTGCGGAAGGAGGGAGGGACAGCAATTTTGAGTTCGTTTCGCCGCGTCTCATAACTTCCGCGTAGTATAACTTTTTGACTAGGAGGAGCCACGACGATCGTTTAAGTTTCAGTCGACAGCTCTCGCCAAGATACATCGATTGCGTGTATAAAAATATTTGTATGGCGTGGTAATGGTGAATTTGCAAGAGTATAATATAAATTAAGAAAACTTAACACAATGTCGGTCTATACTCGTCAAAAAGCCAAGTCGAAATACCGAAATCGTATACGGCTGGAAAGAGCATCTCAAAAGTAATCCAGTGATACCCATAAATCCCCATATGATCGAGCGAATTGGTGCCGGGAACGTAAAAAATAAACATCAAGACGTCCGAGCGCGTCGACGTAGAGGTATTTACGAAAAACAAACGGCCGTGTCCCCAACACAGCCACGCCATATTTTTCCCTGCGGGGAATATACTAAATAATGAGCCAGTGTTATGGACAAGCGCAGAATATGGCAATTATTCTACTTCACCATCAGGCTATGGTCCCGGCAGCAGAGAGTTAAACGAGGTCAGCCTAATTAGTATGTAGGTCACTTACCAAGAAATTGAGGTAATAATTTTATTTCTGTTACTTAATGAGACCATTTTCTTTTCGTGTCGCGTATATCCATTCCGTGTCTCCAAGTAGAAAAAGCGTGGAGTAAACGTAGAAACAAATAATCGTTCACGAGATAATTAATATCTTTCCCTCGTAATTCGCAGTGTAGTAGAATTTATGTAAATCTGTTTTCCGTTCTTCGGAATTTTTTTTCGAAAATCTCATGTTTAAAAATGGCAAAGTATCTCTGCCGCTGCTTCTGTTGCGTGCAAGCAATACAGAGAGAGAGAGAGAGAGAGAGAGAGAGAGAGAGTGTGTGTGTGTGTGTGTGTGTGTGTGTGTGTGTGTGTGTGTGTGTGTGTGTGTCGGTGCCGCCATTGCATCGTGTGGCAGAATGAAAGTCGCCACGCAACCACTTCCTTTCTCCGTCAGCATCCTTGTTCCCTTCCGTCTTCACACACACTTGCGTGTGCTAGTTAATATCGGTCAGTTCCATCTCGTGAAGTGTGCAATTTTTTTTTAAAGTGAATGCTGCCTCTAGAAATGGTTATTTGTTTGTAGTAAGAAAAACGAACTAAGAAAAGTGCGACAAATTTAAGTTTGGTTAATATTGCAGGGGAAAAAAAAAAAAAAAACTATTGCAAGTACTTGTCCCATTCTCCAAGCGAAAAGCAAGAGCAATATATACAGAGCGTTTAACAAAAAAACTTACTTACGTTTCTGTTTACACAGAGGGAAAAAAATAAAGTGCTAAACACACACACAGTTATAAGATAAATAACACGTAGTTGCATTGAACTTTAAAAACACATACAAATAACACACTAAATAAAAGAAATTGTATAAATGCGTCTCTCTCTCTCTCTCTCTCTCTCTCTTTAAAATCGCATTCGTTTTACATTCGTACGAATGTCTCGATTGGAATGGAGATTCTCGGTCAGTAGAAATAGTTTCACAAGTCGTTCTATGTTACATTTCACCTCTCCAAGAACACGCACACGGTAGACAGTCCTGGGTGCACACCAGGAACATCGTTACGTAACGTGAGTAATCTTGTTTCAAAGTTATTTAAACACTGACGAATCTCATCACCATCGGGATGAAGGGAGGGTGTGATAGCATCGAGAGGCAACGGAGACCACATGTCCTCCCATATTTTGTCATTGGCGCTGGATACTACCATGATCTCCGGTGGTGCAGTGCTGCGCCGTCCTGAGATGGAGGAAGCCATCTTTTCGAACCATTCCCCACCGCAATTAAGAGAGCATCGTCACACTCGAAACAGAAATAGAGCAACAACATTGCGAAGATGGGTTCTAGCTAATGTCCATAGCCACAGCACAAAATAAAACTTCAGCTCCGATACGATGACGAAATCAATTGTTGGCTGTAGAGCAGCGGCCCCAAGAAAAAAAATTCGTGCATGTGTTTACACGTGTCACACCAGGACACGGCATCATCGCCATCCTTTGGCACCACAATACCACGTTTCTCCGCCCGATGCGCCTCGCACCATACACGAGGGTGCGGTTGCCGAGGGTACCTAGGCTCTATTTCGTGCCAATTACACCCTGTGTATACTGTGTACCCTCTAAAACACATCAAGCACTTTGTAATATTCACCAACATACCTTTTAGCGCCCGATGCTGCACAACAATGGCGCATCAACGTCCAAATGAAAGCTTATAAGCGTTGTTTTTCCGTTGTGGACGATGTCTTCACAACCCAGTGTTTTCGCGTGGCGACGGGCAAGGACGGGCAGGTGACCAGGCTCCATCTTCTGAATGCTATTTCGATCACTTTGTCTTTCTTGGCATAATTCAACAGTTTGGCACGTCCATGAGTGCTCGGGGTCACGTGTAGGACGAACCATTCTATAGCGTCCAAAGTAAGAGAGACGGGCTGCGGATTTTCCCCTACTCCCAACACAGTATCCAAATGCTATGTGGATAGCATTATCAACAGCTTTTGTCTCGCTCCTATTATTATTTTCTTATAATCTTCGGCAAATCCCAGTAGCATGGAGTGCAGAACACACACTTTGAACATACCTTCGTCGTATATGGGAACACTGTAGGCATCTTCGATTCCTCAGCTTGTCATCTTGGCTACAGAGAGATGGCTAGACGTGAGCGATAGGTAATTTTTATCGATGAGGTTATGCCCACGCCGCAAGACTGGTCGATCGCGCGCTCGCAGCGCCATTAATCTCATACATTACTCGCTCGAAAAGGTGCAGGGGTCCATTTCGTACCAACTTGGTGGCAGACTAATTAGCCAATGAGAAACATTGGACAGGATCGAACAGAGGTGAATAATTGGTGGAAGGGATGTGGCGGAAGGGGGTGGCACGAATGTGACTGATTGGCCGACTAAACACTGATTGGTGGCCGTGTGTATGTAAGGTGGCTGGGTCACTCAAAGCGCTATGATTCCTGGGTCAACGAGAAGGGCATTTTGTCGTAACAATCCTGCTATAACTAACATTTAATGTAAAACTTACAATACTTTTACTATAATAAATCTTTGCTTGTTTTACAAAACAATTTTTGCTTTCTTTAATTTATGTCCCCTCCCGATGCTTAAGGGCTGTTGCGTATGCGCTCGTGGGGTATGAACAATGTACTGCATGTATTGTACTGGGCGAGTACCAGGTGCCGAACCTGGACCTTCTGCATGTCTTGGTGATGTGTACTTTTTTTCGTAACTGGGTTTGTTCCCCTGGCTAAATACATAGTAGCGCGTATTTAGTTCCACCTGTATAGTTACAAACAAATAAATTGGGTTTGTTCCCTGGACAATATAGTGTTGCACGTGTTTTTCCACCAGTACTGTACCACATTTTTTTCCCTCGTTCTGTGTACAGTGAATAGTTTCTGACCAGCACTATACTACATTATCTCTCAAAAAACGTAAGCCTTTCTTATTTCACGCCTGGGGGCACGATATATTACATGCCGATTGAATATGCGTCCCGCTAGCTGTTGGGACGCTGTGTATTCTAGACATTAAGTGTGAAATAATTTTCATGCATTGGTTCCTGGCCATGTGCAGTTGTATCTCTGCCGGCCGGCGCCCGATCGGCGAAGGATGCTGTGGCAGGATGCCGCATTTCCACCCAGGTGCAAAAGCGCCGACTTGCAAACTGGCCGGCACGCTCGTCTGCTGGCGACTTGAAAGAAGAGACAATTGCAGTGGCTTGGAGCCTACACGTGCTCTTGCTTCGTTTTAAAAACACATTCAGTTACGTTCGTAAAACTTAGTATGTATATATGTTTGTGACGGCTCGCGTCTGTGCGTTCGTAAAACTTAGTATGTATATATGTTTGTGACGGCTCGTGTCTGTGCGTTCGTAAAACTTAGTATGTATATATGTTTGTGACGGCTCGTGTCTGTGCGTTCGTAAAACTTAGTATGTATATATGTTTGTGACGGCTCGCGTCTGTGTCTCTTTTCCTATAAAGTGTACTTTCCATTCCGTATACCTTTACGATGTAGCGACTTATATATATATATATATATATATATATATATATATATATATATATATATAACAAAACATATAAAACATATAAACATATAAAACAAAACATATAAAAACACGACTGGTAAAGAAAATAGTTAGTATCAGTGGTTTAAAAAATACACGATAGGTTTGTATATATATATATATATATATATATATATATATATATATATATATATATATATATATATATATATATATATATATATATACAAACCTATCGTGTATTTTTTAAACCACTGATACTAACTATTTTCTTTACCAGTCGTGTTTTTGTACAAAACATTATTTATAATAAGGTAAAGCTGGTACAAAACATCTTCTTTACCAACAGTGTTTGTTTACAACATCGAAACAAAAGAATTTTTTAAACTTACTTCAGCAGGGTGTAACATGAGATACAAACTTTTTTATAAACCCCCATTTATTTATTTACACACATTACAATACTGTTCTGTTCTGCATACTTAGCAAAAGAAGATTATTTTCCTCGTCAATAATAAACAAAATGTTTATTTTATTTTGTTTTATTTTTTCAGTTTTGAGGTCATTACATACACTTATAGGCTGTTCACGATAAAGTGAGCACTTTTAAGGCCCTCGGAATAGGCATTAACCACTAACAAATATGTTTTATTGCACTCTCAGACATTAGCTTTTGAAAGCGGGGGAAGTGTACACCGTATTTACTAGCTACATGACAATGCTGATATTAAAAAGTGGCTTAAACATAAAAAATAGCATAAAAGAAAAATTTAGAAGGGCCTTAAAAAGTGCTCACTTTACCATGAACGGCATATAATATTATTTTATATGTACCACGGATTAGTGCTTCCATTGGCACGGTGGTAAAAACGTAAACATTTTGGTTTGCACGTGATCGTCGCTGTACGAGATGCCAATCTGCTTGAAGATGTACGAGTCCAGTGAGCGAAACCTTGATGCTGCAAAACATGTTTCTTTTTCTTCACAGACGCTATAAATTTTTTACAAGTCATTTCACACTGTGTTCGCTCGTGTTCTGGGCCACCTTCCTCGTCGCTGGGTACTGCTTGCCAATAGAAGACTTGTACGGAGTCTTCCACGGGTAAGTTGGTCGCTGCCAGGGCCGCCCTGCGTGCCTTGCACCAGCCCCTGCGGTGTGGCGTGTTGGGAACTGAGGTGGTGGTGCAGCCCTTGAAACACTCCTTGCGCGGGAGGCAGTCCCGTATGTCTTCTACCAGCTGTAGGTAGACTGACAAATACTTGAATACTGCCGAAATTTCGTACGGTGCGTACGTGCGCAGGAACTCTTACGGTAGATACGGTAAATCGTCCCGTTTGTGCAGGGCACGAGGAGATCGTACCCGTCCGAATGCCAAAATGACTGAAAGGATTTTATGACCGTTTGGACAACATGCGTACATTTCTAAAAGCGAGGTGCAACTTTTTCCCGGAGGCCCTTGGGGATGCGCCTTATAAAGCCAATCGAAGAGATTGGGGGGGAGGGGAGACTAATTAGCCAATGAGAAACATTGGTGGGGATGGGACGGATGTGAGTAATTAACCAATGAAAAACATTGGCGGGGATGGAGCGAAGCGACTAATTAACTAATGAGAATCGTTGACGGGGTGGAGGGGGTATTTGTGCACTAAAATATATTGCAAGACTGGAGTGGTGGGGGTTAGTCGAACGAATGTGGTCGAACGGATATGAAAGAGGCACTAACACACATAAGGTTATTTTAAATATAAATTTTTAAAGAATTTTTTATTTAAAAATTTTTTAAAGGAAATTTTTAAGGAAAAAAGCATTTTCGAGAGGAAAAAGGGAAATTTTGAAGGGAAAAAGGGAAAATGGCCGCCGAGGTTAAAGACTTTTGAATTAAAAAACTTTACAAATAGAATTTTATAAAAATAAATTTTAAAACGGGTTTTAAATTTTTCTAACAATGATTAAAATAATTTTTTTGTTTTAAAATTCTATAAATTTATTTAACGATTTTTAAATTTGTTAACACTTTTTAATTACAGTTTTTAATGATAATTTTTTTACAAATTTTTGAAACGGTTTTTGAGTTAGCTTTTTAAACTATTTTTGAATTACATTTTTTCGTTATTAATTTTTTTAGAATTTTTTCGCAGTTGCTTTTTGTTTTTGGGGTTAGAGGTCACCGGGGTTAAGGTTAAGGGTCAAAGTCAAGGCCAAGGTCAATGACATTCAAGATGGTGGACTGTGACTTAACAAGATGGCGGCGCTCCGGCTCTGATCCCCGATCCCCTTATGCTTCAACCTACCAAATCATACTACTCATCAGTTTTTTCTTTGAGTTCCGAGCATTTAACCAGACATTTACGTATGTAATATGGCAGCCAACACTAAAATACCATTTTTTTTGTACATGCGTCCAAATTTATTGCTGAACAGTGGTCGTGTGTACACGTGAATGTTGTTTTGCAACAGAATTCCGTTAAATAAAAATTTCATCGTAGACGAGATGCTTGATTACGCACGAATTTGCGAAGAGAATTTTATTGGAGATTGTGTGTTTCTGTCCGCAGTCTATTTGTTGCGACAACCCAAGGAAGCTCCGTTTGGGTTTTGTTCGGGGGAATTAGAAGTGATAACTTCAAACATCGCACCCAAATCGAAGGAAATTGTACCGGGTCCTACGGTATAGTCTGTTCACAGTTTCTTCACACTTTTCAAATCAAACCTTTGAAAAATCACCCCCCTGTAAGACGGCGTGTTTTGGTTGTTTCTTAATTATATTATGTATCACAAGCGTTTTATACTTGTGTTAACATAAAAATAAGATTACTTTATTTTTTGTTAAATCGAAATCTTATTTCTACTTTGTCTATAAATTGTAATATTTAATTTAGAATTAATATGAATAAAAACAGGGAGAAAATATGTGTGTTGGCAATGCCTAATAAGAAATAGTTTGTATGGAAAATATTATTACACTGACTGCACACGAATGCGGTGCGTTGTACCTTTGGTGTTAATTTCCTAGACTCGGTTAAGCTTTGTTTGCATTAGGCGGAGGAATATCCTGAAGTAGAACTTGAGCAGGGTTTTAGGAGAGTTGGAAGTAACCGTGAATGGAAAAAAAAAAAAAATAGTGAAACCTAAAGTGTAATATCGAAGGGCTCCATTCGGCGCGTTATATTAATGTGGTATGGTAAAGCATACAGCTTGTTTACAAACTCGGGCACGTGATTCCTGACCAGAAAAGAGGAAGATTGATATAGGACACACATGGTCCGTCTCAAATATTAAGATCTGTGGAAGCCCCTAAAGCCGGAGGGCATCAAGCATATTACGTGGGATATTAAGAAAAGTACTTGTGTTATGAGAACACAAATTGGTATACGGATTAATTAAACCAATATCATGGCTAAAAGTAAAGTATGGTTCATCGTACACACCACCATGATGTAAATAATAGGGTTTGGTACCATTTGATTGCATGCAACATCTACACCGTGAGATTAAAGTGATTGTGGATACCATGGGATGAAACAGGACGTCGTAATTTGCAAATAAGCCCCCCTAGCTGCAACCACATTAATTTAAGTTGTATAAGTTATGTATAGAAGTGATATATGTAATACATGTATTTCTTAATGGCTGTTGAATGTTTGTACGTGACATTATGAACATATGTATAACTTTTTTGAGTATGTCAAGGTTTTAAACAGCACGAGTTACATATTTTGAAAAGAACAACACAGTACTAACATTTTGGTTGCAAAGGTAACGCAAATTAAAAAGGCGCCCTAAAAATTAAGCATAATAAATGAAAAATTAGAAGTTTTAAAAAAATCAATACAAATACTAAAATATATTTGAAAGAGAAAGAGGCAAGAAATTTTACGTTATACTTATTACAAATTATACTAGTTACCGGCCATCCGGTAGGGAAAGATTGTGGGTGGAGGGGGGGTGGATGCCTCTGTTTTCTGAAAAGCGTTGGCGAGCGTCCTGCCCCCTCCCCCCCTTTCCCCTGCTAAACGCCACCACCCACCATCCCCTTTTCCGTACTCGGCGCCTATAGCCTATGTACGTTCACATATGTTCCATACTGTTCCTGTCGCTACTCTGCGGAGAAGTGTTATTTGGGTGTTGGGGCCGGTCGGCGCTCTCGAAATGCGAGTTTATGACGGAAATAGACGAAGCTTTTCGCGTGTTGTGAGATGATTTACGAAGCGTCTTGGCGGGCTCCCGGAGCGAAACCGCAGATCAGGGTTGCCAGATCGTGCATGGTTGTCCCATTTCGGGAGACTTTTCTGAAGAAAACAATATAAATCGGACAAATGGTATTCGTTTTTTAAAGTTTATAATAATTGAAACATAACGACACTTAGGGCACATCGTGGAAAGACAAATAGCAGTTTTTGGGTAGAGCTTCATACTTTTGCACGTGAACACACGGTTTCCTATCGAAACGTTTTAGGGACCAGTTTTGAATTTTCCACCCTTATTTCAGTTTTCCATGATTTTCCAAAATTACTCTAAACGAAT
This sequence comes from Dryococelus australis, assembly GCA_029891345.1. NCBI lineage: Eukaryota > Metazoa > Arthropoda > Insecta > Phasmatodea > Phasmatidae > Dryococelus > Dryococelus australis. The sequence goes on from CM056999.1 coordinate 57,693,866, forward strand.
TTTGGTTTGAATGTATATTTTCCATATACTTTTTGGGGATATAATTACTCAAAATGCTAAATAATTTTAAAAATAACAAAGCCTTTTTACTGGCATTACTATAAGGATTTTAACCATAAATTTTTATTCTAAACACGTTACAAAATGCATTCAAACACAGTGTTTTAGATCAGCAGTAAAGCGCGTTCTGAAATCATAGGACTGAAACCCGACATTATGCTCGTCTGCGATTAGAGTTTAATTTTTGGCTGAACTACGAATTCTAATTTATAGCAGAACGTGCAACTATGAGCGAACTACATAATTTTTTTTTTTTCCCCAAAAAAATTCCTTTGTGGCGTTCAAATGACTTATGCACTAAGACCAAAAAATGTTATTTTCATACTGTTTTGAAATTTAAATAAAATACGCATTTTTAAGTTGCCATTGTTTCTTTTTAAGTTGCCATTGTTTCCTTAATCCTTTAAGCAAATTGATTTGCCACGTCTTTTGCACTTTCATCGCTATGCTGTTTGAGGACTTTTAACATTTTAAATACGGGCCATGTCGTGTACCGTCCCTGCTCTTGTACGCTTTCGCAGCTTGTCCCTACTGTAAACCCGTAACACATGGTCACAGTTTTCCTATCAAACAGCTTGGTTATAACGGTACAGAGACATGACTGGCGCTGTAATGTTTGTTCTAAAAAACTTGGATGGCTTCAGTTTCGATCAAATATTTAGTATATAGGACCCGTTCTTTAATTTATTGGATGTTTGAGTAGATCAGCCAATCAGAATCGTTTGTAGGATTACCGGGAACCGTGTTTTGTTCCCGTACATAAAAATAGGAACGAAATTTTCCATGAAAGTTATTCCTGTCCGCCCACTTTGTTTACAAATATTCACAGCAACGAAACTAATCTGTAAAACAAAACAATTATTTGACAGAGTGACATCTCTTCAAAGGCATTCAAGATTATTCGAACGACTTCGTTTAATGGAAAAAATTGATCGCGTTTTAGGTGTCCAGAGCCTACAAGTGTGGGAGCTCTTGTATATGGTGTTCACGGTAAAGTGAGTACTTTTGAAGCCCTGGATTTTTTTTTCCTTTCAGCCATTTTTTATCTTTTAACCACCTTTAAAATAAATATTGTCATGTAAGTAACAAACACAGTGTGTATATTCCACCGCACACGGAAGTTACCGTATACGGCAAAAATAAAATATATTAACTGACCATCATTCCAAACGAGTGGGCTTTCAAAGTCGCTCACTTTATTAGAGTGAACAGCCTAATAACGGCTAACACCAGCAGCGACCAAATGAATCTCTCTCCTACAAATCTTTCTCTTCTAGTGTTTCAATCGTCCTTTATTAGAAATCATCACCTCCCAGCCCATATTGTACAAGATATCTCTTTCTAATTCACAAATTGCATGCAATTTTGCGATTATTTTCTGTCCAGGTTTTCTTAGGTGTCTATCCCCCTCCCCCTCCCCTTTTGAAATTTATGTTAAGTTCGCATGGGAGTTAAACATAGCCCCAATCGCGGCCATCTTTGCCCAACCCAAGTAAAACCGCGAGCATGTGCCCTTGTAAAGACAGTTCACGATAAAGTGAGCACTTTTGAAATCAACTTTTAAAAAAAATGTCTCTGCCCCTGCCTGCACTTCAACGGGTGCACTGAGTGAAATGCGCCCGGTAAAGTTGGTAACGATAGAGAGAAACTAGTTCCATATCTTAACGTCGAATGAAAAGTGTTAGGTAACCATTTGTGATCATTTAAATTATTTATTTTGTTTTCTGTTTTTTTTTTTAATGCATTAGTGTGTAAAAATTATCAGATTTAGAAAATGTTTACTTTTCTAATAATTTCACAGTTTCACTTAACCGACGCGCGAGTAAAGTGACGAGGCCCATGGCAATGTTAAATTTTATATTAGATGGAAGAATACACAACGTGCATACAAGTAGATCTTAAGCAGGGCTTTCGAAAGTGCTCATATTTCCGTGAACAGCCTTTAGTTAGAATCTTCCCTTCATGTCTAGGCATATGGGGCTGAGCCTCGAGACGCACCTAGGTCCTACCCCTACCCAGTACCACAGATTCTCCTCTTAGTTTCAAGGTAGAGTAGAAAAATAATTGGTACAACGACGTAGGTACGCACATCGAGTGCGTAGTCGCATTTACGCGCTGACTTGTAGGTCTTTCTCTGGTCGACTCGCCTCGTGCGACTTTCAGGAACGACCCTTTCATGTTACGGTGTTAACAGTGAAGGCGAAGTAGTGCCGCGTGTCCACATGCTACGTTAATACGCCTGCACCGGAAATTTCGCACCTAAAAATTATTGTGCAACACCTGATATTATAGTCCATTCACAGTTACTTCCAAAATGTTTCATGCCCTGCTGAAGTTCTACTTCCATGATATTCCTCCGCCTCATGCAAACAAAGTTCAGCTATATCTATAAAATCACACTAAGGGGATATCGCATGGCGTTCGTGCTCACTCACGTTTAATAATAATATTTTGCATAAGAACTATTTCTTACTAGGCATTACCAACACATCTATTTTCTGTCTGTTTATATTCATATTAATTATAAAAGAAATATTATAATGTTTAGATAAAATGTAAGTAAACGTTCAAATTAACCAAAAATGAGCTACTTTTATGTCAACAGATCTATAAAAGACTTGGACAGATAAAATATTTAGGAAACAACCAAGCCCGTTATACATGGGGTAATTTTTCAAAGATTTGATTCCAATAGTATGAAGATACTATGATTAGACTTTAAAAGAAATTATGTAAGTTCACTATTTCTTGGCTTCCATTACCTTGTAAAGTACGTTTAAACTCTGTAGCGTTAATTAATATACCACGCACATTTAAAGCCTGATACAGACGGACGTATTTTATGAACAAGAAGGTGATCACCATATTGTGAACAACAACGCGAACATGTTCTTGTATTCAAGTCCCATATATACTGTACACACAGTATTGGCCATCTAATGTAAGTGGGGTAAATTGTGACAGTTCTAGAAAAGTAACACGGCCACATTGTATCCTTCCACGGTAGCTGTTTTGTCACTGAAGAAAAAGACGTTTGTTAACAAATGTTTTGAGTCCAATACACACTTTCATTTTCCTCCTTCCTCGTGTCCCCTGTCATGGCAGGCACTGAAAGGCTGATGTTAGCTAACTTCCGTCCAGTAATTAATGTAGGATATTATATCTAGGTTGGCATTCCAACCTTTTTTATTTTTTTTATTACAGAGTTAGATTTGTCGGGGTTCTGTTTATTTATTTTTTTTCGAAGGAAAACGGATAAGAAAAGGGTTGGGGGGGGGGGATCTTTAGATTAACGTCTTTCGTGGGACGGCTTTTTTTTTTTTAATGTTCCTATGAGTGTGTGGCATTTTGAGTTGCAAATTGTTTTGATGGAGCAGTGGAGAATTTTGCTCGACAGGAAATATTATTTAAAATTATTTAACTTCGAAAATTATAGCTTAAATGAAAATATAAAAAGCGATACATGCGTCGCTGTTCGTATTCGTACAGATTCGGCAATACGTACACGCACACACTTCGACCGAAGTTAACCTTACACTCGAATTTACGATGTAGACAAACAAATATTATTCACTCGCTACAAAAGTGTGGAAAGTGCAGATTTTTTCAGGCCACGTGCATTTCAATAATACTATTAACGGTTTACAAATGCATTTACAAAACACGCAAACTTACTGTTTGTAATATTTGCAACTTCTTGAGCACGTGTTTTTCTATGGCGATCCTTGCGAGTTTACTTCACTAAAATCATTTTCGTTCGTCCCTAGTATTAAATAATTTATTTGCAAAATCATTCAGTAAAATCAACAGTGCGCACGTTTCCTGATGCAAACAAACTTAAACTTATATACGTAAATTATATTCGTGTCACTCCACAGTGAAAGGCGGTTAGGAAAACGGCGGAACAAGCAGTTTTAACGACTTGCTGGTTAATATTGCATTTCACTCAAGAAAACACACTAAAACGGTACCTACAACCAACTATGTTAGAAAAAAAGCAAATAAAAAATAATTAACTACCGATTAAATATTCCGACATCACCAATCAGATATTCGTATATTAAACACGATGAGAAAAAAAGCACACGCACACCGGCCTTCACCGGGCTGGAAACATAAACATGGCTAGCCATTGGCTGGAAACGTTTACTGTTCGTATGTGTCGACATACTCTGTCATAAATGCTGAACGTGTTTTTAAATTCCAGTAACTAATAGCCAAGAAAATGTAATATTGCTTTAAAAACATAATTTAAACGATAAATGTTGTAAGTATAGTTAATATTTTAAATTGCAACTTTTAGTTCCGAGTACTATTTTCTTCCAAAGCCATCATCAAAATAGCCAACCTAACAACACGGATTCCACAGCAGTTCATCAGTTGATATAATACTGTACGAGCGAGAGCATTTACCGTTTACATTTGTGTAGGTTGGTCACATTATCTGTCAGATTTTACCCCACTTATATGAAATGGATAATAGTAGTACTTGAATGTTGCAGCACGTTAGTAACCTATTTCCACCACAACACACAAAGATTTTACAAACCCAACAAAACACTAATACAGAATTAAAATCTGTTTTCTACTCTCAAATTAACAATATCATCTTAAGTAAATGTACGAGAACTATATACACGTATAAAAACGCAAATGTAAACAAACTACTTGCACAAGAAGGTGAACGAAAAATAGACCAGTTTCTAAATGATTCTAGCTAGCACGCAAGCTTGCAAGCCACTTGCAGAATATCTTTATATATAAATCCTTTGTGCGTGACTAAACCACATCATCACTGACAAACCACTGGACCAATTGAGACCATATTCTCACCATATGTTATTGAGGTGTAGAGTAAGGTTTTAGTTATGTTTCAATCCGATAGGTAGCGCTGGAGTGTAACTTCTATATTTATGAGCCGATTCTGCTCATACTTGCAGGAAATGTTTCTTTGCATGGATGTCAGCATTCTCGACAGAGGGAAGGACGTGTTGCGAGTCCTACCTGCGCCGTCCACAGCGCCGGGTTCCATTGTGGAGTTAGCCGAGGGCTCCCGACAGAGGACACCTGTTGGATGACCAGAGTAGTAAAGTGTTCCACTCCAACTAACCAAGAGCATGTTCCCAAACACTCTATCTCCTGTAGCATTCAATTTAATTTGATTTAATTTAATGAATGCAATAATTATTTTTTAAATAATTTTTACTTCTCTGCCGCAAGGGTTTTTACGTTTCTCTTGACGGGTTTTCCCTTGCTATTCATAGTTAAGACTAGCTCTAAGTACACTTAGGGAGATAGTCATGGCTCAAAAGTGCAGGCCATGGCTGCCCAATCCCTCTTTGCCGCGATGCATGTCTCCTTGCATGATTTTTCCTAGTAGGCGTAAGGGGTTAACCCTGAGACGCAATGAAACCCCGCCCTACCTTCGGGCCGTAACATAACACTTAGAATAAGGTAGTTTAGAAATAGTTCCACTCTAGGAATGACGTCATCAGATTCCATTTGCTGTTATATAATAACATTTTGCGCTAATGAACTACAAAAAAAAACTTATCCTATACATCTCGGTTTGAAGGACACGTGATGGAGTGATTTTTAGTTTCTTTGTTTTTTTTTCCAGTGTGGAAAATATCTGTAAGAAGATAACAGATTACGGTTAAAAGACCCTAAATAATTTAAATTCAATATTAAAGTGTTACAGTAATAATTGTAAATTTTCTTCCAGCAAATATTTAAGACTGTATTAAAATTTAGGGGGACTAACTATAACACTTCTATTTTTAATAGTATGGTAATTATGAGTGTTTTATGAAATTGTGTTTGGACCTTACGAGGTTTCATACATTTGATAGATTTTTTGCATGCATTCAGCTTAATACGTATTAATTATTTATTTCATTTTGACAGTTGCATTGTATGTGAATTAAGTTTGACTGGCATTGCTATTGAGGTGTTGTTTACATATCAGAGAAGTATATTCTATTGTATTTATTATCTGAAATAATTTTAATTTCTCGTAGAAAATTATGGCTGTTACCTTTTTGTTTATGCAATATCAGGCGACACTAACTAGCCAATGAAAAGTTTTAAATTTAACATAATAATGTTGCAAATTTTAATTTATCCTAGAAAGTTTGTTTGGAGCTTAACAAATGAAAAGGATAGAAGTTGTTGATTGTCTGCTAGGGCTGAGTCAAGTCATAGTCAACTGCTAAGCTAGGATTTTAATTAGTATTTTAGTTTAAACTGAGTTCGCCAAGCATATGCCAGGCTGGAACGAAGCAAGCAGACGGGTGCGGTAATATCAAGAGTAGAAGAGGCTTTGGTCAGACATGAGTGACACGCACCCGGTAAAGTTGGTAACGATAAATGGGAAGTAGTTTCGTATCTTAGCGTCAAATAAAAAGTGTAAGGTAACCATTTGTGATATCTTAAATAATTTATTTCGCTTTGTGTATTCTAATGAATCGAAGTGTAACAATTTCGTGAGATATTTTCTTTTCTAATAATTTCGCAGTTTTACTTTACCGACGCATGGATAAAGTTATGAGGCCTACGACAGTGTTAATCTTACATAAGGCGGAAGAATACACAACGTGCAGATCTTAAGCAGGGCTTTCAAATGTGCTCATTTTACCGTGATCAGCCTGTAGTTCGAATTCGCGTCCCGCGAATGCGGAATGTTAACGTGTGCAAGGACTTCAGAGGCACGTCTAAAGCCCGTGAGCTTTACGTGAGGGAAGGGCGGGAACACAAGGAGTTATTGCTACAGCTGCGGAGATTTATCAGAGTTCGACTTCGAGGAGCAGTCTTCTCTACCGCCGTCTCTGATCGATATCAGATAAGTCTAAGCAAATTTCTTAACAGCGTGCCGCTCTTATCATCAACTAAATTACCATACAAGTAACATGAAATAATTAATGTTAAATTACTAGCTGGTGTCAGCCTACACATTTTTGTTAAAAATAATAATTTCATGTGTCATTATTTTATTCACTATTTTCTAATTCTTGGCTGTTAATGTTTTGAACCTACAAAGTTTAAAGTAATTCCCACTTTAATTAATTCCCAGTTTAAAGTGATTCCCACTTATTCTTCACTAAACTTATGATTGAACTGAGCTGCCACTATTGTAATTTATTATATTGAAAGTAGTTAGCAGATGCAATGCTTGGTGGAGTGTCATGTGTGGTTTTACAGATTTCCATTAATTGGTATTGATTACCTCTATTAGTAAGTAGAGAATTTTGATGAAGTTAGGTACATTAATAGATAGAGGAATTGGCTTACAATTCAGTAGGAGCTAACCGAGGCAAACGAAAATTTAATATCACATTTTTTTTATAATTGTGTGGTACTATATAAATGTATGCTACATAATTTATTGTGGCACCAACGTAAGGGCCGATTTATCGTCATGCGCCTTGCAGTGTTAAAATGAGCAGATTTGTAAAATATTTACTTTTCTAATAATTTCAAATTTTTACCTGACCGAAGCAGGAATAAAGTGACGAGGCCCACGGTAATGTTTATTTTACATAAAGCGGAATAATACATAACGTGCACATGAGTAGATCTTAAGCGGGGCTCCCAAAAGTGCTAATTGTACCATGACCAGCCTATAGTCAATTTAACTTAGGTTACTAGGGTGTAATGTTTGGGTGCAGACGATCTAGTTTCAGGTCTCAGTCGGGCTTTCATTTAATTTATATTAATGGAAACTTTTTCGTGTACGTAGAGCCAAACAAATCTTTATTTGAACCAACAAAATTTTACAATATGAGGCAACCAAATAAGAACAACAAAATTATTCAGTTTCAGCGACAAAATATTTCACTGCCCCTATACACGCAATTAATTTGGTTGCGAAAAACAAATGTTGTTCTACTAAACAAAACCTTTTTCTCGATGTAGATGCGTAACGGCGGATGTTATTACACACGATGTAAGTCAGTGGATTAAACTACATACGTCGCTTTGTAGCATTCACCCGAATTTTAATTAGATTTCGCACGAAATACTTAAAAGTTATATTTGTAACCATTTTCGCTATTTTTTTTTTCTTTTTGAATATGGGGCCACGGTGGCTGAGCAGATAGCCTGCTCGCCTCCCACCATGGCGATCGGGGCTCAATCCCCGGCCGGTTCACTCCGGACCCTCCCATGTGAGAATCGTGCCGGACGATGCCGTTGGTCGGCGGGTCCCGTTTCCCCCCACCCCATCATTCCGGCGCCGCTCCATACTCACCATAATCACCCTCATCGGCTCTCAAGACCTCGATGTTAAGAGCCGTCCAAATCTCTTCACTTGCTTACACTATTTTTGAATATGAAATATTTTAAAGAATAAAGTAAAAATGTGGCGGATACAGACAATTATTTTTTGCATTTCTGGAAAAAAAATTAATTTTCCCAGAGCATTTATTTGCGGATATATGTAAGGCGCAAAACTGACTTTAATTAAGACAGTCACATATATGGCACTTGAATTGAGTTGTAGCATGCTTTAAAAACACATTTTATGACAAAACTATTAGTCGTCTCTCTACTAAGTTTACCAAAGAAAATAAAACGTACCCCAGACGAGGACTAAATGGTAGTTTCAAAATATCACACATGCTACGAATATTATTTTAAAGCTCTCAAACATCGCTAAAACTGCTTTTCCTGACTACTGTATCTTAACAAGCACTGCCCGGGCAGGAGGGAAGGGAGATGATCACTCCTCCACTTTTCAGCCGGCGTAGTCTCTTCTCCTCCTCCTCTCCCCTCCCCCTCCCATCAACAAACCCCTTCGCGGGTTTATAGAAGGTGGTCGGTAATTACTTTAGTTTGTAGTACGTATTTATAAATCATGGTAAGCTTCTTGCCTCCTTCTTTTTAAAACATACTAGCAGCCCGCCATCGCTTCGCTAAGGTGTTATGGAGTTGTTAAAATACGAAAACCCGTGACTACCTGTGACTATTCTTAACTACTTGCGACTACCTGCGAATAATGGTTTTGTTACCGCATGCTTAGAAAGCAGCCAAGGTGATTATTTTTCTCCGAATTAGTTTATAAATTTTGAAATTTCCAAGGTTTTTTTTTTTTTTTTTTTTTTTTTAACCATAGACTTAAATTTAACATAGCTAGGGTCACCCGTTTTTCGCGAAAGATTCACGCGAAGAATAGACTCCAATGTCTTATGGTATACGTCCAGTTTTCCTTCTGTTACTAGCCACGTGTCTTTGTCTAGAGACAGTTCCTTACCTCACTGGGCCAATCAGAATTAGATAACTCCGACACTGAGTGTCTGTGATTCGCGAGCAGGCACCTGGAATGCGGGGCAGTTAAAATCACCCAATCACCAAATTGGATCTGAGCTCTAGTGTTTTGGAATACAAGTAGTCCTGGAATTTTTTCTCCAAAAAACAGGTGGCCCTAAACATAGCCTATGTCCATCTGGAAGAATGTAACTTTCTAATAGCGAAAGAATTATAAGAATAAGCCGTATAGTTCCCGAGATTACCTCAGACATATAAACAAATAAACAAACTCGCATTTCCTCTTTATAATATTATATAAGTGTAGATTTGATTGATAGATATTTGTGTAACCGAAAACAGAAATATTCAGTAGATTTTATTTTAAAATTTTCTGAGTAACATGTTGACGACAAGGAGGGTGGATGAGAGAGTGATAAGACTGAAATGAACTTAAGTAGGGTTAGATAAAGTTTGAGATTCAACCACGTTCTGGAAACCAGAAGTCGGGGCCTGCGAGAACTGGCAACACCGCGCCGCAGATGCGTTGGCTGAAGGTCAGTCGCCGGCTGAGGGTTGGAAGCGTGAATAACGAGCTGGAGATGGGCGGGGTGAGGGTGTTGACGTCCAGGAGAGGTGGGGGCGCATGCCTGTGATGTCGGGCCGCGCCGCAGTCCCGTCCACGGCTCTGCGGCGGCGCGCGCATGGGGTGGCTGCTGGCTAGTCGGGGTGCCGGCGGCGGGGTGGTGGACGCCGCCTCCGCCCCGCGCCCCCAGGAGGCGGCGGGCCCGCTGCTGCTGCTGCCCATCACGCCGCGCGACGTCGGCTTCCTCGACACGGAGACCTTCATGCGCTTCTACTGCCGTAAGTCTGCCTTGTGCGAAAGCTCTTTTAAAGGTGGCCGCCGGCTTGGAAGGAAGTTTGCACGCCTGAGGCCGAAAAGCGTGCGGGCGCTAGGGGCGACCGAGACAAGCACATCGACTTTCTCATCGCCTCTACGCGCAAAGCACTAAACTGGCTTGCAGTATTGCCGTCGACAACGGGACTCTGCGAGACTTTCAGCGGAGACCCTACAATTTTATGACGTAGTAATAAAGATAGATGTTTGATGAATGCTCCTATTCCTTTTTTAATGTTTTGTACCGGAATGATCACATAGGCTTTTCACGGTAAAGTGAGCATTTTCGAGGCTGTATTTACTTTTTCCTTTCAGTCAACCTTTTAAAATAAATATTGCCACGTAAGTAATAAACACAGTGTGTATATTCAGTCACACTCGGGCGTTAACGTCTAAAGCTTAAATAAAGTATATTTATTGACTATTATTCCAAAATAGAGGGCTTTCAAAAGTGCTCACTTTACCGTAGCTTATAAAAGCAGACCTCACTCAGACACGCTGGACTGTTATTTTAATAAAACGTGTTCTGCTGAAGGACACATGCTGTTCGCGGTAAAGTGAGCACTTTTGGATTCAATTTTTGAGATATATCACTGCTCCTACTTGCGTACATAAATAACGGCCAGACTGACTGGCACGCGCTCAGTGACGTTTGTAACGACGGAATGAATGTAGTTCCATGTTTTAAAATCGAATTAAAAGTGTTAGGTAAACATTCATGAATATTGAAATGATTTATTTTTCTTCCTTTTTTTTTATACACATGAGTGCAAGAATAAGCAAATTTGTGACATATTTACTTTTATAATAATTTCAGAGTTTCACTTGAGCGACGTAAGAATAAAGTGCCGAGGCCCACGCAAATGTTAATTGTACTTATGGTGGAAATATATGCAAGGGTGTGTACATAGATTGTCAGCAGGGCTTTCTAAAGTACTCAGTTTACCGTGATCAGCCTTTGACGCCTCGAGGTCACGTCTAGCCAGTAAGGAAGCACTGCCACGGGCCTCCTGCCGCGGCCCCCCCCCCCCCCTCAAAATCGACTTAATTTCCCTTAAAATTTACCCTTTTTTCCCAAAAAAAATTCCCTTTAAGTATGCCAAGAAATATTTTCATTAACAATAAATATATTTAAGCTCTCTCTCTCTTTCTCTCTCTCTCTCTCTCTATATATATATATATATATATATATATATATATATAGAGAGAGAGAGAGAGAGAAAGAGAGAGAGAGCTTAAATATATTTATTGTTAATGAAAATATTTCTTGGCATACTTAAAGGGAATTTTTTTTGGGAAAAAAGGGTAAATTTTAAGGGAAATTAAGTCGATTTTGAGGGGGGGGGGGGGAAAGGAAATTTTGAAGACGGTGTAAGAAAGAAAAGAGATGGGAGAGAGAAGAAAGAGACGGAAGAAAATTATTTGAATATAAAAAAAGAATAAAAACAAAATAAAAATTATTTACACTCACAACACACGCATACACACACGCATATATATATATATCGTCCTGGAATAAAAGCCGTGTTACTGGCACATTAATTTACTGACATACTCGTATACGCGCGAACACTGATTATAAATCTACAATATTTTACTAGTCAGTCCCTTTGAGGACCACTCCTCGCTAGCGCAAAATACATTGAAAAGATTTGATAGAAAACATATGATTTAAAAATGGTTGAATATTTTCTTGTAGTGGTGTCTGAACACGAAAAGCATTTAATAAACATTTCGTGCCCAGAAGACTAAGTTTCAAATTTTCGTTTGGATTCCGAGGATTATTTTTATGGGTGTGAGAATTGCTGAAGTGGCTGTTTTCAGAATCAGTTTTTAACTGCTACATTTTCTATACAGGGATTCAAGCTAACTGAGGCTGGGAAGCTCAATGCTTTCGGTTTGGCTACTAACATTTTCCGCAACAATGTAAGCGCTAGTGCCGCATAGTGTACCGGATTTTTTTTCTACGTAAAAAAAAATGCGATAATCATAAATTAAGTATAGAATAACTACGCAAATAAGTAAAATCTTTGTCTTTATATTACTCACGTAGCTTAAAATTCTAATTAAAACTAACCTCTTTGGAAGACTGCGCACCTAGCGGCAGAAGCTTTCCCTATGTCAAGCTCTCCCGTTAGGAAACCCGTTTTGTTCCTAAAATGAGTAGAATTAACCTTACTTCAGACACACATCACCCTTTAATCTTTAACGGCGTGCTATAAAATATAATGTCACCGCTAGAAATCACGTTCAGGCGAGTCTCCGACGGGAAGACTTGCACGTCAGTTCAGCTCCTTGCTCTTAGAGACGATGAGGCAAACGCTGAGTGGGCAAGAGGATGCTTAAAGGGGACTATGTAGCTGCGCGTCCTAGGTCAAGAAGCGAGGGAGCGATACGGGCGACAGTTACAAGCACGTCTAGCGCCTCGTAGCTCCTACGCGCAAGGCGTGCAGTGTTTCCGTCGTAACGCCGTACTGTGCAAATTATATCTGTAACAATGGGGTTTTATTACACGCGATGAAAGACCACAGATTAAACTACGTCCGTATCTTTGTACTTTTCACTTGCCGCTTAAGGAAACTGCACAGGAAAGCTTTAAAACTGTGATGTTTGACCATTTTCACGATGTTTTCCCTCCAAGAATACACTTAATACGTCTAAAGTAAAACAATAGGGCCATAGGTATTTTTTTAAATATATTTTTTTGACAAAAGGTCACATTTCCAGAACTTTTGTTTACCGAAAGACGCGTTTACGCGCAAACAACGAGTTCACAAAAAACGTTTCAGTACGTAGTCCTCTTAATGCGGGAGTCACATAGCCCCAACAAACACAGCACGACAAACACAGCACGACACGAGAAAAACCGCTACCACGACACAACATTTATGTTTTCAATGTGACTGCTCGAATTTACAGCCCGACAGTTTACTGACGCCAAACGATGAATAGAATTTTTCGGAACCATTTAGAAGTCGCTGATTAACTACGCTACTTTCAAAGGCGGTCGGCAGACGGGAAATTTGGAATACATGATGGTGACAAAGTGTTATCGCTAATGCATACAAAGGTAAAAGTATTATTTCCGAGAGTTGAATACACTAATTTTCTGTTAAGCTGCGTATTTGCCATCGAAGGGAAAGCTTGACATACTATTTAATTTTGCAAGGTTGTATACACTGTGCGTCGTGCCGCACGACACGACGAAAGTATAAATAATTCCTAAAGCCAAATTGCTGGTCGGACGATAGAATTGGTCGGGCTTACATCAGATCAATCTTGTATTTCATTGGCTGTTTAGTTTTGATGTCGTGTCGGGGATGTCGTGTCGTGCTTGTCGGAGATATGTGACTCCGGCATTAGAGCTCGCGCGTTTTGAGGCCTCGAATGTGTGAAACAGCTGCAGGTAGGCGGAGACCAAGCTTGTCAGGGGCGGAGACCATACTGTGCGCAGTGACGTAGCTAGGCTATAAGCGTTGCCCTGGAGCAGTTTAACGCAGGCGTTCCGTCCCTTCATCTAGCGGGGACCAAATCCAGTTATAGCCACGGTTCTTTGTAAATGAACTATTTTATTTGTTCAAATTACCTTCAAACTCATTTCTATTTCCATGATATATATTATAATGCATAAGATTTACTTATGGTGGTATTTAGAAATATTTAATACAAAACCAAAGAATAATTATTGCTTGCTAGTAACATCCAAGTTGTTAATAAATTAATTATGATTCGTAAGCAATTGTGGGAAATGTTAATAAAATTTGATTAGCGCTGTTGACATAATTCTAAGGACGTTTATTGACAGTCGATTAAAAAGTAGATATTATATGTTAGACAATAGATTAACGAGAAATTTTTTTTTGTCATTCTATGGACACAATGATTAATATTTTAATGAAGTATTTAAATAAAGCATCAATAGAAGGGAACACGTGTAAAAATTCTAAACTATTTTCTTCCCGGGGGCTTTTCACTTACATGCGAACGCATGGTCCAGATAACTTTCCGCGCTGTGCCTTTTTAATACAGGTTATTACTAAAGAGTTCAGATGGCTATGCGACATGCTACTTCCAAGGTAGTTCTCGGTGAATTTCTGTTTGGAAAATGACCTCCTAGCTAAAGTAGTCACTGGCACCATAGGAACCGCGATGGCTGGGCGGTTAGACTGCTCGCCTCCTACCACGGGGAACTGGGTTCAATCCCCTGTCAGGTCACTCCTGGATTTTCGCAAGTGGGAATCGTGCCAAACGATGCCCTCTGGTCGGCAGGTTTTCTCGGGTATCTCCCGTTTCCCCCGCTCTTACATTCAAGCACTGCTATATTCTCATCTCATTTCACCCTCATCAGCTCTCTAGACCTCGTTGCTAAGAGCCGCCAAAACATCTCGACTTACAACATCGGGGTAGCTTGTAGGAACTTGCACTCATATCAGTCAAGTTACTGCGAGCTCTCTGATATTCAATATGGCTTGCAAAATATATTTTTAATTTTGTGTACTGAGTGCCTAGACCAGGAGGTAAGTCAGTCAGACAGTTTTCAATTAAGTATTTGCTTGAGTCCAGGATTTCTTCATAATTTGAAGTAACTACAAACGAGTGTTTCAAAACATTGGAAATTCCCACTAATTTCATTAATATCCTGGGTATGGTTGACCACTTCATTCTAAAATCACATGTTATCACCGAATAGGCCTACATAGTGTTTTATTTTTAAAGTTAATCAAACATTTATATTTCATTTTAATTTATTTTCGAGAAAATGAAGCGAAACTTTCCATTTTTACAAAGCATTAACACCGAGTTTTTTTTTTTTTTTACTGTAAACCGTTGTAATTTTAGTTTTGTTATCTTATCGCCGATGGATTACAGTATTTTGGATGCATGTTCTAGGTATTTTGCAGCACTTTGTAAATGTTTCGAAACAGTTTAAATTGATCAAATACCTAAAGTTTCCAGTACATTTGAAATTACTGTTGGAAATTATTCAAAATAATTTAATATTGCTCTTGCGTAGAGCTCTTATCTTAGATATTTAGGCCTACTATTTAAAAAGATCATCTACGCTTTAAGAAAATCAAAGTAACCATTATAAAGTACTTCGAGCACTTGATTTCTACGCGATCACCTAATTTGAATGTGGATATTTTTAGTGAGACCCATCGAAAAATCACAACTGGAATATACGTCCAGTTCGTGAACGCAGTCGAAAAAGTTTTTGGGTTCAGGAATGTTTGAAAGCGTTATTAATTACTAAGTTTAAAGCAAGCGCACAGCGATGCACACGCTTAGCTAACGACTTACAATTTTAATTTTTTTGCCCGAAGGTCCATTGTATCCTTGGCCTCCGGTTTACGAAAAGTTAGTGAGAGATTCAATAATACCCATTATGTTTTCCTAAAAGACCCTTCGCTGAAATATGAAGCAGAGAACGCCTGCGAGGTGACTCAACCCATCTTCATTGTATACTAGAGATGGGCGTTATTTAACGTATCAGTTATAATAAACCGTTACAATTTGGTAACGTGTTCACGCGTAACACGTTCCATCGTTTATACCGCTTTTTTAGAACGTCTTGAATTGCCTCACCTAATCCAACGCTTGACTACTGCGCATGCGTAAAAGTTAATTTTTGGAACGTTTCAGTTTGCAACAGTGCGCATGCGTAAACGTTATTTTCTGGAACGTCTCGGCTGGCAGCTGTACGGATGCGTAAAAGTTATTTTTTTGGAACGTCACAATTTGCAACTGTGCGCATGCGCGGATGTTATTTCCTGAAACGCCTTGCTTTGGAACATTGAACCACGTAATTGTTACATCCCGGAACGTCGGGATCCTAGACTAAAGATGAGGTAGACCGATTATTCGTCTTCTGCGCATGTACCCAACGTTGACCTACCCCAATTCTACACAACTCTCAAAGTTACATGGTCAACAGTTATGAATGTGTTTGTTTATATCTTAAATTTTATATGACAAGCACTATTATATGAATAAAATACTTTTACCAGTTTTAATTTAATCAAACTGCATTACAAATTGGTTAGAAGGAGTACACATTCATTTCAAAGCATTTGTTTACAAATCAGTTTTCTAACAAAATCCAAACCACGCCATTTTCGCTAGACGTGTTGGCAGGTGAGCAGTTCAATGTTGGAACACAGGAGATTGGTTGTGCGCATCCAGCGAGATCGGTCTACCTCATCTTTAGTCTTTGGTCGGAACAGGCGAGAAATATTTCACAGTAACCTGTTACAAAAATAACACGTTAGTAGAACGTGTTATTTAATTGGAACTGGAACGATGGAACTCGTTATATGAAAGTAACTGTTTAGCCCATCCCTATTATATATTAACTACACTCTAAATTCGAATCAGTGGAAAACCACTGATTCGCAGTGAAAGTGGCTCCACTTAAAATCAGTGAAAAAAAAAACACTGTTTCTGTGGGAAAATTACCTTGATTGAATTGGTGATGTGAAAAATTCCACTGATTGTAAGTGGAGCCATTTTCACTGCGAATCAGTGGTTTTCCACTGATTCAAGTTTAGAGTGTAGCTAACCGAACTAAAAAGTAAATTCACTGATGTACTTAATTATATAATATTGAAAGTATTTGTTGGAGTTTGATTTGTTCTTTGTAATTCACAGCTGCTCATTTTTTTAAACGCATGAATTTTACGCTCCTCTCGTACCTGGTGCTTGGAACTTCACTGTAGTTACGCCACTGGACGGACGCCTTGAGAACATGCAGATCACTTCTTCTCGTCTGTGGGAGGGACGCAGTAGGAGGCTTTATGGCGGTAAGGCCCTACTTAGAATACTGCATACGTTATCGACGAGGGTAAGATTACAATTTTCTCGTTCTTGGGACGACCTTCCGTGACGACTCATTTTACAGGCACATTTCCGTGCATGCCGGTAATTTGTTTCTACTTCAGCAGCGGCGTCGAGTCGAGTAGGCTGTTATTGTCTCTGATCTGTGTTATTTGTGAAGAGTGACCTTCTGGAGCTACTTGGAAATGACCGGCGTGTGCCCGTAAGGTTGGCGCGACGGGCTCTTGCTGGGCTTGTGTAGAGTATAGGGGAGACCGGGGCTAAATGTTACAATTTCCAGTTTTCATTTATTTTTACCTTTAACATCACAGTTAAAATGTTGGACATATACGTATCGCGTATTACTTACTACCTTCTGATAACACATGGTATTTTTATTACTGAGATATTATCAGTACTTCCTATTCTACGTGAATATTAGTGCAGTCAGTCATAATGTAACAATTTGCTCCTGAGCGGAGCTAGTTGTTACTGCACAGGGACAAGTTGTTACATTTGGAAATCACAAGCATAAAAGACCACAAAACATTAGAAATGAAAGCAAAGGACACAGTTCTTTCGGTTTTAATACCTTGTGACTTAAAATAATATATTTTATTGAAAACTAAGGAAACATTAAAATGCTGTGGCAAAATTTGTAAACAAACACACCAATGAGCTGGCCATCAAATCCTAAGTAATAAAATGAGATTTTAGTTTGTTAATAAGGGTATCAACTTTCTTAACAAAAATTTGTTCTAACTATTAGGCTTAACTTCAAATTATGTCTAGGCTTCTACTCCAACTCAGTCATGAAATTCCTCCTCAGCATCACAATTTGAACACACACATAAAAGGCATTGAAACTTACACAAGTAAAATGTGCCCACAATTTAAAACTCTTGCACTGTATCCATTCTTCTCCAGGTTCTGCACTACACCAGGGTTCTTGACATTCACAGCAAATATATTCTTCGTTCTTTTCCGATTTTGAATCTTGTTGAGGGCATTTTTCTGCACGTATCTTCTTTTGTTGAGTGGTTTTCCTTGGTTTTTTAACCTGAGCTAAAGCTAACTTACTTTTAGAATTTTCCACCTTTCTTTTTTCCTTCTCCTTGCGCTCTATATCTTCGATTTCTATAGAATTTTTCACAGGAGTTGAGGTTAAAATTAGACTTTTTCGGCATCTTCTATTCCTGGTCTTCTTTCGCGCACCTGCTTTTGGAATAAGACCGCAATTCAGCTGAGCTAACATGAGGCGATGGCTTGGTTTGAGCATTTGATGGTCCTGGGGTAGGCCCACTGGTCACTGGTAGACATATAGGCAATTTCGTTGTTTCGTTTAGAAGACCAGTGACAGGTTCCTTGGGAACTACTCGTTGTTTTGAATGAGGCTCCAAGGTTCTTCTGTTTCCTTGGATTCCTACTGACTCTGCTTGTGGGTGATCTGTGACAAAAGAAGTAAGAAATTCATCATCTGGAAAAATTTCGCAATTGAAAGGCCAAATTCCAGCAGCTTGAAATTTGGCTTGGATGTTTTTAGGTGTTGCAGCATTAGGCAAGGCCAAAGCAACAATAGTTAGTAGGTGAAAAACGGCCATGGGCTCTCGGGGGTATCTCTTCATCCATGAGTCACAAGTGGCATTCAGAAACTTTTGAAGGGGCCATTGACAGAGAGGTCAAGTGGCTGAAGTTTGTGGGAAGTGTGCGGAGGGAACGACACTAGAACTACCCCATTGTCCTTACAAAATGTCACCAATGAGAACGATATATGAGAACTGTGATTATCGAGTAATAGAAGGGCAGGGTGTTCTTTGGAGCATCTTGTGTGTCTAACGAAATGCTGCACAAATTGTAAAATTTGCACATGAGTAACCCAACCACTCTTTGTGGCCGCTCCAATGCTGCCTGGTGGGCCATTTGAAATGAAGTATGATTTGTAAATTTTCTGAGGGAATATGAAAAGTGCAGGAATTGAGTTTCCACTTGCACTAACAGCAAAAACTAAAATTATGAGTTCCCCTCTTCCTCTAGAGGTGATAACGGTGACCTGTTTTGTCCCTTTTACTGCAACTAGTTTTGAAGGACACTGAACTGTTGTTACACCTGTCTCGTCAATGTTCCACACTTCGTGAGCTTCAAAATTGTGTTTTTCATATACCTGCGTCAAGTTATTGTGAAACTCCGTAACGTTATGTCTGTTTAAGTTTGTGGCTCTTGCGAGGCTGGTAGCTTCGGGAGTTCGTATGGAGAGAGAAGGGTGCCTTTTCAATAATCCAGAGAGCCAGTAAGTTGATGTCATTTCAATTTCTGGCCACTTATTAGGAATATTCACTTCATTTACGACAGCATATTCATATGCCAAAGACCGAACTTGTTTAGTATTCCATCCAAAGTAAATTTTTGAACTGAGAGCAATGTATTCTTCAAGTTCTTTTTCTTGAACATCTGTGAATAGCTGCCTTGGTTCGCCGTAACCAACACATGGATTTTGTCCTTTATTTTGTATCTGGACAATGTCATGAAATTTATATCGTGAATTCGGGCAGCTTCACGAATTGAAGTCGAAGTTCCAGAAGCGACTTCCTCTGCTGCTCTTTTGTAGACATCTAGAGGTGCTGTGCCTATGTTTGTTATCTTTTTATAAGTACGAACCATCCTGTAAACAAACAATTTGTTTCAGTGTCATTTATATAATTTTAGATCTACCACTGACCTCATAGGCAGACACTTGAAAAATTCGCGTGTTCAATTACTTGTGCCCTATATACTAACATTGGTTCGTATAACAATGATATTGTCTAGCCTATGACTCGAAGGCTACTTGATATTACAGTGGGAGGCAATACTTGGGCTTTCATTTTCTTGTGTGTATATTACTGACTGAAAGTTTCTCACTCAGCATGTGTTATCTAAGTCGCGGACTATTAGCAAAGCTAACACTATCTTTTCACAAAATGAATACGTGAATTTTTCCGGTCTCTACTCGTGAGTTATCTAAAGAAGAAAGTGCTTCTGAAAAAAATACGTTTGATAGTATTGTGAAATTCGACGTTATTCGACGTTATAAAATTTTTTACCAAAAATGTAATGTTACTTCTCATAGTAAATGACAATTGTTAAATTTATAACAAATTTGATTATGTTAAAATAGGGCATCTCTCCGAGACAATTGTCCATCCGACCCTGAACAGCCCATAACGAACATGCTTCAAACAGACAATTTAGCATTAAAAATTCAATTAGTCAAGACTAAATGATTCATAGAAATCTGGCAATATAAAATATCAAGAGTAATTTTCGTATAGCGGGGCAAGTTGTTACAGTGAAACAACGTGCCCCACGTAGCACCATTTTATGTTTCCGTCGGGCGCACACTGCCAGACTAAGTAAACAGCCACTACATACAGTTGAAATGTACCCCACAAATAACTATTTCGAATGGTAATATTAACCATACACTACCTTGAAAGATGTTCGTGCAGGGCGACTTCACCCCAAGAAAGTATATTTTACTTCCGCACTGACAATAACTGCAAAATAACTCCGTCCGCACACACTCACAGTCAAAACTAACCTCCACTGCTGCCTGCCTTCACGCAAATGGCGCGCCACATGGGAATGGTGAGGTGCTGCGCTCTCTTGCTTGCTTGTAGAACCAGCTGTAACAACGTGTGTTACCCCCCCCCCCCCCCATAACTTTTAGCCCCGGTTTCTCGTACACTAAAGATACAGTACACCGCTATTTGTCTTCTGTGCATGTACCCAACATTGACCTACCCAAATCATATACAACTGTGAAAGTCTAATGGTCAACAGTGATAAACGTGTTTGTTTATATCTTAATTTTTAAACGACAAGCACTATTATTATAAACAAATTCTTTTACCAGTTTTAATTTAATCAAACTGCATTACAAATTGGTTAGAGGGAGTAATACATTCATCTCAAAGCATTTGTTTACAAATCAGTTTTCTAACCTATAATCCAAACCACGCCATTTTCGCTAGACGTGTTGGTTGTGCGCAGGCAGCGAGATCTGTCTACCTCATCTTTAGTCTATGGTGTGGCGCGGGTATTTCGAGCGGCGAGACATGCGAAGGTGCTGCGGCCTCGCGGTCTGGTGTGACGGATACCATCGTATATCCCGTGCAACCATATAAACAAATGTCACCGCGCGTCGTTTAGCGAAACAGAAAACGTAAGAATTAAAAGAGACTTGTGCATGATGACAGGTGGAATATGTGCAGTTTATAACTTTTAACAACAAACTTTATAAATTCTTCGATGTCATAGTTTATATTTCAAAAGGACAGAGACAACAAGTAAGCAAACGCTAACAAAAAACTCGTCCGACTTTTTTTTTTTTTTTTTTTTTTTTTTTACAGCTGTTAACAGAAGTTCCAGACACGTCATCCACATGACTTAGAGAAGCTGTTCAGAAACGTTTTGTGATGTGTATATAAATACGATTCACAATGTGTGCTCAGGCCATTATCCTACTGATTCCGTCAGGAGTCCCAATTCGCTGAGTCAAGGGCATGAATTAATGACTATAGTATTAATACATTAATGTTTAACAAGTACTCAGTAATTGGTATAAAAATTACACCAGGGGCCTATAACAAGTCCTACGAGTACTTCAATTATTTAAATCCAGTCAAGTAACATGTCTTCGAAATCCCATTTTTGTCTAAAACCAGTTTATTGGTTAGCCTGCATGAAATACATTTAATAGGAAATATATAAATTATACACCATGGAAACATTCTCACTAGTTTACCAAATAAAGTAAATTAACATTGTGTGAAGAATTTTACTATTTGCAGGATAAAAAATTATGACCGTGTAAAGTTCTATTTCTTACTATGTTCAGCTTTTGACATCAAGAATATACGGAAATTTAAATATTGTTTTGTTTAATTTTGAAACGAATCTTACAATAAGGTCTAGAATTGTACACTTAATTTATAAACTCAAGAATGTGAAAATGTTAAATGAATGCTTCGAAAATATTGGTCAACAATGACTAAAATTCAATTATAAATTGTTTTTTACAACGTACAAATGATGAATTAGAAAGGCATATAAAATAAGCAAAAAAATAGGCGTATGTAATCTTAACAGAGAAATTTATTGACGAAATGCAGTTATGTACATATTAGATTTTTAAGAACGTAGCTGGTGTACAAATTGTCTCCAAGGATTATTTATTATCTCGTGAATTTGTGTGTGAGAGTTTATGAGTTTTGAAAATATTCACATATAAAATATTTAGTTTAAATGTGCCTGTATGTTGCAATTAATGCAAACTTATGTTTATTGTTAATAAAGGGTTATTACTTACCTTTTTATTATATATATATATTTGGTGAATATTTTCCGTCTCAATAAGACAAATCTAATGTGGACTACATATTGCCTGAAACGATTTTGTATTATCCAGTGTGTTTGTATGTCAATATTAATCTGTTTTGAAGCTAACTAAATTATCAATTACAATATTAAAATACACAGTATACGTCTGACTGTAAGTTGCGTTTTATAAAAACTTATGTAAAGTGTTTAAATAAGACAGTGACTTAAGACCCTTTCACAAGATCAAATTTCTTTCTGAAATGATATTCAGTATTTATTTTATTCATTTCATAAGTTATACGACGTCATACGAACATCATAATCGTGGCCATTTTCTCTTTCAATTTCTTGAATAGCACGTCGTTTTCCTTCAAAATCTTCTTCTTGGACATGTTCTATAATTTCTTGAATCCTAAATTTCAATCGCCAATCACAGATTATCTGGCTGTATTAATGGGAGTAATCTCATAATAATACAGTTGTATGCACACATTTTAAAGTTACAAAATAAGGATGCATATTTTAAAAAGAAAATGTAAATAATACGAAGAAAATTCATAGATATTTATAAAAACTCACTCAAAGTTTGTAATAATTTTCATGTGCAGACTTGAAAACTTTGAATGCAATTGACGGAAAGGCAAATAAAGTGATATTTAAGTTAAATCAACGGAATCCAAGTAATATAATTAATTAAGTATTTGAATGTTTGAAATAGCCTTTCGAATATATATATATATATATATATATATATATATATATATATATATATATATATATATATATATATAAAGTAAAATAAAATAAATCCGCTTTCTCGGTTTTTGACTCATGTTTGTAAATAATGTACAATTCGTATTAAGTCCTGGAGACACAGTACACTATCAGCAGTTCGTATGTGGACACATCATTTTAGTGAAGTGAAATACACAACTTTCAAAACACATGTCTTGACGTGCATACATGCTTTCGCCATAGCAGTCGCAGGCCGTTATCACACCCCGCCGCTAGATGCCACCACTGTCGCTTGTCGCACGCTTGCCTGTGTTGTTGATAGAGCTGTCTAGTATTCTTTGGTCGTATTTGATGGGGGAAAAAAGTTAGACATTCCCGTGTTGCTGTCGAGGGTATACGCGGGTATTCGCTTTATCGATGCCGCTAGAGCGCAGCACCATACCGACAAAAATGCGCTCTTGTATAACGATATGACAATTACATTGAATGCAGTGGCGTGTGGTGAAGTGTTGCATGGTAAGCTGGTGATTGCTCGGTGCTGTACACACTCAACAAGAACCAGTAACCAGAGCGGAGCCGGGAGAAACTGGATGTATTGCGGCCACTCACGAGAGAGCGGCGAGGCACCCATTACACACGTGCTGTGAAGTCAACTGCACTACTGCGTTTAAGTAGCCGATGTGTGAACTAGTGAACGATTATGTATAGCACAGAGCAAAACACAGTTTACCTTGCAACAGATCACACGCCGCTGATTGAATGTTCCAAGTAAAACTTGAATGTTGTTTTTCTTCGCATACATAATAGGCCAATTTCTGAGGCGGAAGATGAATTGCATAAACTAATGGTATATGTCGGGAATCTGATACGCTCGTTTGTTGAATGTTTGGAAATAACTAAGATCACATTTTATGGAGTGAGACTTTGTTTAGCAAAGTGAAAATGAAACTTATGAATTAGAGCATATTAAAAAAGAACATGACCCACGATGCCGCTAGACACATGCGATCATTATGGTGCTGCAAGCAGAAGCGGGCAGGGATGTTAGGTAATCATTGATCTATCATGGTACGGGACATTCAAAATTATGACACACTGGCACAAAATTATGGCACATTTCTAACAAATGCGTAAAATAACTATTTATTTATTTTTTGTTCATTACACAACAGTTGTTTGAATGTTACACAAAATCTAATATAAACGAAATATTTGAATTTAAAAAAAATTACTGAAAAATACATGGTTTGTAAATCACAAGCTAATCTTTCCACCATTATAAAATATGACAATCCCTGCTTGCAGAGCAATAGAATGTGTTTGTTAACTAAAATATGCCAAATTACTTGCACATAATACAGAACACAACCTGACTCACAATAATAAACGACGGACTCACAAACTAAAAGATATTTCGATCTCGATTTCTTGTTCGTGAAGCCTCCAAAAAGATCAACCATAATTCGCAAGCTAGAAACTGATTATATCTTATTATACTGTTGTGTCATCAACTGCATATTTTTATTGTAGTTAGATTATGGTACATTTGCGTACCACGGCAACTTCGTCGTGGTACACAAGTTCTACTAATGGCACACGTATCATGGTACATAGTACACAAGTTCTACTAATGGTACAAGTATCATGGTACATAGTACACAAGTTCTACTAATGGCACAAGTATCATGGTACATAGTACACAAGTTCTACTAATGGTACAAGTATCATGGTACATAGTACACAAGTTCTACTAATGGTACAAGTATCATGAAAAAGGTACGTCTAATATAACTGGAAGCGGGATTCGCTGGAGAAAACGAAAGTGTGCAATTCGTCCCTTGAAGTCCGACGTTCTTCTACTGTTGCAGCCGCAGGCGTTTGTGGTGGGCAGTGAGCGGCAGCCGCAGTAATGGGCGACTGGACAAGATGTCTTGATGCCACAGACAGCGACACACCGTCCTGCCAGTCCTCCTCCAGAGCACTCACTTCCCGTTTTCTTTATTCTCTACACTGTCCATCCTTTCGTTTACACTCTCCACTAGTTCATTTGCGTGCGCTGTACTCTTATGGTCCATTTACACTGTCCGCTAGTTCGTTTACACTGTCTACTTGTTCGTTTACACTGTCCGTTCTTTCTTTTAAACTTCGCTTTCTTTCGTTTACACTATTCATTTTCATTTCCCCTGTCAGTTTTCTTGTCCAGGCAGTCAATTATCGTAACTCTCTTATGCATTATATTTCCCTGCTTACATTTTTATTTACTGTGTATATTTTCCTGTATACACTATATTTCTTCTTGTCCACTAAATTACTTACATTTCTTATTTGGATAATTATATTCTTGCTAACTTTATTTACCGTTTCATTTATATTTTTACACCACTAATTAGTGGGTGAGTGAGTGAAGAAATTTGGGCGGCTCTTAATAGAGAGGTGTTCAGAGCCGATCAGTATGAAGCGAGGTGAGTAAGGAACAGCGCCGGAATGCACGGGGGGGGAAATGGGAGTACCCCGAGAAAACCCGCTGACCAGCGGCATCGTCCGGCAGGATTCCCACATGCGAACGATCAGGGGGCGACCCCGCCGAGAATCAAACTTGGTTCGCCTTGGTAGGAGGCGAGTAGTCTAACCACTACATCACTGATGCTCTAATTAGGGTGGGTATTTACAGATTTATTTACACTACTTATTTGGTTATTTACATCATCCTTCAAGTGGTTTGCATTTGCGATAACACTAGTCGTTTGGCTCCTTAGCCCCTTCTTTAATGCTCGCAATTTTCGGAATGACCATACGCAATTGATATTTTAAACCGTACATGCACTGTCAGATTTAAAAGATTGATAGAAAGTGTGTGTGGCGTTAAGACTGATTGACGTTTAAGTAATCACTTATAAAATATTATTTTGGAAAAAAACTTTTCATAAATGCATAAATATAACGTAAAAGCTGATTGGATTACTTACTGCGATGATGTTAGGGAACTAAGAAAAGTAGTTTTAGTCTTTACATATTACAAAACAAAGTCGCTCTGCCGCGCGTGTGTGTGTATTCGGCTAAAGTTTCTAAACTACTGGATCGATTTTGATGCAGTTTCCATCATCATTTAGAGAATTTCTTGAGGAAAGTTTAGGCATATAAAACATTAATATTTAATTTAAGAATAGTAGAGAAATGTCGACGATTTATAATAAAGTCGGAAAAAGCCGCTTTTCGAGCGCTTACATGGCTTACTCTGACTAAACCATAAGAGATACACCAAATCAATGAACTACACAATTTCAGATCTCAAAAAGGTCTACAAAAAGTCTGCTACAGTATATGTTTGTCTTTTAAGGATGACCCACAGTAACAATTTTTGCCTTTTTAAACAGTGGTTCACTTACGAAGACGTTTGGAACAAACAGCAATAATCGTATGTTAGTTCCCCTAAGCATTTAGTGTATATATTTGCTGTACATATAAACAACGCCATATTTGTAAATCGCACCAGAGCGAGGCCTGGGCGGATCGCTAGCCATATTATAAGTGTGATGATTTTACTGTCGTCCGCTGGAATTTGTTTTGTTTTCATACATGCTAGTGATCGTGATCATATTATATTCATGCTCCTAAATATTCCGTATCGTTAAACAGACACATGATTACTACAGACTCTTTACGGTAAACTGAGCCATTTTGAAATCAACGTATGAAAAATATCACTGCTCCTACCTGCACATATTTTAATGTACACACTGTCTGGTAAGTGCCCAATAAAGTAAGTAACGATAGAGGACTAGTAGTTCCATGACTTCACGTCGAACCAAAAGTTCTAGGTAAACATTTGTGAATACTGAAATGACAGATTTGCTCTCTGTTCTTTTAGTGCAAATAATTGTAACAATTAGCAAATTTGTAACATGTTTATTTTTATAATTATTTCGCATTTTCACTTTGACCGATGTATGAATAAAGTGACTAGGCCTATACCAATGTCAATTTTACATGAAGAAAGAATACACGATTTGCATACGTTGATTTTAAGCATGACTTACAAAAGTGCTCAGTTTACCAGTAACATGCTGTAATATTTTGGTAAAGGCTATTCACGGTAAAATGAGCACTCTTGAAAGCTCTGCTTAAGATCTACTTGTATGCACGTTGTATCTTCTTCTGCCTTATGTAAAATTAACATTGCCATGGGTCTCATCACTTTACTCGTGCGTAGGTCAAGTGAAACTGTGAAATTATTAGAAAATTAAATATTTTACAGATATGCTTATTTGTACACTTCAATGCATTGAGAAAAAAACAGGGAGCGAAAAAATAATTTAAGTTATCATAAATGGTTACCTAACACTTTTTATTCGACGTTAAGATATGGAACTACATCCCATCCATCGTTACCAACTTTACTAGGGGCATGCCACTCTGTATGCCCGTTAATATATATATATATATATATATATATATATATATATATGCAGATAGGGGCAGTGCCTTTTTTCTAAGGTTGATTTCAATAGTGCTCACTTTATCGTGACCTGCCATTACTCTGCAATGCCAATTTCACGTGTGTCTGAAATATTATTCGAAATTTATATTCATTGGCCCTATTAATTTCTTGTCTTTAAGCATATTACATGCTATATATATATAGGCAAGCAAGATGTCATTAGATAACTTTGAGCTGGTTCAGCAGTATAACTTTTCAAAAATGTGCAATTTCTCCTATGAATCAATTACTCAGGCCTTCAATGCAGGGAAGTTCACAGTTGTCAGAAAGACGTAGTTAAGCAAGATTAAAAAATAAAGCTCAGCTACTGGAAATCAGATACAGCCTACTACGTTTGTCGATCAATAACACGAGGTATAGGTTTATTCAGGGTTACTTCCATATTCTCTGAAACCTTACTAAATTTATACTTCCATGATATTCCCCTGCTTC
The DNA here is from genome assembly GCA_029891345.1 of Dryococelus australis. Taxonomy (NCBI): domain Eukaryota; kingdom Metazoa; phylum Arthropoda; class Insecta; order Phasmatodea; family Phasmatidae; genus Dryococelus; species Dryococelus australis. The sequence goes on from CM056999.1 coordinate 57,721,903, forward strand.
ATTCAATCACAAATTTTACCTAAGTATAGAAAATCACACCAAAGGGCTAATGCACCGGATTCGTGCGCACGCAAAGTAGTACTATTTTGCATAAGAACTATTTCCAACTACGCGTTCCCAACACAAATTTTTTCCCCTTGTTTATATTCATATGAATAATAAATTTAATATAATAATTTATAGATAGAATACAAGTTCAGTTTAACTAATGATAAGGTACTTCTATTTTGACAGAGGTTTAAAACGCCTGTAAAGGCTGTCCACGATGAAGTGAGCACATTTGAAATCAACCTTAGAAAAATATCACTTCCCCTGCCTGCGTGTATTTTAACGGGCGTACTGAGTGCCACGCGCCCAGTAAAGTTGGTAACGATGGAGGGTAAGTAGTTCCATGGCTTAATGTCGAATTAAAAGTGTTAGCTAAACATTTGTGATAGTTTAAATTATTTATTTCACTTTCTGTGTTTTCTAATGCATCTAAGAGTAAGAGTAAACAAATGTTTAAAAAATAATTTTTCTAATAATAATTTTATAGTTTCACTTGACCGGCCCATGAATAAAGTAATAGGGCCCATGGCAGTGTTAATTTGACATAAGGCGGAATAATACACAAAGTGAATACAAGTAGATATCAAGCAGGGTTTTAAAAAGTGCTCAGTTTACCGTGAACAGCCTATACGCTATACCGTAACCACTGATATGCAGAGGCACAATAGTTCCGAGTCTTAACGATGTGTTGGGAGCGCAATTTTTAAATTTATGGCAAATCATGTTGGTGTATTTTTATGCACATTAGTTTTCCAGATGGCAATTTACTAGCACATAGGCCTATAGTTGCGCTGCTAACAATTTCACGGTTTCACTGGTATAACATGTGGATCAAGTGATTTGGCACATGGCAATGTAAATTTTACATGTGGCGGTATGACACAAACCGAGATATAAAAGTAGATCTTAAGCAGTGCTTTCAGAAGAGATCATTTTACTGTGAACGGCCTGTAGTCCACTAAAGGCTGTTCACGATAAAGTGATCATTTTTGAAATCAACCTTAGAAAAATGCAACTTCTCTTGCCTGGCATATATCTTAACAGCGCTCGGATTGACTTGCGTCCAGTAAGTTGGTAACGATGGATGTAAAGTATTTCCATATCTAAACGTTGAATAAAAAGTGTTAGGAAACCATCTGTGTTAAATTAAATTATTTATTTCGCTTTCTGTTTTCTTTAATACGTCCAAGAGTCGAAATGAGCAGATTTGTAAAATATTTACTTTTCTAATAATTTCACACCTTCACTTGACCGAAGCGTGAATAAAGTGATGAGGCCTGTGGCCATTATAATTTCACATAAATCGGAAGAACACATGACGTGCATACAAGTAGATCTTAAGCAGAGCTTTCAAAAGTGCTCATTTTACCGTGAACAGCTTATAGATGCATAGAACGCATCTGCCACACGAATGAGACAGCTATGGCAGAGGTTCGCAGCGTCCTCCATTCAAATTGTGTCACAGGAGTAAATCACCATTTCGGTTTTCAAGTACAACGATTATGCGCTCCTGATCGTATTAGTTCCCAAACCACTTGGAATTTTCTGTGTGAGGAGAGAGAACATCAGGACAAGTGTTCCACATCTGAGGTTCGAGGCTGAAATACGTGTTGCAAATGAACAAGGTAAAGTTTAAATACAGGTTTTTCTTTCTCGAAGAAAGATTCATACGAGACGTAGTAATAAATTATCGTAAACAGCTTTTTACTGCGCCGGAGGTGGAATCCGTTATTAACTCGGTAAACACGCTAGCGAAGGTTGGTTAACACGCGAATCAGGGTTGCGTGCTCTCTGTGGTCGGAATGCGAAAAGAGAAATGTCTTGGGAAGGAATTTAAAAAAAGAGCTTGCCACACGCAGTAATAGAAGTTAGTTATGCCATCCAATTAGCGCTATAGGGCGTTCACAGTAAGATGAGCACTTTTGAAAGTCCTGCTTAAGATCTACTTGTATGTACATTGTGTATTCTTCTGCCTTATGTAAAATAAGTATCGCCATGGGCCTCATCACTTAATTCATGCGTCGGTCAAGTAAAACTGTAAAATTAATAAGTAAGTAATTATTATACAAATCTGCTCATTTTTACACTTCGATGCATTTAAAAAAGTGAAAGAAATAATTTAAGTTATCACAAATGGTTACCTAACACTTTTTATTCGACGTTAAGAAATGGAACTACTTTCCATCCATCGTTACCAACTTTACTGAGCAAACGTCACTCAATGCATCCATTAAAATGTATGCATTTAGTGGCTGAGTTTTATTTCTAAGGTTCATTTCAAAAGTGCTCACTTTATCGTGAACGGCCTTTAACAACATATGACGAATACTTGTCTCAAATTTCAAAGTAACATCTGAGATGATATTGTAAGTAGACGGTGAAATTTGCCTGCGCCTTAGTTAGGTATGGATGAACGTAGCGTATAAATGAATTAGACTTCCTGTTACTTAAAATTAATATTCAAAGCAGTGATAAAATTGCATGCCGTTTAACAAATTTGGTAAAATAAAATTATAAAATAATTGCAATTCTGTATTCTTTATAGTTCGTTCGTGGTCACTGAGTAATTTCTAAAGCCTCTTTAATTTCATCTTCCCGCCTAATAATTGCTAACCTATGCGCAGCGTTTACAGATTAACGTTATCACGCAACTACTTCTTAGCGAGGCGGGTAAGTGGTATAGTATAACACACTGGACTCCCGGGTTCGATTTCCGGTCCAACAATCCTGAATCGGTTTCCCACGGTTTTCACATATAATCCCACGTCAAACGACTGGACCGTTCCTTGATACAGTCCATGCCACTTCCTTCCCTCATCCTGCACTCTAATTGCGAGTCGTTATTTCAATCAGTGGAAATATTTTTTACTGAGACTGTAGTTAATAATCTGTTTCCTACTAGTGCAGACGAGAGATTTTGGGCGGCTCTTAACATCGAGGTCTTGAAAGCCGATGAGGGTGATGCGAGGTGAGAATGGAGCAGCGCCGGAATGAAAGGGCGGGGAAGCGCGGGATATCCCCGAGAAAACCCGCTGACGAGCGGCATCGCCCCTGGCACGATTACTACATGGTAAAATCCTGGAGCTACCCCGCCGGGAATCGAACCCCGTTTGCGTAGGTAGGTGAGTAGTCTAACCACTACACCACCGGGGCCCCTCGTTTCCTGCTGGTGAAATAGTGGAATACACTGAAGTTATAAAGCCAGTGTATTTCCACTAGGGATCAATAGAAAGTACTGTTAAAAACCACGAATTCCATTAATTAATAATTAGTAAAATACTGCGAATTCCAGTTGAGCAGTTTTAAAAGACCTGCAGTCAAATTCACCTAAATATAGCAGTATTAGCACTTTCAATTCTAGAGTATGTTTATCCGAATCCGAACAAAATGATCCGTCTCCAATAACTGCACTGTCGACGAAACTTCAATTAATCCCTCTTTCACGGACCAAGTTATTAGTATTTGCTGTATGTGCCAACCAAATGAAACTGTGAAGTTGTAGTAGAACAAATATGTCAGTGTTACACCAGTTATTTACTACTCTAAGGTCTATTAAACAAAGATGTACCAACTTGGGTGACAACCAACTACACTTTAAATAAAGCTTGTTTCACAATACACCCGACGTCGACAGGCAACGACAAAATTCAATTGCAGTTCCACAATCAAGCGATAGTACATTTGTCGGCGACGAACGCCATATCGGATCGTGCTGCCATCTACTAGAAACTACATTACTATCGGCAAGCAAACTGCTATTTTTGAACATAAATACCACAAAGCTGCATTTAAGCCATGAATATGGTCGATAATATAAATATTAATATCTTATAGAAATATTCTTGGAGGTAAACAGTTTAAGTAATTTAAATTCACTTTCTTTGTAGAAATAAATCACCGTAGCATGCTTTCTTGTGTTATATGTACAAGTACCATTTCAAATGTATTAATTTATATGGGAATATACATTATGCAAAGTAGTGCGTGTCAACGACATATTGCGTTTCTCTCTCATACATATTTTTACAATTACATATTCAACCCGTTCTTCTCTGTCGTTGTTTGGTCTCTTTGATACCAGCTTAACTTAACAGTCGATAGTTGAAATCTCCGCTACTGTATTCGTTGCATGTTAACAAACATTAGACAGGTATTCTAGATCAGGAATTCTCAAAATTTTGATATTTAGTGACTCCTTTATATAATATTGTACGAGATCTCGTCGCCATTTTAAATCTGAGCTTTGCAAATGATTGTTCATACATATAGGCTATTCACGTTAACGTGAGCAATTGTTAAGACCCTGCTGAATTTTCCCTTTCAGCCAATTTCTATATTTTCACCACTTTTTAATGTAAACATTGCCCCGTGACTGATAAACACAGTGAATACATTTCACCACTCTCAGAAGTTTACGTCTGATGATGTAATAAAGTGTATTTATTAGTGGTTAATGTTCGATGAGAGGGCCTTAAAAACTGCTCATTTTACCGGGAACAGCCTATACACACATTTAAAATACACCACAATTATGTATACGTATACACTTATATATATATACACACACAAGAGTGGAAAATCGCGAAGGGTGGCAATAGGGTGGGGGGGGGGCACAAGGGATATGAGCCCTCTGATGTGAATGTTTAAAAACTGGAATGAAATAATATCAGAATGGTTTAAATTACTGATTTTATTTGATTAATTTAGTAACATTTTCTATCAATATGGCGAGACAATGTCCCTCTCCCACGCCTCGAATCTTAAGTCTTAGATCTACACCCACCAAACGAAAGTTAGATCCGCTCATGAGATATACACATAAATGAAGGCTGTTCACGATAAAGTGAGCACTTTTGAAATCAACCTTAGAAAAAAGTCACTAGTCCTACATGTATATATCTTAACGGGTGCAATGAGTGACATATGTTAGTAACGATGGAAGGGGAAAAGTTCCATATATTAACATCAAATAAAAAGTGTTAGGTAACCATTCACGATAACTTAAATTATTTCTCTCGGTTTTTTTTTTCTTTTTTTTAATGAATCGAAGTGTGAAAATAAGCAGATTTGTACAATATTAACTTTTCTAATAGTTGACCGACGCATGAATAAAGTGACGAGGCCCATGACAATGTTAATTTTACATAACGCGGAAAAACACACAAAGTGTATACAAGTAGATCTTTAGCGGAGCTTCCAAATGTGCTCATTTTACCGTGAACAGCCTATACACACATTTCCTGTGGGGTACGGTATTGACTTAACATTGCAATTCAGACATAAGTGTAGTTTTACCATTCCTCTGGCATTGAAAATTTTTCTCGCAGTTTTTTATATTTCCCCAGGAATTCTCTCACGTGTCGCAAAAGGGAGGGAAGGGAAAGAGAGAGAAAAAGGGGGGGGGGGGGGGTCGTGACTCGCTTCCCGAGGCTGAGAAATCCTGGTCTAGATGATGTGCTTTAATGCAGTGTCGAAAGTATTATGGTTAAAATCCTCGCAGTTTTCGCCTTAGAATTGAATTCAACGGACAAGTTGCTCGTGCCACCTCTTCAAGCCCAAAACTTCCTCATGCGTTTGTTTGTGGTACAAGCTCTTGAACTGCAAATAGGACAGAGACAGAATAATATTAGCAATTTAGATGAAGGTAGATACCGAACGATTGTGGTGCAGTACTGCATAGTACCACGATGTAAAATCAAACTTACAATGAAAATTGGGTTTGGTTTTTTTTTTTTTGGTACACGGCCGTTTGTTTTCCGTGAAAATGTCTACGTCGACACGCTCGGACGCCTTGATTTTTTTTTTTTTTACGTTCCCGACACCGCTTCACTCGAACATGTGGGGTTTTATGGGTATAATTGGATTGCTTTTGATATGCTCTTTCCAACCGTATCCGATTGCAGTATCTCGACTTGGCTTTTTGACGAGTATAGGCCGATATTGTGTTCAGTTTTCTTAATTTAAACCATAACCACGCCCCAAAAGTGTTTTTATACATGCAATTGAATGATACTCACACGAACGTGGTAGCTCCTCCTGGTCAAAAGTGAACATGCTTTAAATGTTCCGAAGCCTGATACTACTTTTTAATGTTTGAAAGAATGGGTCTAATGGGCGTGGACAACCTAACAGCCGCAGAAATAATAATTTTGTGGTTACAGTGGAGAATGAAGTTTCGCGTGGACTCGGCATTGTTCATTCCCGAGAACCGGGGCTATGAGAAATATTGGAGACTTCCCGTATTTTGTACTTACGGAACTCAGCTCCGTTTTTTAGTAATTACAGATTGCCTTTTCGTATATTTACGGTAAATTAAGGTGAACTCAAAATCATCCGTCTCGCCCGTCAGTCGCCCGTTCGTCCGTCAGTTGAAAACGACTATCTACAATCCGTCGTCCGTTGATCCTTCTGTCCGGCAAAATTCCAGCGTGACAACTTAACATCGCAATCTTTCTTTCGTAGAAGGTGTATTTTGGTTGGAAATACATTTTCAAGAGACAAACTTTTTGGGGAAATAATATTTTTAAGTGATAAAAATTTATACTGAATTATTGCTTACGTTTTGAATTCCTGAATTTACCACCAAGATAAATAAACATTTATACATAACGCCTTGCATTTTATTTCAAAGTGCGTACTCGCGTCTACGGAATGTCGTCAGAAGGCGGTGGCACATCCGTCGGTCCGTTGAAAGTTAAGTTTCAGATATAGTTGACGGATTGACGGATAGGAAAAAATTGGGTGTGGCTGTGTTGGGGACACGGCCGATTGCTTTGTGTGAATACGTCTACGTTGACGGGCTCGGAAGAATTGATGTTTATTTTGTTTCCCGTACCACTTCACTAGATCACAAGAGGTTTTATGGGTATCACTGGATTGCTTTTGATATGCTCTTTCTAACCGTATACGATTTCTGTATTTCGACTTGGCTTTTTGACGTGTACCTGCAGGCCGGAATTGTGTTAAGTTTTCTTAATTTTTTACGTTAAACGGATACAATTTCACCATAACCACACCACGCCACACAAATGTCTATATACACGCAATCGACTGATCTTGACGAGAGCTGTCGATTGAAACCTAAACGAGTGTCGTAGCTTCTCCTAGTCAAAAGTTATGAGACGCGGCAAAATGAACTCAAAACTGCTCTCCCCCCCCCACCCCCCTTCTCGGTACTCGATGCTTCGCAGTCCTCAATCAACGTAACATATTCTTTGATCCTTCGAGTGTGGTGTAACTAAATTTTGAATGTAGACGATAGATTCGGAGCTGCAATGCCAAACTGTATCCCCCGATTCTGTTATCATCGGGTTTTCTGGATTGCCTCTCACTATGGTCGCAAATTTAAAGAAGTATTCACGTCAAAAAGTTTCCCTGCGATTTGTCGAAGATCACGTGACAACCTGACGGACGGGCGACTGACGGATGCGACGGATGATTGTGAGTCCACCTTTACGTAAAAATACCCGTAAATATAAGAAAATTCCTGACAGTGTTCTTGACAAGACGTACAGGTAAATGTTGATCTTTATATTATCATGCCTGGAGTGACTGGCTGAGCCAATGAAGCATAGGAGATGTGTTGGAGGTCGACAAATCCCAATGCCAACTGGTTTTATCCCGAGAACACTTGTGTTCGGTGGTTGTAAATTACCTGTCTCCACGCCTGCGACGTTTATTTTCCTAGACAAATTCGAAGCTATTTCCCGAGCCCGGCAATTACGTGCTGTGATACGGTTTTTTTTTTTTTTTTTTTTTTTTTGCGCAGACCGCCCAGACGGCCCGGGGCTATTATAGTTCCGCGAGTCGCGAGAGGGGAGAACAAAATAATCGAAAAGAACAGCAACCTTGGATTTAAAACTTTTCTAGTACAGGCACCCGAGGAAAAAGAAAATTTGCCGTCATTAAGTGGTCTGTCTGCCTGGCAGGTGTTTGTAATATACGTAACCCCCACGAAATCGACATGCGTGCGCCCAATTTACTGATATAAGAAAATAGCACACTTCAGACGAGGCCTTTCGAGAGTGCTTTGAATACGTCACGCACATTAGAAACGCAATTTCAGAGCACTCCCACCCCAAAATATTTCCCTCGGATACATAGGCTCTGCATTGAGCTCTGCTTGCAGACTTCCCACCAATAAAATTATAGGTTCGCCGATAAAATCTCACAGGTATACACACCGAGCATGACCAGAACACTGCACGACAGTTCAAAGCCTTGCGTATATAGGCTGTCCACGGTAATATGAGCACTTTTGAAAGCCCTGCTTAAGATCTACTTGTATACACGTTGTATATTCCCCGGCTTTACTTTAAATTAACATTGCCATGGGCCTCGTCACTTTATTCATGCGTCGGTCAAGTGAAACTCTGAAATTATTACGAAAGTAAATATTTTACAAATCTGCTAATTTTTACACTTCGATGCATCAAAAAGCAGAAAGCGAAAGAAATCATTTTAAGTTATCATAAATGGTTACCTAACACTGTTTATTCGATGTTAGGATATGGATCTACTTTCCATCCATCGTTACCAACTCACTTGGCGAATGTCACTCAGTGCGCCCATTAAAATATATGCATGCAGGGGCAGTGACTTTTTCTAAGGTTTATTTATAAAGTAATCACACTTTATTGTGAACTGCCTTTAGTGGTGATAACGCACTTGATGCGTGTAACGATGTAGCCCCATGTCGCTCCCCCCGCTTCTCTCCCCAGACGCAGACAGCTGTTACTACATGTGAAATCGTTGTTTGCGAGTAAACTCGTGTCTCGGTAAATTAATGTTCTGTAAATACGAAGTTTTGTCAGAAAGGTTGAAAAAAAAAACTATTGTCTATGTCGCTATCTTTTCACTTTTATCATATTAATTGTATTGATGGAGAAAAAAAAATCGTGAACGTGGTCAAATATCGCATTTTTAAAGCTTGCCTAAGAAGTGTCTTTTAGCGGTAAGAGAAAAGTATGATTGTACGCAAGTAGCTTGATCTGTGTGCTTTCATCGCATGTAATAAAACCCTACAGATCTAGTTTACACAGTAAAGCATTAGGACGAAAAAACTGCACGCCATGCGTGTAGGTACGATGAGGCACTAGGCGTGCGTGTTAGTGTCGCCCGTATCGCTCCCTCGCTTCTTGACCTTGGATGCGCAGCTATGTACATAGTATTCTTAAGAGCGCGATAAATAGCTACAGGAATTTCCGAATACTTGCCGAAAAGCGCATGTGCCTGGTATTGTACGTTGGTCCGATATTGGGCGTAGCCAGCTGCGGCAGCAGACCTTTTGCGCTTTTGCTCATTCACAGTTCTTGGAAAAGGAGATAGGCGTTGGTTTGCCCGGGGGGGGGGGGGTGGCACTGCGAGGTAGTCGGGATTTGTTTTCCTTGCGGTAACGTATCATGCGTTAACTTGAGAATTTAAAGGTATGTTTAATTTCATGCTAGCGAAAATGTTAATGTAAAACCAATTGTTACTTTCCTTCCAATATAATGTACGTGTTATTTGTGTTAAGTTTCCTGTAGATTATCCAGAATACGGGGAAAAATACAACTGTCCCAAGTTACCTTGCAAGTAATGCCTTCTGAGGTCTTCAGAGCTGAGGAGTGAAATTAAAAATGAGATGGATATTGAGCAGCGCCAGGAATGCAATTTTTTTTTTGGAAGGGCAAGGGGGTGGGGTGAGGGAGTTTCCCGAGGAAACCCGTGGATCAACAGAATCGCCAATGCACAATTTCCACATGCGAAAATCTGGCATTGACTCCGCCGGGGATCGAACCCGGAACGATTTGGTTGGAGGCGAACGCTCCAGCAGTCGCTCGATCACTGCGGCTCTCATGTAACGTGAATTTCTCTTGTGATATAATTTCTATAGGACATATTTATATTCACGAACTGCAGCAACTTATATTATCAGTAAGGTGTCCTCCTATAATCCATCTCAGGATAGATACTACACTTTGCCCGGATTTCCCGCGTTTGAGCACTTCAGTTTGCCATACACATATAATATTTGCTAAGGATTGCAAATGTAGCTACCGCACGTAATGTATGTTAAAATACCACACACGAAAACAATTTGCAGTACGCAATAGTTCTATTTATATGCATCTAGTTATCGTAGAGTGGTAGCTATGTGTGCTGTGAAATCTCTGGAGAAAGAGTTCTATAGGTCTACTTCACATTGGCGAAAAAAAATTTGCTCAGAGGATTGATTCTCTGCATGAATCCATTACCGATATCGCAGATTTTGTAAAGAAAATACTTACATTTCAAAGTCTGTGTTTATAAAATAACAGTAAACTGGAGAAGTTATTGTATTTCTTACAGTGAAAAAGTATACAGCTTTTAAAATAATTCTTTTGGCAACGAAAATTAATTTTTTTTTGTTGTAAATATGAGTTTTTACAGCGTACAAGTACAAGTTCTAAAAACTATTGCCACCACATAAGTAAAAAACTATTACCACCACATAAGTAAGATAATTTTTTTATTCGTGGATCTATTGGAATGAGAACACTCTTGTGTCAGAACAGTCTATGAAATTTTACTTCAGCATGCAGTTTAAATTACCGCTCACATGAAATGCTACATTTAACCGAAAAAAAAATTTATCAGACATTGTCTCCAAAATTTCATTTAATTGCTCACAAAAATGATTCGTACCTTGTCAAGATACGTTTTATAGATTTCCGGATAATTTGAGCCATAAACCAGAAAGACGTTACATGTATGTTTTAATTCGAAATTCCCATAATTTTTGTACGTATTTTCACAAACCTAACCAGAATATAAATGGCAGAATCTAATACGCTATCCACAGTATTCAAAAATAGGTTTCTTAAAAATACTTCGGTAGTGTCGCCCGGATTTGCGTATGTGGGAATCGTACCTGGACGATGCCTTTATTTGGCGGCTTTTCTCAGGTTGAGTTGATAGGTTTGGGCGGTTCTCTATGGTCTTGAGAGCCGATGAGGGGTGAATGATGTGGATATGGAGCAGCCCCGGGAATGGAGGGTGGGGGAACGGGAGATCCCCGAGAAAACTCGCCAACATGCAGCATCATCCCAGCACGATTCCCACATGCGAAAATCCGTGGACCGACCCCGCCAGGGATCGAACCCAAATCGCCTTGGTGGGAGGCGAGCACTCTAGCCACTCGACCACCATGGCCCCGCTTTTCTTGGGGTTCTCCCGTTTTTCCACCCTTCATTACAGGCGCTGCTCACCTCATGCCATCCTTCAACTGATTGCAAGACAATACATTTTTAAGAGCCGTCCAAACATCTGAACTTAACTTAAAAAATACTTCCAGTTGTAAATCAAATTTTGACACAATTCAAATTTAACAATGGTTCGAAATGTTTCAAACATGCATGTACTCAATAACTGAGCGAAGGTTTTGCTATAGTTATATCTGGCACTGTAAAGATTCTCATAATAGGAAATGCTGATTTTCATGTTTATGGTTTTATTACATGTCAAAACTGCTCTTACGTAGTTTAGAAGTTTGTTGAACGAATATAGCCTGCAGTTTATTTGTTCTGACACATCTTTGAAATACTACATGGCATTTACAAGACGCGCAGTGTTGGGGGGAATTGCGTTTGTCAACTCATCTGCTCCCCCCTGGGGAACAGGACCTTCCTATCGCCCCCCCCCCTCCCCAAATCGAACTGTCGCCAATGCCATGAACAATGGCGAAGGTAGACAGCAGGAAACACGACCCCTCAAATGGCCAGCATTATCTACTCGCTCGCATTATCTACTCTGCTCGTTTCTTGGTGAAGAGATAGGATAAAAGTGTCCTATCTCCAAGCAGTGCAGTGGGATATTTTCGGCTCAAACATGATGTTGCAGTGTATTACGCGTATGCATATAAATCGTCTTTGTGTAAAAATAATTTTTTCTACAAACCATCTACTATGAACGAAAGTGACACGTAACTGTTTTACTTTTTACTTTTTCGATATTCAGATTACTTTATTTTCTGCAAATTGTGAAATTTGCTCTAATGTAGCCCTTTTTATCATTTTAATTTGTATATTAATAAGAATTCTAACGAAATTTTTAAAACAGGCATTCCCAATTTTAGCTTTCCTTAATGGCATGTAAAAATCTCATTCTTCTGCATTAAATTGTTTGACCTCTATTTGCTGTTGTATTGATCTCTAAAACCGCTCTAAATGATGCCCTTTATCACCATCTTAAGGCTCCCGCCTAAAATGGCGATCGAACTGCGCTGTAGTGTGTTTTAAATACACGTTTTCCCGCGAAACTGTTAAACACGCGTCCAATGTGGCTGATCTATAGAAAGAACACATCTGACGCTTAAAGTCGCACAGTCCTCCAAAATCTCAACTGCAGGAGTTACATTGCCCCGACAAACACAGCACGAAAAGACGAAAACCACAACCCCTACCCAACTTTTATATTCTCAATATGACTGCTCGAATTTACAGCCCGACAGTTTACTGACGTGACACAATGAGTAGAATTTTTCGGAACCATTTAGAAGGCACTGATTAACTACGCTAGTTTCAAAGGCAGTGGGCAGATTGGAAATTTGGCCATGATGGTGACAAAGCCTTACAGCTAATGCATACAACAGTAAGATTATAATTTTTAAGAGTTAAATACAATAATTTTCAAAATTTGTTTTCATTTAAGCAGCGTATTTCCCATTGGAGGGAAAGCTTGGCGTGCAATTTCATTTTGCAAGGTTGCACACACTGTGCTTTGTGCCGCACGACAAGATGAAGAATATAAATCATTTCTATTCCAAAAGTTCTAATCCAGAATTGTCGGGATTACGTCAGATATATCTTGTATTTCTTTGGCCGTTTAGTTTTAAGTGTCGTGTCAAGGTGGTCGTGTCGTGCTTGTCGGAGCTATGTGATTCTGGCATAAAAACACACAGCTCGGAGACCTGTTGCAGGTACAATAGTCTCGCTTTCCAGTTCTGGAAGATTCCCCGCGCCCTCCGGTCGCGCTAAGAATGGCTAGGGCGTTTAACCAGAACATTCGTTCAGATAACCTCAGAAATAAAATCCGCTGAAGGCCAGGGGCGCACGAGTTGCGATAGGCTTATAGCGGCGCCACACGGTGGCATCACTTTATAAATCGCCCCCCGCTTCTCAGATTACGCCCTCCTGACATTCCTTCGCTCTCGCGAGAAGGGCGGGCAAGGGAAGCGAGGCACAGCACCGAGCGCTTAGCAATACCATATAACATTAATTAAAGGCTGTTCACGATAAAGTGAACGCTTTTGAAATCAACCTTAGAAAAGGTCACTGCCCCCTGCCTGCATTTATTTTAACGGGCACACTGAGTTAAATGCACCCACTCAGCTCAACTCCAACATTATTAAATAGATGCAAAGTTTGGAAATTAACATTTATAAGAAGTGTACATAGACTTTGGCCCCTTAATGAGATTGGGGGAGGGATAAGTGAGTGAGTGAAGAGATTTGCACGGCTCTTAACATCGCAGTCTTAAGAGCCGATGAGGGTGGTTGAGGTGAGTATGGAGCAGCGCTGGAATGAAAGGGCGGGGGAAACGGGAGATCCCCGAGGAAACCCATCGACAAACGGCATCGTTTGGCATGATTCCCACATGCGAAAATCCGGAGTGACCCGGCCCGGAGATTGAACACGGATCGCCTTTGTGGGAGGCGAGCAGGCTAACCGCTCAGCCACCGTGGCCCCGTGGAGGGATAAGTCTTACAAAAGCATTCTCTTAAATCACATGAAGAGAGGAATGTTTTAGTTACAGTGCATAGAGGAGGCAAGGAAAAATATAGAGGCAGGATTTGTGTTGAGGATTTGGAACATACACTGTTAAAATTCGTGACGGGTGTCAGTCTATGTCTAGCCGGTTGTCTTCTACCCATCAAGTCTGCATAAAGCAGTTCTTGTAAAAAAAAAAAAAAAAAAAAAACTAATTTTGTTGTTAAAACTGAAAAATGCCTATTTTCTTTTAAGGTTGGGGTTCGGTTAATTCTTCCAAGTAGACTGTTATGAGTTGTAATGATTTTACCCAATTTTTTTCTACTATCCCAGGAAAGTGTACAATAAAAGAAGAAGAGTAAGGGGTTGGGTAGCAGAGTGGTGTGAGGTTTGGAGAATGAGTCTGGTGAGTTTAGAAAGGGAGGAAGGCGATGTTGGGTTGCATGTAAGTAACTTGGAAGGGGAACAAGAGCAATATGAAATGGCAGTTGCCCAGGTGGAAAGATAGAGCTGGCGAGCCGTATTCGCTATTGTCCTTCTGTTTATATCATTTCTGCATGTCAGTATACAAAAACTGTGCTACTAAAACGCAGAAACACACTAATTATTACGTTTATAATTTAATGGTATTTCACAGAAGTACGAAGTCAGATTATTTGTCCTTTGCGTTACATTTAAGGGCCTTGAAGTGCCAATATGTTTTTTTTTTTCTTTTTTTTTAAGTGTATCTTACCGTTTTACGCCTACATATAAACAGAAAGTTGATAGAAACATCAAACAAAAGGAATATAGCTTTCAGCAATTCTTTTTTTAAATTCAACACAATTGCGAACGCTTTAACCTGAATCTTGTGACAAAACAAATTTCCTAGAATTATTAAAATAAATGATATGTTTTCAACGAAAGTTTATTTTTGAATCATACGAACGCCGTTATTACTTTGAACCTCACCCAAACATGTTAGTTATGCAATTTTGAAAATTGCATATTTGTATATAATATATAGCCTATCATATATATATATAAATAAAATTTCTATGATTCCCTTTATTAGTTTCGTAAGTCAGTTGCCACTCTTATTTTGCACTTGCATATAACTAGTACTTAGTATAATGTTACAAAATATTACATGCAATGGAAATATATATCCATTTTATATTATAGTAATTTTTAAGTCGTTAAAGTTATAAGTATTATTACTTGAACGACTTAAAAAATTACTTATTTAAACCATGCCACGGTTAAACAGGCTTAAAGTGGGTACATTAAAAAGGCAATTATTAAACAAAGCTAACAATAAAACTAATAAGCCTAGTTTCCTCTACATAAATGTGCGAATAACTTTTAGAAGTAGGCCCTACTCTCAAGACTAAAATAAATGGAATATGTGTATAAAATTAAAATATAAATATTGCTACTCGTTATAAATGAGCATCTTATTCAGTCTTTTGGAGGGATAGATTGATTTTTTTCCGATATATAATATAAATTAGTGTTATCTTAAATTATGGACAAAAGAGGCTCTGTGTAAGAATAATATTGTATGGCAGCCTACAAAATTTGGTTAAACGTGGATACATTAATTTCGCAGATATGACATAGCAATCAAAAATGTTTATATGCCACCACTTTGAAAATAAGTGTCTGAACCTCTCAAAACATGTCAGTTTACGTGGTGTACTGCTGCATTTCTTGTTGGCAAATTTGGAAAATCAATGTATTATATCCTGAAACATGGCACAAAAACTTTATTTTTTAAGCTATATTTAACAAATTTGACAAAGATGCTATGTATTAGCTTATTTGATGCTTATAATTGAACTTTATCATACCAAATTTAGTTAAAATTGGTCAAACTTTAAGGCATATTAACAAAATGAAATGAAATATTTTATGGCTGCCATATTTAAAATAGTCGTGTTATTAATTAAAAATTACCTTTATTATCACGATATACCTATTATTATTTACCTGCCAGTGTACGGTCTGAATTGGTTACATGGTTATTAGATCTACGATAGTAATAAAAATGTTTATATGTACGCCATTTTGAAAATAAGTGTCTGATCCACCTAAAACGTACCAGTTTACATGTGTACCATAGTATTTCTTGTTTGCTAAATTTGGTAGGAATTGGTTTATTGCGTCCCGAAATTGGACACAAAAACTTGATTTTTTGTGTTGCGCTGCGTTACTAATTGGTGGGCGAAGGATTATAGGCCTATGCATTCGCATATTTCATGCTTGTAGCTGATACTTTCAGCATACGAAATAGGTCAAACGATATGGTCTATACACCAAATTAGTGTAGAATATTGATTATACACGCCTTATATAAAATATATTTAATCGGTTACATGGTTTCGTAGATACAGAATTGTATTCACGAATGTTTTATGGCCATCATTTTGAAAATAAGTGTTTGCCCTAATTAAAACCTATTACGTAGTATTTCTTGTCGGCCAAAAATGGCTAGTTAATTACAATATCCCTCTCTAAATTAACAATGGAATTTTGTTTAAATTGGTTATGAAATGGTACCGTAAATATTAAAATGACGGGCATTTTGGAAATAAGCATACAGCGTGGTAGAGAACTATAAAAGCAGTACGCCTTTACTAAGTTATGGTTCATTCACATTAAAAATCTAGTGATCATTGGCAATTATGTAAAAATTTAATTTTACTGAAGGATGACCAATTCTGAGCGTGGCTATCATTCAGAAAGAAGTGTATTATCAGAGAGTGAACGAAGTTAAGTCACGCATTTTATTAATTCGCTATCCTAATATGTATTGCAACAAAATGCCTCACTGAACAGGAGTTATGCTTAAAATATCTGTTCTTTGTAACTAGGGTGTAAAAATATTTAAACGCAATAATGATGGAAATCTGTTTCTTAATTACAATGATTTGAAAATATTTTTAACATGCATTGTTATATATCTGAAACATTGCTGCTGATGGTGGGAACAGTACAAACACATAATCATCACACAGTGACATCTGAGGTAGGTGATCACACTCATGTGCTGACAATTGCAGCACAAACGTAAAACACGTGGATTTATACACAGCGGATTGATACATACACACTCGTGTACTTAGAAATTGAAACCCTTTTATAAATACATAATATTTGGTATCACAAAAGATGCATCATAATAGTTGTTAGTGACATCATATTCTTACAAAATTTTATTGCAATCTGGTTGGTGTTTAAAATGTTATTGAGGGAGGGAGGGGGGGAGGGGGACATATATTCCAGACAGGCATTCGCACGATTGCATAAGCTTATATTTCTAAGGAAAGTAGTTAAATGCTGTTCACGATAAAGTGAGAATTTTTGAACTCAACCTTAGAAAAAGTCACTACTCCTACTTGCATATATTTTAACGGGCGCACTGTGTGACATGCAACCAGTAAAGTTGGTAACGATGAAAGGAAAGTAGTTCCGTATCTTAACGCCGAATAAAACGTGTTAGGTAATAATTTGTAATAATTTAAATTGTTTCTTACGCTTCGTGTTTTTTTTTTAATGCATCGAAATACAAAAGTGAGAAAATTTTTTAAAAACATTTATTATCTTAACGATTTCGCAGTTTCACTTGACCGACACATGAATAAAGTGATGCGGCCCATGGCAATGTTAATTTTACACAAGGTGCACACAATTAGATCTTAACCCTTTCAGACCCACATTAATTACGGTTTAATGTGTTGCGAACAAGAAATTTTATGATCCGTGCTGTACTTAAAAGTCAACGAAAGACGAGTTTCGTTATCACAACTAATGAGCTGTAGGCTTCGTGTTAGGCTAACCAATCATAACCTATACCAAAAATATAGTGTACGAATTAGTTCTTCATAGGGAAGATCATTGGCCACTGAGCCTCGCAATGTACAGTACCATCCAAAAATAACTCACATATGCAATATGTTCACAATTGTGTATACTGGGTCTGAATGGGTTAAGCAGGGCTATCAATAGTGCCCATTTCGCTGTCAACGGCCTCTAATAAAGCAGATATAGTTTAAACGGAACTGGAACATGTGCGTGCGGTTCTAGAGGAGCGCGTGCAGAGAAACCAAAACACCGTCGTCGCGCGCCTAGCATCTGGACACGGCGATGGTAAATTTAAACGCGCCCGCTGCGCCTTTCCCGTCACAACATTTCGGCACCTCCGACCCGGGTCGAAAATAAACTTTCTGCGCTCTTCGGGGCAGCTCGCTCTGCTTCGTCCTGCTCCGCACACCAAAATTCTTACCTTCTACGCCTCTCCGCCTGAAGATAAGAACGACTTTGGATCGCCGCGTTCTTAGCAGGATTATAAGCCTAAAAAAAGGGGGGGCTGTGGTTAAGCGGTTAGCCTTTTTATTTATTTAATTTATTAACCCTGCTTAGTAGTACACCCGTCCAGGGTGTTCAAATATATAATGACTACTACAATTTAACAAACAGTATATAAGTTATATAAATTCCCAATTTTTTCTTTGGGTGGGCGGCTGTTTGTCTGGGCGCCCGTAATTTAAGCTACAAATGCTATTTTTATTCAAAAGCATCATTCATACTTCCTAGGAAGGTGGTGAGCTATTATTGAGCGGTTAGCCTGCTCGCCTCCTACCAAGGCGATCCGGGTTCAATCCCCGGCTGGGTCACTCCAGATTTTCGCATGTTGGGAATCGTGCCGGGCGATGCCGTTGGTCGGCGGGTTTTCTCAGGAATCTCTCTTTTCCCCCGCCCCTTAATTCCGGCGCTGCTCCATACTCACCTCGATCACCCTCGTCGGCTCTGACCTAGCTGTTAAGAGTCGTCCAAATATCTTCACTTCACTTACAACGGAGGAGGATACAGAGGGGGGTCACAAGGGACATGAACCGACTACCCCCTCTCCCCCGCCCCTCCTCCAACCACAACAATCCTTTACATTGACATGAAGCATGGTCTAGTCGTTGTTAACTGTTTGCGCACGAATCACGAAGGTAGAGTGTCGGAGTTACGGAATCCTGAGTGGCTCGGTCAACTGCGGTAACGACGTCAGCAGCCAATGGAGGTATGACAACAGCCGAGGTGTATATATCGTATTGAAGTCTATTGTGTGCTACGATTTATTCGCGAAAAACCAGTGGCCCTGTATATGGTTAATTCGATATCATTTTCTCAAAAATGATGATACTTCCCATACTATGAATCGAAGAATCCTGCACCAGCCTCTCTCCCCCGACCGAATGTCTAGATCCGCCTCCTGAAATACAGTCTCTGAAACACTAAAAGCCCGGTCGATAAATTTCATGCAGCACGTTTGCGATACGACTAACCACAAAGTCGATCTTATGTTCCTGTTGATGTGTGAAACTTACGCACGTTAACTGTGCAAATCTACTAGGAAAGCAAACAAACGAAACATGAAAGTTGCGTTACAAAAACCAGTTGGGAAGAGACCATAACGCAAAAGTACACGAGCAACTCGTGCAGTAGATATGATTACTATAGAGCGTGATTTATTTCGCGATTTTTATTTGTTTTCTGACGTTCGCTCCATGTTAATTATTGATATAATTTGCGCATCTGCAATTCAGAAATGCCTGCTTTTCTTTGAAACAGCAGTTCATAAAAACCTCTGGTTTTCTGTTCAGCAACGATGGACAGGTGCGGAATAAAGTGAAAGAATTGCAGTCATTTTATACATTGTTAAGGTATGAATTCGGATTTATTCAGATAATAATGTTAATTTCTGAACATGTAAGTAATCAAGACCTGTACAGAGATGGCTACTTTCTCAAACTGCAAGTTATAATTATCAAGTTAAATAAGTTATTATGTGTGAATGTTTGACCAACACCCAAGATACCAATTACAGATGGAAATAGCGTATATTAATGTTGACAAATTTGTTTTCCTGAACCATCTACAATCGTATTTAGCTTCAAGTTATACAGTATTCGAGAGGCTGACTTCAAAAAATAAAAATTTCGAGCCAAGTTTCTTAACGCAAATAAATGGTTTGCATAAAAAAAGCGTTTTGTATACTTAAACAGAGTACATCATACATTCAGAACACGATTATTCATTGTATGTGTTTATGGTGCTTCTCGACCAAGAGCCAATTGACTTTATCTTGTGGGCTATTTTGAAACTTACAATCTTAACGGCTCGGTTGAAGGGCCACATACCCATAATTCATGACTGTGACATGAAATGAACCGCGAGATTCAACATATTTTTTAATTTGTAAGGTTGTAATGAGTGAAAATAGTTTTGGCATCAGGGGAAAAAAGTCAGTTTTGGTGATACAAAGCGAAACAAACCGTTTTATACCATTAGTATGTTTTGGACACTGAAACCATTTCCACGCACGGATGTTAAATGTATTTTTCGGCAGGAACCTTCCGTAATGAACCACTTGCCGTTAATTCATTAATATGCAGGGGGGGGGGACGAAAAAAAATCGCGTAAGTCCTAAAGTTATATAATATATCGTTCGTGAGCGCACCTGCCAGTTCAGGCATCTTGATGGGCTAGGAGGTCCATATCTACAAATTAAAGTGAGTTCAATTATAGTTTATAATATACGTTAATTCTACATAAATACATGTTAGGGCGAGGATTAGTTCGATAAAATTCGTCTGTATCGCGTCGTAATTTTAGTAGACAACTTCTGAAGGCCATGCCACACCTTTAATAACATGGTATGAAAACAGCACAAAAAAAATGATAAATAAAGTTTTGGATAGGTATAAATTAACTTGTAGTTTTTTTATTAATTTTTTTATTTTATTTTTTTTTTTGGCTTGCAATTGCGGTTTTTTTTTTTCCCCGCTGAATGGAATGGTTAAAATCTCGCAACTTCAAGGCATCGTGCAGACATGTTCTTATCTTTTGCAAGTTAACTTGCATCAAACCCCATTATGAGAACGCACGTGGAATTCAATTTCCGGACATTCCAAATTGGGATTTTTTTAAAAACAATGGTCGCGGATACTCGCTTTAAATATACTAATAAAAATAATGTTTCGTATCTATATATTACATTCATTTAAAATTGTGTACTTGATAGGAGTTTTCCAAAGCCACCAACCAATTTTGTGGGAAGTGTGGGGTGGAGAGTTATATGCGACTATTAACATCCAGGTCTTGAGAGCCGATGAGTGACAAAGCGAGGTGAGTATGGAGCGGCGCTTAATGCAAGGGCGGGTGTAACGAGATATCCCTGAGAAAACCCGCCGACCAGCTGCATCGTCCGGCACGATTCCCACATACAAAAATCCGAGGGCGACCCCGCCGGAAATCGAACACGGTTCATCTTGGTGGGAGTCGAGTAGTCTAACCACTACACCCCCGCGGCCCCCTTTTGTGTGAAGAGTCGATGGTTCCGTCTGCCTGGCGCATGAAGCGAGTTGCAGAGTTTCGGTAGGGATCTTCTGAATGAAAAACGTTTGGATATTTTGTAGTGGTGCCCAAACCCTAAAAAACGATTAAAAAACGTTTCATACCCCAAGAAAAATTTTAAGCTCTCATTTTAAATCCAAGGATAATTGTGTCTTTAAATTTGCAACCATGGTGGGAGGCAATCCAGATAATACGACGATAACAAAATCGGGGGATACAGTTTGGCACCGCATCTCCGAATCTATGGTACACATTTAAAATTCAATCACACCACTCGATTGCCAAAGGATCAAAGAATATGTTACGTTGAATGAGGAATGCGAAGCATCGTGCTCAGAGGGGGGAAGGGCAATTTTGATTTCGTTTCGCAGCGTCTCATAACTTCCGCGTAGTATAACTTTTAACTAGGAGAAGCTACGACGCTCGTTTAGGTTCACTCGACAGATCTCGTCATGATCAATCCATTGCGTGTATAAAACATTTGCGTGGCGTGGTTATGGGAAAATTGTATGAGTTTAATGTAAAAAATTAAGAAAACTTAATACAATGTCGGCCTGTACTCGCAACAACACTTCAGGTAGAGTACTAACATGAAGACTGATGAAGGCTGTTCACGGTAAAGTGAGCACTTTTGAAATCAACCTCAGAATAAAAGTCACTGCTCCTACCTGCATATATTTTAACGGGCGCCAGAGTGGCATGCGCCCAGTAAAGTTGGTAACGCTGGATGGGACGTAGTTCCGCATCTTAAAGGCGAATAAGAAGTGTTAATTAACCATTTATGATAACTTAGATAATTTATTTCGCTCTCTGTTTTGAGCAGTTTTGTTAGATATTAATTTTTCTAATAAGTTCAGTTTCACTTGACCGACGTATAAATAAAGTAATGAAGCCCACGACAATGTATATCTTACATAAGGCGGAAGAATACACAACGTGCATACAAGTAGAATAGCCTACAGAAACCGCAGCGGTGTAGTTCCCAGACAATTCGCTTTCCAACAAGGCGAGAGGAGTTCTAACACTAACAGGGTCGACAAATACGGGAAATAAGGCTAACGCTGCTGTTCACCAATAGGATTTCTCGGGGCACTCCTGTTTCCACTACGATCTCGTTCCACCGCTGCTCTGTCTCCACTTCACCCCCATCGTCACTGGAAGACCTCAACCGGCGAAATTTCTCTCATATGTAAGCTGGTATCGATAATTTGTTTTTGATAACTTCAAAGTCTCTTCCGATCGTTAGTCGGTTTGAATGTGAATTTTCACTGTATACGACTCCTACACGTGACATACTCTAGGCACCATGGTAATCATATTTAATTCTAATATAACACATGCAAACAAAGGTACGTCTATTTATACTGCATAACACTCATACGTATTGCATCAGCAAGATCAAACACATTGATGAGTTGTGGAAAGCTTTATTTACGGAGGAGAAAAAATTATTTCCATAGTTTAAAAAGAGTTAAATTGTTAAATGTACTCTTGCGTGTGTGATTTTCTGGCTTATTTTTTGTTTGTATTATAAAGTAAGGAATGCATTTTATTTGCAGTAAAACAAACTTAGCTTATGGACATATCCTAGGAACTATACTCCTGTACAATTTACATTATTGAAACGATAGTTGACGCATTGAGTTTTGTTTGAAGTTAGATTTATTTTAAGAGGTTTGTGTTTAGAGAGAAATATTTCTCTGAAGTAGCAACCTTTTTAAAAGATTTTATTTAACTTGACTTGTTTGTATTTTATGGCAGGTGTCTGTTCGACCTCTATGCACTGAACTTGTGTGCAGTCTGCCTGCAGCGCATCACTGTTTGACAGGTTGCGGCCCAAAGTGTGGAAGGGGCCACCAGTGTTTAACTGCACTTTTTAATATTTTTAGTTTTACCTACTTTTTTTCTGCATCACTGTTCGTCAGATTGCAGCCCGAAGTGTGGAAGGGGCCACCAGTATTTAACTGCACATTTAGTCTTTTTAATCTCAACAATTATTTTTATTATTAATAAATGGTGTACCTATGTAATAATAACAAAAAAATTGTTGAGTCTAAAAAGTGAAAAATAAATTAACTGTAAAAAACTTTTAAAACCAACCTTTTATTTATAAATGCATTAAAAAGAGAAAAAATAATTATAGTAGTTACTTTATTTGTAAAACTTGTAAGACGTGGTCCAATAGCCGTAATAAAAATAACTACAAATTAATATGTTTGTATCAATTTATATTTAATATATAAAATCTTGGCGCGAATAGTTAAGAGCCTTACACGAGATATATTCTTACTACGCTTGCTCAAATGAGTTATACATTCTATATTGCGAATATCTAAGAACCTTACACACGATATGTGTTTACTACGCTATATTCTGAATAGTTAAAAGATTTACTTAAGATATGTGCCTACAACGCTTCCGCAAATGAGGTATACGTTCTATATTGCGCCAAGCTTTTATATGTTAAATATAAATTGATACAAACATATTAATTTGTAGTAAATTTATTACAGCTGTTCGACCACGTCTTACAAGTTCTACAAACAAAGTAACTACTACATTTTTTTCTCTTTTTAGTGCATTAATAAATAAAATATTGGTTTTAAAGTTTTTTTTTTAAGTTTATTACTAGTAAAATGAAAACATTCTTAGAATGAGTGTCTGTGAGATGATACGAAATTGTATAAACACTAGCTAGATTCATTCAGTCTTTCAAAAATGCTACAGAATCAGATTAATGACGATAATAGTAACAACAATGGCGAACAATTAATAAGACTTTTAGTTTTGTACTCAATCTAAAACTTGCGTGTTTCGGAGATGCGCAGTTATAATATTCTTGCTGTAAAAGAAGATACACATTTTAACAAAAGATATTAAACTGTACAGATTTATGTTACCCGCCCAACAAAAACCAGTACTATTTTCCAAAAAAAAAAAAAAAAAAAAAAAAAAACCCAGCTTCTTGTGTTTGTTATTATTTTGTTTATACGGGCAGCTAGTTATTTTGCGCTTAAAAATTTTACTGACGTGCACATAATGGTGGATACGTTACCCGGTGGAAGAAATATTGCACTACATGGCTAGACGGAGTTCAATAACGATGTGTTGTTTGTGTTAAGGCTGGAATTTGACCTAACTGCGTTATCAAAATTTGCTAAAAGTTTCATTGAAACAGTCGGTATAAAAAAAAATTACAAGGTGATTTTATGTGAGGAGTGTTTGTGAATGTAGTATAAGGAACATGTAATTCACGTTTGCAAGTTTCAGGTTTTTCTAGAGTGAGTGAAGAGATTTGGGCGGCTCTTAACAGCGAGGTCTTGAGAGCCGATGAAGGTGATTGAAGTGAATATGGAGCGGCGCCGGAATGGTGGGCGGGGGAGGTGGGCGACCTCCGAGAAGGCCCGCCGACCAACGGCATGGTCCGGCACGATTCCCACTTGCGAAATTCCGGTGACCCGGCCGGGGATTGAGCCCGGTTCGCCTTGGTGGGAGGCGAGCGTGCTAATCGCCCAGCCACCCTGGCCCCAAGTTTCTCTAGAGAAATTCTTTTTAAAAGTATAGAAACATCGAAAAGAGGTGTGATTCGGAGCATTTTTTGGTGGAAAATTTGGGTGCACAAACTTCTAATTAGAAAAATTACGTGGAACGTTATATTTGTCTTAATTTTTATGGCGTAAGAAGATAAGATCACCTATAAAATTCAGAAGCTGCATTTTGCACAATGGAAAGACTTCAAACCTGTTCACTACTTTGACTTTGAAAACGATGAAGTATTTGATGACCGCGTAACAGTATCGCATTTAGCGTTCCCTGGTCCACTATGCGCCTAACACAGTGTCAGCCGGGCCGCTTAAATGATGAACTAAGCTTGCAAGAAGCTTTCCTTGTGTCCGCGGAAAGACTTTATAAACGCGTGAGAGAAGAAGACGACAGCTGCGAAGAAATATTGCTCTGGAAGGTTCTGTAACACTTCTCCCGCGCCTGCAAATGTTAAGTAACGTAAACACATCCCGTGAGCGGTAAACACATGTCGCTGGAAGATGTAAACCTATGTGGTGGGAACACGCGTGTGTGTGTTGCTTGGCTGCAGGCATTCCTGCGTCAGCCACTGTTGCAAACTGTACTTTCAACTTCCTAAGAGGTTATCCCAGCATTATGCCGGAATCACAGGACCCCGACAAGCACGGCACGACCGCCCTGACACGACACTTAAAACTAAACAGCCAATGAAATACAAGATAGATCTGGCGTAGGCCCGGCAATTCTGTCGTCTGACCAGCACTTTTGGATTAGAAATAATGTCTAGTCTTCATCGTGTGCAAGCTTGCAAAATGAAATTGCACGCCAAGCTTTCCCTACAATAGGAGATACGCAGCTTAAAAGAAAACAAATCATAGAAATTACTGTATTCAACTCTTAATAATAATAATTTTCCCTTTGTAAGCATCACCTACAAAACTTGGCGCCTTCATATATTCCAAATTTCTCGTCTGTCCACCGCCTTTGAAATATATACAGGTGGGAGCCGTGACTTTTTTAGAAAGTTGATTTCAAAAGTGCTTAATTTGCCACGAATAGCCTTTATCCGTTTCGCTACTTTCATTTCTCCACGTAATCACGTAAAAACTCGGCCACGACCCGACGCAGCCATATCCCGATTTTTCTTCTCCTAATGTTTGATTACAAAACTCATACAGTTGAGAGCCATTTCATTCCGTTTCAGCGAGGGATGAAGATCAATTGTCGGAGGCCTCTCTGTAAGATCAGGCACTGGGTGGGAGTCAGGCCACCTCGCACACAGGAGCTCCGCGCTGCAGAACGTTCCAATTTTATTTACTGTATAAGTTTGAGTCTGTGTAGTTCGCAAACACTCATTCATCGGTACTAGAGGACGAGTTATAATTCAGCCAAAAAAATTTGCGAAGTGGTTCTTGGCAGAAGTATTAGTGGGCAAAACAGGCCTATGTATTACCTGTGGCAACAGTATTTTAATCGAGTAAGACCCCAGTGGAAAGTGGATAGATTTTTCTAAGAAAACTCAAAAGGGCCAATAATAGCAAATGAAGTTAAACAGCCTTCGATAATTGTGTTCTTGGCACCAGCGCTCCTTCTTGAGAAAATTAGTGTAAACCCGTGCTCTGAATACAATTATTTTTTTTTACGATATGTAAACGATTTTTTACAAGCTATTTCAGCAAGTCAGACTAAGAAAAAAGCAAATTCACACTTTCTACTAAACATAAGGTTTTAGCATTTCCCGTAAAAAAAAACAGAGCACTTGATTTTCAACTGTATAGTCTATTAGCGGTTTCTTCACACTTTTTGTATCAAACATTTGAAAAATCGCCTCATGTATGACGCGTTTAGTTAGTTACTAATTGTACCATGTATCACAATCATTTTTATACCTCTGTTAACATAAAAGTATCTTGTCTTTCCATAAATTAAAGTTTCAATTATATTTTATTTGTAAATTGCAATATTTCATTTATTATAAATACGAAATAAAACATTGAGAAAACATGTTTATTGCTAACGCCTAGTAAGAAATTGTTCTCATGCAAAATATTATTACAAGTGAGTGCGCACGTATTCGAGTAGTAGGGGGGGGGGGGGTGATGGTTCTGAAACGAAGGGATGCCGCCTTTGATTAATCGGATTATCGATTTGATTTAAAATTTATGTCAAAAAGGCTAATCCTTAAACCGATCTTAATCCAATAAAAATTGTTAATCCACTTTAATCCGATGAAAGTTTTAGGATTAATCCTTTATCCGATCAATTTTTTAAATTCTCATCGGACAAAATGGTATGTTGATTTTAATGATCGATCCAATTAATTTAATTGAATTAATCAACCAAAAATAGTTGAGTGATAAATATATAGTTGTGCTTTATTATTTTCTTTATTTTTGGGGTGAAGAGCAGCTGTGGTACCTCCTCACACTTGGAGCTCTGGCACTCGATGAGGTAATATGTTGGGGACTGTGTGTGTGTATGTATGTATGTATGTACATATATATATATAATATCCCTTTTTAAAATACTTATGCCACTCTTGCACAACTCGCCACACACACACATACATGCACGTGGCGAGTTTGTGCAAGAGTGGCATAAGTATTTTTAAAAGGGATATTGATAGTAGATATTAGGTAGGAGATTTTTTTAAATTAAACAGAAAAATATGTATAGTTAACACGCGGGATAAATAATTTCAGCAAGTTCTACCTATGAATATATTACACACAACGAATTACAAGTTCTAACGATCGCAACTACGTGAGTAACATCTGGTGTTGACAATTGGTAAACGATCACAATTATGTGACTCTCCAGTTGTGATAAAATGAATTTATGAATGAATTAATTAACAAACGATCTTAAATTAATAAAAATAATGTCCCTACAAATTAAACTGCAGTCTTCCTAAACAGAAGTACATAACTAACATTAAACAAATTAACAAAAAAAAAGCACATAATGAAATCGCACAAGGAGCTCCCGCAGAACAGATCCATCCGCCTCTGAGGCTGGTGAATGAATGATATGCACCATCTTATAAGCTGTTATATATTCGTGGAGCGCGGTCGGAGGCTGACAAGCGACTAAGGATATAACTACTCGGAAATAGATGTGAATACGATGTACGTGACAAATGGATAAAAATTATGTTTACAATGCACATGCTAATTTATAAATTAGACTAGTTGAATTAACAACAAATTAAAAAAAAAACATGTAATGAAATCGTACCTCTCCCTAAACACATCTGTCTGGCTCGGAGGTCAGTCAAGCTAATAATTCACGGCACTAGTTACCGAAACGACAGTTGAAAATCATTCCAAGTTTCGTCGACCGAATACAGTAACTTAGTTTACATGAAAATTATTTAATTTCCGATAAATGAAAAAAAAAAGTAATATTAAAATGAGAATCGTGGCTATCACTCTCCAAAGCCTGCTGGTCGACACTGCAAATCATGAACCTCACTATCCCTTGGTCGCATCACGAAGCCTGCCATGCCCAGTGAAGTCGAGAGAGCTGGTGCATGCATGTATCCTGGCAAAGTGTTGTTGTGAATCTAACATGGCAGTGGACTGCAATAACTGTTCATGTCGGTCCTCACTGCACCCCCTCCCCCTATCCCTTGTCCAGAATATGACTGTACAAAAAGACAGTATCTATCCAAGGTCATGGAACATTACCCCAGAGTGCATCTTCGGTGTTTTGTCCCCCTCCCCTCCATCGCAGAGTTCGTATCTGGATGACTGGCCCCTTCCAATGCCGCACTTCGCAAAACTTGACCCTTCAAGGTCAGAAAGCATTTTCGGATGATTGGCCTGTCCATGGAGGGCGCTGCACAACCCCCACAATCGATTCAAGGCCATGCACCTCCTCCCCTTTCACCACTCAAGATCACATTTTTTCTGATATCTCGGCAACTGGCTGGTCAATGCTGCCCTTGACCCCCTCCCTTTACCCCCACCCAGAGTGCTGCCTTGGCAAGGAACTTAGGTTTTTTTCAAGGCCAAAGCGAGTCTTTTGTACACAATGTCGTGAAGGCTCCATCCCTCAGAGCAACAGCAGACTTTGAAATGACTTGGACTATTTCCCCTCTCCCCTCTACCCAACCAAATGTTAATTTTACTCGAACACTGACGATTCCTCCTATTTTTCGAGATGCAAGATCTTGATGTATTCCCATCAAAATATAAAAAAATTCACAAATCCCATAGATGAAACTTTATTTTCCTCATCACTAAGAAATACTTCCCATTTGTCTTTAACACACAATAAATTCAATTAAAATATAAACCATTTTAAGTAGTGTTTTAAGTTTAATTCTGTAAAATACAAGACATTTTATAACTTCATGACATTTTCCAGCAACATTTCTTTCCATTTTCCAGCAAACTTATTTAAACTAATCAATGATTAATTTTCATACCAAAACAACTATAAAAGATATTTTCACTCGCTAAATTTTAAAAATTGAAAGAAAAGCAATCTTTTTTCAAACAGGCATCTTTCCACTTACACAAGTTAAACTTAGAACACCATTATACCATTATTAGATGTAAATTATACTCAAGTGTTCTTTTTTCAACTATTGAAAACTTCAAGAAACAAACATGATGGAAAAGTTTTTTACTTTCAAACTGTTTTAAAAATATTTATCGATTTTTTTGTGTAGTTTTCCCAGTTCTGAATTTCAACCATAAAATGAGTATATATTTACAAATTGTTTTCCCTTGA
Source organism: Dryococelus australis (assembly GCA_029891345.1). Taxonomy (NCBI): domain Eukaryota; kingdom Metazoa; phylum Arthropoda; class Insecta; order Phasmatodea; family Phasmatidae; genus Dryococelus; species Dryococelus australis. The sequence continues at coordinate 57,751,329 of CM056999.1, forward strand.
TGTAAATATCGACATGACATTACTGAAATAACACGTATCCAACTTGAAATGACTGCTAGTGAAGCTGAAATCTATTAAATTTCACGATATTTCAACTGATTTTCCAGCTGCAGCATAGAAAAATTTTATTCAAAAGTTTTTTTTTGTCAAAAATATTCATAAAACATACCTTAGTTAACATTCATAAAATAATTCTTTACATTTACACATCAAACATGTTAATATCGTAAAACTTTAGACATGTTATGACTGAAAGTCGTTAAACATATTTACAGTTATGTGTGTAAGCCATCCAAGCTTTTTAATCAAAACACCATCTTATGTTATAAAACTGCAAAAAATCACAACAGTCCCTGTTATGACTGAAAATCATTAAACATATTTACCTTTACATGAGTAAGCCATACAACCTTTTTAACCAAAACACCATATAAAGTCATAAAACTGCAAAAAAAAAATCATAATTCCTGTTATGACTGAAAAGCTCTCTAACAGTCTTCAAAATTTGAAAGAAATTTTAAAACCTTTTTAACAAATTCTTAAAATTATTAACAAAGTGAATGGAATTTTCTTAAAATCGTTAAACATTTTAATAAATCATTTAAAATTTGAATTAACTTTTCTTAAAATTGTTCCAACATTATACTTTCAATCATTAAAACTCTAAAAACTTCTCAACCTATTCCTAGTGAAAATCATGAAATTTATAAAAATTACACACCATATTAAGCCTGAAAATCGTGTCACCATATGACATTTGAACATCCTTAGAATTGTAAAATTGAAAAAAAATTATTAAATTATGTTTCATCAGAAAGCATCAATGTAAGTTTGAATTTCTTCATTAAAATTTCCATTTAGAATTAAGAGATAAGCTGAATTTGCATTTCTTTACAGGAACAACAGGTGTTGGTTGGAGATGATATTGGTGATGTTATTGGAGTATAAATATTTTCCTGTGGTGAAGGTATGAAAGGAGTAGGAGGTGGGGAAATTAATTTATGCTGTGATTATTTATGTGATAATCATAATTCAGGAGACAGTAAACTTGACTCAGGCGAAAACTCAAAATTGAACTCAAATACTCTTCCAACTCTTGATATAACTGGTTTTTTGACATATCTTCCCGCACTATTTGAGGTTAATTCTAGTGGAGTGCAACACAAACACAACACACATGGCTGGTTTTTCATATATGTGCCTCACCTGACTTGATAACTGATGATAAATCTAGAGGTTCCAATCTCGAAGTCGACATCGAAGGCATTGAGGTCGATGTCGAAGGTGTTGAGGTTGATGTCGAAGGCACAGCTGTAGATCTCGAAGGTGGTGCTGCAGGCCTCGATGTCGTAGGCAGTGCTGCAGACCTCAATGCCGAAGGCAGTGCTACGGACCTCGAGTTCGAAGGCATCGCTGCAAAACTCGACATCACAGGCATCGCTGTAGACCTCGACGTCGAACGTGTCACTGTTGGTCTCGTTAGTGGAGCTTTTAATATCTTGGCCTCGACGTTGAAGGCATCACTGTTGGTCTCGTTAGTGCAGCTTGGTCTCGATGTTGAAGGTGTTACTGTAGAATTTGTTGATGTAGAGTCACTGCAACTGCTCTCGACGATGAAGGTGTTACTGTAAAATTGGTTAACGTAGATGACACTGTAACCGCTCTTAACTATGAAGGCATTACTGTGGAATTCATTAACATAGACATCACTGCAACTGCCCTCGAAGATAAAGGTGTTACTGTAGGACTCGTCAGTGTAGATATTACTATAGCTGTTTTTAACGTTGATGGCATTGACCAGTGCAACGGCTGTAGAGTAGAGCCATTTTCTTCGCCGTCATCCATTAAATCAAATAAATTTTTTGCTAACGCATCTGGTCTGTTCAATAGATCATTTTAAAAAATCACAGTTAAAATCTGTAAGTTCTTTGTTAAAATATTGGATATATAAGCCAAGAAAATAATCTTCACATGAGCACAACATGCTAAGGCGAACTGAACTGACAAACAACTGGAAACAGTGGAAGGGGACATAAAGGCTAAAGCCCTACATATAAAAAAATTTAATTCCCAGGTAAACGTTCGCGAAGCTTGATTTCTCCCCTCCAACCAGAAGTCAGAAGTCAGAAGTCCAAACACCTAGCCCCCTCTCTTCCAGCACCCTTGACTTTCAAATATCTTCAAACCAGCACCCCAACATCTGAGACAATCCTCTCTGCTAAGTTTCTTACTCGAATAAATGAATAACATTTATTTATCACTTAAAAAACTTCTCCTTCATAACAAAAAAAATCTGTTTAATTAATAATCAATTAAAAGGATGAACAATGTACCAGAGATAAACATAGTCATAAAAGCACTATATAATTTATATAAAAAAAAAAGTATTATAATTTATAAAAACCATTCACTCTTGCTATTATCCCTCTTTTTACTTCTCTAAGATTACTTTGATCTTTTAAACGAAAAATTATTAATTTTTTTTCGAAACTTTAAATGTAATTACTTTTTAATAGAATTAAGTATTATGTTTTGTAATATTATGACAACAGCTAAAATTTCTGCAAACCTTAAATTTCCATAAAATAATTTTTATTCAAGATATATTTTATCTTATCTTAGTCAAGAAATGTGTTATACTTTACGATCTAATTTTAGTATGTATATATGTTCCCAGTTTCTTAATCAGTATATTGTAAGTTATATTTATGCTAAATATATATAGATTTTTTCTGTTAATGTATCCGAACATGTTTTCATTATTGTTAAAATTCTATTTTATAAGATAAAAAAAATTGGGTAAAGGTTATTGTGTACGGGGAAGTAAAACTTGTTTCATAAATATTTGTTCATTTTATATGCGTAATTTTTAATTTATGTATATTGTCTTCTGCAAAGCAGCTTGCAAAGTGAAAAATAATTTTATCAAGTAGAAAACATAATATTTTGCTTTCGAATTCTTCAAATAGCTACAAAGATATTTTTCCCTTGCTATACTTGATGGTTAAATCGTTGAACTGAACTACCCTCCCCACCAGGACAGACCAAGGTCCTTGACAGATTGCTTTGTCAAAAGAGATATTTTCCCTAGGGTATTGTAGACCCGAAATGAGTTCTGCAGGGGTTTATTGGAGTCAGGCTGGCACAACTGAGATCTCGTTTTTTTTTGTTGGCAGTATTGGAAAACATTGAAATTTTACCTCGAAGGTTTATGAGTCGGGAGAAGGAGCAGGCACACTGCTAAGATTGTAAATCTCTAAACATAATGGTTTTTTCACGTCTTGAGACATTGGCAAACACTATAGGTATAAGACTCCGAAGTGAGTATACATTTTTTAGCTAAAAATGTTTGAACGGAAGTATTCCACATGATTCATTTTAAGTTTAAACATCTATAAAATTGAACATATCTGTATTTTTTACGTGCAGGAACGTATTTATATATTTTTAATTATGTGTTTTATTCATTATTCCTTTTATGATTGTATGGCTACTGAATTAAAAACTAACTAATATCGTACATGACCTACCCAGGACTCGAACCCAGAAACTAAATAGTATCAAGCATGCCTTATCTAGGAAGGTATATTATATACTTAGTTATGGAAAAGCAGTTACAGTGTTCACTGCCAGAATGTTTTCTCTGGCCTTTTCATTACAACACTTATGCGTTAATGGAACATACTTTTTTTTATCAATATTATTTTTTTTAGGAAAACAATTTCACTTATAAAAAGGGATAGATTAAATAAAAGTAAAAATTAATTTTACATCATATTTATTTATAAAATATATACAACCACATTTTATTATTATTTCGACAAAATGAAAAATACAGTGTTACAAAAAATTAATTTTAATACATAGAAAATGCAAGTACAAATTTCTTCAAAACATACACACATAACTATAGGATTTCCCAAAACATTTTCACACAAAGTATCAAACAAATACAGGTAGATTCAAAATATAAACAAGTACAAGAAGTCATACAAATTACAAAATTATTTCTTTCCAAAACAAAGTCGAAATTGTTTGCTCCAACATGCTGATAACTTGCTGAGGATGTGATTTTGTTCTCTTGAGCCATATTTACAAACTAGTGGATAACATACAACCAAATACTTTTTATATTAAAATTTTACTCATCCTGGATAATGCCATATCCCTCGAATAATATCCACAGGTGATTCGGGAGGAGAATCATCATTATCTGTTTAAACCCAGTAAGACATCATTGCCCAAGTTAGCATTACTTTTGAGTTTCTTTGGCAGAGAATAATTTCGAATTAGATCCACATGTTTTGCATAATTGTTTGAATGAGGGGCAATTGTATTCTTTTTGAATATCTACTACTTTCCTGTTATACACACTTTCTAAAATATGTTTGTCCTCAACTCCACCTACATATTTTTCACAATTATTTAGGTAATGTTTGCAAATATCCTCAATATTCTCATACTCTATACATACACTCTCCCATTTTAAACCATGGTGATGGTTAGTAACCTATCTATTAGTTTTCTAGAATTGTGCTTTGAAGCTGAATACAGTTGTATATTGTTCCATTTCAGTAATAGCTAATTCTTTAATGAGACTTTTTTTGCAGATTGAAATCCTTGCACATTGCAAAACACCTCGTCATAGCTTTGGTTCGTCGCCTACAGACTCAATTCATTATTTCCACCACCTTATCACTTACATTGTAACTCACTAATATATTATGAATTATCAGTATGTAAGGTTGTGTATTTGCTGGAATTGGTGTATTTGCAATAATTTCAATTTATTAATCCTTCATTCTCTTTGTTATTGTGTCCTATTGTTTGCTTACATCAAACACAAATAATGCTCCTCTACTTTTAAATGTTTTGGGTTCAATTATTGGTGAACTGTTTTTGTTATAATATGTTTCCTGAAACTTTGTATATATCATCGGATATAAGGAATTCTCCATTAGCAAAGTTAATATTTAAATCCACATAGTGTTAAACTTGACATTTTATATACAGTTTAATATTTTGCATATCACAATTATTGAGTACTGTTCTATCAGCTTTGAAATTGTTTTGTTGACTTGTTTAAAAACAAATGAAAACATATCTGGGTTTTTCCAACAAAAATTAGATTTCACACTCCACACTATTTTTGTAGCTAATGGTAGAGTTAGAAAAAGCTCTAAACACTACAATCTGAATTCAATGTCTAAATTCTTCCCTTTTTTGATAAATTTTAAAAACTTTACATGTTCACGCGTGTTAATTTCAATATGCAACATCGACCATTCCACACTGCTTAATTCAAATGTTACACCTTCCTGTATCATATATGGCATTCAAATGTATATTGCCATATAGACTAACTAATTCTTGTTTAGCATTTAATATGATATGTTTGTAGTCCTCAGCAAAGCCAAATGCCATACTTAAAGGTATAACAACTTTGTATTTTCCACCTGGGTTTATTTGTAGAGAGTAATCACTAGCATTGCTCCACCCAGCCATAAGTCCTGTATAAAGATTATTTAGAGTTCCTGAGAGATAGTTCTTTAACGTGTAAGCAATTCCAACATCTCATATTTGATCGATTTCCACTCCATTGAGCAGATATGCAATTCTGTCAATTAAAAGAAGTATTCCATTTCTTATTATTCCTGTAGTTACTGGATTACTGGCCTCAACTGTCTTTTTAATTGTTCCTCGAAACTTTAAACTTGATTTCGACAGTAATGTGTAAATGTCGTCATATTGTATAAAAATCCTTATTTTCGAAGGAAACATGTACGGACCTGTTCGGAATGGTTCATACACATGTATTTCCATATTGGTAATTGCATTTTCATAAGTGATTGGTTCTTCAACATTAAGTATGTCTTTCATTTGTATTACCAGCATATCCTAATTCGTTTAAATACAATTCGTTGCCTTGTGTTAACTTCACTGATAACTTATTTGAAGTGAGCATTTTATGCTTGTCTTTACGTCTTTTTATATTTTCTTTCTTTGAAAAATGTCCTCTAGTAACATATTTCTTGAAAGAATCGCCTACTTTACATGCGAATTTACAATTACACACAATACCCATTATGATTGTAATGCACGACGGAATGCAACTGTTTATATAGCTTGTATTAAATGTAAACAAGCCATAATTTCTTTGTTTCTAAAATTAATAAGTTTACCATCTTGATCGACAATAGTAACAACTACTTCATCAACACAATTCACTATTACTGGAAGATATATCAAAGTATTTGGCTTTTCAATTATTTTATATCCTGGAGCCACAGCACACATGAATTCATGTGTTGTATTTGTCAGTTTTCCATTCAAATATTACCCGCATACATTATTAACATTAATATTACATACTTTAACAGATAATATATTAACCTGTTTTGATGAATCATGTAATTGATTAACTGGATATACTCTGTGTTCATAATCTGACATATTTGCAATTGAAGTGTCTTCCGATAAATCGATATCAATGTTACTATACATTGCACTAGTTAACGTATTTGAATTTCCACGTAATCGGAAATGTACATCTTCAGGTAATGCAGCTTTAATGAATGTGTCTAAGTCATCCAACTCATAAGATCCTACCTATATCACAATCTTATAGGTTTTTTTCACCAATAATGGCCGTAAATGATTGGTTATGCATATCAATGTTTGGTAAGCTGTTATAGGTAACTAATTCAATTAGACTTATTTGCCATTTCCATCTAACTCGAAAGCTGGGAAATATATCGCACATGATTGCAATGAATTTCAACTTAATATCAACATAATTGACAAGTTACTGATATGATTTAATATTTCACGTACTTATATATCCTATTTAATTGTATGTTTTTAAAATTATTACATATTTGAATTCAATATTTTAACTTTTCTCGATATTCAAACGTTGATTGTTTTTATCTATCGAAAAGTTATGCATGTATACCAAAACATAATTTGCACGATAATGCAAATATGGTAATCGTTTTTAAAATGGACAGTATGAATCTGCAACGTATTTACAATGATCATGTTTTAGGTAATGACATTTACAAAGTATAAAGATATGTGTTTTTACTGTTGCAAAGACAACTATGGTTTTTTAGTGATTATAAAACAACACTATATAAAGGCAGATATTGGTCTGGTTTTGACAGTTTTTTACTTCCAGGCGAAGAAAAATGTGTATTTTAAAGTTTGGACATAGCGGTATAAAACATAATCATTACAATTGCCTTTTTTATCCAAAAATTGTGGTGGGAATAGTAATTTGAATGGACATGTATTACGTAGTAAGGGCATGGCTGTGAAAGATAGTGATACTGTAAACAAACATTACATGGGAGACTTAAACACTATTATGATTAACGTATTTAAATCGCAATCAAGTGATATTGAAGGGAAATTAATAAAATTAGTGTACTTGAATGATAATGTTTATAAAAACACGAGTGTAATTGCAAACATTTTAACCAATATTAGTAACGATTTGCAGAGTAATGAATTTAGAATACAAGAATGTTTAAATAGATTTAGTAAAGACTTTAATGATATGACAAACATAGTTTTTAGAACACAACTTATAGAAATGTAAGAAAATTTAACAGTTGTAATTAATGAAGTGGTAAGCGATACTATTACAAAACAACTAGAAACACAGATGGAACAAATAACACAATATATAAACAATGAATTCATTAATAAAAAAATCTGGTTTAGCTACACAAACTGATGTGAGAAATGAGCCATTTACAGGCAAGGTAAGTGTTTAGTTTATGCTTGTTTTATTTTATTACCTTTTGAGTGTTTGCCTTTGTGTGATTTCTCATTGCAATCAATTATCTCCTTTTTGTGCTCAATAACTGTTATTCAAATTATATCTGCATCATTAAATTTATTATGCATTATAAATTCTGTTAATGGGAGAAAATAATTAATATCTGTAAATCTTCAAATTTTATGTCACTAATTTTTGTTAATGTATTTAATGAATATTTTCGTTAAACTTCTATTTCTGCTGTTCATTTCGTTATAGGTGGCACCATCTCTAAGTAATATCATTTAAAGTATAATTGGGTTCATTTATAAGGTCATAGAGAGCAACACATGTAGTGGCTGTGGTGTAGTGGCTAGAGCACCCAAAAGTGACGCCACGGTGGTGTAGTGGCTAAAGAACCCAGCTGCATTTCCTTAGTGGGTAGAGCAACGTTCAAGGGGGGCTGCTGTGGCTCATTGCCTAGAGCACTTATAGGTGGGGCCGCAGAGGCTCTGTGCATAGAGCAACCAAAAGTGGGTCCACAGTGGTTTTGGGCTAGAGAACCAAAAATTGGGGCCTCTGTGGGTTAGTGCCTAGATAACCAAAAAATGGGGTCGCAGTTACTCCGTGGATAGCGCAACATTCAAGTGGGGCTGAGGTTGCGTAGTGGCTAAAGCACCCAAAAGTGAGGCCGCATTAGCTTCTGTTACTCAAAACGCTCGCGGTCCTTATTCTGGTTTCCGTGTTCGGTGCGGCAATCAGGTTAGCTAGCCTGATCCGTAACAAGGTGTATCCAGGAATGTATGTGAAATATTCTAGTAAGGCTTAACGTATATGCAATACTTAACACTGTTTTGTGGAACTCTAAAAAATACTTGATTATCTTGGCTGCGGGTTTATGTATTTTTTCTTTGCCTAATTTCGTTCTTTCATGTTATTTCTTATCTCAGTAGCATTCAAGGAGCGTTGCGGATATTTTACCTTACAAATTTGTTACGGCTGTATCTATCAAATAGTTCCGCGATAGTAATGTTGTTCCCCAATTTTTTTTATAGAGTGTATTAGTGTCTAACACTATAGTCCATGTGAGATTTATCAGATATCGTATAAATAACTGAGAATATCTGATGATAGTCGCGAATTAATTTACGTACATTACGGGGTATTGAGACGGAAAGTGAGTAAGTTAAATGAACTAAATTATGTTCTGTAAGGCCCAAAAGTCCGTATCGACCTGCGTCATGCAATTTGCTAAAATTTTTTTAAACAATGGTGAGATCTATTAAGCGTTTTCGTAGACAGATTTGTCCGTAAGTTCAGATATTTGTAAAATATTGGCTAAGTATTTCACATCGGAATTATAATTTTTCAGTGTGTTTGTCTTGAAATAACCTAGCACTATTATATAATCGTATTTGCAAATTAAGCTTTCAATAGCCTGTTCAAAGCAGGATAGTTCTCGGTTTTGTTAAGCGGCCTGTAAGGGGCCTGTAACATTCACATAATTTTTGTATTTTGCATAATATTTTGATAAGTTATCGATTATGATGTGCTTGAAACACAGTTTATTGCTAACAAAATTAGTTACAACCCCCATCCCCCGCCATTTAATTTCCATTCGTCCCATTGTAGCGATATATTTACTAGCCTGGGACCTGCCTGTATTATAGGCCATTCACGTCGACTTCACACTTTTTGAATCAATACTTTGAAAAATTTCCCCAGGTTAAAAATGCTTAGATCGTTCACAAAAAAATCGGTTATAACTATAATGGTTCTGTACTGCCATTTGTGCTTCAGGACTGCATTACAAGGTTATTTTAAACTTTGATATATATTTAGTTTGCAAATTAATAATATTATTTACTTTGTAGTCTATATTAGTTCGAATCAGGGAGAAACGTGGTACGTTGGGGATGGCCAGAAAGAACTAGCAACACTTTAAAATACTATTAAATTAAGTTTTATAAAATCATGCGAATAGTTAATGAACTGAAACAGTTCCTTTTTTGTGTCATGTATTTGGTTTCTGTGGACTTTGTTCTGTTTTGTAACGTCACGTTTTCCCAGCGGCCAGAGCTATAGTGTCAGGAAAGTCAAAATGTTTTTGATTTTATGAATTTTAATGGTTATTAGTACACATTATGTTGCTTGAATTCGCAGTTTATAGCAGAAACGTGATTTCAGTACTTAAATTGTATATTCAGATGTTATGGTGAAACTATTACAGCGTGGAGGTTGGCAAAACTGAGTGGCAATATGCAATGGCGTGTTCCCTTGTTGATGAGTCGCGAATGTTTGATGCGAAGGTTTTTTTTTTTTTTTTTCCTTCTGTGATAAATATCGAAAATTTACCTAGTAAAATGTTAGTCTACGTCCTGTTTTTAAGATACATAGTCTAGTTACAAGGTCGTAGATGATGAGTGTTTTAACCGCAGGTATAAACACGTTTCAACGTGTGTCCTGCCAGACGAGTGAAGTGATTGAGGTAGATGTGTAGTTTTGTGAATTGCTGTTGGTTGAATTACTTTGCCATATGAGAGATAATTTAGACGTACGAGTGTTGTATGTATTAACGGGAACGATCATTGTGAGTATACCAATTTAATTACCACCTTCCTATGTACATTTTATAACTATGTATCTTTTCTGGGGGTCAAAATTAAAAACGTACTTAGAGGTTTATGGCAATTGAATATTTTTTGCCATGGCAATACTATGAATTCCTTAAAATGTTAAAGCCAAATTGAAAAATTAATTGAATCGAGCGAAAACTTGTTATAAGCTGTTCATGGTAAAGTGAGCACTGGAACAGACTTTTGAACAACACCTTAGTCGTCAGCTGCATGCATCGTCACTACAAACAATGACTGGCGTGGGTACAGTTAGTTTGGCAGCACGGAGAGAGAATATAGTTTGAATGTTTTAACGTATTTTTTAAATCTATTGCTTAAACATGGGAGTAGGAAAGATTCCGAGAAAAGCCTGTTCCAGTCGTGAATGGACTATAGTTACTTTTTCTTTCAATCATTTCTATCCTTTAACCACCCTTATAAATAAATATTGCCATGAAAGTAATGAACATGGTGTGAATTTCCACCACACTCGGAAGTTAACATATAAGGCTAAAATAAAATTGATTTATTGAATATTATTCCAAATGAGAGGGCTTTAAAAAGTTCTCATTTTACCGTGACTAGCCTATATGCAGAAGTAACGTGAGCAAAATAAAAGTGGAGTGTTGGCTGTAAGACACACATGGCAGCCAGTCTACCACTGTCGCCGCCGTTTGGAGTGCGTGCTTTCGAGACTGGTGTAATCCGCTGTCCCATTTTAGCTGGAATTCCCACTGGTGTTGTCAGACGAGGCTACCTGTTCTGTTATGGTCACGGCTGGTAAGGGGTGACCAAACGGTAAAGACTACTAACACACAAAAGGCTATCACAGCATTGGCGGAACACTGAATTGTTAACTTTACAATAATTACTAGAGGTATTGCAAGCATTAATCCTAAAAGAGAAGGAAAAATTGCTAGTAAAGTAGTAACAAGAAATCACTGAAATTACAAGTAAAACAGGACGTAAACCAAGTTCAAGTTTTTTTGAAAGAAAATATATCTTGAGAATTTCTGATTATCTAGAGCCGGGCATGGATATATCTTTCTTAGATGGATGTTTTGTGGCTCTATTTAAAATGTATACCATTTAGTGTTGTAGTATATTTGGCATCCGCAAATCATGCAAAATTCACTCAATTTTATTTATTTGTGTATCATTTTTGTCCTGTCTTTAAGGTGAAGTTAAATCATGGTTTCCTTTTCTTCAAATAGACCCATTACAACTGCTATTCTCTGGGTTCAATTTCATACGTAATTTAAATGTACACAATAGTAGATATAATGGGGGTTCTGACACACCTGGCACGGGATGCGAAGTGCCAGGGGGGGAGGGGGATCGGGGATCCAGGGCACCATCTTGGAATTCACTTTTTTCCTCTTAAAATATCCTTTTTCGTCCTTTTTTCCCCTCAAAATGTCCTGTTTCTCCTTAAAAAAATTCCCTTTTTCCCCCAAAATTCCCCATTTTTACTTAAAATTTTTTTGATTTTCCAAAACTTTGTGAAAAATTGCTTTCTCATAGTTGTGGCTGATGTAACTTCTCAATGCGGCTGAGATACCCCGAAACTCAACCGCATTGAGGAGTCGTAGAAATAAAATTAATTTAATAATCATTTAATAAAATTAAATCTATTTTTATCATTAAAAAGTTTAAAGATGTAAGTATTAAGTGTTCTATAACACAGGAGTCATCTTTTCAAGGCGCAAACGATCATGACGTCATACCACCATTCTGTCTCGTTTTTATGCTCTATCATTCCATCTTGGTTTTTCCTGCTTTATCATTCCATCCTGTTTTTCATGCTTTATCATTCCATTTAGATTTTCCCTGCTCTGTCATTCAATCCTGGTTTTTCATGCTTTATAATTCCATGTTGTTTTTTCATGCTCTATCATTCTATGCCTTTCTTCATGCTCTATCAATCCATGTTGGCTTTCTTGCTTTTCCTATCTTGTCTCATTCATTCTCTTTCTCTCTCACTCTCTTCTCTTTTTCTCTCTTATCTCTCCAATTCGTTCGATTATACACATTCCCTCCACTGCCAAACTTAAGTTTTGTTTACATGCAACTCTATTTATCTACTGCAAAAAACATAAAAATAATGCATACAAACTGATTTATTCAATACTTAAACCTAAATGATGGAATGTATTGTTATACTAGCACATTCTTTTTTCAAATCTTAACGAGGTAAATACGTGTATATGAATTACTATATGTCATATTTCTTTAAACCCACTCATCTTAAACATTAAATATGAAATAATTCTTTAAAATTAGCATTCTTTTTATCTATCATTAAATTAAAGACTTAATAATTTAATATAGTGTATTAATACACCCACTAAGTACTCATTATGCAACAAGCAAGTACTTTACATAATGCAAGTCAGTGCATTACCTAACATATCCTATCATAGCCAAAAACATTTAAATCCTTTTTAATTATTCTAGGAAGACTGTTTTGTGAATGGCTAACAAATTCTCTCAAACTTCCGAAGAACACCATGTTTAATTCTTACCTATGCAGCATAACATTTTGAGAAACTATAAAAAAATTGTATCGATCATGATATGTTAGTATTACATCGGGAGAATTAAGCACACACATTATCAATTTTCAAGAGTAAAATATGTATATTCGTATAACAAAAATACATATTTAGCAAAAATATTTACATATAAGTAGCATATGCATAGCAACTCAAGAATCATACAAGGTAAAAATATATTTCTTTTAATCGCGTATCAAGTAAATTAACCAAAGTATTGGTGTAATGAATATCCAACTGCAAGTAGTAAGAATATAACGAGATGAAACCAAATATCCATCGACAGATGAAAAACAACAAACAAGAAAGGAATATAACTATAGGTTTGAGAACACACTCATTGTTTCATTGCAAGTCAAACCCACTTTTTAACACTAGTATTTACATATTGAATAACTATCATGTTTGATTTCACTCTAAGTATACAACTTATCACAACCAAAACTAACATCCAACTAAAATATGCTTGATAGTATTCATAACTTATACATGACAACTTGCAACACACTACACAACAAACACCTAAATGATATGCCTTTCCATTAACTTTCTCACTCTATATTCAACTTCAATGCAACATTCATCATCTCTCTATACCTATCTATCACAGCTCATCGACAAACAAAGCACCACATATACTCACCCACACAGGCCTCTATCAGTCCAACATCATCTCTGGAAGGATAACAACGGTCTCGTGGAAAAGGTGAACGTGAGTGCTTTATTTAGAAAGGCTACACAGTCACAACCTGAATAACATATGTAATAAAAGGGTACTGTTATAAAAATATTTTTCAAAAATTCATACACATTCGAAATTACACATTCAACACAAGCATGTATGGAATTACTACTCTACATATCAATCCTCAGTCCTCTATCCTCAATCCTCAATTCTCTAACCTCGATCCTCAATCCAAAAACAATTCTTTATTACTCAAAAATTGTTTCTCATTCCTCAATAATTATTCCTTATTCCGCATAAATTTTCCTTATACCTCAAAACTCATTCTTCAATCATCAATCCTCAATCCTCAAAACTCATTCCTTATTCCTCAAAAATTGTTCCTTATTCCTGAGAAATCATTTCTCAATCTTCAATCCTCAACTATCATTCCATATACCTCAAAAATCGATCCTTATTTCTCAAACATCATTCCTTATTTCTCGAATATCGTTCCTTAATCATCAATCTCCAATCCTTAAAAATCGTTCCTTATTTATAAAAAAATTTTTTTCCTTTTTTTCAAAGAACATATCTAACAAGCTATCTCAATACAACAAAACATACATAGATCTATTTCAACACACACACATAATAACACAAATGCACACACAAAGAACATAAAATATTACAATTGGTAAACACACCCCACCCTAAACTTGCTCCTAATGAACCAAATTGACCCAAAATTAACTCAAATTGTTCCAAAATCACCCAAATTAACCCAAAACTATATAATCTACACCAAAACACACGCAAACCCATGCAAACACACCTATACCCACACACGTACAGAATGGAGTAAATGCCTAAAACCTACATCTATTGATACCACAAGGGTTTAGCTAAACGATATATCCATTTACACTTTTCGCGAATGTAGTAACATACAAGGAAGAAAATATCAAATTTAAAAACCATTCCGGGATAATTAATTAGATCAACCAGAGATATGATTCATTACTTTAAAAAAAAAAATACTTATTCAAAACTCTTTAAAAACCAGATCCATATACAGTTTACATTCAAGAAATAAACCATGTTTATATTATGGTCTGATACACTGCGAATTGTATAGCGAAAGGCATATCATTTAGATGTTTGTTGTGTAGTGTGTTGCAAGTTGTCATGTATAAGTTATGAATACTATCAAGCATATTTTAGTTGGATGTTAGTTTTGGTTGTGGTAAGTTGTATACTTAGAGTGAAATCAAACATGATAGTTATTCAATATGTATATGTGAATACACAAATATTGGTATTGGGAAGGACATATTTCCGAACATTTTGCCAATCCTTACCTATACACACACATCATATTCCTTTTAGTAGAGAACATTTTCTATAATAAATACTTATGTTCGACTCTGCTCAGCTTCTACACAATATTCGCTTATAAATTTAAATTTAAAGTTCACATTACATTGTAATCGTCTGATACATTCATTCATTTTTCTGATTTATATTTATAATAATTTCTTTTATTTCACGCACCCCAATTTGTCAAACGTTCATTTACAGAAACAGAGAGCTCACCATGTCACCAATCCACACACAACAATCTTTACCAATATTTCCCTCAATCCTTAACAACCCTTACCAATCTTTAACAATCTTTCCATCAATCCTTACAAATCTTCAAAAATCTTAACCAATTTTCTATAAGATATATATACTTATATAATTATCTATATATGTATAGTTATCTATAAATTATCTATAAGGTAGGAGTATACATATAATGTGTTTTCTTGTGGGTGACTTTGTCTTTGGGTTTTCTCAGAGTGCTCCCAATCACGAAGTTCTAATGTTTTCTGCGAAATTAAAATTTTGGTGTAAATTATATTTTTGTTGTTTTATATAGTAGATTTTGTGAATAAGGTTAAGATCCTATGATGTCAGTTAAGGAAAAGGTTAATACTTTTCATTATTATAAGACATTTCATGCAAGTGCCAGGTTCGTTGAGTGGTTTAAGACACTAGATTTACGCTCTGGTTTCCCGTAGGGAAGCATGGGTTTGAGTCCCACATCTGCCAAATAACTGTTAAGACATATATTGAGATATTTGAGATGGTGTTATTCGCCTTTCGTATGTCGTTCGACTAAGAGCTCTCTTTCTCTGACTGAGTTCGAGTGATACTTAAACTAATTGTTCTGTTATGAAAACAGTATATAAGCGTGCATTCTGTATGAATGTTTTCCCTTCTTCGATAGTTGTGATGGAAGGTAGATAGTCACAAGTGGAATCATCTAATAATAGTGCAAGATTTTGCAATAGAAAGGCGGTAACAATGGGTGAAGACTTGCCATCTGTAATACATTCAGCAATGGTATCTGAAGATTTTCCAGAAGCATCACAGAATTAATGCTGATATTGTGGGAATACATTTAGTCAAAGTTGTAATGAACGCTGTCATGAACAAATTCATCGCTTGTTCAGTCCAACATATAAAGCATTCCACTGTGATAATTGCGATGCTGTATATGTGAATAAGTGTACCTTGACTGCTCGCAATATGATTTGTACTGTACATTGTAAGTAAAGCATAAATACTGGAGAATATGTTTGAGTCTATGTAAGTAATACTATGTATTTTTTATAAGTGTGTGAAATAAGGATAAAGTGTATGAAAGACTATTGTTTTGTTCATTTTATCCCTTCCAACTTTTAGGTGTTGCTGTGAGCGTTCGCTTATAAAAGTTAAGAGAATGATAATAAAGACACCAATATAAAAATGCCTGGATAGTTAAATGAATACACAAACAATCATTTTACTGTATACAATTTTTGGAGAGAGTAGGTGAATCGTTTTTCTTATATGTATCGATAGAGAGAGTCTACAAACCCTTGGATTGGAAAATATTGCTAAAGATCTATGAAAAGATTGAATAAGATTGGTAAGGATTGATGGAAAGATTAGTAAAGATTTGTAAAGATTGGTAAATATTAATGGAAAGATTGTTAAAAATTGGTAAAGATTTGCAGTGATTGATGGAAAGAATGGTAAAGATTGGTAAAGACTTGTAAATATTTGTAGGATTAATAGAAAGATTGGTTAGGATGGGCAAAGATTTATAAGGATTGACAAAAAAATTGTTAAAGATTGGTAAATACTGGTCAAGATTGGCAAGGATTTGATGGAAAGATTGGTAAAGATTGGTAAAGATTTGTAAGGATTGATGGAAAGATTGGTTAAGATTGGTTAAGATTTGTAAATATGTGTAAGGATTGATGGAAAGATTGTTAAAGATCCAAACAATTTTTTATAGTTTCTCAAAATGTTATGCTGCATAGGTAAGAATTAAACATGGCGTTCTTCGGAAGTTTGAGAGAATTTGTTAGCCATTCACAAAACAGTCTTCCTAGAATAATTAAAAGGATTTAAATGTTTTTGGCTATGATATGATATGTTAGGTAATGCACTGACTTGCATTATGTAAAGTACTTGCTTGTTGCATAATGAGTACTTAGTGGGTGTATTAATACACTATATTAAATTATTAAGTCTTTAATTTAATGATAGATAAAAAGAATGCTAATTTTAAAGAATTATTTAATATTTAATGTTTAAGATGAGTGGGTTTAAAGAAATATGACATATAGTAATTCATATACACGTATTTACCTCATTTAGATTTGAAACAAAGAATGTGTTAGTATACCAATACATTCCATCATTTAGGTTTAAGTATTGAATAAATCAATTTCTATGCATTATTTTTATGCTTTTTGCAGTAGATAAATAGAGTTGCATGTAAACACAATGTAAGATTCTTCTAAGATGAAAGAAGGTTTAATTGTGTAAATAATTGTTATGCAGATAAGATGGAGGTATTCTAGAAGGATCGAAACAATAGTCAAGAAGAGCAGATCTTAACAAACATTCTTTGACTATGGAGTTTTTATGTAATAAACATATTTTGATTGCTATATGTAGTATGGGATAGCACGATTTGAGTGCGATTAGTGTTTTATTTGGATCATAATTTGGTTATAATTGATGTTATATAGTAAATTGCATAAACGGAACCTTGGTAAGGCTGTTTCCGTGTTTATATCATCATACTTAAACTTATGTTTGTGTGATAATGTGTATTGGAAGACAGATGATGGAGATTTGTCCATTTGTGTTGTATGATAGTTTTTATTTAGTTGTTAAGTATTAAGTTTTGTTTGTGAAGATTGATGTTAGAGGTTTTGCAAGTTGGGTATTATGTTGATAGTAATATAGTTTGAAGAGTATCCGTGTTATGATCGTGACAGTTTTTTGAAGGTTTTGTTCATTTGAGTTGTATATGTTAATATAGATTTAAAGTATTTAGTTTTGCTTGTAAAGTTTGATGGCATGGGACTCTGCAATTGCTGTAACTTTGGTATATTGGAAATTATGAGTTAGTGTGGTTATGAAAGGACTTTAGGTGCGTTTGACCTTGTAGTCTTGTTTGTTAGTGGGGTTGATGTGTGTATTATGATTTTGATGACTGTAGCTTTGGTACATGGGAAATTATGAGTTAGTATGCTTACAAAATGTATTAAGGCATAATTAACCTTGTCAGAATGGGCATAAGGCCTAAATTATTTTACTATTGTGTTGGATTTCGGATACAATGTCTAAGTTATGAATTCCATGATTGTAGATTTGGTATGTGGGAAATTATGAGTTAGTGTGCTTATAAAAGCGTTTTAAGTATGTTTGACCTTGTAGTCTAGTTTGTTGTTGGGGTTGATGTACGTGTGTTTTTTTATTACATGATGAAATGGTTTATCAGAGTAATTCATTGAAATATTCTGTCTGTGGTTGTTGGATATATGTTGAAACCGCATACACAATTGTTTTTTCCTGTTAGGGTTCGTTGACCTGATAAGAATAAAGCTGGAAATATTTTCGCTTGAAAATATCCTCTAAAAAATATGTTTATGGTCAGCTGTAGTTCCTCGGGAGCGGACATATATCTTTCTACATATAATGTGCATACTTGATAAGTGTGTATTGTGAAAGTATAGTGTAAGTGTAATACCTTCCATACCTAATGATAATAAAAAATAATGCTAATTGCAAATTCCGAAACAAATGAAAAGGTAAATGACAGTTGAAGTTTGGCTGTTTTTCTGAGAGGAGACATTACTTTGGCGAATGTTTAGTTGTTAATTATTCATGTGTGTATGTGCATACCTAGTAAATATTCATTTCATGTTTATGCAAGTGTGGATTTTCACGATTATGTTAATTACAAGATTACATTATATAACTACATTCTCCACCATTTTCAACCTTCGACAGTTGACATCGAACATATAACATGTGAGTTGAGCAGTATACGCTGATCAGGTAATAATATAGATAGCGATCGTAAGTGAATGCGTAAAAATGCAGTTCCCAGAATTTTTTTCCAAACAATGAAGAGTGTGCCCTGGGAACCGATATCGGTCGTCCAAAAATAACTTTACATTAATTACTATAAGCAGGAATAAAAAAGATTAATCTTTGTTATATTCGGATATAAAATAATATTAGGTGTTCTGACCGAGACTCAAACTCGATAATCCGAAATTACCATAACATTAAGTAAGCCTAACACCTACCCAAGTCACAAATAAAATTTGGTTAAAATCAGAAATGAAATTATATTACATGCCCTGACCAAAGAATCGAACTCCGAAATCAAGAATTAACATCACATTAATTACCCTTACCACGAATCCAAATCATAAATAAAATTTGGTTATAATCGGAAATGAAATAATATTGTGTGCCCTGGCCAAGGATCGAACTCCGAAATCCGAAATTAACATTACATTAATTATCCGTATCACCTACCCAAGTCACAAATAAAACTTTGGTAAAATAAGTTATACAATAATATTACGTGCCCTGAACAAGGATCGAACTCCGAAATCCGAAATTAACATTACATTACTTATCCCTAGCATCTACCCAAGTCACCAATAGA
Source organism: Dryococelus australis (assembly GCA_029891345.1). Lineage (NCBI taxonomy): Eukaryota > Metazoa > Arthropoda > Insecta > Phasmatodea > Phasmatidae > Dryococelus > Dryococelus australis. Next base: position 57,770,941 of record CM056999.1, read on the forward strand.
ATTCGGTTAAAATCGGAAATGAAATAATATTACGTTGATAATGATGTCCTTGATGAGTATGTACTTGGTGAGTTTATGACTCTGTTTCTAAAAGAGCTTAAATGCATAATTGACCTTTCCAGAAAAGGGTTTAGGTCCTTAATGCCCTTACCATTATGCTGGATATCGGCTATGATGTCTATGTTATGAATTTGTTGAGCATAGCTTCGATATTTTGGAATTACAAAAAGACTTAACTTTAATTAAACTTTTGCCAGAAAGGGTTTAAGGCCTAAATGAGATTAAAATGATGTTTTATGTCGGGTACGGTGTCTATGTTATGAATTTGATGAACATATCATCAATGGCTCAGGAATTATGAGTACATTAATAAAAAGAGCTTTACTCAAAATTGACCTGTCAGAAAGGCCATAGGGCTTAAATACTCTTACCACCGTAACGATATCAGATACGGTGTATATGTTATGAAATTTATCCTAATAGTATGAACGGTTCTGAAATTATGAGTATATTTACAAAATGGCATAAATTCATAATTGACCTTGTCAGAAAGGGCATAGGTCCAAAAAATGCCCTGTTCTAAGGTAGGCGATGCGTTGTATTTGATGGTCGGAGTGGTTACATAATTATTTTAAAAATAAAATAAAGATTGCTCCTATGACCTAACCTAACTTTTTAGGTGATTGTCGATAAGGGCGAACAAAGGTAATTCCCTATACCAACCTCGCCTCCAACACTCTCTCCCCAGGTTAAACCTTATGGCACTACGTATGCCGATGTCGATAAGGGTGAAAGAGGTGGAGCAGTCTAAAAAGGACGTTCGAAAGTTGGCTAGTGGAATTAATGACGGAGGCTAAATCCAATATGGCGACGCTGGATTTTTTGGTGGAAAATTAACAAAATGGCAGTGGAGGGAATGTGTATAATCGAACGAATTGGAGAGACAAGACATTAAAAACAGGATGGAATGATAGAGCAAGAAAAATCGAAACAGAATGGTGGTATGACATCATGATCGTATGAGCCTTGAAAAGACGAGACCGGTGATATATAACACTTATTACTTACGTTTTTAAACTTTTTAATTATAAAAATATATTTAATTTTATAAAATAATTATTAAATTAATTTAATTTGTCAACTCCTCAATACGGCTGAGTTCCTTGGTATCTCAGCCGCATTGAGAAGTTACGGCAGCCACAACGATGAGAAAGCACTTTTTTACTAATTTTTGAAAAACTGGAAAAATTTTAGGGATAAACAGGAAATTTTGATGGGAAAGGGGAAAAAGGGGAATTTTGAGGGGGAAAAAGGAAAATCCAAAATGGTGCTCCGGATCCCACTCCCCCAGTTCCCCTGTGCCTGGTACCCCGTGTGCCAGAACCACCATTATATATTTACTCCCATATAGCAAATGTTTACCAAGTACAACAGACAAATACAAAATACAGAAATCACAAATAATTTAACAGCACCAAATAGAATGAAACAGTCGGAGGGAGAAAAGTGCATACTACTTGTAGGCATATCTATACACGCAAGTACACTGCACATACACGGACACGACGATACTCACGTCGCGAGCGTACACACACACGTGCACGTTTGTTTGATTATTAACCTCATGTTTTCATCCACTGAGGTTTCCTAGGAAGTATTCATTCATCATAGGTGTTAACTTTTTTTTTAGTACATATGTGTTCCAATTTAAAACTGCTCCACCTTTATGATGCGGAAGTAGGCCTAGTGAAAGAACGCGAGTAGAAATGTGGTACTATGTTGCTTCATTAACAGTTTATTCTAGATTTTACAGCAAGTATTTACTGGATGGTGATCATTCTGGTAAGAAATTTGCCAGAATAGATATGACTATTGGGGTCTGGAAATACTCTGCTTTTTAAGGAGCAATGACAAGGCGTGTTTTGTTTCTGAAACTGAACACGCTTTGTTATTGCTTCATAAAATGCTTATTTCACTTTCATTGGATCGTTATCTCGCTGCTAAGCAGGGACCACTGCAGTTTACAGTTCAGTTAACTTGATTCCCAGCTCACACGAATTTTCACAAGCGGGATACCTGGCAGTTTTTTCGGGAAATTTTAGTCTCCCACTCCCTTGCATTCCGCCCCTTTTTGCGCCATGCCAGCCCTTAGGGAAAATTTAGTAGCATTTAGCGCTACGTCTGAAGACGTACAGAACAAATTAAATGCATCATTATAAATGGCTGATCACTTCAGGGGTTCTTTTACAGCTGAAAATGCTGCCATCCGATACTTTTAAGAGAACTTTGATGCAAAACGAAGTTAACCGAAAATTTCATGATTTTTAATTTTTAGATGTTTAAAAACTCTCACAATTTAAATGTGTGGAGTTCTTGTCCTGTGACATATAGACGATATGCAATAAATTATTAATGTAAACTGTTTTTAATATATTAGATCATTCATTTTCATTTCTATACGCTAGATTGTATAAGTTTTAATTTAATTATAATCAATATATTGTGTATACATTGCATTCAATGATTAAAATAAAAAATAAATATCTCAGTGTTTGGAGAAAATTATTTACCGAATGAGTGTAGGTTCGGATGAGTAACGGTGTCACAGCACTAACGTAACCCGGTAAATTTTAAGAAAACTGATGAGTCAAACAAAGGCTTCCTTTATTTGTTCAGGAGCAATTCAATATGCAAAGGAAAGCATACGTATTGACAGATTTCACCGGCCCTAAAATGTTTGCTCATTTTAATACTATTTTATATTATTGGCATTTTATTAGGAATAATTAGTTTATTATATATAATAAACTAAAAATATTTTTTAAGGTAACGTTTTGTGAGCAAAAATTGCGGGACTGACTGATACAACACTTTAAACTAAGAACGAACGAAATAAAATATTTCAAAATCATCACGTACAATTTATTCATCTAATAAACGTTTACTCGATCAACACAAATCTTTTATGTAGTTATGCTATTATTGCACTTTTACAATTTCGCATACGTTTAGTTTATTTTGTTTCATAGGCACTGCTCCGCGAAACACAAATTAATAAGATTCATGGTTTCCATTAACAATCAAAACATTTCAGCGATATAGGCGAAAAGAAAGTTTACTAGAATAAACATGTCTGTTACGGTTCACTGTGTCAATAAATTTGGCGAGAAATTTCACGGGCAATAAATAACTACAAAAGAGTTTAGATACGCATTCCACTCAGGTTAAACTCAGCCTTCCAATTTTCTATAAAGATAAGCTAAATAGCTGGATGATAGTGTGACACTTTCATTTTCCCGCCCTCCTAAGTGTTTACGTAGATGTATTCCATTATTTTAGATGAAAGTTTTATAATTCAGTTTGTATGAAATTTTAGTTATATTGGTTTTTAGCTTAAAAAAATATTGAGTATTTATTTCGTAGCGTAGTCTTTCTAATTCTAGCATGAGCAAATATTTAGACTCCAGTATTTAAATGTGCGTGTTGCCTGCAGATGCGCCGTGGACAAGCCTCTCTCTCTCTCATCATTGCCGAAGCTCAGAGCGGGGGTGTGCTCGGGCCCTTATACCACCCATACGGTTGCAGCAGTTGTATCTCTCTGCGGGCTGAGGAAGTTTCCCTCACCAGACCGCAAAGAACACATAGCCCAGAGGTCAGGACGCCCTGCACGTCCCGGCGCAACTCAGACAGCCCGCCAGTCAGACCAGCAAAGGAAGCTGGACAGGTGTACTTTTATTCTCGGAACCCCCATGTTAAGAGCCGTCCAAATCTCTTCCTTTCACTCACCCTGGGAAAGTTGCTACACCTGCGCGACCAGAAATCACAATGACCATCGCCTCCTGCTGTCTGCTAATCCCCTCACTTGTCAACACACTCGCCGGCCTTCAGACCCTCTGTAATCCCGCTGGCTGAGGTAGCAGGTAGCATACTGGCCTGCCACCTCCTCTTTCCACTCAGAAAACACTGCTTTAAAATGGTCTTCTGGATGAAGCTTGTTTCTGCAGCTGGCATAGGCTCTCGTTACATCGACAACGTGTGTGATAATATATAAGGCGATTCATTTATTATTTTGAGGTCCATCTCAATACCTTAGTGCTGCGATACCGACATTTTCAAGACACTGTATCTGTAGTAGTTCGACTGGTAGGCATACGCATACATTTTAAATAATATTCAAATAACTGTGGCATCTAAGGTACGGAAATAAATATAGTAGATTAACAGAAGAATTGTGCATCATCATCGGTGAATTTTCTATGGGAATTTCGGCCTATGAAGGTTTATAAAAACTACGTTTCCGCAACATGCATTGTTGTGCCTTTCTTTGTTGCCATTCTTGTTTCACTTCCGTACGTTACAGCTGGTAATGGAGCTTTGAGATGACATGTTTTCGTACGATGCGTTTTAATTTACTAGTCATTACGGTGTACATTTTTATTTTAGGTAATTCCAATATGAAAATGATTTATTTTCCTAACTATCAGTTATTATCACTGACATGATTTTTGATACCACTAAGCCAATATTTTTGAGAAAAAATCTATTATTTTGTTTCATCAAGTGAATTTAGCTGTTTGTCATGTTTTTGTAGTTAGCACACGGTTCGCTCTAAAATTTCTCATTAGTAGCAAGAATTGTCTGCCAATAAAAAGATCAGTATAAATTATTTAAATATAAAACAAACACATTGCCAATATTAAGGATGTTTCTCAATTAAAAATTTTCTTCATTGATCACTGCGACGAATTATGGGGAAATATAGTCAAACTCTTTCTTTGTAAGAGCTATTCTCCCCCGTAAATGCTACAGAAACGTGTCATAAAAAACTACTTTTGGGACAGTAGTCTGTGTTATTTTATTATTTTTAAGGGTTGCGTAGGCATTCAACTATGATACGGAGAACCCCTATCATAATGAAATTGTGAGGTGCCACTCTTTAGCTACTATGTGTTGCTGGGGTCTCCCAAAGGCTCCACTTGGTGCATAATTACAACACAGCGACCATTTTGTTAACTTTGGCATGCAGAACAATTTTCAGTCGTAAACGTGGTCCACATCGCATTGCGAATAATTTCTACATAATTAAGGTTGCGTCTCTGGCTGTTACTATCACGGGAGCTGTTATCGGCGAGACACTGTTGCATACCTGCATAGCCACCACTGACACATATCGTCCCACCTACAATGGTGTTTTATTTCCTGGAAATAAACACATTTTGTTGTTACATGTTCACGAGACTGAAACTCCCTCAGGACTAGAGCTAGGCCATAAGTCGTGTATATAAGTATTTTCTATATATTTCTTGACAATGCTTTGTCAGAGTTTTCGATCTATTTTTACTACTCTGTATATACTCACTGTCTGTTCGTCGGAAAATTGGTTTCTGTAGATACTGAAATGTACACATAGCCTATATTATATGCCTTCATCTGTTTCGTTGCGAATCATATGTTCATTGCTTGTTTAATATACACTGCGCCTTTGATGACTTCAATAAAAAGTTAATTGAAATCTTAATAGTTGATTATAAGATCTACCAATATATATATAAACACACACACACGCACACACACACACACTAGAAAAAAACTTGCAGAACGACTATTATTTGATATTTTCTAGATGAGTAAAAATTAACTTGGGATAACTACATATTTTTCTAGATAACTCGCAAATTAATGCTGTGTAGCATAGTCTTCATTCCTGTCTGCTTCTCTTACTTAACATACCCAGATAATTCATGATAACTCTAGAACCTGCCTGTACTTATTGCGAATGCAGGGGAAAGTATAAAGTCCTTAAGAAAATAAGACAATTATACATATCAGTGCTTTAACCCTAGAGCAAAATAGTTCATCCTTTTTATTTTGTAACTTTATCATGTCCTGCAGTTACGGAAATTCTTTCTGATCAGTTTTTGTGTACTGTTTTCCAAAGGTAAGTAAAAATTCACTACGGAATTTTTACATCCCCTGAGTGCATGCAAGTAGCGTATCCAAGGATATTTATTTTCTTTTTTGTGACTGGCCTACATGCTACAGCTTTCGAGCCCTCCGGAACTCATAATATACTGTTTTTATAGGGGAGCAAAAATTCAGCAGGCAATTATCACTTCCCCTCTGCACATAATTTGTTTTGTAATAAAATAATGACTGCATTAAATGTAAGTGAACGTCAACAGCTGGTTAGATGTAAGAGTGCCTATACGGTTCTAACTTTGTCAGCATAAATATAACATTAACAAAATAAAAAATACATATAAGTCGCGTGTACACGTGTTCCTATTTAATTTTTTTGTAACAGGGTCACATACTAAAGCTTTTCAGTCTTCCTGTACTTAGTACACGCTGTTTATCGAAAAAGGAGGGGGGGGGCACTTGAGTAGGTAATCTGAATGGAAAGCGGTTATATAATAGCCAGTTAAATTGCGACGTAGGTATTTGAATTATTCTTGATGAGACTATGCTGTAGTATGTAAGCTATGTGATTTACTTACTTTAAAATTTGTTTAAAGCATAGTTAAGATAGTTGATCGTACATGGCTTAGGTTACCACTGCAGAGATGCCCTCAAACTCTTCCTTGCATGAAAGCAGCAGTCTCAGTATTGTTATTTTCCTTCTGGAGTGACATCATAGATTTTGCAGGGCTGTGTGTTCAGAAGCGGAGATGCTTGGTTCTGTTCACACACTATACAAATACCTTCCGATATGGCTGTCGGGAATGGCTGATCTGATAGTTTGTATGATCACTATTATGGTTTCTTCATACGAGCTGTATAGGTATCGTGTTGCATATGTGCGTGGGTAACGGTGAAAGTTACGTCATGTGTGTGATATATGAAACTGAATGTCTACACGAACTGACTTGGAAAATGTCTCTCACGAATAGAAAAATGTAATGCATATAAAGGAAGCTTGCCACAAAATATTGGAGTGTTTTGGTCCTAGAGGGCTGCCTACCAACCGATTATCACAGATTTATTCTGTCAATCCGAAAGTGTTGTGAACTATGCTTATTAAATTAATCAAGACGTATCAGGGTATTTCAAATAGTTCAGAGTCGGGTGGGATTCCTACGATCCGATTTTGATGCATTTATTCCAATAAGTTCAGTTATAGAGGCTAGGTATGTCTGTACTATGGCCAAAGACATTATGACCTATTGGGGGTCACAAGTAGTATACAGGATTCGAATTTGGTGACTATGACATTATCAGATCGAAAATGGTGCTTACATATGTCTGTAAAAGGTCCTAGAGCACAATGGCTTAAATCGATCTGTTGGAGGTCACAAATAGTAGCTACGATTCGGTTTGAAATTGGTCGTTAAGTATGACTATAAAATAACATAAGGCATAATGATCTGTATCGGCTTGTTGGGGGAAGTAAGCATTAACTATATTCAATTTTAATGCCTATCGGATCGGAAATGGTGGCCAGGTGGGCTTATAAATTTAGCTAAGGCATAATGGTATGTATCGACTTGTTGAGGGTCGTAAGCATTACATATAAAATGGTGGCAGGTATGCTTATAAATTTAACTATGACGTAATAGTATGTATCGGCTTGTTGGGGGTAGTAAGAATGACTTACAATTCAATTTTGATTTCTATAAGTCTATCGCTTCGGAAATGGTGGCCAGGTATGCCTATAAATCTAGCTAAGGCATAATGGTATGTATCGGTTTGTTGGGGCTCGTATGCGTTACCTATAAATCAATTTTGGTGTCTCTAAATCTATCGGTTCGGAAATGGTGGCCAGGTATGCCAATAAATTTAGCTAAGGCATAACAGTATGTATCGGCTTGTTGGGGGTCGTAAGCATTACCTATAAATCAATTTTGGCGTCTCTATGCCTAACAGTTCGGAAATGGTAGCCAGGTATGCTTATAAATTTAACTATGGCATAATGGTCTACGTCGGCTTGTTGGGGGTGGTATGCATTATCTGAAATTCAATTTTGGTGTCTCTACGTCTATTGGTTCGAAAATGGCGTAAGGCATAATATACTATATCAGCTTTCGAACTGCTCCTGGGAGTAAAATTTCTCTGGTCTTTTTCCTGGGTTTTCTTTGGACATCCCTATGGCAGGTAGTAAAAATACACTATAGGCTGTTCACAGTAAAGTGAACACTTTTTAAGGCCCTCCCAACAGGCATAAACTAATAATAAATGTATCTTAATCCAGCCTCAGGCATTAAATTTTGAGGATGGGGAAATGTATTCACTGTGTTTACTGGTCACATTGCAATGTTTATATTAAAAAGCAGCAGGAAGATGGAAATTGAATGAAGGGAAAAATTGGGAAGGGCCTTAAAAAGTGCTCACTTTACCGTGAACAGCATATAGTGAATTTTTCAGGGTAGGTAAACATTCACGGGGAGTAAAATTCCATGGTTACACCAGCCTGTTCCCGAGATACCCGAAAAACACGTTCTTGAGTGATGTAGGGGAGGAGGTGCGTGGCCTTGAATCGATAGTGGGGGTTGTGCAGCGCCCTCCGTAGACAGGCCAGTCACCCAAAAATGCTTTCTGACCTGGGGGGGGGGGGGTAGGTTTAGCGAAGCGCGGCGTTGGAAGGGGCCAGTTCTCAGGGAACGAACTCTGTGTTGGAGGGGAGGGGGACATAACTCCGAAGATGCGCTCTCTGGGGTGATGTTCCGTGACCTTGGATATATACTGTCTTTTCGCACAAAGTCGTATTCTGGACAAAGGGGCAGGGTGAGGGGGTGCAATGAGGACCGACGTGAACAGTTCTCGCAGTCCGCCGCCATGTTAGTTTCACAACAACACTTGGCCAGGATACATGTATGCACCAGCTCTCTCGACTTCACCGGGCATGGTAGGCTTCGTGACTCGACCAAGGGGTAGCGAGGTCCCCGATTTTCGGTGTCAGCCAGAGGACTGACCTCCGAGGCAGACGGATGTGTTTTGGGAGAGGTGCGATTTCATTACGTGTTTTTTTTTTTAATTCGATGTTAATTCAACTAGTCTAATTTATGAATTAGTATGTGCGTCGTAAACATAATTTTTATCCATTTGTCACGTAAGACGTATTCACGTCTATTTCCGAGTAGCTATAACCTTAGTCGCTTGTCAGCCTCCGACCGCGCTCCACGTATATTTAGTCAGACTCTCGACGTAAGCTCGCTTCATTGATTCACCAGCCACCGAGGCGTACGGATGTGTTTTAAAAATACTTACGGTACGTGTACAAATGCGAGGGAGATGTGGCAGTTTAAAATTCAAAATGCTAGTTTGGAAATCTTTATTTGTCCGTGTTAACAGGAAGTGCGTTTCGCTGCTTAAATTGCACGTCGTTAATACTAACTTGGTAGGGGCATTTTTTTATTCGTTGTAGATCGTTAATTAATTGATTCATTCATTTTAAGACACCTGGAGAGACACCTAATTGTGATCGTTTACCACTTGTCGACACCAGATGTTATTCACGGAGTTGTGATCGTTTGTAATTTGCGATTCGATGCGTGTAATTTATTCATAGGTAGAACTCGCTGAAATTATTTCTCTTGTGTGTTAACTATACATCTCTTTCTGTTTAACTAACGAAAAATCGCCTATTTACCGTCTACGATCAATATCCCATATATATATATATATATATATATATATATATATATATATATATATATATATATATATATATAGGAAGTACCACAGCTGCTCCCCATATATATATATATATATATATATATATATATATATATATACACTCTTGGAGCTCTGGCACTCGGATGAGGTGTGATGTGTGTTGGGGACAGGGTGTGTGTGTATGTATGTATGTATATATATACATACACATATATACACATGTATGTATGTATGTATATATATACATACATATATATACACATGTATGTATGTATATACATACACACACACACCCTGTCCCCAACACACATCACACCTCATCCGAGTGCCAGAGCTCCAAGAGTGAGGACGTACCACAGCTGCTCCTCACCCCAAAAAGAAAGAAAGAAAATAATAAAGTACAACTATACACTTAGCACTCAACTATTTTTGTTTGATTAATTCAATCCAATTAATTGGATAAATCAATCAAATCATCATACCATGTTATCCGATGAGAATAAAAAAATCGATCGGATTAAGGATTAATTCAAAAAATTCATCGGATTAAATAGGATTAATCTATTGGCGCAGTGTCTCCCAGAAATGTGTCTGTAACGTATCCTTGGTTATAGGCTGTTCACAGTTAAACGAAAACGATCACTTTTGAAAGCCCGGCTTAGTATCTACTTGTATACACGTTGTGTGCTCTCCCGCCTTATGTAAAATTAACATTGCCATGGGCCTCATCACTTTATTCATACGTCGGTCACGTGCAACTGTGAAATTACAAATATACTCATTTTTACACTGCAATGCATAAAAAGTACAGAAAGCGAGATAAATAATTTAAGTTATCACAAATGGTTACCTAACACTTTTTGTTCGACGTTAATATATGAAACTGCGTTCCCCTCCATTGTTACCAACTTTACTGGACATATGTCACTCATTGCGCCCGTTAAAATATATGCAGGTAGGGAGGGGCAGTGAATTTTTTCTAAGGTTGGTTTCAAAAGTGCTCACTTTATCGTGGACAGCCTTTACTCGCGCAACTTGTGGCCTGGCATTGTCGTGAAGGGGAACAACACATCCTTGCGATTAACCAATGCTGGGTCCTGCTTCAGTGTGCTGGCTCCTGCTTCAGTGCCTGTTTCACACGCTGCGACTGTTGCGAGTACATGTCGCAGTGGTGGTTGACATGTCGTTAGCAGCTCGTAGTGAGCCACCTGGCGCAGGTGTAGTGGTGGCCGTGCGGTGTGAGGTACAGGACCCCGTGGTGACATCATTGTCTGGCATGCTTGAGAATGTCATACAGAACCCACTTTCGTCATCGGTGAGTGCGCTGCGGTGCCGAGAACGCAACGAGAAACACGCTGTCACTCGTTTTTTTGGCTTCCGGCAGGGTGTGGGGTACCCACTCGCTCAACTTGAATACCTTCCCTAAGCGGTGCAGGTGAATAAGTCTGTTCCATCAGGAACTTGGAAGCGTTCGACAAGCTTACCAAATGTTTGACTCATTTCCTCCTCAGTAGTAGGAAAAGGGCATTGTAAACAATGGGATTGGGGAAAGAAGCCTCGAAGCAGGCCGACCGACATTTGTGAGGTCACCGTCCGCCGTCTTTTCCCCCATTTTTCCTTCAAAATTTCCCTTTTACCTAAAAATTTCCCTTTTTTCCTAACAAATTCCCATTTTTCCCACAGCGGGTAACCGGAATTAGTGACTCCGAGCCAGGAGAGCAGAACCCATTACTTTTGACCCAAAAATTGAAATAAATTTCAATATATTAAAAAAAGTTCCTCAAAATTCCAAAACAATTATTATAAATAATCATTTAGATATTGTTTAAAAAATTAAATTTCCAGCGGTTCGCTCTCAATCCCTCGCCCAACCAATTAGTCGGCAGGCCTCCGTCCCCTCCCCCATTCCCAGTCAGCCATCTTGGTGCTGTCAGCCACTGTAGCAGCCATTTTAAGGGCAGATGAACTTGACATTGATCCCATCACCTTCAATGACCTTGAAAACAAAATATCGAGATAAATGCATAAAAGTCAGCAAGCATATTACATTCCATATTGGTGCAGGTGACCTTGACCTTTATCCCATGTATTTGAATGACCTTAAAACTAAAACTCGAGAAAATATGCATAAAATTCACCAAGCATATTATGCTACTGACTAGTACCGCCATATTGTATGCAGGTGACAACACCACGACCTTGGATGACCTTGAGAATAGAAAGACGAGATAAAATACATACAATTCAGCAAGCATATTACATTACAGACTATTGCCATATTGGATGCAGGTGACATCGACTTAGACCCCATTACTTCGAATGACCTTTAAAACCAAAATCAAGAAAAAATTCATAAAAGTCACCAAGCATATTACATTACTGACTACTACCGCCATATTAAATGCATAGGAAATTGACCTTGACCCATAACATTGAATGACCTTGAAAACAAAATTGCAGAAAAATACATTATAGTTAGCAAGCATATTTAATTACTGACTACTACCACCATATTGGGTGTTGGTAAACTTGACCATGACCCCATAACCTTGAAAGACAGTAAATAAAAATCTCAAGGAAAAATTCGTTAATTCGTTAATATTACGTTACTGACTACTGTAGTCATCTTGGATATCAGTAACGTTTGACCTTGGCCCTTAACCTTAAACCCAAAAAATCCAAAAATCAAAATATATTCATCTTGATACATGCAACTTTGTTAAAGGTTATAGTAGGTTATGCATCTTGCTATTCACGCTCGTGTTGTCCTTGTGCGAAACTATCGTGCAGGAAATGTTACGTAGGTAACTAAACTTTTGAGGACATGAACTGAAGTCACAAGAGACCTGCTTGCAGCAAACCAGGTACCAAGGTACTGATGAGAAATGCACTTCTCCTTCACAAGTATTTGCATGTCTACGTGAATTGTCGCTACGGCTGAACTACTTACCGCATCTATCACACAAAAATTGCATATGGCAGGGAGTCTTAGCACAATTAAATCACTCATGTCACCATTTATTATGGTCGTAAGTAAATGTCTTATCACAAAAGTGACACTGATGACGGCGTAGTGGTTCAGGCAAAGACTTGGACGGACCTGTTAGAGATGTAGTTGCCAGAGCTAAAGAAGTAGGTACCGTCGGCAATGGTGTTGTAGGTACCACTCCCGAATAAGTCGATGGCCCTGTCGTAGCTACCATTAGCTCTGGAGTGTCCGAAGACATCGTAGATGCAGACTAAGACCTAAATGCGAAGCTGCAGAAGTAGTGAGAGCAGGGTGTTTTTGCGACATAAAGTGCAAGTGTAGTCTATGTGCCATTTCACAAAAATATTCCCCCTCTCCCGCCCCCTCCCAATCGCCAGAGGTATTTTGTGATTGGTTATGCCCCTTCCCTCTCCCCTTTGTGCAGAAGGGCTTACCCCTGCTTTGCTGTAGGAGTGTTGTGATTGGTCGGCTGGTTCTTGGAGCAAGAAAGGCACAAGGGGCATTTGGGGAGAGTCGATGTTGCTTCTTCGGAGTCCAGAACATGACTGAGCTCTGACTGTTGATGAGTGGTAAGGAGGGAGGGGGAGGAGAATCAGCAGCATTATAGGTGTTGACTCTTCGAAGTCCAGAACACTACTAAACTCGGATGGAGGTTGAATGGAGGGGAGGGGGTAATGCAGTTGCATAGGTTTTGATTGGATTCGCGCATTTAATAAATAGTTCGATTAAATAATTATATATATAAATGTAATAATAATTTAATCGCGTACTTGTGTATGAAGTAAATGAATTATTACATGTCGCAATTACCAATTACTAAGTATTGAGAGGCTATTTGCACATCTGTCTCCGACGACAGCGTGCTCTCAACTGAGCTCCAGTCACCAGTATGAATGCTTATAACCTTGGCGGCCATATTGTAACATGTTTAATATGTAAAAGACTGGGATTTAATTAAATAATTTTCAGTGCATGTCTGGAAGTGCTAGAGCTTCGATATGTAAATAGACTAAGTAATTAGGTTAATGAAATAGTGCAATACCTAATTATGCACACTTGGCATCACAAATTTGAATAACAACAGTTCAAATGTTCGTTACAATTGAAGTACTGTGCAATGAGTAATTATTAACTACTTGCATTGAATAATGACCAATTGGGTATTGAACAAGTGCAAATTATGTTTGAAATCGCAATTATATACATTAATTTATTGCATTATTACCCAGCAAATACAATTACCAAGAACAAAAGCTAATTGCACGTCCGTACCCTGCTGCTCCTCACTGGAGACTAAACTCAATTCATGTATAACAAGAGTATATACTGCCAGTGGCCATATTGGAACGTGTTTAGTATATAAAAGACTTTGATTTATTTCAGAAAATTGTTAGTGTATGTCTGGAAGAGGTAAAGGTCGGATCGTGGAGATGTGGAGTTACTATGATCCATTATTTCTTTCACACAGCATATTTTGACTGGCTCTTGTGTGTTAGAATTTACGCTCTTGTCAAATTATTGCATCAAATTTATTTTATATATTTGCTTACACATTCACTTATTCACTCTCTTCTCTTAAATGTTTGATCTTAGAACTCTTGTTAAATTATTTCAGCACAACATATAATTTATATATATATATATATATATTACAATTTTTTTCTCTTTATAATAATTAAAAACATTACTGTATGTAAATGACAGACACTCTTTTCTCTAGAGTGTTCATTCTGTTTGGAGGCAAGGTAAATAATAATAAAAAAATTAAATTAAACAAACATTCAGTTTGAAATGCTTTTTAATAGAGCCTATTTTTTCCCAACAACAATTGCCAAAATAAACAATATTTACACATTTATTTAACATTAAAAAGTATTACATACACATCACATCTTAAAAGGTAATTATATACATTACTGCTTTGGAACATACTTCATTGACATTTATATATACATTACTATTCTGGATCACATTTTCTTTCTCAACATTTTCATCATCATTTTACATATACAAAAAATAAATCTTCTTTGCCATATTTACAACACAGTTCTTTGATTACATTAATTTACACTTGTATGTACAGCAGCACAATATTTTGTCTCTCTTATGCGCAATTAGATTATCCACGCTGGAGGGCTGACCTTCACACCTATTCACTATTGACAAACCTTATCTGCAGTAACACTATTGGACGACGATGATGATGTTCACAATGTATTTGGTCTCCTCTTCGAATCCAGTGGAGAGCGTAGCTGCTCTCAGACCTGGGGAACAGTGATGACATTTACATATAAATGGTTTCGCAGTGAGACGAAGTTGATGATCTCACACCTGTGAGATGATGAAAATAGTTGATATGTACTTGGTTTTGCAGTGAGACGAAGTTGATGATCTCACCCCTGCGAGATGGTGGTGATATTGGGTCAAGGGCGCACGCAAGGGGGGGGGGGGGGTGTTAAGGGGCTGCAGCCTCCTTCCCAAATCCACGATTTTTTTTTTTGAGCTTAAGAAGTTATATATGAAAAATGCTCACAAAAGCGATCACAAAATATTTTAACTTCGCGCCATGTTTCCTTACTGAGCCGCCTAGGTAGTAGCACTGTTGTGTTTATTGCAATGTGTCTTACTGAGCCGCCTAGGTAGTAGTACTGTTGTGTTTGTTACCATGTTTCTTACTGAGCCGCCTAGGTAGTAGCACTATTGTGTTTATTGCAATGTGTCTTACTGAGCCGCCTAGGTAGTAGCACTGTTGTGCTTGTTTCCATCATCGCCAATAGGCCGCGTCCGGTAGTATTCTCTACTGTTTTCGTTGCAGTCTGTCATTGGCAACTCGGCCGCCAATCACGACGTCGGGACCTTGCAGCTAACAAAATTGAAATCTATATCCAATTTTTATTAACTAATAGGCTTTGTTGAGTAATTTTATTTCCGTGTGCAACATGTTTTTCGTTGTGTGGAATTTTGTTAAGGAGTTTTTATGAGTGCTGCTGTAATTCATGTTGTAATATTGAAAAAAAAAAAAATCGAAGTTCGCAAGTATGTTCATTGTATATAGATCTCTTGAGAATTTCATCCCTTGTACATAATCACTCACCTTAACATTAAGGTAGATTTAAGTTAGAATATAAGTTTCTGTATCTAGGCAATGCTCTTTTCCTGTGTAATGTACATTTCTGTTTTTGTAAATATGTTTGTAAATATGAATGTGAATACTTCTGTAAATATGATTCTGTAGATAGTTTGTGTTAGTATTTAGTAGTATTTAGGATTTCATATGTTCATAAAGTGTAAATATTATAGATTGTAACAATTATTTTGCTGTTCACCTATGAATTATACTGTTCACAAGTTTTTCTTGATTTTCCTGCAAATTTAATCTTTAATTGTATTTTTTATATATTAACTGGTAAGTTTGTAAATATTATGTTGTAAGCTCAAAAGAGCTATTTTGTTGCAGTGAGATAATGTTTACCTGCTACAAAAATTGTATGTATGTACAAAATCTGTTGGATTGTCTGATTTAAAATAAATTGGCCAAAAAATTGGAAATTAGTGTTGACTAGGTATTGATTGCAGTTTGCAGAGGTAAAATTGGTTTGAATTTTTGTAGCTCACGTATAGCATTGGCATGAAAAAAATCATTTATTTTCAAAGTGGTAAATGGTGAATACAAATTTTGTTACTGGGCAGACATCTACTTTTTATTGCATAATCCCAGAACTATGTTTAATGCTGTGCTGGAATATGTTATTAACAGTCCCAATTCAGACCACATGACAATTTTACAGTTCAAAATAATTGAGGATTTAGAAAGTAAAATCTACTGAGTGTGATATCACTATGTTCTCAAAAAACACATTCCAAAAGTATTTGCTGTAGTTTCGCTCTTTCGTCACAGTTTTCAAGATATTGTAACAAAAAGCAGAAAAATTTAACGAAAATACTGTATTTTCTCGTCAATTTCAATTGCGATTTATTTCATTATTTCGTGAGTTATTTAGGATTTTAAAATTTTTTGTCAGTTTTTTTTTTTTTTATTTCTATGGAAAATACTCTTAAAATTCGGTGCGCTTGTTAACTTTGGAACTCGCAAATTAGGGTTTTGACTATTATTTTGTTCGGAAATGTTAAAATTCAAAGGGCAAATGAAATATTTTTATGCACATTTTAGCTAACTCACAAAGGTTCAATAAACATAAAACAAATAAGCAACGTACCTCTAGATGGCTTATGTCAGATTTTTTTCCTTCAGAATGAAGATGTCGATTACCTCGTATTTTATATCTACAAAAAAAGAGAAATTGACTGAGGCTACTAACACTCCAGCACAATCAGCCAATTCAGATGTTACCGATCACGTGACAACAACTACAGGGACTAGTGATACAGAGTCCATTGAGGTGCCTGAATTGAGTTATGAAAAATATGCGTCAAGACTTGTCGAAGATCGAGGATCCAGCAGCGACAGTTTTGTTACAGGAAAGATTTCAACACCAAGTACGGGGAATGAATTTTGTGATGCAGGGGTAAGTAAACCAATGTACAGTAGTGTGACAGTTGTTAACGATATTGCAGAATTTGTTGGTGCCACTGCCAAACTTACAAACTCTCAAAAAATGGCCAAACTCCATTCCTTGTGGAAACCCCCGTCAAATTTTGAATTCCCTAGACAAGATGGAAAGAGTTTCAAACGCCATTTCCAACGCAGATGGCTGGACGAATACAAGTGGCTGGCCTATTCAAAAATTAACAGTGATCTCTACTGTGCATCGTGTGTTTTTTTTCTAAGCTCAAAATGAAGTCGGAATGGGTTGTCATCAAGATGTAGTTTCTTTTGTTACAAAACCATTTTATAATTTGAAGAAAGCTGTCGAATTATTCAAACAGTCTCAGCCCTACAACATGCCATAAAAATATAGTTTTGGCCCAAGCTGATGTTACTGTTGTTGAGAAAAGAAAGGAAACCATTGACATGCAGTTAGACCACAGTAGGAAGAAAGATACTGAGAATAATCGAGAACGACTGCATGGAGTAGTGGAAACCATTCGATTATGTGGCTTGCAAAACTTCCCACTAAGAGATCACGCCGATTCTGGACACATTTCCCTTTCCATACCTGTGGATAATGATGCTAATTTTCGTAGCCTTCTGAGGTATCGGGCCAATGAAGAGGATCAAGCACTTCAGGATCACATCGAAAATAGTTCTCACAATGTTATGTATACGAGTCCTCGGATTCAGAAGGAGATTATTGATTGCTTTGGTCAACTCGTACAAAAGAAGATTGCCGAACGAGTAAAGAAGAGCTGTTTTTATACAGTTTTAGGTGACGAAACTTCAGACATCTCTCAGGTTGAGCAGTTCTCATTATGTGTAAGGTATGTCGATGACTACGAAGAACCTTACATTGTCAAAGATGATTTCCTTTCATTTGTTCCAGTTTACGATGTGACTGGTGAGGCTCTGGCAGAAGTAATAGAAAGAAGCATTGCTGCTTGTGGTTTCAATCTGGCCCACATAAGAGGGCAAGGGTATGATGGAGCCTCCTCCATGAGAGGTCAATTCAGAGGTGTTCAAGCACTCTTAAGAAAAAAAATACCCAAAAGCCATGTACACCCACTGTGTATCACACTGCCTAAATCTGTGTCTCATGGATTCGTTTAAGGTACAAAGTGCCCGGAATGCAATGGCTGTAATTTTCAGAAATGTGTACTCTTTTTAGGGCAAGCGCAAAGCGAACGAAAGTTTTAGTAGAGAAAATAAAAGAACTTGAACCAAGCTGCAGCAGTAGCCGCATCAAGACCCTTTGTGAAACCAGATGGTGTAAGCGTCATGAAAGTGTTCTGTTTTTTTTAACAAATGCTCGAGCCAATTGTGTCAGCTCTCGAGTACCTTAGTGAGTACCAGGTGATCATTCTAAAAGGCATCGATTATGCTGAAAAGTATATGTACTACATCTTTTATCACAGCCCTCACCATTACATCCAAGTTATTGAGACTAACATATAATCTCTCAAAATACCTCCGGAAAGAAAACCTAGATCTTTTGAGTGCAGTCAACTAAGTTAATGAAATTATGGCTGTTATACAAACACTCAGAAATAATGCGGAAGATGAATTTAATGAATTCTTTGTTGATGTGCAGCAAATGGCCTCTTGTCTCCATGTCAACATTAATGTACCAAGAATTACTGGTACCCAAAGATACAGGTCAAATCCTCCATCATCAATTGATCCAGAGTCTTACTACAGAACAGCTGCATACATCCCTTGCATAGATGACATGATATTTTCATCAACTGTGCGTTTATTAACCTACCAAGAGACCAGATCCTCATTCCATTTTGTTATCTGCGCATACTGCGATGTGCCATTTGAAAATTCGAAATGTTTGACTTCTATAAAGAAGACTTGAAAGATACCTACGAAGATGCTTTCAAAGGAGAATGGGATCTATGGAAGAAAAAGTGGAATGGAATAGAAGAAAAGCCTACTTGTGCTATAGACGGTTTGGCTAAATGTGACAGACATCTGTTCCCAAATGAGTACATTCTTCTCAAAATTTTAGCCGTGCTTCCAGTTTCCCCCATTTCAGTAGAAAGAAGCTTTTTGAACATGAAATTGATAAAATCCTTCTTAAGAAGTACCATTTCTGAAAACAGACTCAATGGTCTAGCATTGATGTTTATCCATAGAGCCTTGACTCTCCAAATAAGTATTCATGAACTTCTTGACCACTTCACTCAGTCTGGAGTTGCAAGGCATCTAAAACTTATTTTGTATAATTATTTCATTTAACACATAAACATGTTTTAGTGTCACAATGTTTGCGACTATAACTGAACGTAGACTTGTTGGCATATTGTTTAATGTACGTATTTCCTATATATATAAAATTTCTGAAGTAAAAAAGTATTTAATATGTCTGATCTATTACTTATTCACGTTTCCAGTCCAGTTTAATATACATTCATTTTATATGCAGTGTAAAATAAATTAAATATATTTGTTTCATTCAGACATGGCTTTAATTAATTATGTTAATGATCACTTCATCTGGAGCTACAAGTTATATCATTGTTAATTTATAAAATCAATTTGTTTTTAATCAGAAACTATTCAAATCTTAATTTTTTAATTTATTCATACAATTTAATGGTTTTCGTATAAATTATTTCTTATCTATGCAACATTTGTATTACTAGAAATTCTCAAATAAACATTCATTAAGTTGATAAGCACAAGGTTCCCCCCCCCCCCAAACACCAAATGAAATCCTGTGTACGCACCTGTATTGGGTAGACCCTCGCAGCGAATTTTGAAGCCGTGGTTGTCAGGTTCAGTGGTTGTTGGGCTGGCAGATGGTATGCCTGGCAGTTGGTTGCGGCGAGTATGGGAGTGAAAATTTAGTTAGCGATGCGGTAGTGTCCCCACGGCAAGCTCGGCACACAATCCGGCTCAATGAAGCGTTTGTAGTCCGCGCTTGACAACGCCACCTTTGTCACGTGTTCAGCGTAAACGTCGTGACCACACGATCTGAATTGATATTGCGTCCCCAGTACCCTTGAATTTCGTTCGAGGCTCTTCCGATAATCCTTGCAATGGAGCGACTGCAACACGTTAGGGTTTACGCCCTTTGCTTTACGTATATACTGTTCATTCGCAACAATGTATGCGTAAAGTTTGGGGCACAGTCCTACGAAATGTGTGATGATGCGGCTAGCACATTCATCCATCACCTTTGTTCTCCAGTTTGAATCCTTGCGGATAATCGAGTGCATAGTTGGATGTGTCAAACCATACTTTCAAATCTGGGGCAATTACTTTATAAACATCAGAACAATAAATTTAATAAATGAGGGGATCGTTATCATAGTAAAAGAGATGCAAGGCCTGCTGAGGAAATTTCTGGGACATGTAGTTATAGTAAAAATCGTAGAGGTACAATTTTGACAAATCAAGAATGGCAACATCGATGTATAAAGGCTTGTTAAATGTAACACAGCTCTTTTACATCTCGATAAGGACAAGATTCTCATCGATGATTTGCCTTGTCTTGAAAATCGGCCACCCAATCGTGTCATACTGCGAAACGATACGTAGGTCCCTTTCCCGATGGACATTTTGCAAAGTCTTTCCATGAACGAAATTATTCAGTAATTTAAAAAACGTCGTTCGCACCCTGGGCATGTTTTTCAATATTGAACTCAATGTATGGAGCCATCCACACCTTCTACTTAAAGCGCAGAATGCGATGAATAGAGTCGAGTTTGGCTCCATACTTCAAGCAGTGACGCAGTGTTTCACCATGTACCACATAATTTTTCCATGGCGCAGGAGTTAACAATTTTTTAGTTGTGCCGCTTGGAGGTATGCCAGACACTGGGGCAAGAGGATGATATGTTAGGGCGTCGTGAATTTCATTCGGAAATCTCAAATCAACTTCCGCGAAAGACCAAGTGTCCCCATCATTCTCCGTGTTGGCAAAATCCCATGACGAAAACACGTCTGGCTCATCCCACTCAAAATTGCCAACTGGAAGCTTGAAATTCATGGTATGACTGTACAAGCTGTTTACATCAAAGTAACAGATGTATTTGTCTGCCACATACCATATAACCAAGTTCAACCAAGACTTGTATGTTGATGGCAGTAGCCTATATTGCAACCATCAAATGTGTCTACACAGAGCCTCATTTTTCCCCGCAATTTTGTACGATAGATCCAGTTTTATGCCACGTCGCAGGAAACAATCAACTGATTTTCACATAATTTTGGCAAACATGTTTCACTACAGTAGGACATGTAAACTGATGTGTTTTAAGTGGGCCTGACACTTATTTTTTTACAATTATATCAATATATATTTTAACACATATGTTCCATTTCTTTCGGATTTAGATTAGTAGCTACTTGGACAAATTCACTCGCGTACATATGTAGAGGAAAGTAGGCTAATAAGTTATATTTATAAGTCTAAGTTCTTGCTGTCTGTTAACTGTGCGAGGTATCACGCTTTTTTAACTTGCTACAATTCCAGTTTCAAAGAACGAGTAAACTACCAAGATCGCGTGTACTGTGTGCAGTAGTTGAGTTGAGAGATTTGGGCTGATCTTAATAATGAGGTATTGAGAGCCGATGAGGGTGAAAATATGTGAGAATGGAGCTGTGCCGTAATGCAAGGTCGGGTAAAACGGGAGATCCCCGAGAAAACCCGCCGACCAGCAGCATCGCCCGTCACGATTCCCATTTTTGAAAATCCGGGAGCGGCCCCGCCGAAAAACGAACGCGGTTCGCGTACGTGGGAGGCTAACGTGGCGAGAATACTGTTCAGTAGTTTTGACGTCCGCTAAGGTTCCGTCATTGCTGACGAGCGCAAATGTCCACTGACAGTAGTTTTTCGCCAAATGCTGAGTAGCACCCTGTGCGAGGCTGCAGTGAATCCCGAAAATGCTGAGCTTACTGGAGTTGGGGAGGAGCAGCAGAGCCAGCCAAATCAGATATTTGCGAGTGATGCAAAACACGTTACAAAAAAACTAAGGCGTGTCCGAAATGACAATATTTTGTAATTTGTCATTTCGTAAGTTTCAATTCGGAAATTGTTGCCAGTCACTTGTTTAGCACTCGCTGCAGCGTATTTTTACATTAACAGTGAAAGTTATTATCTAAATTGAATGCTTAAAACGGACGTAATATTTCTACAATCATCAATGTAATGCTACGAATATGATAATAAATACGAAAATTATAAAAGATTTTAGTTGCGAAATATATAAACAAAGCACAACACTCACTTGCTTTTTTTTTTTAACTTGCCTAGTGTATTTTATGAACAGTTATTTGTTTAAAAAAAAAAAAACCTTTTCATTACCCATCCGTATATGTGTTTCGAATGTCAAATCCAAGATGGCTCTGATTTTGTCATTTTGTATTTTTGCTAACATCCGCTAAATACAAAATACCAAATTACCAAATACGTCACCATTTTTGTATACAAATTCGGGTCACGTGATCATTTTGTAAACAAAATCTGCCATTTCGGATACGGCCTAAATGTATTAACGTGCGGGCGCAAAATACGTAACCGCAAGGGAAAAATATGGGAGCCATATTGTATTTCGGGGTTCTCTATGACTGTGCTAAGGCCGTGTTTGAACTGATACGAATTGATCTATTCTTCATTTAGAAATTTGGTATTTTGTAGCTCTCATTTCAGGCGCTAAAGACAACCACTTGTTTAACATTCGTACAACGTCTAAATGTTGAAAACTAACAAAATTTGAAAATATATTTAAGAAAACCTTAAACTTTAAAGTGTTATGTTTATATAGTCGTCACCGAAATACCTGGATATTTCTGTATTCAGATATAGTAATATAGTAATTAAAGCCTTAAAATTAATTCATAATATGCTAACTACTTATTTCTTGTGAAATATTGATGCTGTAATTACGATTTTTCAATGGAAATTTTCAATTGAAAATGTTGATTATGACCACAAAACACTTCTCTATACCACTAATTTTCAATCAAGCATTCCTACATATATTTTGAAGTTCAAACCACTATGGAAGTAATTTAGTTATTTCGTTGTTTGGTGAAGATGCTAAAAACCAAACCCTAACCATATTCGTCATCATTTTATATCCATACAAAATCGGTTCACAGGACTGTTTAGTTATATAAACATAACTGAACTAATTTTCATATTGCTACATGGAATGCCTGAGGGGCGTATATGAATTCGTGAGGGATGGAGGTCTTAGTAAAAAAATAATAGAAACAAAATTTGGTTTCTGATTTATTCACTTCACTATTATTTACAGAATTAAATTATCTGTAATCACTTTTACTCTTTTTGTTGAACAGTGAGCGCAATATTTAAAGTCTGTTTCAACTCTAGTTAACGTTCTTCTTAATTTTCTCTGTTGATTACAGTCAATAAACTCATACTAATTATTAACATGTTGTCAGGCTATCTGTTGCCATTATTTATCATGTATTTCACTCACGCATCTAATTCAATAGTCCAGTCTGCCACATAGGGCTACTCGCAGTCGCAGACTTCCCTTCCGATGGTCACTTATCTTGCCGCCTGTTCTTCTATTGCTCGGAACTCAGCAACTCATTCACTCATCAACTACTCCTCAACTCAACTCCTAACCCGGAAGCCTGTCGCACCCCGAGCCACGCTGAGAGGACGAAGTTAGTAATCCAGCGCATTCTTCAGATAAATTCAGATATCAATACAATCAGGGTCAGCTGTGCACACTGCAAAATAATAATTATGCTAGCTCACTTTTTGTAACTGATATGCGTTTCGCTCGCCTGCCAATCAACACATTACACTGATATACTGCCATATTATCACCGCTACTCTGTCCCTCTCTTCTGCCCATTCGAGAAGGGTGGGCCAAGGTCACCAGCGCAGACCAGCGAGATGTAACACTGCCACTTCCTCAAGTCTGTTCGTCCCGAACAGACTCTGCGACACCAGAACCATCGTAGAGTGCCAGTCAGTTGATGTGGACAACCTTGGGGTTCGTCCGAGAGCCTTGGCGACAGATCCGAAAGACCACATAATTGATCTTTTTCAGATTACTGTAGGGGTCTTCCCTACATCTCTGTAGCTTCGGGCAGTACCCTTTTCTCCTCTGTGGATTGTACAGCTACACCAGTTGTCCTTCTTGGAATACCTCTCCCGACATGTTCCTCTCATACCGCATATTCATTGTGTCACTATTTATTCTATGGCGCTGTCAAGCAAAATCATGTATGCCAACAAGTATATTATGCAATTCGCTGGAACTATCAGGGACCATAGCTTCCTCTTCTGTCGGTCGGCCAAACAGCAGGTCACTGGGGAGGCGTAGCTCTCTCTTCCAAACAGCATCCTTGATTGTGTAACACTTGACTCGTGAACTGCTGAGCGGTAAGCACAAGAAACAATGACAGCTCTGAATCCCAGTTTTTTGAATGCCTGCCACAAAGATTGACTTGTACTGCTCAAGAGTGCAGTTAAGCCTCTCGAACATTCCATTCGACTGAGAGTGTAAGGCTAATCTATTTCATCCCCAGAATTTTCGTCACCTCCTGGAAGACCGCAGCTTCAAAGTTTCTTCCCTGATCAGAATGGAGTTTTAGTGGCACCCGAAACCTCGAAAAGGCGTGTTCTATCAGTGCCTCAGCCACAGTACGTAGTTCCTGGTTCGGGAGGGGAATGACCTCAGGCCACTTAGTAAAATAATCTTGAGCCACCAGTAAATACAGATTACCTCTCTCTGTGACAGGCAAAGGGCCCAGAATGTCTACTGCCATCCTTTCGAATGGGGCTACAACATTGTATTTCTGGAGGTGACCTTGTCCTCTAGTCCTTGGGCCATTTCTCGCAGTACAAGTGTCACACAATCGGCAATATCAACATCATCCCGACAGTGAAGACAGTAGAATCTCAGTCTAATTCTATCAAGTGTCGTATTAACTCCAAATTGCTCACTGGCTGCCACATTATGTAGTTCTTTTAAGACTTCAGGAACCATGCATTCTGGAAGGGTCAACTGCAACCGTGTATTTTTCTATCATTACTTTCCCAGTTTCTGTAAAGTACACCATTCTTCAGTACGAGGGAATTCCACTGTGTCCAGTATGCTTTGACTGCTGCGCTCAGACTAGAGAGCTCTTCCCATTTTGGCAGACAGCCCGCTTTTTTCCACTTTAATAATAGCTGCAAAGTGGGATTATTCGTCTGGTCTTTCCTAATACCCTTATCACTCCAGGTAGGTGTTCCATCACAGGACAGAGAACCTTGAATTCTTGTCCTCCGTACCGTCAGCGATTCACCACTCTTTACTTCTTAATGTTCGCAATGACGACAAAATGACTCACATGGCCTCATAGAAAGTGCATATGCATTGCTATGAAGGCATCCACATCTGTGCTGTATTTCAAAGTCATATTCTTAAATATGATGTATCCAACGGGCTATTTGACCTTCGGGCGGGGTTCTTAAAATTTAGTAGCCAACATAGCGAAACATGGTCGGTTCTTAGAATAAAATGTCTGCCATAAAGGTAGGGGTAAAAGTGTGAAATTGCCTTAACCATTGCCAGAATCTCCCTGCGTGTAACACAGTAATTTCTTTCAGACTTATGCAATATCCTACTGAAGTATTCTAATGCTCTTTCCTTCCCATCTTGAACCTGAGATAGCACAGTTCCAATGCCTACATCACTAGCATCAGTGTCCAAAATGAATACACCCTCACTTTTCGGGAAACGCAGGACGGGAGGAGTGTACTGCCTTTTGTGGCCACCCCCTTTTTGTTGGACATTTCATATATGGTATTCCCCTGTGTTAATATTTTCGTCTCGTATTTTAGCGAAACCCCATTTTGGTCCTAGTATATAATTTAATTTGTTTTGACTATTTCTGTTGCTAAGTAAAATATAATTTTGTCAGTCACTGTTACCTCATTTAAGTCACTGTTTCCATGTCACTATTTTATGCATGTGTTTGTAATATTAACTGCTTGTTAATTTTGCATACGTAAAACGATTCGTTTAAGGCAAATTATTGTGTGATTTCTCAAATCGTGGTTTTTAGAAGTTAATTTTTTCCATATCATCAATAAGTAAATGTCATAAGTAGATACATATTGTAAGCAGAAGTCAATATTAATGTCTGTTTTAAAGTAAATGTTTTTAATTTTCATGCCATAGTTAATATAATGTTATGTTTTCGTGTGCCTTTTGATGATCAGTTAATAATTTAATCTATTGTTTTATAAATTTATTTCAGCAAATATATTATTCAAATGGGGTTTTAAAATAATCGTGAAATTTCATATATAAATTGTTAGTGAATGCCCTGAATCGATACTTCCTTGCTACGATCTCGGGAGCTTTAATTCCGTCTTCTCCACTTGTTAAATATGGCGTGATACATTTTCTTTCAACCTTGTGCAACTTCTCATTTACTTTTTCATGTAGGAAGTTTTGATAGACCGCTGCGGGTAAGTTATTATGTTAGTTTATTTGTTCCATCTTCGGCTCTACACCAGGCCATGATTTTCTTTTGATTTCTTTAGCATGTGCTTGTGCATGCACCAGTAAGCCTGTGTTTTCACGAACCTGTAATTTTCGTTCATTTAGTCAAGAAATCATCGTTTCAGGACTTCACCCACAAAATTACGAACTGTATGAATTCAAAATTATTTTAAGTTATTTTTTTTAAGTTGTGTAAATTTGCGACCTTGTCCACAAGGTCAAGCGGCCATGTTGGTCGCCTTTGTAATTTACCTCATATAAGTCGAATTTCATATATTCGGCACAATAAGGTGTTAGTAATCCCAGGGATCCCCATTAGTAAACAATTTAATACCAAACAAATTTAAATTGATGGAATTATCGAAAGGCCTTATATGAAAGAAATATATAAAATACAAAAAAATAAATAAATACGAGTCTGAGTTCCTTGATATTATTTGTCAATTCATTTACAAATTTTATATTTGTTAGAATATTTTATTATATGTCGTTAATACTTTGTTAGAGATCGTTGACAATTAATTTTGGCATTGAAAATAAATGTGTAATATGCCCCGAATGTTTTGTGTTTAGTTCACATAACCTCTCGCATAAAATTTCAAGTAATTTAATCAGTTGTTTTCAAAGCACTTAAGAATCAACCTACCATGCATGAAAAGTGACTAAATTTTTAGGGGTACAGATGTTGGATACCAGAATTTGCAGGTTCAGCTCTTGATTATTATATTTTGTGGTAAGTATGCACACTGGCCACAACTAATTTCACGTGATTTGTGCTTCTTGTGTCGGTTTTTGGGGGCTGTTTGGGCCTTGAGATTTCTCTAAGCATTCTGTGCTTCCGATCCCCTGAACATTACCACAGGAGATATCAGAATTTTCTTCAGTTTACTAAAAGCATCTTCACACCCAGTGGTCCAATGAAATCTCCTTTTCGCCTCAGTCAGTTTATGTATTGGCTTGGCAACAGTAGCAGACCCAGATATAAATCGAATGTAGTAGGCACATAATAACAGAAAACTTGCACTTCAGTTTTGTCAGTTGTCGTCGGCCAATTTCTTATTGCTTTGGTCTTCTCAGGGTCTGTTTATATCCCATGGACCAACACTACATGTCCCAAGAAATTTATTTTCTTTTGAAACAGGTGGCAGTTCATAGGAACCAGTTTCAAGTTGGCTGCGGCCACTTTATGGAAAATGGAGTCTAAGCGATATAGGTGCTCTTCAAATGCCCCTCCTGTCACAACAATGTCATCTACATAAACTTGACCGATATCTAAAGGCAAAACTTTTTCCATCAGTCATTCGAAGGTGGCATGGGCATTACATAGCCCAAAAGGCATAATTCTGAACTGCCAGGTTCCTTTCCCTTGGACACAAAATGTGGTCTTCTAGTGGTCCTCTGGGGCCACCTTGCATTGCCAACACCCTCTCTTCATGTACAAAGTAGAAAACCATTGTGAACCTACTAAGCTGTTTAATGTGTCATCTATCCTTGTAAACAGGTAAGAGTCTTTGTCACATAATTAAGCTGGCAATAATCTTTACAAACCTCAGAGAGACATCTTTCTTCTTAACAATTACAATAGAAGACGACCATGGGCTGACTGATGGTTCTATCACATCTAAATCCTCCATTTCCTTCAGAATACTCTCAACAGCTTCACGCGAAGCTAATGGTAGTTGTTCTTGGTGGCTATTTTATGGTCCTGGCATCTCCTGTATCGATGTGGTGACAGGTAACATTAGTCCTTCCAAGGTCATTTGGTCTACACGAGAAGGCATCCCTGTTTCTCTGCAGTAATTCAGAGAGAGCCTTCTCCCATCGCCAGTTAAAATTTTCTTTTGTTCGTACTAGCAGTTGATCCAATACTTCTGGTAGAGGACATTCTATTTGCTCTACTCTAGAATATTCTGGAACATTTGGAAGTGCCTAAGTGGCCAAAATGTCTGATAAACTTTTCTTGGCATCTGCCTGAAATTATAATTTCACTAGAAGCAGGCAGCATAGTGGTTTGACCACATACTACTGGGCAGTAAACTGGGGAGGACTAATCATGCTGTGTCGACACCACCAACTCTGCACTGCCTACTCGTAGCACACCAAGTCGATTATCGATACAGCACCCCAGCTCGAGTATCGATACAGCGCCCCAGCGTACATAGTACATCAAGCCCCAAAGGACGTACATCCTCTATCTCTGCTATGTAAACATCGTGCTCTATGCTAAGGTCACCAAGCTTCAAGATCGCTTTCCTCTTACCTTTAACTGGCGTGGTCTCACCTGTTA
This sequence comes from Dryococelus australis, assembly GCA_029891345.1. Lineage (NCBI taxonomy): Eukaryota > Metazoa > Arthropoda > Insecta > Phasmatodea > Phasmatidae > Dryococelus > Dryococelus australis. The sequence continues at coordinate 57,799,875 of CM056999.1, forward strand.
CTGTAGTCAAATAGCACCGTTCCATGTTGTCGTCGAGCGATCGCTGGGGAGAAGGCCCGAGGATGACTGGTCTTACTACGGTCGCCCCAGTGTTGACGACCATCTGGCAAAGACAATCATTCAGGCTTCCCTGCACAAGTATTGCATCCAAATCCTGTTCTACTGACCACACATGTAAGCACATTGGGACTTCCTCTAACAGTCACCGACCTTCGCCTCCTAAGAACGGTGTTTACAAGTTTTCCAAATGAGGTGTATTCTCACCTGCCTCTCGCTGCATCTTATCCCACTTCTGACACCAGTGTTAAATGGGACATCTGAGGGGCGTATCTGAGTTCGTGAGGGATGAAGTTCTTAATAAAAATAAAATATCTAAATTTGGTTTCCAGTTTGATTTCCATACATTTTAACTGGCGCACGGAGTGACATGCGTCCGATAAAGTTGGCAACGAAGGATGGAAAGTAGTTCCATGTCTTTACGTCGATTAAAATTGTTAGGTAACCGTTTATAATAACTTAAAATTATTTCTTTCCCTTCTGCTTGTTTAATGCGTAGAAGTGTGAAAATGAGCAGACTTTTAAAACATTTACTTTCCTAATAAATTTACATTTTCACTTGACCGACGCATGAATAAAGTGCCGAGGCCCGTGGCAATGTTAATTTTTCATAAGGCGGAAGAAGACACAACGTGCGTACAAGTAGATCTTAAGAAGGGCTTTCAAAAGTGCTCATTTTACCGTGAACAGCCTATATAACTGTTACCACTGAGCCAGTGCGCTTGGTGTTCAGATTATTGAATCTGGCCTATTTCAAGCAAATGGAAATAAATACCCAACAACCCAGACAACAACAATCCCCAACCCCGCCCCTGGATGAAGTTAGACATGCTCAGCATTAAAAACCCATCTGAGCCATGTCCCGTCCACGATATTGTATGTGCTTACAAATAAATCACTGGTAAAACACATCAAACAGCGATAGAGGCCTATTTCAGTGGCGCACGAAATAATGTTTTCCATGTTCAAACTTTTGGTGGCAACAAATTTATTTTTAAATTACAATCCGCTAATTTACGTGGCATTGCAAAAATATCTGGCCAACAAATCTAAAATACTGCATATAAAAATACTCTTACACCAGTTCGGGAAGTTCGCTCTCACTCTACGTAATATTATAAACAAATACCCTTTAACACTAGTTCCAAAAGATTATAATTGCAAGCCGCCGCAGAGAAGCCTCTGAGTTCGCCCGCTGGCGAGTCTTAACCGCGGCGTTACATGTCGCACTCCGGGACGAAGAAATACCAAAATTATAATCACAGTACCTTGGCAGCAGCCCTACCATGGGCCCGACGATGTGAAGGAAACAGCCCGACCATTCGGGCCACGACGCGATGCAGTTGTCGGGCCGCCTCTGCCCGCGACGCCATCGTGTCGTACTTTTTCAGCGCTCGGAATTCCGCTCAGCTGTTTTCGGCCCCCAGGCGCGGTCTTCATTTCAATCTGCACTAGACTTTAATTACGGCGCTCTGTCGTGACACACTCGCTCTCATATTTAGTTTACCGCGACAACCATGACGGGAACGTACATACTCGACGAATGTTTTGGCTGGCGTCACAGTCAAGGTGTTATCCCCGGCCAAAATCACTTCCGTCATTCTGCCCGACAATTTTACGAGGTCGACCGTCCAGTAGCATAGGACGCAACTTCTAACACATCCGCCGTTATCACAAAGTCAGGGTTCACCTCGATACGTTTTCCACACCTAAGTCCAGTAATTGTTTCAGTATCTTTCATGGATAATAAAATACAGCTAAAGACATTTGGCGATCTAAAACCGCCTCTAAATAGTGTTCAAAACTTCAGCACAAACTTTCGTTAGCAGCAAATAATTTATTCCTCATCAACTCCATGTCTTCGATTACGCTGTACAGCATGTCTATGTTTCCAGTCAGTTTTGCACTAATTTTCTGGGGAGGATTGCTTCTCAGGCAATATTAAACGCCAGATTGTGTCTAGTCCAGCAGAGCCCTATTTCACGCTGTAAATTTTTGTGCCATGCCTCGCTCGCTCACGGGTATGTTCCGTCGCAACCCGACAAGACACCGTCGGCTTACTATCGTATAGTACGGGCACAATCCACATTTACGTGAGACGACAGCGGTGGAAATCCTGTCGCAGTCCGACATTACGTACACATCGTCCATTCCCTCTATCCCGACGCTGGCTGGTAACACACATAATCGGGCCTGTTTTTTTTTTTTTGCACCCGCGACGACCAACAGGCACTTTCCGGCCGCGCTATCGCACACAGCTGACTCTCTCAACCCGGCCGCCGAAGTCAGACTCTGCCAGCATACCGCTTACAACTGCTCCCCGTCCGAAGTCACATACTTCATACTACTGCCTGTCCGCCTCACGAGCGCGCCACCGACGAAGGCCCACCCCCGCGACGTCACGCAGAACACGGCAGGGGTGACACCCGGCGGCTGCTCTTTACATTAAGGTGGCGGGGTAAGGAACTACAAGTTGCGATAATCGACTCACAGCCTATATCACAAACGTTACCCAGCAATAACACTCACTGATAATTATCACGCAGAGAATAATTATAACTACGATTGAATGTTGGATGAAATAATTACAAAGTATATATAAGCAAATGATTAAATGATAGGATTAAATGCATGACCGTTCATAATACAATTATTAACATACGTACTAAAAGTTACCAGCGTGGTAATACCAACCGCTATAAAAAATTACACCAAAAATATATACTAAAATATACTAACAAAAATGTGGCAATTCCCAAATCGTCACAATCACCCCTCTTTAAAAAAAGGGAGGGGGGCGGACCCTCTTATGAACCAGCTGTGGCGATGCCCAAGTAGATCTTAAGCAGGGCTTTCAAAAGTGCTCATTTTACCATGAACAGCATACAACTATTTCATTCATAATGTACTTTATTTCTTCAAAATATACTAGCCATAAATATACCCTACAATGATTGTCAAATAATATATACAACATAAACAAAACACTTACCTAGAACCTGTGGTCGCGAGCACACACAGAAAGCAAATGTGCATGCAGTCTACTGTTAGACAAACGAATTAGCTATAAGTGTTGGCGGCGACGAGATTCAACCTACAGAGAAGGAAATCTAACTTGCTGGAGCACAGATAATATAGTAAATATACCACATCTTTATTTATGTTTAGCAATCATTTATAAAAACAATTTTATGTGTGAAGGTACATGCAGATATTGATCTTTATAACCCATATGTCACTTTCGAATTAATCCGAACCTGTTTTCGTATTTATGACTTCAAGGACATTTTCAATAATTTATTCTTGTCTGTCACGCTGGAATATAGCAGCCACCTAGTTAAGAATGTTTATATAGTAGTCCTCAATGACTCTGTTCAATAAGGCTTAACGTTTATGTCGTGAAGATGCAGAACCTTTTAAGGTAAAAAGCAACTTATAATTTGAGCACGGAGCGTGTTTCCAAGTGATTCAGAGTTCTATTTGGAGGTATTCAATATTTTATACTCATTTGTAATGTATGCACTCATATGTACTGTATTTTGGGAAATAAAGTTATTTGTAGAGATGCTATTTAACTTTATGTTAAGAGGGTATAAGTTAAATCCAAATACAAAAATAGAATCTAAATATATTTTTTTAAACATGTACGTAGAGAAACTTCAAAAAGGAAGCCCTCTATTGCTTTTTCGAACTTTATGAACAACTGTTTTGTAATATTAGTGCATTATTTCCCATATCATCCTACACCACGGTAATATATAAACATTTACGGAATTAGAAATACCTCTGCACAAATACATCACTCTGGCAAAATATTTGTTCTCATTGTTAGAAAAAACAATCCTCTTTGATTGCCTTTTCTTCGTTTGTTTCCGATTGGATCATATAAAATTGTAAACCAAACTCTACAGCTTAATTTATGTCACACGTCTCCTGGCGAGGTCTGAGAGGACCTCAATGTTGTCAAATATAGCTGGGGGAATTTTATACATTTGGGTCCCTGCAGTTTCTAAAAATCGGAATGCCTTATAGCTGAGAATCTGTAAACACATTATAATTAAATCTGATGCTGAATGAAACTTTAAAATGACGATGCATAATTTAAACGGAGTCTTTATTTCACGCGACTGGGGTAAACTGGTCACCTATTCCATTGCAATTATAATTTTTTATATTACAAACATTTTGGCGTGCTAGTAATGTCTCGAAAAGGCTGTTCACGCTAAAACAAGCAATTTTGAAAGCCCTGCTTAAGATCTACTTGTATACACGTTGTGTGGTCTTCCGCCTTATGTAAAATTATCACCGCCATGGGCTTCATCACTTTATTCATGAGTTGGTCAAGTGAAACTGTGAAATGATTAGAAAAGTAAATTTTATACAAATCTGCTCATTTTTACACTTCGATGTATAAAAAAAAACAGAGAGCTAGAGAAATAATTTAACTTATCACGATTGGTTACCTAACACTTTTTGTTCGACGTTGATATATGGAACTACTTTCCCCTCCATCGTTACCAAGTTTACTGGACACATGTCACTCATTGCGCCCGTTAAAATACACGCGGGTAGGGGCAATTATATTTTTCTAAGGTGAACAGCCTGTAAGATAAACATAGTTAGTTCTCAAATTCTATTGGTAGTAAGTTATGAACAACCATTAAGTGAAACGAACGTTGGGTGAACAGTGCATTGTATAACAGAAGCAACAATAAACAAATGTAAAGCCACAGCACAGTGCGTCGCAGTGGTTTAGCGGCTAGGGTGCTCGCCTCCCACCAAGGCGAACCGGGTTCGATCCCCAGCGGAATCACTCTCGGATTTTCGCACATGGGAACCGTACCGGACGATGCCGCTGTTAGGCGGGTTTTCTCGGGGATCTCCCATTTCCCCAGGCCTTGCATTCCGGCGCTGCTCCATTCCCTCCTCGTTTCACCCTCATCGGCTCTCAGGACCTCGTTGTCAAGACTCGAGAGCCGCCAAAATCCAAACTCCACAGAACGGCGCGACTTCATCACAACTGCGCGGTAATTTTCGATTTATCATTTTAATGGCTCGACCCTAAATTAAAGGCGCGAACTCCTGACACTCTCGTCTTCAAAAACAGTAATTATCGATGCGTATCATAAGAAACAAGTATGTGCACAGACGAGGAGAGAACAAAGCGAGCTCCAGAATGTGTGATCGTTATGTAAAACGCGCCAGCTTGGCCTTCACCTGCGCAACACTCAGTAGTTATACTGACACAGACACGCAGATATTTTTTTTTGCCGCCAATGTATTAAGTCATTGTCCCTCCCTCCCCTCGCTAATTGCACTGTCATCGCCGCTGACACAACTCATCAGCCGAACGTAGGTACAACCATAGGATGATTTTTACACGTTGCATGCGTTCAGTACTAGAATCATCTGTTATATGAAAAAATGGTTGTTCACGATAAAATGAGCACTTTTGAAATCAACCTCAGAAAGAAGTAACTGCCTTTGCCTGCATATATTTTAATGGGCGTCCTGAGCGGCATGCGTCCAGTCAAGTTGATAACGATGGATGGGAATAGTTCCGTAGCTTAACGTTGAATAAAATGTGTTAGGTAACCATTTGTGATAACTTAAATTATTTCTTTCAAATATATATATATTTTCTTTTATTTTAATTGATCGAAATGTAAAAATTAGCAGATTTGTTAAATATTTACTTTTCTAATAATTTCGCAGTTTCATTTGACCGACTCATGAATAAAGTTATCAGGCCCATGGCAATGTTAATCTTAAGGCGGAAAAATACACAACGTGCATACGAGTAGATCTAAAGCAGGGCTTTCAAAAGTGCTCATTTTACCGTGAACAGCCTATAGTCTATTCGCAGTGTCTTCACACATTTTTAGAATTAAACCTTCGAAAAATCATCCTATATATGACGTGTTTGATTGTTTCATAAATAAAACAATTATAAAAACAGTTTTATAAATATGCTAATATAAAAGGATCTTACTTTTCGTTAAAATGTTCAACTTATATTTTTACCTATAAATTGTAATATATAAATGACTGACATGACTTCAAATAGAAGAAAAAGTATGTGCGTATGAAATACTTCGTAAGGAACAATGTTCATGCAAAACATTATAAAACTGAGTGAGTACAAATGGGATGCGTCGCTCTTTTGGTGTAAATTTCCACGCCTAGTTAACCCCGAAAGCAGAATAATAGCAGGCGCTATGCTTCAGAAAAGCTGTAAGTATCCACGAATTCCTGATTGGCTTCATGAGTGAAGAATGAAGAGATTTGGACGGCTCTAAACATCGAGGTCATGAGAGCCGATGAGGGTGATTGAGGTGAGTATGGGGCAGCGCCGGAATGAAAGGGTGGGGGAAATGGGAGATCCCCGAGAAAATCCGCTGACAAACGGCATCGTCCGGCACGATTCCCACGTGTGAAAATCCGGAGTGAAGTGTGAAGTAATCGTGAATTGATTATATTTATATTTAGTGGTTTCGTATTCTGGCAGGCAACATAATTTAATTTATTAAAGCTCCCGACTGAAGTGTTAATTATTAATTTCATGTAATACACTCGTTTATGGGGTTAGGGGCTATATGTTTATGGGGTTAGGGCTGCTATATGTGCAGGCTATTAACTAGCCTGTACATATAGCAAGTGACGTGCCAAACTAGACTGCGGAACTCTGTCGAGAAAGGGAACGAGTACAACCCCATACCCGAGAAGCTTCCCGACATCCCCCCAAAGTTGTAAGACACCTGGGACCTATTTCATAAAAGTTACAATTCGACAGGTGACAAGAAATTGTCAGACAGGTTTACAATCCGACAAATGTGTGTGTCATAAAAACTGATAAGTTTACAAGTTTGTCATGATAAATTTGTAGAATTGTATGGCAATTTCACAAATAGTTGTTTCAGAAAAGTTTTGAGCTGACAGGTAAAAATCCGACAAATGTGTCAAATGTTACATTACAGGCTGTTTTATGAAACAGATAAGTATAATTACTCGGTGACATTTCTACAATTAGTAAAATTGTCACTGCAGAAGTGACAGGCAAGCTTTCCTACGTAACCAGTAATTTGTAATATTTATATAACATGGCAGTGCAATTGTGTTTCAATATTGTGTGAATTAAAACATTGCTTGCCAAGTAGCACAACCTTTTCCTGTCGGATCAGGTTTAATATAGTAATCTTATACAAATTACTCGACATTCTGCTGCTAGAGCGAACAAAGTAATGTGGGTGCAATTATTATTTACAGCATAGTTATTTGTGGTAGTAATAGATTGTTCATGAATCCCATATAAGTCTGCGATCGACTATCGTAACCGCACTTGAGAGCTATCTAGCGTGAAATTAATGAAACCTATGGTTTGACATATAATTGTCGCGTTTATGAAACTGTTATTTTAAGGCTGGCAATTTACACATTCTTACTTGTCAAATAAGGGGAACTTGTATCATCTATGTAAGATAACATTGTCATGACATATTGACAAATTTGTAAGATTCGACATAATTGTCGTCACGTTTTATGAAATAGGACCCTGGATATAATCGATAACTGCTGTGTCGTGCATCCGAACGCGTCAATCGTAAACAGTAGTGTCCATTCAGCGGAGGTATGATCTTGAATTTACTGCGAATAGAGAGCGGAAATTGTCCATAGCGAGTGAGCCATTGAACCACTGGATCAGTTGGTTTAAGAACTGAGGACTGGGGTAGTACAGTGGCACTAGAGTGCCGAGTGCTGGTGACCTTGGGATCGGGAGTGAGAGTTACAGTGATGTCGAAGAACTGCTGGTGTATGCTTGGCACTGGACCAATAACCTGCAAGTGCGTCACAACTTTACTGTACAGAATACGTAGGGTATTCCCAGGCGGACACTGGTGAATACAAACTACCCACGGGTCAGTGTGGAATTAAGAAAAAATTCGAAAATAGACTGCTTAGTTTTAGAACTGTTTATGCAGTGTTTGGTGTGTGTTTTTGTCGACGAGAAGAACGTACACTAGACGGCCAAAACTCACTGGGCCCCCCTTGGCTCCACGTAGGGTACTAGATAAGCGAAGGCAAAAACGTGCTTGTTGTCAAGCATCATCAAAGAGAGCCATGTGTGCTCGGAAGAGGTATGAAGGACCGGTCTCTGGTATTTTTCAAGTGTGTGCGAACAATATTCAGGCGCCCTCTCCCGCTTCTTCGACATAAAAATATTACTTTGTAGATGTTGGCATTGGCCATTTCTTGAATATCTAACGTTACGATTTTTAGTTCTTACATCTTAAACCTCGTTTATCACAGTTAAAACAATCCGAAACAATCATGGACCTTGATTTTTACACAGCTGTAAACCACACATTTACATCCATGTCTCACGACGGCACACACAATTCTCCGAGTTTGGAAAATTTCTGCAGCTGGGTGGATGCCAGCCGTGGTGGCGTTTTGCGCGAAACGGGTGTTTTCTGCTTTTCACGATGTAAGTGGGCGAAGGACACAGAAGTCACATTCCGTACCTGCATACCACCTCTCTTTTACACAACACAATAAAGGGTTTAGATAATATTTGAAATTTTAATTACAGTAGGTTGAGCCAGAATCTTTCAGTAAAGTTATTACTTTAATATTATTTCGAATTAAAATTCAATTAGAATTTAGTTTCAAAAAGTTTGACTATTTCGCTTACAAATGGGTCCAGACCTGATGGGCCCACAGAATCCGGCATTCCACCAGAGAGATTTCTCTGCAGGCATAAGTTTCTCGGTCCTCTTTTAGCGACGTGACTGTCAAGTGTAAGTTTCCTGGAAACACTGAACCCAAGCTTCATTCTGGTAGACCCAAGAAACTAACTATTCGGAACCGACGATCTCTTAAGCGTGAAGCGCCAACCAATCGTCAGATAGCCATGTCAAGGATTGCGTAGGACTTCCCTCGTAGCTCAGCGACATTCTGCTGGAGGTGATAGCAGTTAGTTTTCAAGGTCGCTGCCAGGGAGCCTTCGTTCACACTCGCAAATTCCCGACGTCGTTTGAAATGGTGCAAACACCACCTTCATAACACTGCCAATCAATGGAATACGGTTTTATGGAATGGCAAATCACGGCACGTGATATGGCACTCGGATGGACTTGTGTGGACCCGGCGAATGCCGGTTACCTAAGGATGTTTTGTTGAAATTCCCCATTCTCATGGTTTTGGCATGGGCCATTAGTTTTAATCAGTGGGGTGTCGAACACTTGGCACGTGCCAAGACACTCTGGACAGTAACCTTCTTCCCGCATTGTAGCAATAATTTGGGATAGGCCCTTTCCTGTACCAACACGATTTTTATCCTGTGCATAAAGTAATGTTAACTGTATCGTGATTTGAAGGCATTCAGGTGTTACTGCTGATCTGGCTCACTCAAAGCCCCTAACTGGGTCAAATAGAAAATCTTTAGAATAACATAGAGCATAGTTTGTGTGCCAGCCCAACTCTACCAACAGACTGATGATAACTACCAAATATGTTACTGGAATAATGGAAACAGAGTCCTCCAGGTGTGTACCAGAGCGTGATAGAGAGCCTACCTCAAAAGGTTAACACTGTAATATCTTCATAAGGTAGGTCCAACATACTATAATTAGAGGTAGACTCCAAACACTTGTTTTTTTTTATCCTACAGCTGTGATTGGACGATTTCAGACACCCCGTTTAACCGTGAGCCAATCATAAGCAGGAATCAGTGGTTTGAGTGAATATTTGACAGTCCTGTACAGAGGCCTCACTTGATCTCAGCAACCGATAAGAAAACGATAACGTCTCGAGTGTATATATATGGCTGTTCAGCTTAGCTTGTTGCCAACTCAATCCGCGAAATACTCGGGGCTTTAACTAAAAGTTATGTGGCTGCCCCCTTTGGAACCAACACTAATGGGAGTCTGGTGGCCTTTGGCTGTAGAGTGATTATAGCGTAGAGTGGTCACGCTAGCTGTGCAGAATCAGTCTTCGTTTCCCAACACATATTTGCTATTCTGCCAATACAACTATCATAAACAACATGGATAGGATCTGAGGTTAGAACGCTGGTTAGTAAACAAACAAGTGCTTTGAGATGTTTGTTTACTTCCTCTAACCGGTTTGTGATGCATTTCAATTAATTTTAAATTGGAAAATCTTTTATTTGCATAAACGAACTGTCATTAGAAAACTAAGCCATACACAAACACATTTACCACCGCTCAACATGTGCCTTTGACAGTTGTATTGATGTGCTGAGGTACGTCAATGTTAGGTACATGCGCAGAAAATCAAACATCTCTCTACCTCATATTTATTCTATGCTTTGTGGCCACATACTGCATCGAAAACTGGTTATTTTCTTTATTCTGGCAATGGTAGTGTTTGGACATTTTTATTGAATAAAAATATATAGTAACCATAAAAATGATTAACTGTAAGGTAGACCTATATTCTGACACGTTGAATTTGTATTTTTATCTAGCGGTGTAAGTAAGTACATTAAAAAATTGATTCAGCTCTCGTATAAAAGAATGCTATTATTTTATATATGTATATTATATATACACGCACACACACACCCATATGCTCTACTATTTTTGTGGCACAGTTGTTTCGATCCTTCTTTTACGAGTTATTGCAGGACTATTTTGTTTAAATTTTACGCTTCAGTGCTTGCGTTTTTCATCCAGCGTTAGCTAAAAATCAGTGCATAACGGCGAAATGTTCATAACCTCTTGAATATAAAGTTACTTCCAAATACTTTAAGTCAGAGTTAATTTTTTTGTGAGATGGGGGGGAGAAATACATAATCGAGAGTGTTACACAAAAACAGACGCAGACATGGAATTGAAGCACTCCTATGGCAAGGAAGCTAGGCAAAAAAACTCAGTTTATTGTTTTGTCGAGGTTTTAATTGATGTTTGTTTGGGTGAACGTACTGCATATTTCCTTTAAACTTGTTAATGCTGACATTATTAAAGACAGAAACTTGCTAAAATGTTTTGCCTCCCGGTGGAAATATATTTGTAATACTTTTTATTTATGCACATACGTTATTTTCAGACAGACAAGTGTTCCACAGGATAGACATCAACCGTCACTATTCTCCTGCGTTATTTTTTCCCCATACTTGGACGCATTGTGGTTGTTTGTGCGTTCTTCATGAAGCAGGTGAGCTGAATTTGATTTGAGTTTCCTGACAAATCATCGTCGCAATACTCTTGTGAAAGTTCGAAGCCAGGTACATGACTAATGTTTTTTTTCAAATATTCGTTAAATAGAACTCGTCCTTTGTTCAGAAACACACACTACTGTATACAAATTAAGCTAGTGTTTACAAGACAGTTTTTCTGCTGATACCGAATACTGTACGATTTTTTGTTTCTTTTACTCACGTTTTGTAATCTTGGCCTCAAAGGACCAGTAAGTAGACTTTAAATATGTTAGCAAACAATTGAAATTGTGAGAGTTTTAATTGAATGACTGGCTATATGATATACTGTACGTAAAAATTATCATTCACATAGGCTGAGTGCCAATCTGTTATATGGCTTCGTTTAAAATGTGGAGATAAACTTTCACTTCGAAACTCTCAGTAAATACAAAGATTTTATGGGGACATTTATTGCCAATTATAGAAAGTATACTCATTAGGTACGTAATACTTTCCAGTGGGATGGAGTTTATTGTCATCAATAAATATTTTTATAGTCATAGGAATTCTCAGACTCCTGTAATTGATTATTTTGGTGTGTTAATAGACGGAATAAAACAAACTATTTATTCGGATAACTAGGTGAGTCTACATTCGTATAGTTAATTGCATATAATACCTTATAAAGCCAAGATTGACTGCTATCCCTCTTTTACTGGGCAGAAGGCATGACCAACCAGAAGCCAGGAAATAGACAGAGAGAGAAGAAAAAGAAGACAAAGACTTGTCACTAGAGTGATGCATTCTAGTGTAAGCATGTCAGCTGTCAAAACATACATTTATTGCAAAGTTTATTACGCTAAAAGTATTGTCATGAAGTTCAAGTGGTCCTTTTTCTTAAGATATGCATTTACTAAAAAAAATTTTTAATAAATTGTATTTACTAAAACATTTTTGTAAATTGACATGGCATTAAAAATTATTATTAATAATATTTAGTGAAGTGTATAATTTTGTAAGATAAAAATATTGCTGAGTAAAATAAGTCTTTGTGGACCCATCTGACACACACTCAGCTGTTCGTCACCACTGATATATCTGGTACCATCACAAATAACGGAAAACATTTGTGGGTTCTGCAAACATACTATCGCGGTGCGTATTTCATCAATTGTATCATGCTTTCATTTGTTCTGTGGATGTTTGGGAAAGCAACTGTTTTTCAATAGGGCCGTCCTTGTGCTTGCAGCTCAATACAGCTGATTTGTGACTTTCCGAGTTTTCATGTGAACGAAATATCTCCGTTGCTTTCTTCTAGTTGGTTGGTGCCAGAAAAGGCATCTTCCATTTTTTTTTTTGCGGGAATATTACTTTGAAAAATGTATACAAGAAAAGCATAAAACGCCTGGCTTACTTAGTTAGACATGCAACCGGTTGAACGACTTATAACAAGCAGGAATAAATTTCGAAGTCTGTCTTTTCAAAACCTGCTCACGTAACCGTAACCGGGGCCATTAACGGTAAAGTGAGCACTTTTTAAGGCCCTTCCAAATTTTTCTTTTATGCCAGTTTTTATGTTTAAGCCACTTTTTAATATCAGTATTGCCACGTGACTAATAAATACGGCGTATACTTTCTCCACACTCAAAAATTAATGTCTGAGACTGCAATAAAACATATTTATTAGTGGTTAATGCCTGTTGGGAGGGCCTTAAAAAATTGCTCACTTTATCGTGAACAGCCTATAGCAGCGAACACTTTTTAGACGTGGACTCACCGCTCCCCTCTTCTGCCTTGGTATCCGGCTTTTTATTGTTCTCAGCATTGCGATCGGAACCCGACTCTTCTCGTTTTCGTGTCACGAACTTATCCATCGCGACCAACAAATGCGCAAATGCAACTTTACAATTTACACTAAATAAATGCTACAGGAACAGCGTTGGCGTTCATCACTGCAACCATAACACAACACAAACACCAGCTGGACTGGCTCTAACCCGAACATCCGCTGTTCGGTACCCACCCCTTTGTCGCGTTTTTTGAGAAGGGTTGGAATGGTCAGGTCGGAAATAGTACACTGTTGCTTGGCTGCAGCGTGCCGCAAAGTATAGACTAGGGATGGGCTAAACAGTTACTTTCACAAAACGAGTTCCATCGTTTCCAGTTCCATGTAAGTAACACGTTCCAATAACGTGTTGTTTTTTTTTTTTTTTTTTAACAGATAACTGTGAAGCATTTTTCGCCTGTCCCGACGTTCCGCGATGTAACAATTATGTGATTCAATGTTCCAAATCAAGGTGTTTCAAATAACCAAAAAAATAACTGTTATGCATGCTCACAGTTGCCAGCCGAGACGTTCCAAAAAATAACTTTTACGCATGCGCAGTAGCAAGCGTTAGTTTAAGTGAGGCAACCCAAGACGTTCTAAAAATAACGGTATAAACGATGGAACGTGTTGCTCGTGTAACTCGATACAAAGTTGTAACAGTTTATTATAACTGTTATGTTAAATAACGCCCATCTCTAGTATAGACAGAGCAAGTTGTAACTGGCTACCGTGTGGACGTTTTCATTAAGGGGCCCGCCTACATGACAGAAAACCGCTCTGCAGTGTGTTTGAAATCCACAAAGTTCTCTGATATGTTTTACTACGGGAAAGAGACTGTGTGGAGTGAATTGTGTACACCAGTAGGCGCATTTTTATATCGAACATCATAGGAAGATCTAAAACACATTACTCTACCCATAGAATCGAGGCATGTGATGTGCATGCCTGGGTAAAGGCTGTTCACGATAAAGTGAGTACTTTTGAAATCAACCGTTGAAAAATGTCACTGTGCCTACCTGCGTGTATTTTTAACGGGCGCACGTAGTGGCATACGCCCAGTAAAGTTGGTAACGGCGAAGAGGAAGTAATTCCATGCCTCAATGTTAAATTAGAAGTGTTTGGTAAACATTTGTGAATAGTACAATTATTTGATTTGCTTTGTGATTTTTAATGCATATAAGTGCATAGATAAGAAAATTTGAAAAATATTTACTTTTATAATAATTTTACAGTTTCCCTTTACTGACGCATGAATTAAGTAATCGGGTTCACGGTAATGTTGATTTTTACATATAGCGGATGGATACACAATGTGCTTCCAAGTAGATTTTAAGCAGGGCTTTCAAAAGTGCTCACTTTACGGTGAATAACCTACAGCCCTTAGCACTCCCGCGCTTCTGGGCCTCCAACGATCAAAATCGCTATAGGCACGCTACGCAACTGTCTTTCCAATTCAGGGAACTTTTTTGTCGGATCATTTTTTGACTAAAATTATTTCCGAAACCTGTATATTGGTTTACTGTCATTTTTAGAGTAAAATGGTTTATACATTAAAATCTGGAAGTGTATTTTATTTGAAGGGGTCAATCCCCCCTAAATAATTTGGGGGGGGGGGGGGGGTTGTCCTCCCGGCCAGGCACGCCTAGTTGCTGCTCTGTTCCATTTCATGTTTTCTGCCTACAAAGCATCAAATTGAACAGGGCAGCAAAACAGTGCAACTATCCAGTGAAGTCATAACATTGCCATTGTGTAATTTGTGTTTTATATTAAACTAGCGACCCGCCCCGGCCTCACTCGGGTGCGAGTTACAAATATGGTGTTGTTTAGGTTTACAGAAAGTGTATACACTAGACGCTTAAGGTAAATAACATAGGATTAATACTGTCTTATTTACAAAGACTTCGTAAGTGACCACCTATATTTAATCACATTTCAAAAGACAAAATTGGTTACTGTGCGTCACCTTTGCAAGATAAACATACGCTGTCACAGAATTTTTTGTAGAAGTTTTTGAGATCTACTATTTTGTGATTTGGTGTATCTCTAATGGTTTAGTCAGCGTAAGCCATGTAAGCGCCCGAATGGTGGCTTTTTCCAACTTGATTGGAAAACGTCGACATTTCTCTACTATTCTTTCAGAAAATATTAATTTGTTATACACCTAAACCTTTCTCAAGAAATTGTCTAATTGATAGAGAAAACTGCATCGAAATTCATCAAGTAGTTTAGAAACCTTAGCCGAGTACACAGACACACGCGGCCGGGCGAATTTGTTTTATACAATGTATAGAAATTGAAATTTTTCTGACCACCTCACAGAAATAAACATAGAAAAAAATAGTTTGGTTGTTCCTAAGGTTATAATTTTAAAACCTGAAGAAACTTCTGTTGTGTTTTTGGAGTTGGCAACATGGCCGTGACCTGAGCAAATAGTAACTCGAAAGTGCCTGTAGAGTGTCGCCCCAGAGGGAGGAGGGGACACTAGATAGTGCTTACAATCGCGTTATTTGAAGTAAGTGCCTGTGGAAACACCAACGTAGACATTTACCACTAGAATTAATGATTTTATGGAACAGATCGGTTTTGATTCAAAACTATGAGTGCTTTGTTTCTCAGACATACTGATTTAACCTACATATATTTCAGGTGCTGATTTAATAACTTACTAAAACAATTAGAAATATTTAATCGTTTTTTTTTACACTGCTTGTGCAAGATTTATTCTATTCTGTTGGTCACATTTGGAGGTAACGTAAATCTTTAAAAGACAGAGCTAACACAAACAGCACAGGTAATTATAATTAGTTATTGCGAAAACAGCATTCGGCAACTAAATGGTGTTAGTCAAGTAGGTTCTAACTAAGCAATTTTAAAACTTCGTTCTAGAATCTCTCAAAAATAATGTAAGCTGTAAAGATACCGTGAAATGTTACCCGGCAATAGCCGTAAAAAAAATGCTATCTTATTAAACATTGAACATAGCATGATTACTAACTATTTCAATGCGTTTATCACATAACAATCATTAAAAACCACTGTTTTGGTTTTATTATACTGGGTGATTATTTTTCGTAATGCGCGTCTGCTGTTGGTATTAATCCAGGCCCCTGCCAGCCACCCATCAGCCCTGAAAAAGACTTCAAAATAAGAAGATCGTTACAACATAGAAGTGTTTGCTGTTGTCTCCTCACTTGCTCCGTGTCGCCCCTCTGAAATGCCTGTGCGTACCGAGTAAGAGAGAAGACGTGAGCGAAGCAGTTGTGAAATCACACGCCGCCTTCGTGACACTCGCAGTCGAAGCGACGCCAGTCACGTAAGACACTTCCTTTTTCTCCGCGCTGATCATCATGCGTTCAAGGTCAGTGTGCGAGCGTCGTTATTACAGCGCGCATGCGCGGCCCGGCGACGGCGAGTGGGACCGCAAGTCCCGGTACGCGGAGCTCGCAAACAATGCCTATAAGCTGTTCACGGGGAAATGAGCACTTTTGAAATCCCTGCTAAAGATCTACTTGTATACGCGTTGTGTGTTCTTCCTCCTTATGTAAAACTGACATTACCGTGGGCTGCATCACTTTATTCATACGTCGGTCAAGTGCAACTGTGAAGTTACTAGGAAAGAAAATTCTGTACAAATCTGATCATTTTTACACTTCGATGCGTTAAAAAATACAGAAAGCGACAGACGTAATTTAAGTTATCGCAAATGTTCACCTAGCAATTTTTGTTCGACGTTCACATATGGAATTACTTTCCCCTCCACCATTACCAACTTTAATGGACATATGTCACTCAGAGCGCCAGTGAAAATATATGCAGGCAAGGGCTGCGACATTTTTCTAAGGTTGATTTCAAAAGTGTTCACTTTATAGTGAACACCTTTAAATACAGATTTTTTGGACTTCGCCATTGCGATGCAGATGTCTGCCATGGGAAAACAGGACTGAGTACGGTAAAAAATGGCAAGCAACGTAAGGACGAAAAAATAAATATATGTATGCAACACAGGAAAATTCCAAGAGGCTGTGTGTGTGTGTGTGTGTGTATATATATATATATACATATATATATACACTATTCCCTCTTGGAATCTTCGTGTCGTATACATATATTTATATTATCGTCCTTACGTTGTTTGCCATATATAAATATTTTTCCCGTGCTCAGTCCTGTTTTGCCATGACAGACATTTGCATCGCAATGGCGAATGTCCAAAAATCTGCATCTAGTCATTCACCCCCATTGCACTATTCATTCAAAGATCACATCAGAAGCAGTATCTTCCGTATGTTAAAGAAGCATTCATTTTCATTTCCAAAGTTGTTTGAGGTTGCAGAAGAAGCTGATAGTTGATTTCGAAACGAATGGTTATGTTTTCATGCCGCCGTGTCGCACAATTGTGTGTACGCTACTTAACCTGTTATCAGTCTCGTGGTTGTCGTCTGCACTGTAGCGTAGTTATAGGCTTCTCACGGTAAACTGCGCACTTTTAAAAGACCTGCTTATGATCTACGTGTTTGCAAGTTATGTATTCTTCCACCTCATGTAAAATTGATATTGTCATGGACCTCATCACTTTATTCATGCGTCGGTCACGTGAAATCGTGAAATTATTAGAAAAGTAAATATTTTTAAAATTTGCTCATTTTGGCACTTCGATGCATAAAAAAAATGCGTAAGATACAGTTTAAGTTATCACAAATGGTTACCTAACACTTTTTATTCTACGTTAATATATGGATCTAATTTCCCATCCACTGTTACCAACTTCACTGGGCGAGTGCCT
The DNA here is from genome assembly GCA_029891345.1 of Dryococelus australis. Lineage (NCBI taxonomy): Eukaryota > Metazoa > Arthropoda > Insecta > Phasmatodea > Phasmatidae > Dryococelus > Dryococelus australis. The sequence goes on from CM056999.1 coordinate 57,817,704, forward strand.
CTCAGCGCGCCAGTTAAAATATATGCAGTTAGTGGCAGTGACTTTTTTCTGAGGATGATCTTAAAAGTGCTCACTTTTTCGTGAACAGCCTTTAGTTGTAAGGCTCGCTGTTCACGAACTAGAGGTAAGGTGCTCGTGAGTTCTAGTTTGTTAGTTCTAATTCGTTATGGCCTAACTTTTTTTTTAACGAATGGTTATTTTTCTGCGTTTGAACAAACTGGGTCTTTTTTTTCTCGCCGTGCACACAAATTATGAACATTTTTTTAATATCTGGAATTTATATCCACATAAGCCTATATGCCTTTTTTCAGTATATATACTACGCACGAGTTGAAATTACAATATTAAAGAAATTGTAAACCTTTTTTTATTATGTATTAAGAGCTGAAAATTACAATGAACAAAATTAATATACTTTATGGTATATAGTGTACATTATGAAATAACACTTTGAAGAGAGAATAAGTATTCCATTCGTCAGGTGGATTATTTCAGTGAAATTCGCGTTTCCTAAAGTTTTATCGTCTCAGAACACCACATCTATTGTATAAATTCTTGATTTTCACTTATAGTTTATGAGCTATGATTATCAGTAGACAAGAACAATACATATAAGAGTATAAGCAAAATAAGAAATATCACAGTTCACAACATAGTGCTAGATGACCACGTTTTAATATTTTGCTCGAGGTTTGTAATGCGTGTATTTTTATGTATGTGTTCTTCTTTGCGCAAGCGTTGTTCATTTCATGACGTCAAAAATGGCTTTCGGTAAACGTTGAAGACAGAAACTTGCCTCGATTTTATTCAGAAGAGATATCTTACAATCTAAGTATCGCCAACTGTCGTCGCAAAGAATGTGTATGTGTTGGCTCGAAGTGTTTGCTTCGGAGCAAAATATCGCGACCTCGGGAAGGAGGAGTGGTCATAAAAAAAAAAAAAAAAAAAAAAAAACTGAAACTTGGTACGACTCAAAATTACATTCGGAAGAAAACTAGCGTTCGTAGGATCGTAACAGGCCTGATGTCAGACGGGCAGTTCAAATAATGGACGAGGTAGACTGATTTTTCTTCTCCTGAGCATGCACCTAATATTGACCTACCACCCACCAATACACATGTCAAAGTCACATGGTCAGTGGCGATGAACGTGTTTGTTTACAACTTCATTTTCAAAAGACAAGCAACCTTATATGAAGAATATACTTTTACCAATTTAAATTTAATCAAACAGCTTTATAAAACGGTTACAGGAAGTATACCAACATCAAAAAGCACTTGTTTACTAAACAGTGTTATAACCTCGGATCCTAGCCATGTCGTTTACAATAGTTGTATTGGCAGAATATCAGTTCAGTGTTGGGACACGGAGACTGGGTCACTGCGGCCCCACTTGGGATTTCTCTACCCACTGAGACTCTGGGGCCCAACTTGATATATTTATAACCGCTTAGCCACTGATGCCCCCTTGAGAGCTTTCTATCCATTCAGCCGCTGCAAACCCACTTGGTATCACTCTAACCAATGTACCACTGTGGTCCCACTTGAGAGTGCTATAGCTACTGAGCCACTGCAGCCCTACTTGGAATTACTCTACCCACTGGGTATCTGTGGCCCCGCTTGCGATCGCTCTAGCCACTGAGCCACTGCAGAGCCACTTGGAATTACTCTACCTACTGGGACTCTGTGGCCCCACTTGAGAGTGCTCTGGCCACTGAGCTACTGTGTCCCCTCTTCGGATTGCTGCAGCCACTGGGCCACTGCACCCTACTCTACTTACCATTACTCTACCCACTAAGCCTCTGTGGCCCCACTTGGGATCGCTCTAGCCACTGGGCCACTGCAGCCCCACTTGGCATTACTGTACCCACTGGGACTCTGTGTCCCCACTTAATTATTTCTATCCACTGAGTCAATGCGGTCCCACTTGAGAGTGCTCTGGCCACTGAGCCACTGTGGCTCCAATTGGTATTGCTCTAGCCACTGGGTCACTGCGGCTCCACTTGGCATTTCTCTACCCACTGGGCATCTGTGGTCCCTCTTGGGGTCGCTCTAGCCACTGAGCCACTACGGACGCACTTGGTATTTATATACCCACTGGCCCCCGGTGGTCCCACTTGATATATTTCTATCAGCTTAGTCACTGCTGCCCCCTTGAAATCTTTCTATCCATTAAGTCGCTGGGTCCCCACTTGGTATCACTCTAACCACTGGGACACTGTGGCCCCACTTGAGAGTGCTCTAGCCACTGGGATACTGTGACATTACTTGGCAGTACTCTACCCACTGGAACTCTGTGGCCCCACTTGACTTATTTCTATCCACTGAGACTTTGCGACCCCAATTGAGAGTGCTCTGGCCACTGAGCTGCTGTGGCCCCACATAGGATTGCTCTACCCACAGGGCCACTGAAGCCTCACTTAGCATTACACTAGCCACTGAACCTCTGTGGCCCCACTTGGGAGTGCTATGTCCACTGAGCCACTGCAGCCCCACTTGGCATTACTCTACCCATAGGAACTCTGCAGCACCATTTCACTTATTTCTATCCACTGTGCCACTGCGGCTCCACTTGGGAGTGCTCTTGCCACTTAGCCACTGCAGCCCCAATTGACATCACTCTAGCCACTCGGCCTCTGTTGCCTCACTTGATATATCTCTATCCACTGAGCCATTGTGGCCCCACTTGATATATTTCCGTATACTGAGTTACTGCGGCACCACTTGGGATCGCTCCAGCAATTGAGTCGCTGCATCCCGACTTGTGATCACTCTAGTCACTAAGCCACTTCGTCCTCACATAGGATCTCTCAAGCCATTGGGCTAATGTGGCCCCACTTGATATCGCGTTACCTACTGGACTACTGCAGCCCCACTTGGCATTACTCGACACACTGGGACTCTGTGGCCCTACTTGGCATTAATCTACCCACTGTGACTTTGTGGCCACACTTGACTTATTTCTACCACTGAGACATTGCGACCACACTTGACAATACTCTACCTACTGGGAATCTGTGTCCCCACTTGAATTATTTCTCCCAACTGAGAATTTGCGACCCCACTTGTGAGTGCTCTGCCCACTGAGCCACTGTGGCCCCACTTCGGATTGCTCTAGCCAATGTGCTACTGTGGCCCCGCTTGGTACTGCTCTACCCACTGAGATTCTGTGGCCCCACTTCGGATCGCTTTAGCCACTGGGCCACTGCAGCCCCATTTGGCATTACTCTACACATTGGAACTCTGTGTCCCCAATTGACTTATTTCTATACACTGAGACATTGCGACCCCACTTGAGAGTGCTCTATCTACTGGGCTTCCTTCGCCCCACTTGGGATTGCTCTAGCAACTGGACCACTGTGGCCCTAATTTGGCATTACTCTACCCCCTGGGACTGTGTGGCCCGACTTGACTTATTTCTATCCACAGAGCCATTGCGGACCTACTTGAGAGTGTTCTGGCCACGGGGCTACTGTGGCCCCATTGGGGATTGTTGTAGCCACTGGACTACTGCAGCCCCACTTGAGATCTCTCTATCTACTGGGTCTCTGTGACCCCACTTGGGATCGCTCTAGCCTCTGGGCCACTGCGACCCCAGTTCGCATTACCTTACCTATAGGGACTCAGAAGTCCCACTTGACTTATTTCCATCCACTGATCCACTGCGGCCCCATTTGAGAGTGCTCTGGCCACTGAAACACCGTGACCCCAGTTTGGGATTGCTCTAGCTACTCGGCCACTGCAGCCCCACTTGAGATTTATCTATCCACTGTGCCACTGCGGCCCCACTTGAGATCCCTCTATCCACTGGGCCTCTCTGGCCCCACTTGGGAGTGCTATGTCCACTGATCCACTGCAGCCCCACTTGTCATTACTCTACCCACTGGACCCTGTGGCCCGACTTGACATGTTTCCATCCACTGAGCCACTGCGGCCTAAATTGGGATTGCTCTAGCTACTTGGTAACTGCGGCCCCACTTGAAATCTCTCCATCCACTGGGCCTATGTGACCCCACTGGACTTATTTCTAACCACTGAGACATTGCGACCCCTCTTGAGAGTGCTTTGGCCACTGAGCCAATGTGGCCCCACTTTATATATCTCTATCCACTGAGCCATTTCGGCCCCACTTGATATATTTCTGTCTACTGAGTCACTGCGGCCCCACTTGGAATCGCTCCAGCTATTGATCCACTGCGTCCCCACGTGGGATCGCTCTAGCCACTAAGCCAATGCGTCCTCCATCGCTCGAGCCATTGGGCCACTGTGGGCCCACTTGGGATCGCTTTAGCCAGTGGGCCATTGCAGCACCACTTGGGATTGCTCTACCCACTGGCCCTCTGTGGTCCCACTTGACTTATTTCTATCCTCTGAGTCACTGCGGCCCCACTTGAGAGTGCTCTGGCCACTGAAAATGACAATACTGCGTTGTGAACACAAGCAGTTTCTGACGGAATAAATTAAGGACACACAGGAGACAGGACGACCAACCTCATGACAGGACACGTCGGCGGTGGCGGCATATGTGCTCTGATCACCCAGCAAGTCACTGCAGAAACGAGCATCCGAGCTTGCAATCCCAAAACCCACAGGGTTAAGATACATGAGAAAGGATCTTGGATTGAAACCCTTTAGGCTAACAGCTGTTTACGAGCTAACCGATACTGACATGAACCTACGACATTCAGCATGCGCAAGATTGTTCGATGTGTTTTCGACTCTCCGAAAGCGTAGGATTATTAGAATACCTTACGATGTATTGGATTATGCTACGTTATTACTGGCTATGTATGGGTGGCAAGACATTTTCAGGTGGGGACAAGACATGTGGACCAACCTGTATTTCAAACACACTGCGACGCTGTTCAAGTGCCACATAGACGGGCCCGTTAACTTGAAAATTACACGGAACTACGTTAGAGACCTCCCACCGCTTAAAATCCTGCAGATACTCTCAGCATTACGAAATACTTTAATGACAGTGCAGTTTTTAAGTGTATCATAGGTGGTATTCTTGATGCCTGTGACGGTATCGCCCGTATTGATCTTTTGTGTATTTCAAATGTGGAAAATTATCCCTAGGTTGACGGGCGCTTTATGAGCAATTATAGTGTCCAAGGTACTCCGATAGACGTTCGTTTAATATGCATGTTATTTCCAACTTACAGGTAAATTCAACTGACGCATAGTCAAGCTGATACCTGAAACTACGAACATACTAGAATGTAAACATGCTTGAATTTAAATTGGGTGAGAAATTCATAAAATAATAACTCCTTCTCAATGCAAACGGTATAAATACGAGTGATAACAGTTTATATAGTCATATGTTCACTATAAACATACATATTGTAGATATGATATGCTTTTATCAGAATTTTATATATTTACGCCACACAGATATAATAAGTAGAAAAACCATGGTACCGCGCAACATTCCTACACTATCACACAAACCATTTGACGATTGAAACGTGTTAAACATTAAACACGTTAAATCACCAAATGAACTCGAAGAGATCACAAGCGATAACTGTGTGCGGCTACACTAGCTCAGAGTAACTGAACGATGAGTAAAAAAAAAGCAGCTTCGGTTTTAGTGAAGCAACGATGGCAAGGGGAGGGGGATTCGCAAAAAGTGGAAGGACGGAAATACCCTTCAACGGGCATGGCAGGTCATGAAACGTTACTATAGATTGCATGTGCTGTCACGGCCCCTTCTTCAATCTGTTCTCTTCGACTGCGCCATTGCGGATGCTGGAACAGGATGGCAGAAAGCTGCCAGATCACGTCTCTTCGGCCTAGCGCAGCTAACGCAGACAGTAAAAAACGTATATTTTGTAGTTGATGGGTACAACTTTAAAACCTAGTTTTTTAGAATGGGCTCTATCCTTTTTTTAAATGCAGACAGCTGACGAACATGAATTAATTGGCAATTACGCTACTAAAGGAGGGGCGTGGAATTTGAGTTCAACTTGCAACGTCTTTCAGTGCCAACCGAAGAGAGGCAAAAAACTAAATATTTTTATAAACAAAAGGTTGCATTATTGACAAACACTTAAGCTGCTTATTACTAGTAAAAAACTCCATCATCAATAAGACAGTGACTAAAATGTTCAATACACTTACGTCTTCAAAATTATAATTCTGCCTTATACACGCCCTATCGAGCTGTTTTTGCATCGAATGTGATGTGGTGCCGGCTTTTCATGCCTGGTGCGCCTTCGCAGGGCAAGATGATACAGATGTCGTGGGTTGATTGGAAAAGGAAACTGAATGACTCTGAGGAAACAGTTTCGACTCAGTTTTGAGTAGTAAAAATAGTTGATTATAGGTGAATGTGCCTCTACACAAATTGGTGATCTCACGTGGAGAAGGTGCTCGTTTAATGTACGGATCTAAGTAACTTAAAGGTCCTCGACTGAGTATACATTTTTAAGGACCATTCAAGCGATGAAGTTTTAAGTGATATAAAATAACTGAATTGAATTTATTTAATTCGGAAAAAAAAATATTATGTACAGTTCAACAAAATGAAAAGGATGTACTTCACAACTGCTGGGCTTTATAAAAATTTACTCAGTTTATTTATTTGTGATTTAAAGCCACTCATGTATAATGTTTCTTTAACTGAACCTTTCCGAATTATTTTGGAAGTAAAGGCATAGTCAGTGCTCCAAAAATTATTTTATTCAAAATGGTTAAACAATTTCGCCCATAACTTCGACAAGACTGGAAATTTTTTTTAAGTGTTTGCAATGTTACGGTCACTGTATAGAGAAACTAAGTTCGAGAAAAAAATTGTGTTTAACATGCCATCCACTATGGAAAAATCTAATAGCCTTCGGTGCTGCCATTTCATTTTTATACTTACATCACAACACGATATCGCTATTGTAGGATAATCTGGTTCATCAACTATACCAAATAAAGTAATCATAAACCTCTACAGTATCAGATGTTGAGTTCAAACGAGGAACCTGTACTGGCATCCTATACGTTCCTTGCATCAGCTGGACCTGCGAAAAACGCCTGTTTGAAATTGTTCTGTCTGTAACGTTCAAGTGACATAATATATATTAAAGAAATTGAATGGGTGTGAGGAAAATCGGAGCACAGCGAGAAAATTCACCAGCCACCGGCAATACCTACCACGTTTTCCATATGTAAAAACCAGCGGAGAACGTGGCAGACATCGAGCTCGGACAGCCTTAATGGGGGCCCGACGAGCTAACTAACTTCTCGATCACATAGACCCCAATAATATAGGCATCTTCCAACTGGTTTATAGATTGCAGTGTGATGTCGGAAAGGTAGTAGGGAATAGTTCCTTCAAGGCGAAGTATTTCAGGATTCGGCTCCGGCTCTCGCTCGCCATCTTAGATTTCAGTGCAAGAGCGCCCGGGAGAGGAGCCGGGCATTTTTTTTTCTCTCAAATTGGCTTGTTTTTATCCAAAAATCACTTCATAAATAGATTATTTTACGCAAAATAAACGGTATTTTTCTTTAAAAATTTCCCGTTTTGCCTAGCTGCAAAAAAGGACTCCCCAGAAATTGCCTTCCGGAGGTTCTGTCCACAGGATTGGAAATTTTTTTTATGCAGAATCGCTTGTTTTACAGCAAAAATCCTTCAGAAATCAATTGTTTTACCCAAAATTTACCTTTTTATATAAAAATTTATAGCAAAAAATCGAAAATGTAGAAAAATTTTTAAAGTCCCAAAAAAATATCAATACAAATTATTTTAAAAATCCTTGAACACTCAAAAAATGTATTATTGAAAAATATTTAAAAAATTATATAAAATATTTTAAAAATTCCAAAAAACCTAAAACATTTATAAAAGGTTTATAACAATTAGTTAAAAGTTCCAGTCCCGGCGACAATTTTCTCTAACAATTTCAGGTTCCTAACCGTCATGAAAAGCATCTATCGCCCAATCAACCAAAATAAAAAAAAATCACAAAAATCTCAAAAATGTATTATTAATTTAAATATTATTTTATAATTAAAGATTTTAACGGTATAAGTATTTAGTGTTATGTATCACCGGACTCGTTGTTTCTAGGCGCATACGACCATAATGTAATATGGCTTATGTAACCCAATGTCAGAACAACAATTTTAGATTTTTAGAGGCATGACCCTACCTGCTGCCTGGCACCTCTCCCACACTGCTCGCAGGTCATTGAGTGTATATCGACATGCTCGCGAGGCACTCGGCTGACTGGTCTTGTCAGATTAATCATACATCTAGGAATTGATGCATTTATAAATAATTAGAATTACTTTATTCAAATTCATCATTAAAAAATGCATAAATCTTTGAAAAATACAGTAAAATATATAGAAAATGTATTCTTAATGCCAAAAGTTTTAAAAATGATAAATTATGTAAATTTTACACTTTGCAATGACAGCAGGTAACATTTAAAAAAAACTAAAAAATTCTCTTGGATAGGAGTCGAGTACTTTGACCACTTTTATTTTTGCTATTGTAGTTGTGTAGAAGAGACGTTGACGAGCTCAAGTTAGACCGAATTGCAGACAAATTCCCAGTGCGACAAGGGGACTAAAAATCTGCCGAGAAGGGGCCGGGATGCTATCCCATGACTCCTCGACTATAAGTCGGCCACCCTACCACTGAGCTATGGCGGCAGGGCTCAATTCGGCTACAGAGCGACCATGGACAGCGAAATTATTATCGCCGCACGACACGGCTAAGAATATAAATAATCCGAAAACTGTTTGTGCTGGCCGAAGCTATGTTACCTACATGCTCGCGAGCTAAGAGCAGGAGTCAGCGATAGCGTGCGCGAGCCACCTATTTTTTATTATGTATTATGCGTGTGTCTGAAGAAGTGTTCAATACAAGGAAATGGGCTCGCGTGAGTGCAGAGCCAGCCTGCTTATCTAGCTACTGACACTCCGCAGCCCCACTGGGAAAATAATCGCTCTAGCCACTGCGTCTTCACCGCCTTACTGAAAAAGAATCGCTCTAGCCACTGCGTCTCCACGACCCCACTAAAAAAAATCGCCCTAGCCACTGAGCCTCCGCGGCCCCATGAGAAAAATTTTTTTCCGCCTCTGCGCAGAACGAAAACGGAGAAGGTTCTTTTGTTACTTGTCCAACTATAGCAGAATACCATGTGCGCGTTGATTCGTTGTCATCTGTACAGTTAGTGGTGAACGTAAGGTGTTATGTCAACAATGCGTTGAGAAGCAGTCACTTATCAAAGAATGCCCGACCGCGTATTGTGACAAAACAGATTATTGCGATGTTTACCGAATACGTTGGTACATGACGATTGCGTCCGTAGTAACACACATCTACCTTGCCTTCCAGCTACGTATTTCTTCACGTGACATATAATTACAGTCACCGCTTACTGTATTGACGAAAAGGAACCAACGCGCACGTGCTGTGTTGAAGTGATTCTCTATTTTAACGCACGTGCTGTGTTGAAGCGATTCTCTATTTTCGCGCCGCTGATTGGTGCAGGCAGACAACGGCGTCTAATTTTCAGCTAACAGACGAGGCGCCACCAGTACGTACATGGCACGGGACTCGGGCTACACAAGAGAACATTATTTTAGAGTGGAGATGTTGTGTTAGATGGGTAGTATTGTATGCTGGTTGCATAGGTACGGAGAAATAGGCGCTGGCGACTCACCCGGTATATTAGAAGTTTTACGTGCATACCACGCATTTTATTAAACCCGGCCAATACATCGGTCCCACTAACATTTTCCATTCTCCTATCTTTGGAGATAGTTTTCAGTCGTATCGTCACTTAACGAATAATGTTAATCAGTACTGTATTAGATATTTCAGAATTACAATACATGTCTGTGGTGTAAATGCTACTAATTTCCAAGCGTAGATATGTATTAATGAACAACTTCACCTACGCTATTTTAGGATACCTCTTATGATCAGTTGCAGTATTGGAGTTCATTGCCTGATCTGAGATTATGTCCGAATTTGATATAAGATCGTCACAATATTGTTGCACTATTCAAGTTCAGTGCATCACTGGAGATCGAGATGAACTTTATTATGAACCACCACAAATTTTGGATATTCAACTTGTAAATAATTGTCTGCTGAGATTACTGTTTTTACTGAATATAAATTAGTTTTGAAATTTGGATAATTCTGTCGGTTTCCTCAACACCAGCCAGGACCAATTTCATAAGGCATTCACTAGCAGTTTTGCATATAAATTAATGTCAGTGTAATGCCCCTTTTTATATTTCTCACTCTCATGGACACTGTAGTTTTCATACACAACAACGAAACAACACATATAACACTTGAGTCACCAGGCTGAACAGCTGACTTGCAATAAATCAGTGGGAAAAGATGTGATCTTACCTAGGCTGCCTCTGTATAATTCCCCGGTGCAGTCCTGGGCCGGTAGGGGAACAAGTTTATTACCATTAGCATCCTCTAGAAAATTATCATTTGGCACGTACACCATTTGCGTAGGTACGTCACAATAAGACAGGCAATTGAAAACTCTAGTGAACACATATGTTTAGCACTGGGTAAGAAACAGGTTAATTTGACACTGCAGCAGAGGAAACGACAAAACCGATACGCCCTGTATATATATTTTATTTATGTCACTTTTCATTTCTTTTTTCATTGTAATTGCTTAATATAATAAATAATTTAAAATCCTGATAGCAATATGAACAATGCTATTAAGACACAACACTATCCTAACAACGCTAAAAAGTGGTCATGCCTAGCCTACTTGAACCCTTTGACGGTTGCGTATCATAGATTGCCAGTGTCTGTATATACTTGTTTCAAAAATAAATAATTTAAACTGTTCTCTGTAGTAAATGTTACTTTAAGAAAAATTGTGAGCTCACTAGACAGGCTAGCTCTGGTAGAAACTACTCTTATCACAAATCTTGCAGTGGGCGTATGTGTGATGGAAACTTACGTACTTATAAAAGTCAAAATGGCGTCGCTTGCGTACTGACGCTAACGGATATTGAGCTGATTCAAATTGTAAATAAAATTATATCTAGATGAGTAGTGTCAGATCGCAGTGTAGGATTTATCTTTTAATCACCAACTGGATTGAAGGTAGGATGCTCTCGCAGGAAGTAGCAGGAATAAGGTGGAGATGCGTAGAGTTCAACTCTACAGGTACGTAGACGACTTCTTTTTTTAACTATCTCCTGACCACTAAACCTCGCAAATGGGCAACCATTGACTCAAGCTCCATTGCTGGTTACTAAAATTACTAAAAGGTTTGTTCAGAGACACTTCTACAAGCCCTAAAACTAATTAAAAATCTTACCTCTCCGTCCACTTCAGACGGGCTGCCCTGCCCTACGTCTGATTTCATTGGATGCTGCTAGCGAAGAGAACGTTAAGCTCTGCCTGCTGGCTTTAGCTTAAGGAGGAATATTGAGCCAGCCAATCAACAATCAGGATTTAAACCTGCTGGCCAATGGGGATCAAAACTATTTAAACAACCCACGTGAGCCACTTCTAACGGACTAGATGCTGAAAAACCAAAGAATTTGTGATATTGGAACTGAGATATTATACAATAATAAGTAGAAACACAACATTAAGATCACTCCAACATATTAATTATATAAAAATAAATACACAATGAAAAATGAAGTAGCCTAGCCAGATTAAACATAAAATATATTGCCACCATACATCTATGTTTTAAAAATCCTACGTGTTAAGAAAAATAAAATAAATATAAATAAATAGAATTTACATAAACAGTTGAAATCATATAAAGTCTTGATCACACAAAGTCTTGATGACAATACGTGAAGCAATAAGTACAGGAAAAATAATATAAGTTAATTGTATGCATAAAAACCTATTTTTATGAGGGTTACATATGTTCTCTCATTTCATTATAAACAACTGCAATAAAATAATAAATACCCTTAGAATAGCCAGCCTACACTGCTGCTTACATAGTTCACAAATTAAAACAGAAAGGTTAATTGGTTCTTTAAATTTTTTTTTGAAATATATTTTTATGTTTTTGTAATGAATCCCAGAAAACAATCTGTCACACACACCCGCCAAGTTTCTATAATAGAACTCAGTAACGAGGGCCCGAAGAACTTCGCTTTCGTTTCGAGAATCTTATCGAAGATAGCGACGTCAAACGAACACTAGAATGCGCTTAGAATAGCCCCTTTCGTTAGTAAACGAAAATTCGAGCAATCACGAATATTTTTATCGACAGGATACGAAACGAATAACTTAGACTAAGCCCCCTGAACATGACGCCTTGTGAATTATAATCATAAATAAACTCAACTGTGTTAAATATTTATTCTTAAGCATGCCTTGTAAGTAAAATATATTTATTTTTTCAACATATGATACATGGTTTGAAAGCTTCTCAAGAGGCCATTGACAAGTCCAGCACATTTCAAGCATGAGTGTTTGAAATATTTATTAAGCATAAGATTGTATGATTCAGCAATTAACTGCATTTTTTCCATATCTGAAAATATTTTCGAACATTTTTGCTGTGTTGTATGCTATTTACCAATGAATTTTGTTTGTTTTGATTTGGATTCAAAATTGTATTTGTCACATACATACTGTTTCGCCTGTTAGGGTTTTGACGCCAGCATTGCTTTCTAGCGCAGCTTACGCCAGAGCTCTCTTCATGACTGTTCATAAGATACCTCTAATGCTGAATACTCTTCATAGATATCTTTACCATAAATATAAAAATATATGTTGACGTAGGCCTTAAGCGTACTGTAGTGGCGCATAGACAGATTGCAAGGATACTCTCCATTAAAGGTAAGCTACTCGCTTTTTACTTACTTCTCAAACTCATACTAAAGTATTTACATTTACAGTAAGTGAATTCTAAGTAGGAATATAATTCAATTAGGATATTAGCAATACAAAGATGTTAAGAACTTCAATGCTTTACAGATTACTTTATATATCTTTCTCGCTCGCGACCTAACTTCCTACACCGACCTATCCTACACCCAGAACAAGTTTACCTTACCACTTGAAATAGTGATCTCGGACACGGACGGAGGCTCCTCCGAGCCTAGCCTGGTGTCGTGAAGTCTGGATGTCGTCCTCGGCTGCAGGCTGCGTCGGCTCCGACGGCAGGCCTCGAAGTCCTGGCACGAGCGTCGCGTCTAGAGAGTCGGGACAAGTAGCACCTATGCTGCCTTTTTATATTGGCACCTTCATTGGCTGGCGCTCCCCTCTCTTCAAGCTACTACCACTACCCTATGGCTCGCCTCGCGCTGACCGCGCTCCCGGCCCTCGTCTCAGCATGGCGTAGCTTCAACTCTCGTGGAGGTCACAACAATACCACTAAGTGTAACATTCTGTAGTGTAAAGTCTGTTCACAATAAAGTAAGCACTTTTGAAATCAACCTTAGAAAAAGTCACTGCCTCTACCTGCATATGTTTTAACGGGCGCACTGAGTGACATGAATCCAGTAAAGTTGGTCACAATGGAGGGTAAAGTAGTTCCATATATTAACGTCGAACAAAAAGTGTTACGTGGCCATTTGTAGTAACTTAAATTTACTCTCTTGCTTTCTGTATTTTGTAATGCATTGGAGAGTAAAAATGAGCAGATTTATACAATATTTACTTTTCTAATAATTTCACTATTTCTCTTGACTGGCACATAGATAAAGTGATGAGGTCCATGGCAATGTTAATTTTTCATAATCGGAGAAATACATAATGTACAAAACAAGTAGATCTTAAGCAGGGCTTTCAAAAGTGCTCATTTTACCATGAACAGCCTATAACTTGGGTTTCGTAGGAAATTTCTCTATTTCATTCGTCAGGATAAGGAATAGGATTTTTGGTAGGTAAAATAAATTTAGTGTTAAGTGTAGTGACATATAGACCTAAGCTTTTGAAACTCTTAAGAACTTTAATCCAAATTATTTCACTCAGAAATAGATGCAGGATAAAAACGTAGGGAAACTTATAGTTATCTCCAAACTAGTGGGAACGAAAGTAGTAGTGTGTAGTTTCAATCCGATTTTTTAATTAATTAGGTTAATGAGCAAGAAATAAATGCCAAGTGTAGAAATCAATTTGAAATTACTAACTCTTGATTCAAAATTAAAATGAAATCTCATTTTATTACTTTAATATTAACCTGGAGCCCCATTGCTTCAAATTAACCACCATCCTTACATTGAGGAATTACGGGACTGAAAAATCTAAAAATCTGAAAAATTATTAACTGGAAAAAAAGAAAAACTTTACTGCTGCATTAAAAAGTGTGTTCTGAAAATTCAAAGTTGTTGTGTAACTATTCCGAATAGTTTCTACTCTTCCGCATACTAAACACGTGACTACAACTTCCATCCAGACGAAAAGGACATTTTATACTGCTTGCGAAATTATTCCCAAACACAGATAATAATTAAAGAGAAATCTAAGTTTATTAATTCAATAAAAAAATTTCAGAGTAATTATGTTAATTATAGTTGTCTGGCACTAGCTACAGCAGGCGAGGCTTAGGACGTCTGGTTTATACCAATACTTACAAAAATACTAGCCATCATTCGGCAAAAAGTACTAAATCTCATGGGAAAATACTTGTGCTGAAGTTTGAATTATGTTAGTAGACAAGCAGAGCCCCTCCGGCTCGGTAAATACGTTGGCGTTATCTCGTATGTAGACGACGTCATCGCAGACAATTTTGCGCCCGGCGCTAAGCGGCGCCTCTGCCATATGAAATATCTTCAGACACTCATAAAATTACAATACGTAGGTCTACACCCTCTTCTTTAACGAGGCGCAACACTCCTAACTGAAGACTCACTTATGGGATGATCTAAACAAGTCTGATTTAGGCTGGCGTCGGGGATTACCAAGATCAATCCCGGCGGTAATTAAGGTCGCTTCCACCTTAACCGTATATCCCACCAGAAGTTTCACAAGAGCCTACTCAAAACCCGAGACACTTCCGGAAATACAGAAAAAAACTGAAAACACTAAAACGAAAAACACAAAAATATAACCTGCAATTTGAATAAAAATGAAAAGCAAAAATACACATTAAAAATTAATTACAATTAATTTACAATACAAGAAGTTTTTGAATAATCAAAAATAAAATATATGGTTAAAATAATTAATGAAAATCTAACCCTAGAAAATGGATGGGGTGGATTGCAATTCTCATTAAGTGTTACGTTACGATAAGCAAAAAAAATAAAGAAAAACCTATGAGGTGCCGTCAAACCAAAATTATTAAAATATATATATGGAATAAAAGAAAATGAAAACAATAAAACCTTACGTCAATGCTAACTATAAACCAAATATTAATTAAAACAATCTATAACACACTTATTATAGATCGCCCCCTCTCTATCAACAATGAAATTTTAGAACTTCAGCGAAAACCAAAATTTTAGAGTTGTCCGCATATTAGAATTTAGATGATAAAGGTAAGTGTCAAAACAGTATAAACACATGGTGTCCGTGAAATGTAAACAAACACTGAAAAAGAAACTTTACATCTTACCAACACTCACAAACAACCTTCTTCCCGGAAAAAAAAAAAAAAAATGAAACACCTGAAGCACTACTTATATATTACGAAGATTTTAAAGAACGAAAATTATACTTTCAGTTCACACTAAAATACATTTGAAACAATAAACAAAGTTACATAAATCATTACTAAGAAAAATACATGATACATATAGTTGCAGTTCAAATCCAAATGATACACAATTCTGGTTGGCTGGTGTGCCTCTCCTTGATCGTATCGCTAGCGAGCCAGTGCTCGTCTTCAACCGTATCATTAGTTCTCGCGGGAAAACTGCAATGGTGACGGCCGGTTAGTCGACGATCTCTCCCTACTTACGACTCACGTACCGAGATACTAGATGATTGGAACAAAAGGAAAGAACTATCCCAGTTCCACGAAACCACACGCATATTAAATTAATCAAACACACTAATACGAAACAAAAATATTAATTGAAACACGCAATAGCCATAAACACAAGAACGATGCATTCTGAATGATACCAACAACGAAGCAATTAACAAGTAAACAGCAATCTAGGTGTCATTAAGTAATGAAATGAATGACTAAAAAAATTACACAAAAAAATGCACACGTCCAAAATTAATATCATCTTATATGTAATTTTAATTAATAAACTGGTATTATTTAATGTGTATTTTGTTTCTAATTTTTAATATAAACTATTCAAAATGTTTAATAAAGCACAATCTTATGTAAAAGAATGGATCATTTGGAAATGTAATAATAAGGAAACTAATTGATTCCTTGATCATCCATTTCAGAATACAAACGAATTTATATCAGTGCCGAATGGCAAGAAAGAAACTATTTTATTTAAAATGTGAGACAAATAGTATTGCAGTGTATATTGTTTAGTGACAAATAAGTAAACCACTGGCCTCGCGTTCAGTAAGACTCGAGTTTGAATCCCGGTCGTACCCTTCTGATTCCTTCTCCACTTCCTTAATCTCTAGTGTGGCGCTATAGGCTGTTCACGGTAAAATGAGCACTTTTGAAAGCCCCGCTTAAGATCTACTTGTATGCACGTCGTGTATTCTTCCGTTTTACGTAAATATAAAATTAACATTGGAATGTGTCTCGTCACTTTATTCATGCGTCGGTGAAATGAAACTGTGGAATTAGTAGGAAAGTAGATACTTAAGAAATCTGCTCATTTTTACACTTCGATGCATTAAAAAAAAAAAAAAAGATAGCTAAAGAAATAATTTTAAGTTCTCACAGATGGATACTTACCACTTTTTATTCGACGTTGAGATATGTAACTACTTTCCCCTCCATCGTTACCAACTTTACTTGACGAATATATGCATGCAGGTGCAATGACTTTTCTCTAAGGTTCATTTCTAAAGTGCTAACTTTATCGTGAACAGTTTATAGTCTTCTTCTTCTTAGTAACTATGCTCATAATATGGCGCACGATTTCAAACAGTGAGCTTCTCTTAAATATTAATATTTTTAATGGTGAAGTGTATTTCATAACAAAAAGTTATAGAATTTTTCTTACAGAAGAATTTGTATAGTAGACTAAAAAAAAAAAAAAAACACACACACACACGCACCTTGAATTGAAATTCTACCACAATACATGTTTTCCCAAAGATTATTTGCCGCTCAGCAACTCTTGTGTCGGCCAATCTCCGTAGGCTAGTAACAATGTACACGAGATATTACGAAGACACAAATCAAAACGATCACTAACTACTGATCAAGATAATACTCACAGAGACTCGAGTGGAAATAAATGGGATTTAATTGAAAAATATATATTTTAGTTGAAACATCACGAATTAATTGAATATATGTGCAAATACTGAGTTTAGGCCTATGTATCAGCTCTTTTTGTTTATGTTTTTTAACATTTATTTTGCTCTGCATGGCCGTAACTATGAGTGTAGCCTTTCTCGTACGTATCTCTGATTTTCAATTTCACTTTCTTTAAAATTATTTTATTTCAAAATATGCAAATTAAAATTATTAACAAATTTCCTCACACCAACTCACTAGGGAGAACATGAGAACTCGGTTCAGGGGCTTCGTATGCGTATAGGTAGGGGAAACTTCAAACTAACTGACGATCCAAGATGGCGTAACGTAAGCCAGATTAATTTCTCAAAAATCATTAATTATTTTGCAAGCGTAGTCTCTGTGTCTAAACTTCATCAGACATAACTTACAATAAATCTTGATTACTGCAGCAAACTCATATTATGTAGCTGGAAGTGGACGGGAAAACCAAGCTGGCAAAAACCCTTAAAAACTGCTCACTTAAACAACGCCTTTAAACATCGCGTCAATCACGAGTCGGTTACATCATATTATACAAGTACGTCTTGCATTACTATAGAAACCCACCAAAAATTCCTCTATGCAAAATGTCCCACATAAAAATAACTTTGTGACTAAAATCAGAATGACTTACAAATATAATTACATAAAAATACGTTTTTTTTTCTGAGGTTAAAACCACTTGCAATTAATAATATGAATTAGAACTGGAGTAAATAAAACATACCTGCTACAAACAAATAATAAATAAAACAAATAAATATTACGTTACCATACACATTGCAAAAATTAATTGAGATAACTATGACAGGCATAAATAGCGGTTATTTGAGGCGTTACGTTACTATAAATTTGCATGGAAACGAAGACTCTGCGCGTATTAAAAAGAGAAAATCTGTCATACGATAATGTCAAGTTTTATCATTTATTCTTAAATGATCATTGCATAGAAATTCGGCTGGTGACAATTACGGCTTGAGCGCAAAAACATTCGACTGTGACACACAAAAAATTTAACTGATGGTCTTGTTTACGTTCACACCTTCAGTTGTACACAGCAATGATAGAATATGTATACAAAATAAGGCACTACGTCACATACTGGAAAGTAGCGTTAGAAACAACCTTCACAATCAACTACTAATGTATGACTCTGTTTGCACATTAACAATATTTCCCCGCCTTTAAGACTTAAATAGTATTGTTACAATTTCTCTCTCAAGTTAGTGGGCTAAACCAGGTTATTTAAGAAATTGAGGTCTTCATTAAATAAGAATTATGTAATTATAATTTCATAATTGTATTTACAATAAGTACAAACAAAATTTTCTCGACTCAACTTCTCACAATAAATTGATATCACTTGCTGTTTACAATAAATGACTTCATTCAATACAATTTACAATTACCTCAGAGAAATTAACGTAATTAAGTAACTAAAAATCATACCCAATAGACAGCGTATCAAAATCTATTCGATTGTTTTACAAATTATATGTCAAAGTTTGACAGTTCCAATAGTTACAATAAAGACCGTTTCACATGTTATTCAGTCCCACCTTAGTTACGTCTATGTCCCATTAGTCCGCATTGTTCTAGAATTCTCCGCGCGCCCTACGCACATTAGCCTTCACTCGTCGGGTTTCACCCCCTCTCGTCGCCCGTCGTTTTGCAATCTCCCTTCGTAGTCCGTCCCTCACCACACCTAACGTTGCCCTCACACTCAGCCAGATGGCCTCCGCAAAAGACCACCGGCAGTACAGCTGTGGCTTGTATTTATAGGGCCGTAGGCTATCGCCCATAAATTTCGCTAAATCCCGCGTTTCGGCGTGGGTCCTGATTCCCAGAATATTCTTGCTCCTCCTCTACATTTGTCGTCTTCTCCAGCAAGGCGAGGAGGGGCTGTGGCTCCAGCCAGGTCTCGCCGTTGTCAATAATTCCCCGACTACCCCTTGCGGAGGGGACGAGGAAGCAGTGAGCGCGTTTGCCTGGAGGAGGGGAAAGTCGAGATGCCCCCCCCCCCCTAGTCGAGCCGGAGCGTGCATAACGCGGGAGCTCGCGGCCAGTACGAGCTACAGCGCATAACATTATGTTGGCTCCAATTATGAATGCTAAACCTTACACGCTACTGCAACTCATAGCAGTTATATTTTGGGTGGCTCTACACGTAGTCCTTTTCCTAGAGTCTCTTCATTCATAACGGCCAGAAGTGAGGATCTAGTACCATTGAGTAAAGATATACCTAGTGTGGACTTCCCCAGGTTAAATTTTCTTGACGACTCCAGCTGTAGTTCGAGGGATGAACATCACGTCGCGCTCCATCTGTCATCCCCTGTCCCAACTCTGCAACAGTAGAACGTGTTCTAAAAGTCTGCTTTAACCACAAGTTGGGACAGACAAGATGGCGGACACCCAATTGCCTATCTCAATTCGTATATATCCGTTTACGAAAATAATACAAGTTCTATGAAACATATGTATGAACAAAATTAAACTTAATGTACTCATAAGTCACGGGAAACGTTGCATATTACTCACACGGACATAATAAAAGAATAAACACCACTTTATAAAATACGCGATAACTGTGGATTTATGTTCTATATATACCTTATCACACATGTATACAGTAAATGGTTTGTGTAGCTCAGTGAGTTACTGCGCAAGTCTGCGCCACATAACTGTAGGTTGCAGAGTTCAAGTCTTTTACGAGTGACGAATTTTTTAGGTGACACATAATGGCTGTTTATGACTTATTTCATTGTTAGAAAATGTTTATTTCCAGAATATCTTTGTTTACGAGTAATAATACGCAAGTACCAGCACGATACAATCGACGAGCAGTAGTTGTTTGCTAATCACATCGATTGGTTTCTAAAGTAGAGAATTTGAGCTGTAGGCCTATAGCGTGAGTAATGTTAACAGGCACACATGAAAGCCTTAAGTTTATTATTGTAAGAGTTCTGTCTTCTTTTGGCCGTATAACCATAAAAGCGTGTTTAATTACGGAGAGCACAAGATTGATTATTATGCTCATTAAAGATACACATTTAAAAACAGGTGCGTAGGCGGGATGGGAAGTGATATATTGGACCATATTCCCCTACCGAATGAAAATAAACGTTGAAAACAAAATTACAAGTTTTACTTTATTTTAATTCAAGGATTATGTTTAAATAAACTAATCGAATCTACACTTGCTATATGAATTAACACTCCTCGTTATGGAGATGATCGTACATGTTATCAAATATATTTCGTTAGTATAGTATAATCGTGCAAACAAAATAAAAGTATTTATTCATTCAACAAAACAAGGGGCACACAGAAGCATGTAAGCTACAAAACACTAGTTGACAATTTGCCATCAGAACTGCACAGAAATGCCATGCAAATCATGTTTACGTTATTAGTTTTGTAACACATCTAGGCTTTCGTGAAAGATTACTTCATGTGATAAGATCGAAGTTGCATTAAAACTCGTTCAAAATTGTTTTCAATTAAATACGCATTTATGTTAAAAGACTTCAAGCCACTTGATTTTGACCCCAAAGGTGTATATTTTCTGTTGGCAAAAAGTTAGTGGATGAAGAGCAAATAGAATGTACACTCTTCCCCATACACAATCCGTGTAATATAATGGCTAGTGTCTTAAGGACATCGCCAATATGGACTAAAACTGTCATAGGCCACATTCCAGTTGTCTGAAATGAACGTCATATGTAGTAAACCTTTGCTTATTGAAACGTCCAAAATGGCACCTGTCCAAGCAAATTGATAGATCGTGGACTCCTCAATAATTGCCAATATACTGAATTAGGAATCACTAATTCATTATTCAGTTGAGTGTGGTAAATCATCATTGAAAGATCAGATATTGTATATACAAAACCACAGTTCTTAACTAACTATTTCGACATTTATCTGACAATTTTCTTAAGTACTACTGATTTCTTGATTACTCTAAATAAGCAGATTTAAAAAAATCAGGGCTTATGTTGACTTTATGAATACCAAGTTTGCTTACCAAGTGTAGTTTTCATTGGCTATTATAAGGGTGCACGTATTTGAGAGATGCTACACAGCAGAACATTTGTTTATGTAAACAGACGTACGGTCATACACTCGTAAATAGCGCATACTTGTAAAATCTCAAACGTTGCATTTTAAAGTCATCTAAAACGATCCAGATTTTCACAAGTGGGAATCATGCCGGACGATGCCGTTGGTCGGCGGGTTTTATCGGGGATCTCCCGTTTCCCCCCGCCCATTCATTCCTGTGCCGCTCCATACTCACGTCAATCACTCTCATCGGCTCTCAAGACCTTGCTGTTAAGAGCCGCCCAAATCTCTTCTCTCACTCTAAAACGATCATTTTCAAAAATGAGCATGTCTTGAAGTCACAAGTCTAAAGCAAGTTCGCATGAGCCGATGTTGAGGCTGTAGTAGAGCATGTTTGTTTGGATATATGTATTTGAATGTCAAGGATTCTGAATGTAACATATTAACTAAAGAACTAATCCCAAACGACATGTATCGTATTGCAAAAGTACAGTGCAACTTGAAAAACACCAATACATTACAATTTTTATACCAGACCAAAGATAAAACACAGTGTTTGATACTCAGCCCGCGGATGTACTTTGTATGCGTCGTTTCAGTATATTATGATATCGGTAGCACTTATAATAAGCAATGGTGGTTTGTTGACCATTGCGTGCTGGGAAATACAGAAATAAATGGTGACGAAGATCGTAGTGTTTATTTACATCTAGTTTATAAAAAAAAAGTCCCTTACGGTTCAGATAACGCAATCTGTAATACCATCATTTGTTGAAGCACGGAAAAAAAAAAGAATAATAGTAGAAATAACAAAATGTTCATTGTTATCAAAAGTGACATATTTAGTAAGCTTACTTTTGTATAATGTGGAAACAGGAATGACTACACTTCATAATTAGTGTAGTATTGTTTGCCAGTCGTTCTTACTTAGCTAATGGCCAAATTTATCCCGTGAACTACAGGAACACACGTCCTTTCTATGTAATCTCAGTTTATTTATGATAATGAGATTTTTCTTTTACGAAACGAAATATAGTCTAATAAATGGAAAGTTTTATTTTGTGCTTTCTCCGATACACGATTTTTTTCTTCCCGCAGTTTGGTATCTTAGTAACAGCCTTGCAAATATATATTATAGTTTTTAATTATTTAATTAAGGTGTAGTTCAAAAGTAAAAATATTGACATTTCCGATCCTCCAGCCCGAAGCCATATATTTTGCGGGTTTCGGATACTGACGAAAGTAAACAATTCCCAGTGATCTTTTTCGTACAATGCATTATTCGTTACACGTGTATATACGACTTAAAAAAAAAACACTTTGCAAAAATGTTAATTTGTTTTCAGCCTGCATCATTAAACGAAAACGTAACAAATATTTCGATTAAGGCATTTTCCGACGAAAGTTTAAGTATTAATAGAAATGCCAACTCCAAAATACCTTTAGTTTTTGTCGAAAATTGCACTTACGTGTATTATTGATTAATAAATGTAATTTTCTCCACTATAATATTTAGGTGTTTTTCATTACAGCGGTTTTGCAGACTAACAGAACGGAGTCAAACCCTTTGACTAGCGGATGTTATTCGTGTACGCTTACTACATTTACGAAGAAACTAGATGGATAGTAAATTAAGTCATGGCTTTACTACAAAGTTATAGCCAACGGTAATTGTTTCACGGTCGTGTAACGGATTAGAGTGCTCACCTTTCACAAAGGTGACACGGGTTCGATTCCTGTGGGTCACCCCATATTTTATAATTCAGAAAACACGGAGAGCTTTAACATTGGTCTATGGTTTTCTTAGAGTACTCCAATTTCATCCACACCCATTGCATCCCATCGTTGTTCAATCCCCATCTCAGTTCTTCATCGGCACTAAATAAGGACCTCAGATAATCAGCGCCGGTAAAAACTCTCACATTTAACCACCCTGATTTTTTATATCACTTTAATAAAATAAATAACTTATCTTGACTCTTCACGTACTTCCTGTAAGTTTTCTGTCGACGTGGATGGTGTAACCACTTCTATTTTTTCGGAACCGCAAACATTCGGTCGTGATGATCGTTGAGCAGCATTAAATCTCTTCATCGCTTGGGAAAGTTTTTTCCTTTTAGTTTTTATGTAACGCCTGCCATTCTTGAATTTTTGCGGCACCATTACACAAAAAAAATTTTTTTCTCGTATAATTATGTTATACATTTCACTAAATACAATGGTAAAATTATACACTCGAAATGTGCAAAAGTATTAACTAGGATTCACGATCGAAGAGTGACAACCGTACGACACAATTTCAAAGAGCTCCTCTGTTGAGAGTAGGAAAGGGCGTGGGCGAGAATAGTCAGGTAAGAAATTCCAGTCGTGAGGAGAGTGCAGGTTTGGCAACCCTGAGATAAAGAGCTGATCCGTCCAGCTGCGCACACAACTCCCTGGCGCCAGGTGTGCGACGGGCTGCATCCGAGATATTACGGAATTCCAGGCATAAAGAAAACATGCAACCATT
Source organism: Dryococelus australis (assembly GCA_029891345.1). Lineage (NCBI taxonomy): Eukaryota > Metazoa > Arthropoda > Insecta > Phasmatodea > Phasmatidae > Dryococelus > Dryococelus australis. The sequence goes on from CM056999.1 coordinate 57,841,634, forward strand.
TTGCAGCAGCTTTTCGCTATAATAATAATAATAAAAAAATAAATTTTTGCATTTTGTTTTGAAAGTATATAGATGTAGCTACTTCATGAGTGTATTATTTTTATCTTTAAATTATTACTTTTCGTTTTTCATGGATGCGAAAACAACCCTGTTTTACATCGTACGCATTAGAAACTGACAATATTTTGAGAATTTCTAATCACATCAGTCAATAATTTAGATAAAGTTCTCATGGTGACCCCAAAAATTAACCAGTTTCCTCTTCTTGTTCTCCAGAAACTGCTCCAGCAAATGTCAAAAAACACAACTTCAAGAACCTACCGCTCTTAAACTATAAGTTGTAGCGATTATCATTTTGGCTCAAAAGCTAGTTTGTACGATACCTATATGTAGGCACAATAATCAGATATAAAATTTTTTTGGTACCAACAGCCTGAAGCTTTGTTAAATGAAGCGGAGGAATACCCTGGAAGTAGAACTTCAGCAGGGCTTCAGAAGTTGGAAGTAGTAACCGTGAACAAAGTGTACCAGGGCGGAAATGGCGATGCAACCTTTGCAGGGTGATCCATTCCCACTCTTTAACTTCGCAACTAATAACACGATTGAAATATGTTCTCGCTCGGTCGAGTATAGGCTGTTCACGGTAAAATGTTCGTTTTTGATAGCCCTACTTAAGATGTACTTGTATGGCCGTGGTGTATTCTTCCGCCTTATGTAAAATTAACACTGCCGTAGGCCTTATCACTTTATTCATACGTCGGTCGAGTGAAACTGTGAAATTATCAGAAAAGTAAATCGTTTACAATTCTGATCATTTTTACACTTCGCTGCATTAAAAAAACAGAAAGTGGAAGTAATAATTTAAGTAATCGCATATGGTCGCCTAACACTTTTTATTCTACTCTAAGATATGGAACTACTTTCCCTCCAATGTTACCAACTTTACTGGGCGCATGCCATGCAGTGCGCCCTTTGAAATATATGCAGGTGGGAGCAATGACTTTTTCCTAAGGTTGATTTCAAAAGTTCTCACTTTATCGTGAACAGTCTGTATACGACTAATATGCGAGATGACCTCGAGTTGGCATCGCACATGCGCGAGGCGCGGATGATGGAGCCCTGCAGTGATCCGCGGTAATTTTGGGCGGGGGGTCGAAAATTTTACGGCCGATATTTCTCGTAACTTCGGTGTTTTAGCGTGGTGATCTTCGTGCCAAACGAAAAATCTCGTACAGATCTGTCGATCTGAGCCATAAAAGTCAATTATCGACTTCGTCACTCTCATTTCATTCCCATGTCTCAAAGAAATAGTTACCCGTTAACGCGGTATGCATAGTACGGGACTGGCCGAGTCGAAGTATTGGGTTTCACATTTTAAATTATTTTCGGCGTGTCTTTGCCAACTGTCACAACATCGTTCCCAAACAAAAAAAAATCTCAGTTTTTCCATTATTGCCTGCACCACATTGCTACAAAAAGTTTTTTTGTAAAAATTTATTAATTGCTTCCTAAACTGGGTGTCGGAACTACAGTGTCTCCCTAGGGGCCGCGGTGGTGTAGTGGTTAGACTACTTGCCTCCCACCAAGACAAACCGGGTTCGATTCCCGGCGGAGTCACCCTCAGATTTTCATGCAGGACGATGCCGCTAGTTAGCTGGTCTTCTCTGGGATGTCCCCCCCTTGCATTCCGGCACTGCTCCATTCTCACCTCATTTCACCCTCGTCGACTCTCAAGACCTCGTTAAGAGCCGCGCAAATCTCTCAACTCAACTCAACTCCACCTCACTTCACCGACATTGGAGCTGAATATCTGAGCTGTTAATCTCCACCCCAATCTCTCATTCACCATGGACAGTAATTTTCTGTAAACTACAATTTTGTTGGGATGACAAAAATATTTCCCACAATAAAGTAAACGCATATTTCAGAAAACCTTGATCGCTTAGTCCAGCGGCGAACTCCACTCAAGCAGTGTTGTGAACTTGCCTTCCAGGTCCGTACCAACGCAGTCATTTACGTACACATATTTTCCCGGATCTTCCGACGTACAATCGTCCAATTAGAGAAGTAGTCTGATCACGATTCTCCGCAATCAATTTTCTGGAATGTTTCAGGAAAGAGGAAATAACTGGCATTCATTTTTCACTTAAGTTTCTGAATGTTACGCGTGACTGCAAAAAAAACCAGTGCCTGGTGTAGAATGCCAATTCTACGTTCTCAAGTAGCACCGAGAAACATTTCCTTTATAGTCCATTCACGGTAAAATGAGCATTTTTGAAAGCACCTCTCACCTGGAATAATAGTCAGTCAATATATTTAATTTTAGCCTTAGACGTTATCTTCCGAGAGCTGTGGAACATGCATACTCTGTTCATTACATACATGGCAATATTTATTTTAAAAAAGTGGTTAAAGGATGAAAAATGGCTGGAAGGAAAAGGTAACTAGGACCTTAAAAGTGCTCACTTCTCCGTGAACAGTCTTTAGAAACTTGTACATTTAACAGGTGCTTATTCGCCGCCATACGCCAGTGCAATAAGCTATCCTGGACTTTTTAATTGTTCATCTCACAAGTTCCCGATGTTAACAGCCGGCTCAATCTTTTTAGGGCCGGTTTCACCACGCGAGATAACGATAGTTTATCGAGTTTAACTGACAAATAATCTCGATTATCTGTATTTTATGTTTCACCACACATCTTATCTCGATTTTATCTGTATATCTAGATAAAATATTTGAACCGCTGATTTTGGTGGATAAAGTCTCATTATCGGGGTAAAACTGTAAGACATAAACAAATACATTAGAATACTTGAAAGGAAATTTGGAAAGTGATAGCGAATTATTATTTGTAGATGAATAGCATAACATTAAACAGTAATAAACACATAATCTGGAAATGTTAGCAAAATTAATGCAAGAGTAGTCAGGAAAAAGTCGATGTGTAGAAACTAGTTTGGGAAACAGTAATTTCAGTGTTATCTGTTTTATATATATAACGCTTTTAATAAATTTTAATATATATTTAATATTGCCAGATTCTTGCAGTTTAAGTTTATTTGCTGCATATGATTCGATAAACAATAAAGTGTTCATTTTGAGGTTATGAATTCAGTCCTGGACGTAAAACACGTAAACGTTAAAACTTCCAAAAATAATAATATTTATGAACTACGCAACAAATTATAATTCGGCCGCAAAAATAACATTAACCTATTAAACATATATTTAAGCCTGTATTTAAAGAGGTTTAATTTTTACCGTATGGCGTTTAATCCAGCATGTTTGCCTGAATAAGTATTCTAAAAAAATAATATACTAAACCATCGATATATTACATATTCTGTTGTTAAAACACTCTGGATAATACAATGTTTCGCGTATTTTAGATAATGCTGATATTTTCTGTCACTACCTCTAACAAACAGTTTTTGTATATAATACGTATTTGTTTTGTTGCTATTTGTCGTGAAAATACCATCTCAACTACTAAAAAATATTCACTTTATTAAACGTAAAATACCAAATATTTTCTGTTGAGTGAATCAGCGAATTAAAACATCGCGATTATGTCAGAATATGGAGATAATTTTAACGAGATATTCTTAATGGCGGATAATACGTGGCGAAACACGCTCAACATTATCGAGATTAAAATCGAAATTAAACCTCTCATCTGGATAAAATTATCTCGATATTCCGAAAATTTAATCGTCGTTGGTGGAACCGGCCCTTAGAGGTTCATATTCTTACTTGTAACTCAGCCATCGTTGTGATGCGTTTAACGGATGGCGCAGCCGATTCCGATGTTGCTCAAGGAATAAAAATACTATTTTTCTTTTTATATCGTGTGCCACCTTATATGACACCAAAGCCAGTAAATGTCATAAAAATCCTATACTCACTCAGCTTCTGAAAATGCTACTGATATTTATTTTAAGTTAACTTTCCAGAAACTGTCCCAAAGCAATTCAATTCTTGGTTATGGTCACGGCGATGAAACAATGACATAGAGTAGATAGTACGCAGAGGCGAAATAGCATGGTGGTTCCTGTGATGTCGGCGTGGCCGTTCTCTGATTGGCTACGCTAGGCCTCGGAACGGGCATTGTGTCTGACTGACCACTGCGCGCTGCGAACAATTCCCTATCGGCTAAAAAAATATCAGGAACTACTCACGATTAAGCAACAAATCGGCCAATAGTGCCGTGTACAGTGTAGATCTTACACCTGTGAAGTATTGGAAGTATCATGATCCCGTCATCATTAAAACAGGGTTTGCTTCCCTGTTTTTGCCCGACAAATGTGATCAGTGAGCTGTAAGCGATTCGTTGAGATGACTTAAGAATCATCACATCTTAACCAACAAAAATTGTCGTCTTGTCGAAATACTCTCGGGTGAACAATTTTCGCGAAATCCTTTCGGAAAGTAAGTATGCAAAACAGAAGGGTGAGTGGCCTGCGAGGTTGGCAACACGCAGCACGGGGTCGTGCAACACCACGTGGAATTCAACCTCCCGAAGTGCTGATTCTTAAGTCATCTCAACAAATCGCTTATAGCTTACTGTTGCCTTTTTTTCGTGTAAAAACAGGGTGACAATCCCTATTTTCAGATGACGGGATGATGATACTTCTAACCAAATTTTCACAGGTATAAGATCTCCATTCTACAAAACACTATTCACCGATTTGTTGCCTAGTTGCCTGAAGATATTGGTAGGTGGGACACTTGAATGACTCCGAAGAACACGAGTATGTGCTGGATGAGTAAATACAAGTTGTAGATAAGTGTGGGGCAGATGGCAGAACTTGGTTTTCTGATGGCATTTCTAGATCAAAAAGGACATATTGAATGTGCATTTGCGCTAATGATTGTAAATGTCTGGTTGCCAAGGTTTCTGATTTTAGCTGCGACGTATTCCCCAAAAGATTAAATATGATCACTTGCACGTAGATTTTGATTAACTGACATTGGAAGGGCAATATCTTCATCAGTTTCACTCGAACGTGCACTATCAGAAATGTCTGTAGATTTACGGAAAATTGTACGGAGATGTTGAGTTAATTTACGGAAAGGCACTCCGTAATGACGAATAACGGAAACGAGCTCCGTAAATATAAATACGGAAGCTCTTCGTATTCTTATGGCTTCGGTTTTAAGACATGAACAATGCCGATGATATCTGAAACGTATAAAATCCCATTTTCACAATACTACTTCATGTAAAATGGCAGTAGGTACCAATTCTTTATTATTTTTCAAATTCCTGCTGCAGCACATAACCTTCTGTATACACAGTGAAATACGCACATAACGAAAATAAAACTACTATTTTCGTAACCTCGTTTTATAAACCGCAAATATAACGAAATAGCTAGCGCTCTTAATATGACTTGAAATTCAGACAGGCGCGTTCGTAACTTTGCGCGTTCGTAATCAGTCTGCCACATCTTTATTCGTTTAAATTCCTTTTATTTTCAGTATACTGTGGCTGGCTCTCTTACAGGGGGCTAGCGACAGCCATCAAAGTCCTGAATTTCAAAATTTCGCGCCGATTAAATTCATTTTCTATTTAACTTCACCACCTACCTTTGCCCCGTACAGGCAGGTACAAATTCAGTCTTGGAGCTACCCTGGGAATCCTGTATAATAATGTTTGCTCCACAGCATGAAATATTTTTGATGGGTGCGGAGGGGGGAGGGGCTTAGCTTCTCCTTTCCTCCAAAATATAAATGATAACCGACTGGGTGGCCAAGGTCCCTCACAAGGGTTCGATCCACCCCCGCGCTGAGGGAGTAGCGTCCCGGTGATGTAAAATGGGCGGACATCTTTATTCAGCGTACGGGCAGTTCTCGTGCTGGAATTCAGAAACTGTCGAGTGCACAGCTGTGCATATCCTGGAGAAGGGGAAGTTGGACGAGTCTATTTTCGACGGTCAGGGCGGACTGCGCGGGTTATTTAGAGGCGCCGCGGGCGGTGTGCGAGGAGGACAGGCCTGTCAACGCACACCCACGCCCCGCCCCTCGCGCTTTACGTCCCCGGCCGGAAGTGGGTGGCTACTTGAACCGGCCAGGCGGAAATACATCCGCGCTCGCTGGGCGCGCGCAACTCGAAATGTCTGACAAGAGATTTGTTTCCAAACACGCTTCTATAGGCAGTCGAGCGTTTTATATATCGACCTTTTAAAAAACACTCCTGTGCTTAAAGGCTGTTCACGATAAAGTGGGCACTTTTGAAATCAACCTTACAAAACTGTCACTGCTCGCACCTGCATATATTTTAACGGGCGCACGGAGTGACATGCGCCTAGTAAAGTTGGTAACGATGGAGGGAAAGTTGTTCCTTGCCTGAACGTCGAACAGGTGTTAAGTAACGGTTTGTGATAACTGAAATCATTTATTACGCTTTGCGTCTTTTTTTTTTAATTGATCGGAGTGTGAAATTATTAAAAAAGTAAATATTTTAGAAATCTGCTAATTTTTATAGTTTCACTTGATCGACGCATGAATAAAGTGATGAGGCCCATTGGCAATGTAATTATACATAAGGCGGAAGAATACGCAACATGCATACCAGTATATCTTAAGCAGGGATTACAAAAGTGCTCATTTTAGCGTGAACATTCTATAAATATATGTACGTATTTTGGCGTAATTGTTAACTGGCTTAAGCCTCGTCTACAGTTGACTTTACGCTAAACGTTAAACGCATAACGTTACCATAAGAAAACTGGTGTGTAAAATTTACGTCAGCAGATATATAAAACAACATGAATGTTCTGAATGATGTTTAGAATTCATAAAAGTACTAACCCAATTAATGCTTGTTGACAACTGTTTTTGAAAAAAAAAAAAAAAAAAAAAAAAAAAAAAAAATACAGATACAGATGCTTTCTCTTTCGTGCAAAATCGTATTGTGTTTACTGAGCAACAAAGCACGCGCTACTGTCTGTGAATTGTACTGTAAAGCATTTTATAAGTAAGCCTCCTTAATGGGATTATGTACGGGAACATTTTCTGTGAAATCTTCCTTTGCGCGCAAACGCGTATCTCTATAAATAAAAGTCATTGAAATACGACTTTGTGATAAAAAGGATAAAAATGATTGTATATATCCCTATCGTTTTACTTTTGTCATATTTAGTGTACTCTTGGAGGAAAAAAAAAATCATGAAAGTGGTCAAATATCGCATTTTTAAAGATTGCCTGTGCAGTTTCCTTAAGCGGCGAGAGAAAAGTACATCGATAGGACGTAGTTGAAACTGTGGTCTCTCACTGCGTGTAATAAATCCCCACTGTTATAGATCTAATTTGCACAGTACACCGTTACGACGGAACCACTGCACGCCTTGCGTGTAGGAGCGATGAGGCGCTAGGCGTGCGTGTAACTGTCGCCCGTATCGCTCCCTCGCTTCTTCACCTTGGACGCGCAGGTACATAATACCCTTAAAAAAAATCTTTTAACGAAGCCACTGTACGATCTTAGGATTTGTTACTCCACAAGAGTAAATTTCATTACAGATTATCCAAGAAACCAACGTTTAAGATATTTTGCATTATTGTAAACATTTTCGGATTCCTTCAGCGCAGCTTAACCTGGAATTTTGATACTATCGTTTCTTAAAATATGCCAAGTACTGTAAATGATTACGAAAGTAGTATTGAAGAATTCACCAGACTCTCTTACAGACTCTCTACCAGATATATAATGATGGGTAGTCTGTCAGCAAATAAAGCAGTGTTTGTAAATACATATAAACCAACAAGACTGCCCACGCATCTTTCGAACATGGCAGAGCTCCGGACACAAGAACTCAAGTTTTCCAGATTTCAGTCTCAAAGCACAATACAAAAGTGACGTTATCAGCAGCCTGTCCGAATATTCTAAATTAATGTTAGAGGGACACTTTGGTGGGTAGAGGTGGGTTACAGAGTATCAACCTATTACTTTGTGTCTGGTACCCACTCGTATCAAGTACTGTAAACGTGTACACTGCCGAAGCATCAGATACATTTAGTATCAGTTTAACATTTGCCGCCAGAACATTGCGTCTGCTGTTCCATGTAATTCTGATACAGTGGAATTTTAATTGCATTTAAAATGTGCCGTTAGATGAAACCAAATTTCTTGATTAAGATTTGGATACAGCATAGTTAAGTGATATAATTTCTAATAAAAGAGGATAGTTTAAAACAAAGTTTTCATTACACGATTTACATACAGCAAGTTCATTATCCTCTCTGAAACAGTTTCGCACAAATGAAGTACTTTATTATGATGTTCTTATCCATACTTTATTTCACTGTAAAATATAACACACGGTACACCAACTCAAAACACGTACTTGATAACCCGTGTATCTGATACACGCCATCCTGATATTGAAGTCCCTGACAACGGTGAAGCAGCAACGCACTAGGGAACCTCGGAAATTTCTGTATCTGATACAGAAAGTATCAGGTACTTCGTATCAGATACAACTCAAGAACTATATCAGTTTGTAACAGGTACAGAAAATAGCTGTAACGACACATCTCTAAAGGCTGTTCACGATAAAATGAACGCTTTTGAAATCTATCTTAGAAAAATGTTACTGCCCCTACCTGCATCTATTTTAACGGGCACATTGAGTGACATTCGTCCTGTAAATCTGGTAACGATTAAGGGGAAAGTAGTTCCACATATTAACGTCGAACAAAACGTGTTAAGTAACCATTTGTGATAACTTAAATTATTTCTCTCGCTTCCTGTATTTTTTAATGCATCTAAGTGTAGAAATGAGCATATTTGTAACAATATTTACTTTTCTAGTAATTTCACAATTTTACTTGACCGACGCATGAATAAAGTGATGAGGCCCAAGGCAATGTTAATTTTACATATGGCAGAAGAACACACAACATGTATACAAGTAGATCTTAAGCAGGGCTTTCAGAAGTACTCATTTTACAGTGGACACTGGTACGCGTGGATCCAGAGTTCCTGTGAGATTTCGACGACAAAGTCGTGTATGGTGGGGGCGAGGCAAGCAGGGAACCGAACGCAGCACAACAGATACCACAGGAAACAGGAAACGACGACTATTCAGTACATCCGGTCACTGGAGGCGCTCGCTGCTTTGTCTGCCGAACACCACGATTTTTTTATGTATTACACGAATTTCGTACTGATTTTTTTTTATATTGTACGCACTTTTTTTGTTCTATATTTTATTGGGCCATATTTGTGTCTGTATACTGATTTACGTCGCATGGACTTGATGTCAGTAAGAGCACTTGATTACAGAGAGTCCTAACAAATATTATTACAGATCCGGCACTCCAAAGTAATTAATGCCAAATGGTTGGTAAGCTGTAGCGATTATGGACGCCAGCAACCCGTTAAAAATTTAATTTCGATAAGTTAAATTTCGTACCTTCCACTCTATCCATAGGATGCACCACTGCTGAGTACATACATTGACTAAAGATCAACTATAGACTTCGAATGCCCCCAAATTTGGCTTGTGAAATTCTAGCATAGCAGTCAAAATAACTTGAATCAAACAGTCACTTGAAAGTTAATTTACATTTCGTTTTCCTACAGGTCTGAGCATTTTAAGTTATTTATTTTACTTTTTGGTTACATTACAGTTGCTTCGCACTCCACCAGAAGAAGTTTATTGGCATTTCAAAGTTATATATAATATATATGTCAACTGTTTACTAATCCTAGTCGTAGCCATGTGATTTTGACGAATACAGTGGCTAAACAGGTGCCCATTGTTGGAAAGCTGGTCCCATTAAATCCTAAGGTATTTTGCTCGCATACATTATAGCATAGACTACGTATTATCAGATGTTATTGACAAAACCCTCATTCCGCCGTGTCTGTGTGTACACTGTCATGTTAATAGCAAAAGATGATTCGCCTCCAAGCAAGATATGAAATTCTTCTCAAAACTGCTTGAGTGATCGAATTTTATAATGATATCTTTAAGACAGACAATTATCACATAACGATAATGTTTTGATCCCTCATTCTGCTGTAACCAGACTTGACCGAGAAGTCCTCGATACTGCCGATGGGGAATAAATCAGTCACGTAACATGGGCTCGATCTGTGTGATGGAACCTGTTATTAAAAAAATTTTCGCACATCGTAAAATTGTTGGGTTTGGTGGTGCGGGTTTCTAAAATTCTTATAGCGAAAACATTTTTAAATATCTTATTAATTTTCCAGTGTGATATCGTTCGTGAGCCCACATAATCGTTATAATCCATTCTTCTGGGGTATATGATGGCACATCGGACATAGTATGTTTTATGTTATAACCTTCAAAAACATTCGCACCAATTAACAGGATATATTTATAGACTCATTGGCTATATTTAAGACCGTCACTGCTTACAACAATGCACAAATTAACAGAAATTTCTGCATTCCATTTGGGGTGATGGGACTTTTGACTCATTCCATTAAAGTGTGATTATATTTCAACTTGCGCAGCACTCCGGTTGTATCATTTACATTGCAGGAGACCCAACGTCAGCTCTAGACCCTCAGATCGAAGACAAGTCATCGTCAGAATCATATTTCTCATTTATAAACATCCAGTACTACATTGTACTTCATCTGCTACTAGCTTATATACAACATTTGCTGCTGGCAGCCCCCGTGCTAGTCACAATGTCATAGCATGGCCAGACTGTTTAACAGGTCTCGTAATTGAACCTATCATATTTTCTTTCCACGTTTCGTAGGGGTTCACAAGCTTTCGTACTTCACTGAGAAAAAGGTTTATTTTTTTAAAAATCAAACAAAGTTTGTTTGGAGCAATCAAATCAACTGCTTGTATAGGGACAGTGAAATATTTTGTTGTTCAAACCATTCGCGAAAGTCAGCCAAAGCTAAGCTTGAGAGATCTAGAAGGCCGCTCCGATTTATGATTTCGGTTACACAGTCAACACGCGGTGTGGGTTTTCGTGTTCCATGATAGTGGAGTGAACCAATCGTAATCTATAGTAGTAGCACGACTTACATATCGGTTACCCTCAAGGATGATCATTGGCTATCGAGCCTTGTAGAGTGCAATGCCTGCCAAATACCAGTGTATACGCTTAGTAAGATAGCGAGAATGGTAATTTTCCCAGCATACATTCATTGTAGAATTTCCTCATTTGCTCAGGAAATAGTCAAATGCGTAGGGAAATACCCAACTTTGTGTAGTAGCTACGCTAAACATTCTTGTATCTGCAGCTTGATGTGTGGTATTTCCATAAAGAGGATAGGTTGAAACCTTCCCTTACAGTAGCGCACGTTACGTCTGGATGGGTTGCCAACGAAAATTTCACCGCCCACGGGTGCGAAGTAGATTATGTGATGGAGCAGCAACGGAATGCAGGGATGGGGGAGACGGGAATACCAAGAGAAAATCCGGCAGGCCAACGGCAGCGTGCGCCATGTTTACCACATGCGAACATCGTCTAAGTGGCAGGTGGAGGATTACTGCGAAAGTCTTTACAGCGAAATAACTTTTTACACTTCTCTCCTAGACTTCCTGGGTTTTGAAAAGAAATACAGAAAAAAAAAAAAAAAAAAAAAACTAAATTCCTGCCAGGTGATTCTTAGCGATTTTTGTAACTTTAATTTTATTCTTATCATGAAGCATGTATTTTCTCCTCCTTCGGATTTAAAATGTAATATTATAAAATAATAAATATGTGAAACACTTAAAAAAAATAAATTTAAAAAAACACGTTTATGCTTTTAAGGGAAAAAATTAACACAGATACCTTCACAGCTTCATTTAGATAAGTATAAATTACACAAAAAAAAACGTCTCTGCCGTATGTTTAATTGTATTAGACATAGTATAAAGCACTGAAAATATTTTGGGCAACGTCGTTTCCAAAAATATTTGAGTATCTTACTCCGGTGATGATGATGTAGAGTAGTAAATATGAGATAGATCGCGCATGCCAGTTGCGCAGTAACCATCTCCTTGTTCCACAACCGAACTGATATATTTCCTGAGCAACTATATAAACAACGTTTCTCCGACTAAAGTTAACATGCCGTTTACTCAAACGAAAGCTTAAATGTGCTATTAGACTACTTTTGACGAAGCTGTAGTCCAAATAGTCTACTTTATAATCAAGTTACGTAAAATTTCACAATTTTTTTTCTTAAAAATGTAGTTTTGAGGTTACAATCAAGTATAAATGAACTTGGCTTTATTGTTGAAAACACGAGAATATAACAGTTATTTTGGAAGTTCTTAAGCAAGCGTTGGGAACATGCGCAGAAGACAAAAAACGATCTCTACTTTGGTCTGTTTGCAAACGAATCTCCATCTTGTATCAACCGAGTAACTCATACTTCCTCATATCAGCGGGGAAACACGTTTGCAATCATACTACAGCAAATGAAAGAAAACAAATCAGACATATAAACAGTATGTTGGAAGACAGCTAAGGACAACTTCTCCCGCGATTAAATAAAAATGTTTTCTAAGAGTTGTATTAAAAAAACTTGCAATATGCGACTGCTGATTAAAAAAAAAAAATAGTTTACATTTGAATCAGTTTATTGCAAAGGTTACCTCTTCCTTTAAGAGTGTATATCAAGATATGCTAATTTTCCAAGATTTAGTGCAAATGTATAAATAGCAGGTATGTTGCTTCGATGGCTCAATAGGCATAACGAAAGATCTTTTGCAGTACTCAAGACCTCTAGGATAGAAGAAACCACACAAAAGAATTATTTAGATAAATAGAATAACATCGTTTCCTGGTATTGAATGTACCGTAGGATATGTATCCTTCCAAAATACCTACAATAGTAGTATAGGAAAGGGAAGGCTTGCGCAAGTGGCGCCTGCCGCCGGACTGTCAAACTGACGGCGGCCATATTGGATCACGTCACATCCGCCATTTTGGCAGTCAGTACTGCTGAATTTCCATTTTTACCTTCATAATGTGCCGCGTGACTCCAGCCTTTTCTGAGTTCGCACTTAAAATAAATTAACATCGCTCCTGGCGATCGATGAGTGAACACGAGATGGCCGCCAGCACTCATAGCTGCCACCAGTGCAACTTCAATCTGAGGGCGAGTGCGAGAATCAAAGATGGCCGCAAGCACACTAGCGGCCGATGTGGGAATCAAAGATGTGTTGCAAACAAGATGGCTGCCTCCAGCAGACGACGACAAAACAAGATGGCAGACACTAGCAGACGACAAATGAGATCGAGGACGATGGAAGGAATATAAGCAATCCCTCCAAGAATGAGAGGGAAGGAAGAGAGAGACAGAACGAGAGGAAGAGAGCAAACGAGAGGAAGAGAGAGAGAGAGAGAGAGAGAGAGAGAGAGAAAATGGAATGCGAAAGAAAGAAAACGTGGGTGGAGCCCGAGGAAACCCTCAGAAGTGAAATCCAAGATGAATGCCGTCGGAGATGAATGAGCGATTAGGAAGATTCGAGACGGAATGCAAGAACAGGAAGAGACAGTGTACTCGCTGACGAGATGGACGACTACATACTGACTTACAAGATGGCCGCCAGGAATGATTGCATAATCCGGATGAAGTTATCGTAATTTACGGTGCAATCATCCACAATGTGAGAAATTCAGGATGAAATGTGCAATTCAGAGATAAAGGGAATTTCCGTGGGAAAAAAGGGAAATTCAGAGGGGAAAAAGACAAATTCCGAGGAATAAAGGGAAATTCCGGCGTACTGACTGCCAAAATGGCGGCTCCGACGTTTTCCAAGATTGCCGCTGTCAGTCCGGCAGACCGATGGCAGGCGCCACTTGCGCCAACCTCCCCTTTTGTATACTACTTACAATGTAAGTATACTGCCTATTATAAATTTTATTGGTCGCCTTTGTTAATTCTCAGGTCTCCATTAAACAACATAGCAACATACTTTGAGGACGGATCTCTCGAAAATCTCGATATCTCTACGAGATAAAACCAAAAATTAATTATAGGATTTACACGGTAAAATGAGCTCTTTTGAAAGCCCTGTTTATGATCTACTTGTGTGTACATTGTGTATTATTCCGCATTGTGTAAAATTAACATTGCCACGGGTCTCATCACTTTATTTATGCGTCGGTCAAGAGAAATTGTTAAATTATTAGAAAAGAAAAATTTCACGAATCTGCTCGTTTTTACACTTCTATGCATTAGGAAAAAAAAACACAAAACGACGTTAAGATATGGAACTACTTTCCCTCCATCGTTTCCAAGTTTACTGGGAACATTTTACTCAGTGCGCCCGTTAAAATACATGCAGCCAGTAGTTGTTACTTTTTCCTAAGTTTGATTTCAAACGTGCTCATTTTGTCGTGAACAGCCTTTAGGTGCATGCGACGGAGCCGCTCCCGGATTTTCGAACGTGAAATCGCTGCTGGTCAGCGGGTTTTCTCGGGTATCTCCCCGTTTTCCCCCGCCCTTGCATTCCGACGCTGCTCCTAACGCATCTCGCCTCACCATAATCGCCTCCCAATACTTCTTTGTTACATGCCACCTAAACACCTCCACTCCACGCTCAGTCGCTCAGTCGGCATACCGCGTATTCGAAAATTCACCGATGCATTCACCTGATGTTCACCGGACGTTCGAAAATTAATCGTTTGGTGAGTCCGGTTGAACCGATTTATCTATCGGTTTCACTGGCCTGAAAATCTGGTGGATATGCATCTAAACATCAACCGATGAAATTCGAACGCTTTCTCTGAAAAATAAAAGTTAAAACACCCACAACTCGTAATTTTCAAGCATTCAAAAATATATCAAAATAACACAGTCAGCGAGTTTTACAAATAGGCGATGAAAAATTTTTAATTTGAGTTGAATGGTATTAGTATCTGTCTGAAAGCACTCTGTAAAAAATTAATGGGAAAATTACTCGACAAGTGTAAGGTAATATTCGAAAACTTGTAGGGGAAACATAGTTTTCTTTACAGGTAAGGTAAAGTTACAGCACTGTGGAGTAAAATTCACGTACATAGCGGTGGAAAATCCCATACCTGGAGGGGAAAATTACCTTATGACGAGTGATCTCTTTAGTATTCTCAACAGCTAAGTGGGGGTACGGGAGGAAGAAACAATCCTTTAACACGCTATTATTCACTGATGTTATCATGCTGTCATCGTGGTGTAATGGATAGCGCATTAGCATATTGTGTTAGAGGACCATGGTTTGCGCCCATCCGCCAGCAAGCGTCGAGGATTTTAGTGTTGAGCTTTCTGTTACTATTCATCAAAGGATATAGGTAATAAAAATTTAACTGTACTAATACTCTAGGGTACCTTTCAAGTATAATTTTATTATACAATATAGTTGATTTTCCCTTACTTGTAAGGAATTTTCCCCCCACTTTTGCCAGATACTTTTACCGTACGATTAGGAATAGTACTTTACTTGTTATGTAAATTTACTCTACATTTAAGAGGCAATTTTACCTTAAATGTAGAGGTAATTAGCTTCCCTTACATGTAAGGGAAGCTAATTACGGAAGTTATACCTCAAATTTTTTTACTGTGCAGATGAAAACACCACTAAAAATCAACCAGATGTTCGAAAAATGACTCAACTGGTTTACATCGGTATATCAACCACTGGTGGATTTATTGATGAATTTTTGAATACGCGGAGGAACACCATACACTGAAGAGACTAGATTCTAGCATTCCTTATCCATCATTGATGGAGGTCTCCCCGTCTTCTTGTAGAGGTTACGGGACATGATTGTCCTTACGTGTATAAATACGAAATACAAACAAATGTATCGTAACATGACTGTGGGCGGGTGAACCCGAGGCATATTAACATTTCTTATATAGTGATTACAAAAAAATGTATAATAAAAGGGCGTGGAATCAGTTCTCCTTGCTGACATGAAAACGGTTTGGGGTTTGTTTACTGGACGACCTGAGTCACAGCAGTAATGAATGAATCATTTCGGGAAAGGATATTCCAGACATCTTCTGTCAGCCAGGGATTCTACCAAGCGGAAAAAAAAAAGGTTTTTCGTAATAAGTAAGAGGGTAGCTTTGATTATATCGCATGGGATTATTTTAGGGTAATCATAATGCCACCACGTTCTATAAAATCTAAAAGCAATGGGATAAAATTACAGTAAAAAGTCGTAAATAATGGGAATTAAAAAAAAAAATTATGAAATTCGCTGCAATTGTTAACTCATTAATAGTAGCTTGGTAGATTTTTTGTTAGTTGTAAATTTCAACTCTGTTACTTGTCAACCTCTGATTGTGCTCCACATATATAAGCAGTCGCACGGCATAGCATCCACTCATTCTTCATGTGACCTCCGAGTTGGATGGAGGTGCGATTTCGGGGAGCTCCTGGAGCCATTTCACTACATGTTTTTCTGAGCTCAGTCTACGAAAATTCCTAACGGTTTAAAAATACCCTTTGTGCTAACAATTGCAATGAATTTCATAAATATTTTTAAGAAATTGCCCTTTATTTACAATATTTTACTGCAATTTTAACCCATTTGTCTATTGGCCACGCTACACGTATCTACTCACAGCTCGTCGTAAGTGCTACTCATTCATACTTCGAACGGACTTATTTTAATATTTCAGGTATGTGATTGTGTCTGGTTTAAATCGTATTCAGAGTTTTTTTGCTATAAGATATCATTCTCCAGGCTGTATCGTGTAAGGTACATGTACATGTAAACTTGTTAATGAGTTGTTTATTAATACTGACTAACTGGATTTCGTTTAGTGAGTTTGCACTTGTCTCTCATGTTATTCACGTCGTTAAAATTCTCTCACGAGTAAATTATATTTCTAAGCTCGAGACTCGCATTACGTTTAAGACTCACATAATTACAATTATTAATATTCATGTAGTCATTTGGAATTTGCGATTCGATGTGTATAGTTTATTCATACGTAGAACACTCTGAATTTCTCTAACGTTTAATTGCATTCGGAAAACAGATAGTTTAACACATAAATCACATCTTTAAAAATTGTCTATCTCCCACCACCGTCTACAAGCAATATCCCCCCAAAAAACATGAAATTTACACTTAGGTCACTCTGAAATGTTCTCGTGTGTTAAATATATTCGTAAAAATCTTCTATCTACCACTAACATCCCTACAAACACAACAAAATTAGAAAATTAGAAAAAATTATACTTAGCCCACTCTTGCACTCAACTCTACACCTGTATAAGATATTTAAACCCCCCACTCTAGTCAGTTGCCTCCAGGACACCACACCATCAACATTGTAGAGAGCTCCTGCTACCTCCTCCCCCCAAAAAAAAACCAAAAAGAAAGAAAGAAAAAGAAAATTTGATCGGGTTAAGAATGAACCCTTTCAATCCATTAAACCCTTTCGATAAATTTAAACCTTTCAATTAACCCCTTTTGACTAAAAAAATTGATCAGATTAAGGATTAATCCAATCAAACAAATCGAAATTCATCAGTTAATCCCAATCAATCCGAGGTAGGGTAGTACCCACCCGCCCCTACTACTTACACTGCACCAGGGGAACTACCGCACGCTAAGGCCAATAAAAAACATTTGCGTCTTGGGTATGGTGGCAGAGGCTTCGGGTCATTTGATGCGCACGTCATTGTCAGAGGCTTCGGGTCATTTGATGCGCACGTCATTGTCACCATTAGTGCTCGCGCAGACGCAGAACAGCTCCAGGAAGGCGGGTTGAGCTCATGACTTGCGATATTGCCGCGCAGTGAAATAAAAAGAGGACGGGTGAACTAAGACGTAACATAGTGCAGTCGTTAGGACGTAGCACCTGCCGAGGCCCCAAAGCCAGACGTTCTGGTCGTTATGAGGCACTTACACGGGTCGTTAACAAACTAACCCCAAGTTAGAGTGAAATTTTTTTCTGCCAGGTTCAGGAATTTTATCCGTTACGTAGGCAACCCTCGCGTTTAAAGTCTTCTTAAAAGAACGATGCAGTGAGTTTGAAACACGCGTAAACACGACTGTTCTGGTTTTTTGCACTCATCGCCACAAAAATTGTTGCACCCACAAGGTAGTGTCGGATTGAAATGTTATTCGGCAAGACGACAAAAGCCGCTTAAAACAATACATTACTACAAACTGTGACAAGGATGAGCAATTTGCGCTACACGTGCGTCTTTCAGCATGAAGCCAAGGCCGCCATGTTTTCGAGCACGTTCCGCCAGACGTCGCGGCATGGAGGTGTGTACAGGGAACCTAAATGGTGTCCTGCGATAATTCATCCTATGCAGCTTGAATATTCGCTTTCAGTTTCTGGAGGTTTTAAAGTATGGTTGGAGTCGCGATAGAGCGGCCAATAGCATCCCTCGCATTTGCAATTGGGGAAATGTCTGGCAATGCAGCTGGCCATAACAGAGTGTACATGGCTTCAGAGCGTTGTTTTGCTAAAACCTAGCACTGGCATGGGTATTCTGAACGGCAGTTCCACTGATAGCAGGACATCAAACACATACTGTTGAGCTGTTAAAGTGTTCATGATGAAGACGAATGGTGATACGGCATCGTACAAGATCATACTCCACACCATGACACCAGGTTGTCTAGACACGTGTCGTGTGACAACAAAAAGTTCATCTTGGCCTTGCCCACATATCATCCACAACACACGGATATGTTGATCGTCGACACCAGTACAAAAGCGGGACTAATCACTGTTACGAGCAGTTGTTGTAAAGGTGGGTTTACGATTGACTTAACAGATAAGTGTGCCGTGTGCTTAAGATATGAATAAATGTTTTCAAGGGTATTCGTTTATGACTGTCGTGTGCTGTTCTTGACAGGTCGTTTGCGTTCTTGGCGTGACTTAAGATATCGTTGTACTTTATATCTTAAGTACGAGTCAAGACGAAGTAGCCAATCAGAGACCAGTGACATTTGCTGTTGGCGGGAAACTGTATTTACATCTTGAAATTAGGTTACGTCGCATTGTGAAATCGTATGCAAATAATAATTTTAATCGCGAGACATTATCCTCTTAATTTAAAGAACAGCTCATGGTCATGTTTTATTTCTTGGAAGAGGTTATTGAATTGGATTTAATTAACATTTATCAGGTGTATTGATGTAAATTCCCAATGTTGGCATCGGCTTTCCATTCTATAAGATATCACTAGTTTTTCAAAACATTTATACAAGCAGTAACCACAAATAATTAAATTTGTGTAAATTATCTTTACTCTTGTCCATCTTCCAGGTCATGTCGGCTGCTTTCTTTTTGAACGATTCTGATTCGCTAGACCTAACAATTGCTAATGCAATCATAAACTGCAAATCGTATTATTGTTCATTTCCCGAGTGCTTATCGAGTCATTAAGTACAATTCTTAATTCTTCGGTTTTTAATCGTAAACCCACCTTAACGGGGTCTGCGTGCACTTAGTCCTGCGTCATGCAGCCGTCTGCCAACGTTATTGGCATTCTCAGAATGCTGTAGGGTGCGGTTAGAGCACTCCGCGCATGTCAGATAATCCGTCAGTTCTCCCCCGGTGTGTATCGTAGCGGTCTACCAGACCCTGGGTGTCGTGTGTACGTGTCTTACAGCGGGGTAACAGTAGTCCGACGAACACGATACGATAGACCGACATTACGTCAGAGCTGGGCGGCATTTCACATTACATCTGTATATTTTATTCAGTGTTCAGAATACTCCGGCGAAATGTGCCCAACAAGTGTGATAATTTGGCTGTTGGAAAATTATAAAATGGCAAACTATCCTTATAATATCCTATATTTTGTTTTTAATACTCACGATAAAGGAATGCATATTTGGCTTGTGAAAATATTTGAATTTATACAAGAGGAAAAAGTATTTAAAAACAAACCGGAACTTTATTTTGTAGGCAAGTTAGTTTGTTATTCACTACAGTAGGGATATACGCGCAAAACTTTGTTTCATAATTTTGTATTTAAATTTTTTGCGCGCTTCAGCGAGCCCGACACGACGGAAAGCAGAAACAGAGCCTACTTTTGTAGTTGCTGTCGGGGCTACGATTCTGTCGGGCTGACGTCACAGTCACCTTGCTTTTCATGGGCTGCTACTCAAATTTCGTCGTGTCGTTGTTGATGTGTCGGGTTCGTCGGGGTATTGTGACTCCAGCTTTACTCTCCATTGTCGCCAAACGTATGCTACGGTAATAATGTCTATTTCATGCGTGGGGTAAAGTTTGACAGTTCTAGAAAAGTAGCACAGCTGTTTTTTCACTGAAGAAAAATACATTTTGTAAACAAATGTCTGAATCTAATGCACACTTGCGTTTTCCGCTTTGCTCGATATTATAGCTAGGTTGTCATTCAACCTGTTTAATTTTTTATAATTACTAAGTTGAATTTATTGGGCTTCTGTTTATTTTATTTCGAAGGAAAAAGGAAACAGTAAAGCGATAGGGGGCTTTAGTTTAACGTCTATCGTGAGACGGCATTATTCTGATGTGCATATTGTTTTGATGGAGCAATGGAAAATTACTCTCGTATGGAAATACCATTTAAATTATTTAACTTCGAAAATCTTAACTATAATGAAAAAACAAAACGCAATACATACGTCACTGTTCGTACTCGTACAGATGCAGCAATACATACACACACACATTTTGACCGAAGTTAACCTTACACTCGTTGAATTTACGATATAGACAAATAAAAGAATATTATGCACTCACTACAAATGTGTGGAAAGTGCAGTTTTTCAGGCCACGTGCATTTCAATCATTATGCTAACCGTTTACAAATACATTTACAAAACACGCAAACTTACTGTTTGCAAAATTCGCAACCTCTTGAACAAGTGTTTTTCTATGCGGATCCTTGCAACTTTACTTCACTAAAATCATGTTTTTTTCGTCCCTAGCATTAAATAATTTATTTGCAGAATCATTCAGTAAAATCAACACTGTGCATGTTTCCTAAAACCAACAAACTTAAACTTAGATACGGAAATTATATTTGTGTCACTTCATTGCGGACGGCGGTAAGGAAAATGGCGGAAGGAGCAGTTTTCCGAAGCGGTAAACACGTGCTGATTAATATTACATTTCACTCAAGAAAACGCACTACAACGGTACCTACAACCAACTATACTCGAAAAAAAGCAAATAAAAAAATTGACTACTGGTTAAATACTCCGATAACACCAAAAAGATATTCGTATAATAAACACGAAGAGAAAAAGGTACACGCCAAAGGCCTTCACTGGGAAGGAAACTGGAAACATAAACATGGCTAGCCTTTGACTGGAAACGTTTACTGTTCGTACGTGTCGATATACTCTGTCATATTTGTTAAACGTGTTTTTAAAGTCCAGTCACTAATAGCCAAGAAAATTCAATATTGCTTTAGAAAAATTAATTTAAACCATAAAAGTTGTAGGTGTAATTCAGATTTTAAATTTCAACTTTTAGTTGTGAGTACTATTTTGTTCCAAAGTCATCATAAAAATCGCCAACTTAACACAGATCCCGCAGCAATTCATCAGTTGATACAATACTTTACGAACGAGAGCATTTACTGTTTACATTGTGTGTAAGTTGGTCACATTGTCTGCCAGATTTTACCCCACTTATATGAAATAGACTATATCCGCACAACCGGTATCGTGTTCAATACGACGAAATGACCATCCTGCTTCCCGCAGTTCTACATTGCGCCCCTCTTGGATGCGTTCGACTGCCCGAAGTGCTGCCGAACTAGTCTACAAGACATAATACACTTTGAAGGGCTGCTACCAACACGGCAGCCTGAGCCAGAATGGAAAACATGCAAGCCGATATGATCTTAAACAGGTTGTTGCGAAATTGCATGTCAATACTTCGGGAAAACATTCCTTACATTTGGAGGATAAAAAATGTTATATGAATATAAGTCCGTAAACGCTTCGTTTCTTTACTACAGCCTGTAATACATAACGCACAGCGTATGGCCCGCGGACTGGATTATGTTACTATGGAATGTCATTGCAGCGTTCGTTTTCGTGATACACGGCACCTCACACTACGACACTACACCTAGAACAGGAGGAACTGCACAAGAATTAATTAAATGTTCAAAATGCACTCCATCAGCACGAACACATGCAGCAACCCACCGTTGAATGGACACCCGGATGCGTTGTTGAATCCCTGGAAAATTCCTGACTGTTTCGCAACCCGGTACAATACGGTAACGGAGGGTTCCCACACCGTCCACTGGGATCGCATACGCAAGTGCCTTTAAATGTCTCCACAAATAATAGTCTAGTTGGATTCAAATCAGGGCGCCTCGGGGCTGGTGTGGGACTGTCAATTACAGCTGCGATGGCATTCCACAGTAACATGATCAAACCCACAGGCCATACACTGTACGTTATGTATCACGGGCTGTAGTGAAGAAACGAAGCGTTTGCGGACCTATGTTCATATAACATTTTTTCATCCTCCAGATGTGAGGAATGATTCCCCGAAGAATTCACATGCAATTTTGTAACAACCTGTATAATGCGGCAGGTACAGCGAATAGGCACGGCCTTGCTAACGTCGATTGCATGGCCGAGCGTGAAACGTAACCATCTGCATGTCTCACATAATTTTCCCTATTCATCACGTTTCGTTCCTGTAGGTTGCTGCTACCTTGTGGGCGCAACTGTGAGTGTTCATGTAAATTTACACAGTAAAAAATTTTGCATGTTTTACAATATGTTCTCTGGAACCTAACTGCCAAAGATTTGTGAAAAGCTACGAGTAAATTATTGTATCTTAACGAAACAATGTTTTATAAAACACATACAACTCTTTATGTATTCCTATTGATAATATATTTGAAGTTTGCAGTACTAGTTTGTTAAAATTTACCATTAGTTTTAAGCATTCCACAGTACCATGCAGTCAAATATGGCCTAATTTATTTGCAGTGTACAAAAATATTCTAACATTTTCCTGATATATTTAATTTTTAAAGAATGTATTAATATGTCACCAAGTTTTCGACCAAATCAATCTCATCGAAATCTAACATGAGAATATATCTTATCGCCCTTTATAGCTCATCCTTCGAACTAAATTAAAAAAACATCAAAATAAAACGTAGCATGCTACTGCTTTTGATTTCACAGCAAACGCCTGCTTTTACGAGATATAATTGCATCTCATTTGTGTTACAAGTTTGCCAAAGCAGCCTAAGGCTGTTCACGGTAAATTGAGCACTTTTGAAATCACTGCTCAAGGTCTACTTGTTCTCACTTCCCTCCCTCCCCCCTTATGTAAAATTAACATCGCCACGGGCCTGATCAATTTCTTCATGCGTTGTTCAAGTGGAACTGTGAAATTATCAGAAAAATTAAATATATTACTTATTTTCTAATTAATAAATTTACATGCATTAAAAAACAGAAACTAACAGATATCATTTCAGTAATCTCAAGCGTTTACCTAACACTTTTTATTCAACGTTAAGACTTGGGACTACACTCCCTTCGCCGTCACAAACTCTATTAGGCACACACCATTCATTGCGCCCTTTAAAATATATGCAGGTAAGGAAAGTGACATTTCTCAAAGGTTGAAGTGGGTTGAAGGGGCCGTGGTGGTATAGCGGTCAGACTATCGCCGCCTACCTGGGCGAACCTAGTTCAAAACCCGGCGAGGTCTCTCCCAGATATTCGCATGTGGGAATCGTGCTGGACGAGCTGATCGGCGGGTTTTCTCCGGGATGTCCCGTTTCCCTCCGCCCTTCCTGGGGCATAGATAATTGTTTTTTTCCCCGACGAAAAGTCGTATTTGCAGAACATTTATTTACCGAGATTCTCGTATTTACGCAAGCAATTATTTCACACAAAAAAAAAAAACGCGGGGGTCCATCCCACTCTTAAAGGCCACTCAAATCTCTGCACAGAATAGCCTATATCAAAGCATTTATTCATGCAAACTGCGTGTGATATTAGTGTAATGTTGGGTGGGGAGAACAGCAGTAGTGTGTCGGGGCGCAGAGATGACTACTGCGAAGCTTGCATACGCACCCTACGCCGCAAGTGAGTTCCAGCGCCAACGGACGTGCCATCGCATACGTCGACGATAACCCAGGTGGCTCGTCCGACGTCCAGAGATGAAATTAGAAATTGGCGCGTTGTTTCTTTTGGCTCCTGCCGACCCTCATGTAGCCGGCTCCGGAGCCGACAGGCTGTCTGTTACGGGAAGATTTGTTCCGCTAGCGTGGTAGTCATGCCAAGGTCAGCAGCCGTCTGTCATGTCTGACGTTTTACAGAGCACTTTTCTTTCTGGTCGGAAATACCACATTCATTTATTTAGTTCATTTTAAATTATCAGTCATCAGCCTCTTGTCAAGGAAAATAAATTCTTAATTTCCTCTTCAGTTCTCAAACATAATTTGCATTGATTGTTAAAGTGAATAACACGCAATGCTAATTTTTAAGTATAGACAGTAGAATGATTGGGGAAGTTTGACGCAACATAATAAGGCGGTGGAGCAACGAAGTCTGCAGCCGCCATCTTGAATTCGCTTTATTCCCCCTAAATGTCCCTTTTTCCCATAGAATAGACTATATTTCCCTAAAAATTTCCCTTTCTCCCTCATAATGTTCCTTTTGCCATTCGAAAAATTTGAAGCCCCCACAAGCCCCCACTTTTGTATCAATTCTGCGAGATTTTGGGAATAGTTTTCGAGGGCATAGCAATGGCGGCCATATTGGTTTTATAGTTATAGGTTATGCCAAATCGATACATGGGATCCGGAACCAGACGGTTGCCATGTTGACGTCACCAGGTAACCTTGACCCCATGGCCATGGCCTTGAATAACCATAAACCAAAAAAAATTACCAAACTCTCCAAAAAATTCGAAAAAATTGAAAAAATTCCAAAAGTTTATTAAAGATAATTATTACAATTTGTTTAAAAAAATATGAAATTAAAATTTTCAATGTTTAAGCTCAGAGGGGATGGGCGACCCGAGCCGTACAGCCGCTATGTTATGAAGTCGCATGGCCATCATATTGAATCCCCGTGGCCTTGATCTTGAACCATGGCCTTGACCCTGTGCCCATAACCTTGAACAGCAAAAATCGCAAAATTCTCCCAAAAATGGTTCAAACATCCAAAAAATTATTCTAAAAACCTACATTTCCGGAGTTTTCCCCAGCACCATGTCCAGCAGACGACTGACTCTCCTCCAATCAATCACATTTTCTTAACATTCCCCTCCCTTACCAATATTTCTCACTGGTTAATTAGTAGGCAGGCTTCCGACCCCCTCACCGATACTGATTCTATCGTATGAAGCCATATTGATTTTTCGTTTGTCATTTGTTTTCGGCTTCAACACTTAGGTGGCTCTAGTGTTAATCGATTTACCCACCAAGGGAGCTGACGATTTAGCCACCGGGTGGTCGATATATTTGTTTATATTTTTACCATATAGGTGGTGCTGTCAGCACCCTCCATATTGGATTCTATTTCCATCGCCTAAGTGGTGCTAATTTCTCGATTTAGCCACCAGGCGAGCTGCCAGAACAAACATTATCTCGTGCTCTGTCACGGCATGTTCACCATCTTTGATTTCACTTTTTTTCTTTGTCACTTTCCTCTCATTCTCTATCATTCCATCTTAATTTTGTCACCACGATTTAGTCAACTGTTCTCCACCCACCATCTTACATTGTATTCATGTTCTGCCATTCCACCTCGATTTAGAAGCCTGCTGATTACTGAGTCCCTTCGAACCCCCATCTTGGGTTATATCACTTCCGCAATCTTTGATCCTACCTGATGGTCTTGACCTTTAACCATTGAAATCCATTTTGTTCGTCACAAGTGTTTACTTGACAAATAACTGTGGCATATTAGAGCAACACCAGACATGTGGAGATTTATGTAGGACCTCTCTCCTCCATATACCGCATTGAAGCAGGTCTGGCCAGGCCCGACTCGACCTTCTTCCTCCGCATTCTCCATAGTCTCAGGGTCAAAGTTCTATCACTTCTACAACATAATTTCAAATCTGTTGTTCCGTCTCTAATGACCTCGCTGTCGACGAGATGTTAACTCCAACTACCTGTCTGCCAAGTCTGTTGCGTCCAACCTGACGAGAAAGTATTACAACATTAAACCATTATTTTTTTTTGTGCACTTCAACATATATAACTTTGTACCATATCATTGATAATGCACATCCAGTTATAGACCTCCACAGCAAATATTGAAGTACTAACTTTCAAATCTTTATATTTTGACACACAACTAAATTATATTTTTTTATCATGCCCGGACCGCGCATGGAGTTATAATGCAAGCGTCAGTGCGTAACACTATTATTATTTATTTTTTTCGATGTAACGAAAATCGGTGGAACATCGAAAAACGATATCACCTGCATATAATGAATCAATGTCTTAAAAAAATGTTTTGTCGTATTTGCGTAGACTTGACATTTAACTATATTCTGAGTTTATAATTTTATCGCTTAATTACTTGTTAGTTTTCTTTGAAGCTTTAAGCATCTGCCAACAGGCTTGGGAAATTATACTAGTTCTGAGCTGTGTAACCGTATCATAGGGTGTTCTGTTCCAACCGTTTTAAATCTGATGGTTTTTTTTTTTTTTAGCCCACGTCTGTGCAAGAGATGTGAACATCATCATTGACTGTGCCGGATTGAGCGTATCCCGGGGCTGTAGTAAACGAGCGTGAGAATGTTGGTGTTTTCCACTACTGGAAGAAAACACTGAGCAGAAGATAGTTTGGATGAAGAAGGGGGGGGGAGGGGCGGAGGCGAGAAGAGGGGTAGCCCAGCTGTGCGAGGTCTGGAGGGACGTTCTCACATCCTGCAACACCTGGCTTGCTCTCCCGTGGGAAGATAACATCCCCTATTTTCGCGTGTCTTCCTGCAGCTGCGAGGGTTGCAACCAGGCCTACCATTTTTCCACGGTCTTTTTGCGCGAAGGAAAACCTGACGTTTAGAATTTCAAAGATTTTTAATTATATTCCTTAAATGCATAACTGTACGTATTCCAGAAGGAGTGAAACGTTAAACTTAATAAAAACGTATTTAATCAATTTTATTGCAAAACTGTTAGTCACTGGTGAAGAAAGAAATAGATAAAACTGCTAAAAGTACAGAGTAAATACCACAGTTGGCGGATTATATAGTTTGGTTGAGATGAAATAAGCGATTGTGGATTAAACCTTTGGAAAATAAATAGACACGTTCAAATGCTTATATAGGCTGTTCATGGTAAAGTGAGCACTTTTAAAAGCCCTGATTAAGTTCTACTTGTACATACGTTGTGTATTCCTCCACCTTCTATATATTTAACATTGCTATGGGCCTCATCACTTTATTCATCCGCCGGTACAATGAAACTGTGAAATTATTAAGAAAGTAAATACTTTACAAATCTGCTCACTTTTACACTTCGGCGCATTAAAAAAACAGAAAGTGGAAGAAATAATTTTAAGTTATCACAAATCGTTACCTAACACGTTTTATTCGATGTTCAGATATGGAACTACTTTCTATCCATTGTTACCAACTTACTGGTTGCATGCTACTCAGTAAGCCCATTAAAATATATGAACGCAGGGGCAGAGACATTTTCTAAGGTTTAGTTCTAAAGTGCTCACTTTATCGTGAACAGCCTTTTAGATATTTTAACTACACTACGAGTAGAGCAAGTACTTATAATAAAGTTGCAGTGAATTCGATAAAGTATTCCTATGATACATCTTATTAAAAGTGTGGACAGTAAAATCAGTTTCTTGTTACATTATGAAAATAATAGTGAAAATTGGCGTCCTAGAAATACTTAAGTTCTTAACTGTTCCACGGTTTGACTTGACCAAAGAATGGGCACTGAAAGTAAAATGACTACATCTATGGCAATTTTAGTTTATGTACGAGACGAAAGCCTACACAGCCGGCTAAAATAATAAATTAGATTAGGTCATTACAAGTGCACAATTAACAACGATCCATCTGAGTAAATCGTAAAGGTCACGTGGAGTAAAATGAGTACGCCAGACATGCTGTAACCCCTTTATGTATCTCAGAACTGAATTTTTTTTCTCCCAACGCCACTTGAGAGTTTGTTTAGCTCAGCCGGGTACATAAATACAGGTTTGGGTTTGCATTACGCTTTCTCTGACAGCTCTGATTGAATTTCAGTGTATCGAAGACATTCAACTAGGCACGAGTTGGGGGGGGGGGGGGATCATTATGAAATCGCTGATCTGTTTGAAAAACTAAATGTAAAGAAATTTGTCGCTAAGGGGGGGGGGGGGGGGGGGGCACAATTTTGAGTTCGTTTCGCCGCATCTCATAGCTTCCGCATAGTATTACATTTGACAAGGAGAAGCTACGACGCTCGTTTGAGTTTCAATCGACAGATCTCGTTGATATCAATCGATCGCGTGTATAAAAGCATGTGTGTGGCGTGGTTATGGCGAGATTGTGTGAGTTTTATGTAAATAAAATAAGATATACCACAATTTCGGCCTATACTCGTCAGACAGCCAAGTCGATATACATAAATCGTATACGGTTGGAAAGAGCATCTCTAAAGCAATTCAGCGATGCCCATAAAACCCCACATGATCGAGTGAAGCGGTGCCGGGAACGTAAAAAAAATATCAAGGCGTCCGAGCGCGTCAACGTAGGCGTATTCACGCAAAACAAACGGCCGTGTCCCCAACACAACCACACCTCATTTTTTCAGACCTTTTTTTTTAACGCACGCCCAGAAAATGCAGTCTTACGCAGAGCTAAAAGTAATATGCTGATTAAAAAAAATATATGTATAGGCTGTTCACGCTAAAGTGAGCACTTTTTAAGGCCCTTCCAAAAGGCATTAACCTCTAATAAATATAGATTATTGCAGCCTCAGGTTTAAATTTTGAGGGTGGTGGAATGTATTCACTGTGTTTATTGGTCACATTGCAATGTTTATATTAAAAAGCCGCAGGAAATGGAAATTGGATGAAAGGAAAAATTTATGAGGGTCTTAAAAAGTGCTCACTTGGCCGTGAACAGCCTATAACTAGCTGTTAAACGTGGCTTCACCCACGTGGAAACATCAAACCTTAATTGTAAGGAACAAGTGCTCTAGCTTAATGGTTGTGGCATATTTTATATATTCCCTAAGAAACTGTTCGTTTTTCCGGGATGAAAAGTGTACTAATCTAGAATATAATCTACTCCTGTACCAAATTTCATCCAAACCCTCCGAACCGTTACGACGTGATTGAGTTACAAACACACATACAAACTTTCGCATTTATATTATTATTAGGTTTAATAAGCTATGATTTGAAAAGACGCTCGTAATAAGTTTTTTTCTAATGTGGGTAGTTTATATATTCACTACACCTTCAGACAGTATTCAAAACCTGCAATCGTCAGTATTATTTGTCCTTGTCGTAGTTTAGAGCCACCTTACTTAATTTAAATACGGGACCATACTTCTTGGCTAAATAATTAATTATTTTCAAGTAGTGGTCAAGGGGAGTACGTTACACGGTGTAACTGCAATATCATAGTTCAACCATGGAAGCTAATATGGAAGCCACGACAGAAAATATGAGAGCTCCTACTACCAGGTAAGAAAGTCTGTAACAGATTTCGTACGAGCAGAACTTGCACAAGCTGGTATATGAAATCCGCTAAAGGCTGTTCACGATAAAGTGAGCACTTTTGAAATGAACCTTATAAAAAAGTCACTGTCCCTGCCTACATATATTTTAACAGGCATACTGAGTGACATGCGCCCAGTAAAGTTGGTAACACGGGATGGAAAGTAGTTCCATATCTTAGCGTCGAATAAAAAAAACATGTAAGGTAACCATTTGCGATAACTCAAATTATACCTTTCGGTCTCTGTTGTTCTTTTTATGCATCGACCAGTAAAATGGGCAGATTCGTAAGATATTTACTTTTCTCATAATTTCACAGTTTCACTTGACCGACGCATGGATAAAGTGGTGAGGCCCATTACGACGTTAATTTTGCATAAGGCGGAAGAACACACAACGTGCGTACAAGGGGAAATTACGCATGGCTTTCAAAAGTGCTCATTTTAAAGTGAACAGCCTATATCGTGTGACATGGGCATAAGGCACCGAAGACACATGGCGAGAAGGCCGATTGATGACTTAATGACGACCACGGAATGGCGAGTGGTTATTGCTAGGGACAGGTGTATTTCGCGAAAATAATTGTGGACATGCTAGACTTCAATATCCTACGCCCACAACCACAACTTCCTTTGGCAATTGGCTGAGTGTCTACGTGAGAAGACATGACGGGGCCAATCGTGATAAAGTACTCCGATACTGAACGTCTATGATTTGTGGACAGACGCTTGAGGCACGTAACATTTTAAAAATCATCCAACAACGAAAGTGCATATGAACAAAAGTGTTTTGGCGTACAACTGATCTTGAAATATTTTCGCGAAAAACACCTGTCCCTAGTTACTGTGGGTGGTTTGTACCTGGTCGTGATCAGGAGGTTCCATTGCTCTCCTGTGCATCACGGAACCTCCACGGTGCAGAATGTTTCGCAATTTCGCCCACAAACGTCTGCAACTTCACAGAGTGCGGGGCGTCTTGCGATGGGAACGTACCTGAGCAGATTTCTAAGATTTCTGCTTAGCATTCAGAAGGACGCCTCGGTGGAGCGGTCGTTAATTTTCTTGACTCGCGACTGCGGTATCTCGAGTCAAAATCCCGCGAGGGGCACAGCCATCCATCATCACTCGCGTTGTGTATTCCTCCTGTGTTCCACGGCGGTAATGCCCCGGGAAGTTAATTCCTCAGAATACTGCTATGGTTTCTCGTGGTCAGGCCACCGCTTTTCGCTAAGTTACACATTCTAAATCTGAATCAGTGAGAACTCCACTGTTTCAATCAGTCGAACGTATCTGACTGACACAACAGTCACTTCAGTGAATTTAACTAATGAACCAATGAAAAAATACCGTATTTCCTTCACTGATTGATTCAGTGATATCTTCCACTGATTCGTCAGTCATTTTTGTACTGTTTTCTCAGTGGTTTATTTTTGACTGATGGACCAGTGAAACACCTGGGCAATTTGCTCCGTCTATAATTATTTTTTACTGATGTATCAGTGAAACTGGGTGTAAAAATTTCCGTCAAACATCGTTTAAAAAATTGCCGCTAAACAACGTGTATCAAGTGAAGTAACAACGAATAAACGAATTAAACTGATACAGAATACTTTCAAAAATGTGCTTCGTCTTTCAAAACGCCATTTTACGAGGTAACATGAACACATAGCCTTTCATTCCGTTTTTACATCTTTCATTTCGATTCCATATAATCATCACAGCGTTCTGTTTGAAGGTTTAAACTGCATTTAATGTGGTGAAGTGAGTGCACTCATATATACTATTCGTTGTCACAATCTTAACGGTAAAAATCAAACCAAACACGAAAAGTATGAGCATACATCGTCAAACGACGCGATTTCGCAGCGACATTATAAGATATATATTGTCCTCTCGCAATTCAAATTTGGCGTGGTAGCTCAGATGGCGAGGCAACGGCCTAGAATAGAAGGGTGCGCGAGTACATTCCCGGCCACCTGCGAAATATTGTTTTCTATTTAAATTACGGCAAATTGCACAATATATAAACTGTAAACTGTCGTAATAATGTTTATTTCACGTAATTAGACTATTTGCCTACATTCAGGAAAAGCAATATTTAATTCGCCACTGCAGTCGGCCGTCGCTTATTCAATCAGTGAAATTGTTTTACGTCACTAATTCAATCAGGGAATTTTTTTCACTGAAACAATCCGTGGTGCTTCACTGATTCAAAGTGGAGCCATTTTCACTTTCACTGATTAGAGTAGTTGAATTTCTCTGCGAATCAGGGGTTTCCCACTGATTCGAATTTAGAGTGCAACACACCAGCATCTTTCTGGTTTCATCCCAATCCCCGACGGGCTTGAAATTTTCGGATGGCGATTATTATACAGGACGTGTGGTGCGGGGGTTTTCTCGAGGTTCTCCCGTTCCTATACCGCATAATACACTCCATCACTGCTCCAGTCTCGTACCTTTGGGGCTCTTTATGTATGGCAGCTCGGTTCTACTTAAGGCAGACTCATATTGAAGTTAGCACGGGGCTCATCTGAACTTTACGTTAACTCTGTTTAAAAGTATTATATTAAATCGCAGCTGTGTTCACATGACAGTTACAGTATCTGGTAAGTTGTAATTCAGTGCTACATAACATACTGTATCTGAGATATGAAAAAGGCTCGTGTGCATATGTTTGATACATTTCCAAGTAAATGAATATGTCATCCGTTGTTATGATATTCTTAATATTTACACGTATGTGGTAATAATAACCTCACCTCCCACATAAACTGACGCTAATTGCATCCATATATTTTCTATAACTCCAGAGTTTTTCCGAATGGTTAGTTTGTTAATTGTTCAAACACACACATACAAATGAAATTAAAACTCTGCATTGAGGCGTAACACAGCCTAAAGGCTGTTCATGATAAAGTGAGCACTTTTGAAATCAACATTAGAAAAAAAATCACTGCTTCTACCTGCATATATTTTAACGGGCGTACTGGGTGACATGGGCCCAGTAAAGTTGGTAACGATGACCGGGAAGTATTTCCATATCATAACGTCGAATAAAAAGTGCAGGTAACCATTTGTGATAATGAATCTATTTATTTCGCCTTTTTTAATGCACCGAAGTGTACAAAGGAGGATATTTGTGAAATATTTACTTTCCTAATAATTTAACAGTTTCACTTGACCGATGCATGATTAAAGCGACGAGGCCGATGACATAGTTAATTTTACATAAGGCGAAGGAATACACAACGTGCATGCAAGCAGATACTAAGCAGGGCTTTCAAAAGTGCTCAGTTTACAGTGAATAGCCTATACAATCCAGACCGAAATTGGTATAGATAAAAATGAATACAGGAAACAAAAGAAAAGAATCGCCCCTTGAGTCTGATTGGCTGACACTACGTTACCTTTACGTTATGTAAAATTTGGATCATCTTCTCGCATGGAAAATACAACTTTACGTCACTCATGTATTTCAATGAGAATACACAGCGCGCGATCTACACCGAAAAGTTAAAGCAACGAGTTCCATGCTACCTTGATTGTGAATCTGCCTTTAGCGTCAGCTCCCGCTAGTCCCAAGTTCACCAGCAGGTGTATTATGGTCGTGATGCTTAACAGTTTTGCGTTTGACCACGACGCAAAATCATATTTTACGTTAATTCTGACTACGACTGCTCAGTTTGCGTCGACGATGAAAACGGTCGTAAACTTAACGCGGGAAGCAGTTACCACACAAATGGTTTTACATCTCCATGGAGCAGGATAAAATGGCGGATATTTTTCATGAGTAGCCATAATTTCGTGAACTAATGCGGTTCTAATTAAACAATGCAGTTTATAAACAGTCTCTTCTTTAGGTTAAAAGAGTATTCACGCTTTTTAAATCAGTTTTAAGGTTACAGAAAAATTTATATTTGTTTTCAAAATGAGTATGGAGTATTTTCAAGCAGCCGTGTCGACATTTCGTATATCTGCCTCATTCCACACGAAGAGTATTCATACTAAAGAGGAATGAACCTGAAGGAAAATCGTGTAAACTTAAATTTATTTGATGTAAAACGCACAAAATCGTAACACGAATATGTGTACTATCTGAAACACGCACACGTTTTGCGATGTAAAATGTAGCACAATTGGTGTTAACAGCAGTTTGCATGTGTTCTTCAACTAAAGTGAGTCGTCTTAACTTTACTGTGTGTACTGTAAGTGAATGTTTAGCTTCGTTGTCTTTCAGTTAAAGGTAGAATTTGTTTGCTATATATATATATATATATATATATATATATATATATATATATATATATATATATATATATATATATATATATATATATATATACCAAAAAGTAATTGGGTACCTGTCCACAATGTTTGCTCGATGGTTGTCACCCCGTTGAATCTCGTAGCACCACCTCTTGCAGCTATAACAGCAGCCACCCTGTCTGGCATGCTCTCTACGAGTGTTTGCAGGACACCCACGGGGATTCGTCACCATTACTCTTGCAACCATTCCATGAGTTGAGCAATGGATTTTGGCCGCGCCTGACGAGCCCTCACCTGGCAAACCAATTCGTCCCAAAGATGTTCTAAAGGGTAGAGATCGGGGCTCTGGGTGGGCCAGTCTAATCGGCGAACATTGTTGTCGGCATACCACTGCATAGCAGCCCCTGAAACATGGCACCTGGCATTGTCATCCTGGAAGTAACACGGGTCCATTCCGTAAAAACGCCACAATGTTGGGAGCATTTAATTATCCAGAACGTTACAATATGCCTCTGTGTTCATGCTACCATGGACAAAAACCACCGAAGGCCGTGAAACACAAGTCAACTGACGTACTGAATTACCTATCTTCACGGGTGCCCAATTACTTAATAATAATAGTTATAAAAACGTAGTTCTTATAATATTTTCTCTCTCCTTAGGTATAAATTATGAACATTTTTAACTGTGTGAAATTTATATCTTCGTAGAAATTTTTTGGGTACTTATTACGTGTTAATAACTACAGTGAACAAAATTAAAAACTGTTCGTAGTATGATGTATTCATTATGAAATAACATTTGAAAATAGAATATTCTACTCGCTAGATTGCATTGTTTGAGTAAAATTCGCGTCTATAGAAGTTTTATCAACTCAAAACACATATGTTCTGGGACTCATGATTTTTACCTGCAATTTCATGAATAGGCTAGTAATGCTAGCGTATATAAGCTATGATTATCAGTCTACAGAAGAACATCACATATAAGAGTATAAGCAAAATATGAAATATCACAGTTCACAACTTTGTGCTAGATGACCACGCACTAAGAAATTATTCGCAAATTTACTACATCAGTGTATAGGCATAGTGAGAAAGCGTGAATGGTAATTGTTTTCCTATAGATCCATGGCAGCATTGCTACATTTTCTCAGGAAAGAGTCAAATGCATTAGGGAATTCCCAACTTCGTATAGTAGCGACGCTCAAAATTCGTACTATATTTACGGACTGATATGTGGTATTCTTTCTGTGCAATGTATAGGTTGAAAAATTCCATTAACGGTTAGGAAGTATCCCAGAACGTTTTTTTACAGTGCACGTTTTAAAATGTTATTATATCTCTGTAATGTGTTAATTTTTATACTCATTTTATTTTACTCGCACGTGTTGTTCACATCAGTGACGTCACGAATGGCTTTTAGGAAACTCTGAAGACAGAAGCTTGCCTTGATTTCATTTAAAAGAGAGACATTTAGCCATGCATCGAATTATTACCAACTGTCGTCGCAAAGTGTACGACGCAAGGTTTTTGCATTGGAGCAAAATATGTCGATCGACACAATGACATCTAGTGAGGAAATTTACACGTCGTAATATGTAGTGAAATGTGGCGAAAAGTGGGAAATTTATAATATTTTTGTGTTAGTTGGTAAAATTTATTTAAAACATTGGTATCCACTGTTGGCAGAACGTTGTTCATTGGTTGTCATTATGTATAAAATAACGCATCTTGTCACCACATTATCAACCGTGGGTAAATTACTGTGCGCATACCATAAATTTTCATTGGCCCAATGTAGCTTGAGCGTCACATTTCATTTGGCAGCCAAAGCAAAAATACACGTTGGGCCAACGTTGCCCTGAGTGACATTTTGATGTTGGCCCAACGCATATTTTCCAACGTTGGCCCAACGTCAGAGACAGACGTTGGGCCAACAAAAAGTTGCTACTGGCGAAGTTGCATTTGTAGAAGCTATGCATTCGCGCTCTACCGTTGGAAAATTTTGATCTCACTTCCTGTATACATACAATTTTTATCAGGAAACGTAACAGTAGAAGGGGGGGGGGGGGGTAGGATTCAGATACAAAGGGATGCCGCCTTTTCGATTGACCTAATCAATTTAATATCAAAGGGTCGACTAAATTGATTGAAAAGGTAAATAAAAAATTTAAAGGGTTTAAATTTAATGAAAAGGTTAAATTTATTGAAAGTGTTAGATGTATTGAAGGGATTAATTCTTTTTTAAGTTTTTTTTTGTGTAGGGTTATACTTTATTTTCTTTCTTTCTTTTTGGGCTGGGGTAGCAAGAGCTCTGTACGATGTTGACGTTGTGGTGGTCTCAAGGCGACTGACCAGAGTGGTGGGTTGCAATGTGTTATATAGGCGTTGAGTTGAGTGCAAGAGTGTCCCAAGGGTCATTTTTGATTTTTTTCTAATTTTGATGCGTTTGTAATGATATTAGTGGTAGATAGGCGAATTTTACGAATATATTTAACACGCGAAATAAATTCAGTATTTAAACGATTTCTACATATGAATAAATTTCACGAGAGAGAAATCTAACTTCCTGGTGTCATAAATAAACATGTGCAATTACCTGACTCTCCAGTATGGAATTAGATGTGACGTCATTTTATTACCCCGAGCTGTTTGCTAGCAATATAATTTACATAAGGGAGAAGTATAATGAACGAACACGATTACACTAGTATGCAGTATGGAATTAACGATCTACAACGAATAAAAAAAAGACCCTGTAAATTAAAAGATCACAATAACAAGATATATGACGCCTCTCGCACATATCTTACACATCTGTCTGTCTGTGAGACTGGCGAGGAGTAACTTTAGAAACGTAATCCACACGTAAAAAGAAATTAATTGAATAACATGTGTAATAAATTTGCACCTCTCCCAAAACATGTCTGTCTGGCTGCGAGCTCAGTGAAGCACTGTTTGAATATAGACAAACTATGAAATTTTAAACAAAACGAATGTTTCCAAATAAATTAGAAAATCATGTAATTAAATGGCACCAGAGCTCCCTGGCAACACATATGTCCACCTCGGAGGTCACTCGATGAATGAGTGGATCATATAATGTGCGCCTGGTTATATACGTGTAATGTGGCCGGCATCTTAAAGGAAACTGAGTTGAAATTTACGACTAATAGAATCTATTTCCATACCAAGCTACTATTAACGACTTATTTCGTCCTACAAGTATGTGAATGTATAAAAGTGAATTATTTAAAAATAATGTACATTCCACAAATTTCTGTGAAGTCTGGTAAATAGAGTGCACCTGTTAACACAAACACGAGTTGAAAATGGTACAAAGTTTCGTCGACCGAGCTCAGAAACGTACTTGAGACGATTATACAAAAAACGAATGCACTATATCGGGCTATCGCACAAAAATTTATATTTTCCGATAAATCAAAAAATATATATTTTACACTATAGTTTATGAATACTGTGAACGAGATCGGAACCCCTGAGCTTATAATATCGCTTAACGAAAATCGCGGCTACCACACTCCGAAGCCTTGTGAAGTTGAAAACTCCAGAGTTGCGTATATGCAGTGTGAGGGTTGGCTAAGTATTAAGATGGTGGAACTCCTCGAGTAACCTATGCTAGGTTGAAACCAGGGCGTAAGAAATGCTCAATCCTTGAAAGCAGAGGTCAAGAAGTGGATCTGGATTGAATATTAATAAAATGCACGAAAACTTTGTTTGCAGAAGTTGCTAACAGTTTATGAAAAATATTTGTTTTAAAAAAAAAATGATGTATATATTTTGAATCAACTTGTATTTGATAGTGGTAATGTTTTGTGTTATCCTGTAGTTGTTTCGGAGAAAGGTGTAATTGTTGTACATTAAGTTATGGATCCACGTGATTTTTTAAAAAATAATTGTGTAATTTGTGTGACATACTGTATTTGTTTATTGGTTTATAATTTGTCTCTTGAAAATGTTGTAAATATATAGTGAATTCACATGTGTTTGTTTAGCATCTAAATTTTTGGTGTTTTGGAGCAAGTATATAAATATAGTATGCTGCTTCAGTGTTAAAATGATTTTTTTTAACAGTTAGTGTTTGTATATATTTTTTAAATAAATTAATGTTTTAAAATGAATCCCTTTCGTGCCTTGATTTAACCTATTCCTTATTAAAAGTGAACTTGTTTTCTAAGAAAAATATTTTTTTCTCCACAGAGACATTTGAGAGAAAAGTAATTAATTTGTCTCCAACAGAGGAGGAGGAGGAGGGTATATACATATATATTTATTTATTCTGAAATTTTCTATTAAAAGTCTTTAGAATCGTTTAACAATTTTATAGACTTGTTTTTGCTATAATGATATAGAGTATGAAGATTATTATCACATACTTCGAAATACTGATGGGGCAAAACAGTGTCTGTATTATAAACAAGATGTTTCAAACATTTTTCTTCCTCACAATATGAAGTTACAATGCATTCGGCCTTAAGCTTGTGCTTACAATCTACTCTGTGCGGTCTGTACTGGTTTACCAGACATTCATAACTGTTGGATGCGTGGATGCGTCTCAAATAGCGTCTCTTATGTCTAAGGGGAACCCTCTGACTTCTAATTCTTCACCTACTGGGGATCCCAAGGCTATCGTGCAGAAGAGGAATATTCCCGGGTGTAACCGACGCCGGGTTTTCCGAAAGGGATATCTGCCTCTCATGCTGTGCCTGAAACGCCAAGTAACAGTGACGGTATTGGACTGGGGGCTTATTCTAAGTCTCGTCGGTAACTGCCCACACCGGCCCACACCGTCATGAACTTACTTTCTCGCAGACGACAGAATTGTCGTCGGATCCAAAACGGGATTCAGAGTTATCAGTCGTTTAGCACAGGGGTGCAATCGGGCATCTTCGGCTTACCGACTTTCCCCACTCCAAGCTAGACGAGCGTTCGTGTCTCTGCGCACGGTCGACAACGTACCAACAAAATATTACTAAGATTGCTTGTTTTAAAATTTCACAAATCTGTTTAAAAAAACATTACTTATATAAACGAATAGTAAGCTTTATATTTTTTAGCTTGTAAACATGGTATATGATTACGAATATGTGTTTTATTAGAAAATAATAGTGTACAGTCTTCGTTGAGTCTGTGAGGCATTTGAGAAACTGTGGTTGGTGGCCATGTTGAACAGTATTCTTTTCCCCTTCGTGAGATATAGATGTTTACATGTTATAGACGAGGCCCATGTGTTTAGCAAACTATTTGTGTATGTGGAAAAGAAAATATTTCACGTAAATATGTCCTGAATAACAAAGAAACGTACACGTCGCAAATCGATTATATTAATATTCCTAACCTTGGTGTCCACGGAAGTGAACTGAAGAGTCATGGAAAACATCGTGTTCAAGTGATTGCGAATTTTACAAACAGTAATTTTGCGTGTTTTGTAAATGTATTTGTAAACCATTAATATAATTATTGAAAAAATGTACGTGGCCTGAAAAAGCCGCACTTTCCATATTTTTGTAGTGAGTGAATAATATCCGTAAATTCAACGAGTGTAAGGTTAACTTCGGTCAAGTGTATGTGTGTGTGTGTGTGTGTGTGTGTGTGTATTACTGCATATATACGAATACGAACATCGATGTATATGAATCGATTTTCGAAGTTAAATAATTTGAATGTTATTTCTATACGAGCAAAATTTTCCACTGCTCCATCAAAATACCTAATATGCAAAACCAAATGCCGCACACTCGTAAGAACATCAAAATAATGTCGTATATAACCCCCCCCCCCCCGCCCCCTTTTTTTAGAGCATCACTGTTTCCTTTTTCCCTCGAACCAAAATAAACAGAACCCCAACATATATAACTTGGTAGTTACAAAAATTAATGAATTTGGAATGCCAACGTATCTGTAATATCCTACATTAATTACTGGACGGATGTTTGATAACGTTAGTCTTTCAGTGTCCGTCACGACAGGAAACACGAGGAAAGAGGAAAATGCAAGTATGCATTGGACTCAAACAATTCTTTACAAACGTCTTTTTCTTCACTGACAAAACAGCTGTGGTGGAAGGATAAATCGTGGCCGTACTACTTTTCTAGAACTCTAAAATTTACCCCCACTTACATGAAATAGACTATAACAGAGTCAGCCCCAAAGAATTCCAAACTGTAGACTATTAGGGGCCAAAATACAAATGTAAACAGCTTATAAACTTTCTTTTTTTTTATGTTGCTACCGCATAACATCACATAACTGTATTTCATATATTTAAAAAAAAGCAAATATTATACAGGAGGAGAGTTTCCGACCTCGTATCATGGAGACACTTATGATACGAAGCACGCAACTTCACCGCTAGACCACCGAACACCGACGCATACGAAAGATGAATAAATATTTATCTAAGGTAAGGTAATAGTAATTTAATGAACAACTATTTACAATTGAGTATTTGTACATATACGCGCTTGTAATAGCATCCCACAAGCAAAATAGTCTGTATAATGTTGCGCACAGTGTTTAATGAGGACAGACGTGTGTGATGCACGTTTGTAATAGTTATAACCAATCTTTTCATGCTTATTCGTATCGTAAATGTACGTGTAGGAAAATTATAACTCCATACAACACAAACACATACTGCGCTGACAAACTACACAATATTTATTTCTGTATCATTGAAATACACGGCCACATTTCATACCGACGCCCGCCATATTGGTTTACCTACGAAATTCTGGCCTACCAACTGCTCGTGAGCATTTGAGAAGTTCCAACTCCACTCATGACGTCACTTGACCGTCGTTTCAAGCTTAGAATACCGAATGGTGGTATGAGGCGATAGTTGCAAAGAATCTGTCGTTTTTCGTCGGAATAAGAGACTTAGAATATGAATAACCCCCTTGGTGTGATGGGACGTCAGACTACCGAGTCATCAGACCTTTTTCGAGTCCAAGGCCCTAGCTTCTCGGCCGATGAAGTAACCGGGTGAGAATGGTAAAGGTTGAGACACGGCGTGGGCCATTTGTGGTCGGGAAAACCCTCCTTACTTCATGGAAACTTTTGCAGTGCCGCAGGTTGTCCGACATGGCTCCATCCTGACGTCCTCTCACACGAGTGCTTGTGGATGCTGGGGCGGGTGCGGGAGTTCGCAGGTATATTGTCTATTCGCGGTTCCTTCGTACTTTCGAACCAAACCTTTTATGATTATTCTCGTGTCAGAAACATGATAGAAACACAGCTACAACTCTGAAAAATAATATATTAATATTAATTAATTAAGATTATTCAAAGATTGGTTGAAGATCACGTGACCACCGGACTGTTTATACTATCATACATTTAACTTTCATTCCTTTTTGAAAATCATATTATATAAAGAAGTAGATGGACTGTGTGAACAATAGCATCTCATGATATATTTGTGCCATTGTTTCTCCTTTTCTTCTACCAAGTGCAGGTGATTACCATTACATTCATTCAATAATATTCAACCAACCTTCGAATAATCACACCATGAGTTTGGTTGTTTCCCTAAATATGTCGTTTATCACAAGCGTTTTTTACCTATGTTAACATAGAAATATTTTATTTATATTTAAATGAATTTTTACGTACATTTTATCTATAAAGTTAAATGTTTAAACTGTAATTAATATGAATAAAAACAGGAAGAAATTAGGTGTGTTGATAATGCCTAGTAAGAAATAGTTCCCATACAAAATATTACTACACAGAGTGCGCACGAATGCTATGCGTTGTCCTTTTGGTGTGATTTTGTTTGCATGAAGCGGAGGAATAGCCTGTTAGAACTTAAGGGGCCGTGGGACAAAAATTAACACCAAATAATTAAATTGATACTTACTGGTTTTTGAAAGCCAACATAGAAAAAAGTAAAAATGGCAATCTTAGATAATAGGTTTTACCATCTTAACGACCAAGTATTTTGCAGTATTACCGTATAAATTTCGCATAGTGTCTTGCGCCACGAAAAAATCACAAAAATTGACGGTGTCAGAAATATCTCGGCAGAATAACTTCACTCAGGTATAATATTTGCTCTCGTAGTTAGTAGAAAATATTCGGTATGGTTGCCCTTTCCTTGTTTTCTCTATCGGCTTCCATTAAATTTGTAAAATACGATAAACCTCAATAGCAGTAATTTATGTCCCGTTCCCTCTTAAGCAGGGCTTGAGGAAAGTTGGAAGTAAGCGTGGACGAACTACAGCTTACGAGCTCGAGGTTCCACCAGTCTGCAGGCCGGTCAAACAGGAGCGTAACAAGGGAAGAGTTGACACCGCACAATGTAAAGAGAGGAGCTTACCTCAAGCCACTGTCACAATGTCGAATTTTTGCCTTCAACTATATTTGACAATAAAATGCCATCAAATTTTTCTTCCCAACAAGTGTTATCAAATATTCTTTAAAGTGTGTGAAAATGTGAGAAATTTTTACTGGGAGAATCTAATTTAATTATCATTTAAAAACAATTTCCATGGTGAGATATTGCTTCTCTTTTTCCACGCAATCCATTGCAGGAAGAAGGAATGTTGCAATTTACTTTCGCTTCTTTAGTTATCTAAATTCAAATTTTAATTTTTCACAGATGTTTTCTGCCCAATTAAATTTAATGCCTCTGAGTTTGTCATACTATGCGCAATATTCAGTTGTAATAGCATTCATGCCCAGATTTCTGACGTCCATTTT
The DNA here is from genome assembly GCA_029891345.1 of Dryococelus australis. NCBI lineage: Eukaryota > Metazoa > Arthropoda > Insecta > Phasmatodea > Phasmatidae > Dryococelus > Dryococelus australis. The sequence goes on from CM056999.1 coordinate 57,884,253, forward strand.
TGTCGTTCATGATTGTGACTGGCTGAGAGCGTCAAACATCAAACAGATTTTAGAACATGTCCAATCTTCAAACGTATGATGGAAACTGAAGCCAGCCAACTTTCTCAGACAAATATGGCGGCATTTATGACTTTTCGATGACGTCATAACTGTCCAACTTTATTTGACAAAACTTACTGGAAGCAGTTTGATGGAAATCTTTGACAGTGTGACAGTTGCTTTACGCATTTGTTTGCCGAAGTAGGTTATGTTGGCAAACATGAGTATAAAATCGTCAGACTGATATTGTTATTTTTCCTATACCTGCCTACGATTTTTGGGCAAAATTATTGATTGCGTCGTTTATCCACAGTTATTTTATACCACAAATACCACAACCCAAGCTCCAAGCTTTTCACCTATAGATGTAGATGGATTCTTCCTTATATTTGCTACTTTATTGGCCACAATCATATCTGCTATATGGCTTTGTTTCAAGTTGTTTGTTTGATCTTAAACTATGTAGTTCTTTACAAGCATTATCCAAAGAGTTTATTCCTTGATCGTTTCCATGCCAGATATTTTGCAAGTTTGGTACCAGGTCCACAGTAATTGTATTTCAGTAAATTCAATTCAAATGGTAATTTATTAATCAATGTATTCAATACTCTGCATCCTATTTTGATACGTATAGAACAAGCCATTATTTTCAATTGAACACGAACCTATATATAGACCCGCATTTATTGTTTGATATTAGTACGTTACATAACTAATACTGTATAAATGAAGGTAAAAAAAAGTTCATTTTCTGATAATTGTAATTATGAAAGAAAATGTAATTGAACAGAAACATGGCATTGTTTTACCATCAAAAACACAGTGTATAATAAGCGGGCCTTCTTCATGGGGAAAAACAAATGTTATTATGTCTCTGTTGGAACATCCAAATGGACTTAAATTTGTAAACATATACGTGTTCTCCAAAACAATACAACAAGATAAATATCAATGATTAGCGACTATTATATCGTTAATTGAAGAAATGCGATATTTCCCTTTTACAAATAAAGAAGATACTGTGCCTCCGAATGAAGCATTACCCAATTCCGTATAAATTTTTGACGATGTTTGGTGCGAACTGCAGGGTGAAATACAGCAATACTTGAGTTTTGGTAGATATTCAAACGTTGAATGTTTTTATATATCGCAAAGTTACGCACATATTCCAAAACATAATTTGCATGATAATACAAAAATTACAATTGTGTTTAAAATGGACAATGTGAATCTGCAACATATTTGCAATGATCATGTTTTAGGCGATATGACATTTACAAAATTTAAAGATGTGTTTTTACTGTCGGAAAAAAATACGGTTTTATGGTGATTATACCAGTGATTTCCCTATATAAGGCAGAATAATGAGTATTTCAAAGTTTGGACATAGCGGTATAAAATACAATCATTACAAAAGTTGTTTAACCAAAAATTGCGATGGGAATTGTGATTAGAATGGATATATATTACATAATGTGGGCATGGCTGTGGGATGTGCAATTTATTGTGCAATCGATTCTTCTGTTGATTGTATTATTGTTTGAATGGGAATCCGTTACATTTGTTGCCTTTTATTTGTGATGTAATTCTTGTGTTTAATTTGTAATTCAATTAGTAAATGTGGTAGATTCATATTTGTAATTGATAGTATTAATTCATTAATGTTAGAGTGATGGTTAGTATAACCGGAATACATTTCTGGGTTTTTAATTGTTTGTGTTAGGTTATATTTCTTTACTTGTAACAATACATTTCTTAGATATTGTTTATTTTTAAGACTGCAAAACAGTATTCCCTGCACTAAAAACTGTTACAAGAAAATTGTTATTAAATTTAGATAGTTTAAACATTTTTAAAAACAGTTTTAACAGTAATGAATAAGTTAACTTTTAATCTGGTAAAGTAATTTTACATCTAGTTTGAAAATATTTTCTTTTTAATTTGGAAAACCGGTTTTTAATTTGTAAAGTTTTCTCTTAAACAAATCGTGTTCAAAACTGGGCTTAAAATTTCATTGCAATGTTGTGTTGAAAATGCAGTCCGCTTGCTTGTTACAAAACGCAAACGCTGTGCGATGGGAAAGATATACAAGGCAAGGCAGGTCGCGAAGCAGCGTATTTAAGAATGGTAGCTGTGAGCCAAGGTGACTTGCATCACAGAGTGGTGTCGCCAGAGTGGAGAGGTAGGAGGGCAAAGCCCGAGTCTTCCTTCTGGTCGTGCCTACACGCAGAGGCGAAAGACAGCAGCGGCGCATGCGCGACAGCAGGGATGGGTAGCGGGCAGGGGAAGGGAGCCGGTCTGTATCCCAGTGCCCGGCGCAGGTAGCGGCTGCCTTCCACAACTTCCCTCACACTGCCACGTTCCAACGTGTACTACTGTTGCCTGCAGCCCCGTCCTGTGTGGGCCAACCTGCTAACCTCTCCATCATTGCCTTTCTACGTGGCTCTCGCCACACAACTTTCTACACCCTCATCCCTGATATATTTTGTAAACACATCGTTTGCGCTGTTGAAAAATGTGGTAGCTCAATGCTTTTTTTACACATACCTTACCTCCCTCATTCAAATTTAATCTTTTTTTTAATACCAATTCTCATGAATCTAATATGAGTTTCTATTCATATCATTTGTTTACAATAAATTTGGAATATAATATTACTTATTAGCTCAGGATAAACTTCAAAGAGATTGTAACTGAAAAGCTTGTATGGGAACTTTGTTCACGTAAAAAATTATATGTGTAAAATACATTTTTTCTCTGCTATATAAATATTTGAATACATATGTTTCCATACTTAAAATCTCTGACTAGTGTATTGTGTAATCTTAATAACTTGAATGATATGTGTTTTGAAAAGGATGTTCTTTAAAAAAATATTTTAAAAAAATGTAGTTAAAATATCTCTCATTTTTGTCTCATACAAAATTATACTTAATTGTAGTTTTGTGGGATTTTAAAATTTATTTGAAGTTTGCAGAAAACAGGAAATATACTTGAAACTTACAAATTTTTGTAAGCTACCTGATAAAATTAAAAATAGTTGAAAAATTTTTCTTCGATGCCACAAACAGAAGCAAGCCAGCGTCTAGGTTGAATAATACAGCAAACCGTTTTTTGGCCAGGTCATTGCTCTGGGAGAGTACAAAATTCGCGGCCCGAGGGGAGGCAAGTAGGCATCCCCCAAGCTGGACAAAGATGCACTCTGGGAGGTGCTCATATCACAGGATAGGGCACAGGTCTGTCTAACCATCCAGTGCGATCTTAGTTTGTCGACAACTCTCTCTGTGTGAAGTTGGATACCTGGTTATGCTCTTTCCCACTTCACTGGCCAGGGCGACATCTGCCGACCTCCTCTGACACGAATGAGGGATAAGCGATCTGCGGACCTGACAAGCGAAATTCGGTCAGCAGGCTTCAGCTATCGTTAAACGTTTTCATCGGATAATATCTGCCCCAGGCTTTACCTATCATTACATTGATATTATATACGTGTTTTAATATAGTAGTTTTCCTTTTCCATTATCAAAAAAAATTTCATGTGTGAAGATTTTTACGTAAATTGATATTGATTTAATTATTTTTCTTTGACTGCTTGTTTGGACTGAAAATGTTTGTTGTTTTAAAATATCCTACATCTCTATAAAGTGTTGTGGGATTAAAACCTTCTTCACGCGATCCGAGTATCCCTATGCTTCGATGGAAATTGTGTTAAAAATGAATGATTACAATATTCTTCTTCTTACAATAGTGAAAGTAGTGTTAGAAATGGGGTAAGTTTTTTTCAGTACTGTTTGTCCATGCAATTATTGTGGAAAGTTGCCTGTGCGTTTTACTGCTTAAATTGGACGTTATTAATAGTAGCTTGGTAGTGATACCTTTTTACCTTTACATCACTTTGTTTGAGTACATGTGCTTCCATATTTAATTAATCAGCATTACTGTGGGCAGTAAGCGAGATATCATTTTAATGTTGAAATAGATCCTGTAATTCCTCTGAAAATGTATTTTGTAGGGAAATATATCTTTCATCTAGTACATGCATCATAAACATAATTTTTATTAATTTGTCACATAGTTGTGTATTTTAACTCTCAATTCATTCATTTCTGAGTTTTTCGCGTAATTTCAGCTCAGTCACCTGCCACACTCCGGCCGCCCTCCACGTCTCTAGTCATGCTCCCGACATACAGCTTATAAGTCGGCACACGTCATACACTGCAGTTATTGCTTCACCAACCTCACAGCCAGACGGACATGTTTTGGGAGAGGTGGTTGTATGGTTTCATTGATTTATTCCTACATGCTTTCGATTCTTTTTTATTGTGTCGTTTATATATTGATAGCTATAACTCGTTACTTAATTTCTTTATTTTTAAAATAAAACCAGGATAACTCGGGTCCATTTGAAATTTGTATTTGCGATTCGATGAGTCCTTTGTGTAAAATATATTACTGGTATGCAGGAAATCGTATTCACATCTCTTTTTGTTTCATTCATAACATGCCATAACCTCTGTTGCCTGCCAGACTTCGATCGCACTACACGTTTCTCAGTCGCCTGTCAGGCGAAATACTCTAAAAATTTATATATATATATATATATATATCCCTTACCCCATACAGACACACCTCAGTACAATGCCAGATCTCCGAGGGTGAGAAAATATCATGCGGCTCCTCAACCCCAAAAAAATAAATTAAATAAAGTGCCTTAGCACACCTTTGCACAAAACTTTACACAAAACAGTCTTGTTTTCACTTTGGTCCTCGTTCGAAATTTTACTTTAAACGCTTACTTTCGATACTAGTTCACAGGTCCACCAAGATAAATTCCGGGCCCCTGAGCAATGCATCATGTGGCCCCCCTACTCATTCCCCCTTTTTTTTCCACCAGATAAAATCGACCATTTACAACATAAATAGTCGTCATCAATGAAAAAACAGTTAAAATTTGAGTGTCGAAATTAGATTGTTACGTAATACTTCGTTTTATAAATAAACATCCCGGGTCCCTGAGCATTGCACCCCCTTGCAACTGAACTCCGCAGGCTCGCCAAGATTTTAAGGGGGGGGGGGGGGGGAGCATCAACTCTTGGCGTGCCTGCGGAGTTCAGTTCACTCGGAGTTCGCTACGAGTTGATTCCAATCCGTGTTCGGTCCAGTTTGAAATGCTGCTCTAAAAGTACTATACTATGTGTTTCGCAATATTAATTCTGCAAATATATGACAAAATCACTATTGTGGAGTGAATACGAGTTCGTAGTTCAGTCGTTGTATCTGCACTGCTGCGTAAGGTATGGAAATGGGAGCATGGTCGAAATCTCCTTTTTAAAAAATAATAAACGCGCTAGAAATATCAAGAAACTGATATGGCACGGGAACACTTCCCGTAAGTCATAATAAGGAGGAGGGGAAGAGGGGAGAAGAACGTGCAGGGATAAATCAAATTTAATTAATTTGCAGCTTTGACAAAAGATACAGTAATTTTCTGTAACAGTTGCTTATAAAAGATCCCCCCCCCCCCGACACCTTCCTTGACATACCGATAGGTAGGCCATTCGGACAACGGCTTAAGATCTAATAGGAACATAAATTCACATGTAAAATTGGCACAGTTATTCATGGCATACCAGGGATCCGAACCCGCAGCTCCTTGAGCCGAAAGTAAACTTCAGTGATCTCGGCCGCAAAGATAGTGCGAACAGTATTACGTTGGTTTCCTTCCACGTCTATAAATCCAACCCATTAAACAATTACATAAGTGTGCAGCCGAATAACTAACAGAATCTTCTAACAAATCTCAAGTTAACACGTTTAAAAATTATAACACATTTCAAGTTAATTCTTTTGAAATATATTACAAAATAATATAAAATTATATCACCCCGTCCTCCTTTAGTGCTTCATATTTCCAACAGTAGGCACCCGAGCATGGGTCTTGCAATGTCAGGAGTTACAGGTATTGTAATGGAAGAGTAGTATTTCACCTGAGATTTACACGGCTTAGATTTCCCACATGAAGCTGACGAGCATATACAGTAATTTGAGCCGTGCTGGGAGGAAAGTACTGTCTCCGACTACTTAAAAGGCGTTCAGAATAAACAAAGTCTGGAAGCAAACAGAAAATGTCTTACAAAATGTTAACACCCTAGCAAATATTACACATCGCTGGACAAACGTACGAGTGAAGCCAGTCTTGGCCAGCAGTTGTGGAAGAAGTTAGTTGTATTTTTCTCGCTCTCTGGTAAGTGACGTCGTGGAATTTCCACCAATTTCTCTGACTGCGGCTCCAGAAAACTGATTCTTGCCGGACCTGTTACTGTGTGGTTTCTGGCAGTTTGCCATGACCTGCTCAAAATTTCAAGTCTGGTTGATAGTTATCGGATATAAGAAACTGTAATTATTTAAAGTAAATCTTCTGTATCAAATAGCTGAATCCGCATTACATTATGGCAAAAAAAAAAAAATTTGAAATACACGTACAGAGCTACCGCTGTAATTAGGCTCCGGCATTCTACCATGACATACTTTATTTAGTAGTTGACATGACGGTACGAATCCGAAACAACGATAACTACTCCCTATCAACACGGAACGGTATTCTAGACCTCTCGAATTTGCCCAACAAATTGTAATAAAGCCTGTTCAGGGTAAAGAAGGGAAAACAACATTTGAAAGGAAATCACTGCCCGTTAGCTGCACATGTGCTGCTGCAGACAATGGCTTGCTGGCGCTCAGTTAAGTTGGCAGCGAATTACGAAAAATAGTTCCACGCTTTGATGTTCTACTGAGAGTGAAACGTTTGAATTTATTGCTACCGAAGTTAGTGTTTTTATGTTTCTTGTAAAAAAAAAAAAAGTCACTGCTCCTACCTACATATATTTTAACGGACGCACTGAGTGGCATACGCCCAGTCAAGTTGGTAACGAGGGAGAGAAAGTAGTTCCAAATGTCAACGTCGAATAAGAAGAGTTGGGTAACCATTTGTGGTGACTTAGATTATCTCTTTCGCTTTCCGTTTTCTTTTTTTTTTAATCCATCGAAGTGTAAAAATTACCAGATTTGTAACATATTTACTTTTCTAATATTTCCACAATGCCACCTCACCGACGCTTGAATAAAGTGACGAGGTCCATGGAAACGTTAATTTTACATAAGGCGGAAGAGTACACAACGTGCTTACAAGTAGATCTTCAGCACGGTATTCAAAACTGTTCATTTTATCGCGAACTGCCTATAACACATTTACTTTTCTAGGAAAATTCCAAGGTTTCCCATGAACGAAGCACAAATAAAGTGTTTATTTTACATGGGGCGGAAGGACACAAAACAAGGAGGAAAGTAGTTCCTAAGCAGGACTTTAAAAAGTGACCAGTTAACCGTGAACAGCTTTAGTTATCTGGCATGAAGGTCACCTCAGCGTCGGAGGTCACTTCAACTGCCATATGCACGTATTCGTCAGTTGCGCGTGATGTGATGCGCGACATGACGTCTTCCAGACGTTTCTTACTTTATCCAGATGACATTAATTTCTCAGTCACTATATTTTTTTGTGATTGAAGCGGGAAGGCGGGAGGCGACGGTGGTTGAGCAAGTCTTCAAGTTATTTAACTAATTAATTAATCACATCCAAAATTTGTACACATCCACGACATTACTCTAAGGACTCAGATACGACAAAATACCAAAAGATCTGATCCGTAAAGCGATGTATTGTTTCCACTTTATTCTTAAAAATGCATTTTTTTATGTACGAAAAAGCATTTATTTCAACTCCTGTGTAGTTTGAAATTCTCTGGTATGGTAATGAGGGCAGAGTAAAATTGTGAAGATAAAATGAGTTCTAAAAAAAAAATTGAAAATAAAATAACTTATAGTAAGCAAAGCGTAATATAGAAATCTCCATTCTTAACGCAAGATATAAATTAAAAAAATTAAGAAAACTGCTAAAGTGAACTATTAAAAATTTTTTTTAATGATAGCAAATATTTGAAAAACATTTCTAGTCATATAGGTCGTAAAAATACAAATCAACAGACTGTTTTACTCGACATATAATTCGAACACTATAAAAATGTGTATTAAAAAATGAACAAATGTAATCATGTCGCATCACTAGCACAATATCCAAGATGTATCAGTTGGTTTCTTTTTTAATTTGAGATCACTTCAAAACTCATAAAGATTAATGTTGGAGTGCCATGAATGTACTATAAAAATCAGTTTTGAAGTAGAAAACGGAGTAAATAAAAACCTGCATAAAACGAAATTTACGTGTGACCATCCGCTGTTTTCTGCAGTTCAGTTCTCAATTTAAAACGCCGAATTCACAATAGATTTGGTGTCGTATCTACGTCCGATTTCCACATCTTTTGAGGATAACCTGCACTGCAGCCAATTTGTTAAATATAACTTTTGAAATCTATTTTAAAAGAAATTGTTTTGTAATCGAGGAAGTAGGCCTACTTTGAGTTCTTCCTTCAGCCTGCTTAGTTCTAAATGTTACCAATATTTCACCTCTTAGTTTATATTTAAGGACCAACCCTTTAGCTGCAGAAGCAAAGAATACGCTTGAGTGATTATTCATGTTAACAAAAAATTACTCTCCATGAACGACTTAAATAACTAACAAACCCATATTTGCATAGTCGAGATGCAAGTAAGAAATCGAAAATACAGATACAGATTACTTCATAGCCATCTAATGAGACGAAAATTTTCTCATTAACCCACTCAGACCCAGTGTACACAACTGTGTATATTACGCTCGCGTAGGTAATTTTTGGTCTGTACGGCACACTACGAAACTCAATGACCAATATCACCCGTGTGCAAATGATTCGCAAACCGTCTTACTGGTAGGCCTATATGTCATAATTGGTTGATATAACTGTAGCCGAACATGTAGCCTACAGCTCATTGGCTGAGACAACGAAGCAAGTTTTGTGTCGACTTAAGTACAGCACGCATCATAAAATATTTTGTTTTCAACACCTGAAACCTTAAATTAAAAGTGGGTCTGAAAGGGTTAACTAAAAATTTTTTTACTTGTTTATCCGTCTAAAAGTATGGATCACGCTTCGGGGAATTTTAGTTCCTGTTTTGTGGTATTGAAATAATGGTTACATGGGGAAAAGGAAAGGTGTGTAATTTAACATGGTGTGGGATGACCTGGGTTGGAATCCTGGCCCAGCTTCGGTTATCCATGGTTTCCGAGATCACTCAATGTGAATGTTGGGTTTGTTCTATACCACAGGCCACGGCAGATTCCTTCCCCGTCCTTTCTGCTTCTGTAGCCAATTTGCCCGGTCTCTAGCGACCTCGTCGACGAGACTTCCTACGCCGATCACGAACAAGTTTAACCTTCACGAGGTTCGAGCCCACGACACCTCGACAAGAGAACGAAGAACCACGAGGGGCGCGTTGGCTGAGCGGTTAAACTGCTCGCCTCCTCACCAAGGCGAACCGTGTTCAATCCCCGGAAGTGGGAATCGTGCCGGACGATGCCGCTGGTCAGCAGGTTTTTCTCAGGGATCTCCCGTTTCCCTCCGCACTTTTCGTTCCGGCGCTGCTCCATGCTCACCTCATCCTCATCAGCCTTCAAGACCTCGTTGTCAAGAGCCGTCAGAATCTCTCAGCTCGACTCAGAACCACGAGCACGATAGCGGCGTGTGTAGGACGAACCTTCAAACACGGGCGAGGCCACGGGGGCTGAGCGGTTACCCCGCTCGCCTCCCACCAAGACGATCCGGGTTCAATCCCCGGCAGGGACAATTCCGGATTTTCGCGTGTGGGAATCGTGCCGGACGATGTCGTTGGTCGGCGGGATTTCTCGGGGATCTCCCGTATCCCCCGCCCTTTCATTCCCGTGCTGCTCCATACTCACACCTCAATCACCCTCATCGGCTCTCAAGACCTCGATGTTAAGAGCCGGATGATTTCCTCAACACCTCGACGAGCCGCACGCCCACGGACTCTCGCGCCACAACCGGCCTGGGATTGCTAAAACATTTTTACGGCCGCTCGTCCTGGCCGTTTCTCCGAACCGGGAGACGGCGTGGAATTGCGCGTACATTCCGCTCCAGTGTGTTATACAATGTAGCCGCTGAGTCACTCAGTTTTGGTGTTTTGCTGTGGCTTCTACGCTGGGGCGCGGAAAGGTGAGGTAGGTTATCCTGGTTCTACCTCCTCCCCTCACCAATAAATATAAAAGAGTCGCATAAAAAAGAAAGATATATATAATTAATTATCGTTTAAATTATAAATGAGGTAAATATACATACAGGTGTCTACAGCTACTGTTTTGCTACTCTCAAAATATAGTTTTATAGACGCTGCTTCTCTACATAGTATTAAACAAAATATCCCATCCGCGTGTGTCTATGTTTTCAGCCAAGGCTTCTAAACTACTTGATGGATTTTGATATGGTTTTCATTATTATTTAGAGAATTTCTTGAGGAAGGTTTGGATACATAATACATTAATATTTAATGTAGGGATAGTAGAGAATGCCGACGTTTTCTAATCAAGTCGGAAAAAAAAACGCTTTTCGGGCACTTACATGGCTTACGCTCACTAAACCATAAGAGATACACCAAATTAATGTACTAGAGAATTGTAAATCTCAAAAAGGTCTGCAAAAAGTCCACGAGAGAGCAGATGATCCACAGTAATAATTTTTGTCTTTTAGGGGTTCACATACGAAGACTTCGTGAACAGCACAGTATTAAACCTATGTTAGTTACCTTAAGCATTTATTATATATACTTTCTGTAAAACTTAACAACGCCATATTTGTAAATCACACCCGAGCGAGGCCGGGGCAGGTCGATAGTTATCAATAAAGAAACGCCCAATAAATTTCTGCTTGACGCCACTGTTTGTGAGAATCGTATACCATTTGACTGAGTCAAAACTTTTCAGACGTTATGTAGTAGTTGGCTAAACCAAACTGTAGGGAACACCAACATGGCATTTTGGTCAAAACTCCAAGCATATTAAGTACCTCAACACTGGCATAGGCCGTTCACGGTAAAGTGAGCACTCTCGAAGCCCTAGTTACTTTTTTATTTCAACCAATTTATATCCTTCCACAACTTGTTTATGTAAACCCTGCCATGTGAGTAACAAAAGTTGGATGCACAATGAAACGTATTTGTTGGTTATTGTGTCTGATGAAACAGCTTCAAAAAGTGCTCACTTCACCGTATACGACCTATCCCTACGTAAAATCTACACACCTCAATAAAAAGTTTAGCGCCCCCTGTAATTTGTTTGGACGTGAAGGATGTTAGCTGGGGCAGTAAGTGCATTACAAAAAGACATGGGCAAATCTGACCTGGGATTCTGCACAGACAGTGTGTATATTTTTCATTCTTTACTTTCTCCTGATCCGCGGGCGACCTAGTGAGAACATTTTTTAAAGTGAATATTGGTGTGATACGATTGCAAAGTATAATATACTAGCGGCCTCGCTCAGGTACGATTTATAAATACAGCATTGTTTAGGTTTACAGCAAGTATATACACTGAATGCTTAAGGTAACTAACATAGGATTTATACTGTGTTGTTCACAAAGTCTTCGTAAGAGACCTTTAAAAGACAAAAATGTTTGTAGTGCTTCCTCCTTAAAAGATAAACATATGCTGTCCCGGACTTTTTTGTAGACCTTTTTGAGATATGCAATTCTGTAGTTCATTAATTTGGTGCATCTCTTATGGTTCAGTAAGCACCCGAAAAGCAGCTCTTTCCGACTTGACCAGAAAAGTCGACATTTCAATACTATCTCTATATTAAATATGTATTACATGCCTAAACCATTCTCAAGAAATTCTCTAAATTATGGTGAAACCCGCATCAAAATCCATCAAGTATTTTAGAAGCCTTAGCAGAATACACAGACATACGCGACTGGGCGACTTTGTTTTATACTATGTATAGATTTTCTATGTGGTAAGAGATGGACTCTCCCACAAACAATATTTATCATGCTGTAAACATATTCCTTAATGTTTTCATGTTTTTTATTCTGACTGCACCATTAAAATTAATTAAAATATAATTTCCTAGTACTACAGCATACTGTAATCAGTCTAATTTTGTATTTGGCGTGAAACTTTAACAATCTTCTAATTTTAGTACACTTAAATTCTGAAGGCATGTTTTGAATGATCAAAATGTACTCTTCGCACTGTTAAACTTTAAAATGGCGAGTTAATTGTGCATAATCAAGAGGGAAAGCGCGCACGTGTGGGTATGTGCGTTGATATGCGATCACAGAAAATTGCTTTCCGAATAAGCAAAGAATTGAGGTCCTTACAAACTATTCGATGTCTTTCAAATTTCATTTCATTTCATTACCTCTACGAATTTCGAAATGCTAAATCTTCGATATACTACTATTTAAAGAGTTCTTTTTGTGTTGGCTGACTTTATACATCTCTTTGAAAAACCTATCATTTTATAGATCATCTTGAAGAACGGAGTACAAACGAAAAATTATATTACAAGGAAAAAAATGTACTGATATGAATAATGAACCTACTTTCCTCAGCATGAGTGCAATTCATTTCTAAATAAGTTCTTAAATGCTGAGTTGGTAAGTAGTAATTGACATCTCGTTGAAAGTGATATTAGCGATGAAACCAGAATCAAATGCAGTAGTAGTGAGACGATTTACAAATACACACGTTCCTTAACCGGGACTCGAACCTCGTACCAATAAGCTAGCGTGCAATTAACTGTATGTCGGAGGTCGGATTCGGAGCATGAACTTTGGATTTAATCAGTCTAATGTTTCAAATGATAGGGTTTACTAACCTAAAATATTTACGGGACCGTCATTTTGAAAATAAGCGACTGAGCCACTTAAACCATTAGAAGTTTACGTGTCCTATCATGGCGCTACTTGTGTGAAGAATTAGGTGGAAATCGGTTAATTGGCCCCTGAGATATAGTATAAAAAATTTATTTTCTTATTTGTGCTATCGTAAAAAATTTGCCAAAAATAATCATTCGGTATACGATGCCTCTCATATACACTGCCAACATACAAAGTTTGGTAAAATTTTTTTAAATTTATTAATGTTTGTGGCAAACGTATCTAAATTATTTATCAACATCGTTATGACTCACTTAAATCACGGTAAGTTTACATGGCTTTCTGGAGCATTTATGGTGTGCACAATTTGGAGGAAATTAGTTTAAATGTTCTAGAATTATGGGAGAAAATGTTAATTTTTTTCAACTGGCAGTATTTTGCAAATATATTGGAACAATTGGATCTCTATGTGCATAATAAATGCTTCTAATGAATACTGTTACTGTACAAAATATGGTTGAATTTTGTAGAATTGTTTCATAGATACAGCATACTAAACTAAATTATTTATATTAACACAATTAATAAAACGACTGCCATGGCTGAAACATAACAGTTTACATAACATAATAGAGCACCACTTGCGTGTAACATTTGGTGGGATTCGGTTGATTTGTCCTTGAGATATGGCATAAAACCTCCATATTTGTCAAGCGATCATCTTTGTTAATGGAGGACGAAATGCTATGTATTAGTATATTTGATTTTTTTTACTAACAGTATACAAAGTTAAAATTAAAACCGATTGCGTAGTTTCATTGATAAATCACACCAAGCTAAAGTGATTCTATAGACACCATCCTTAAATATATGCGTCTTTCATACCTAGAAAATACATCTTTTAATAGGGCCAATGGCCTACCACAGTACAACTTCTTCGCCAAATTTGGCAAGAATAGGGTCATTTGTTTTGCGAGATATAACATAAAACTCTATTTTTATTGTGGGACTATCTTACAAAATGGCAAAGAAATGAGGCTCTGTGTAGACAAATCTGATGGTTGTAATAGATACTGCCAGCATAAGAAGTTATGTTGGAATTTATTTCGTTAGTAAAATATACTGCGCAAAAATATTGATATAGCCATCATTTTGAAAATATGTGCCTGATATACTTAAAACATGTAACTTTACACCACCTGCTGCAATGCTATTTGGAAGGAATCTGTCACTTGTTTCCCGAGTTATTAAATAAAAATTTTATTTTTTCATGTTGCGTTCTTACAAAATGGCAGGTAAAAATGCTCCGTGTAGATTCTGTCGATAATTGTAATATCTACTGCCAGTTTACAATGTATAGTTGTAATTGATTATTTCGTTTCGAGGATATAGCATTCTAAGATAAGATGGCTATATAGCTGCCATTTTGAAATATAAATTACATACTTCAAAAATACCCTTTAACATCATCTGCCGCATTACAACTTGTTTGCCTAATTTAGTACGAGTCGGTTAATTTTTTACCGAGATATTACATAAAAACTTTATTTATTCGTGTGGCACTAGCCTACAAAATGGCTTACAAAAGTGATATGTTTTGGCATATGTGGTTGTAATGGATACTTTCAGCATACAAAAATGTGTCAAATTGATTAATTTGTATGGTAGATATAATAAATAATCCTAAAATATTCGTATGTCCGCCATTTTGAAAATAAATACCTCATCAAGCTCAATTACTTGCGTTTATCTGGCCAAGCATAGTATTACTCACGTGCCAAATTGGGTGGAAGTTAGTTATAGTTTCTGAAATATAAGGTAAAATTTTAATTTTTTTCATTTGGTGCTATCTTCCAAAATGGTAGAGCAACAACGATATTAATTTCAAAATGTAATGCCTACACGATGTTGTGCCAGCATACAAAATTTGATTTAAATCGGTTGAATGGTTCCCGAGATATGGCATATCACCCTGAATATTAGAATGGCCGCCAATTTGAAAGTAAGTTCCTGGCGTGGTCAAAACTATAAAATTATGGTGTCATTACTAAGTCCTATATGTGTACCGAGTTTACCGAAATTCATTTGAGGCTTTCAAAAATTGAAAGGGGGACACCCACGCACAAACACACACACACAGGAAAGAGATCTCATAAGCTTTTCTTTCCTTCCTAAAGTAAGCTAAAAAACTGAATCCACCGGAACCTACTACAAACTGTGATGTTTATCGCTTCCTTGTGGCGCGCAAGTGTGAGTATGACAGGTGTATACTCATTTGGTTAGCAGGGACTCTTTAGAGACCAGTAAGATTGAAAATTACGCACGATAAAAGCTATTTCCAGTGAACTACGCACGTCCTTGTCTGAACTTGTACAAGAGATACGACTGTATGATTGGTAAATATTGTGGCAGCTGTAACGATTCCGAACTAAAGTACACAGCAAAATGATTATTTTTTCATTGGAATTTCTGTATGTTTGCACACCCGTTACATTATACTAGAAGATCTACCACACCTAGACATAGTTGGGTCATTGGTCAGTTGGTTAGCCACTCGCTTCCCAGTTTTGAGGACACTGTCGTGCTGTATGGGGGTTTTCTCAGGGCTCTCCCGTTTCCTCCCCGCCCTCATTCCGCTGCGTCTCCATCCCTGTGTAGTCTCCAGTTAGCTCCAATTAGCGCTAGCCTCCTCTCGACCATACGTGACCCTGCCTGAGGCGCGGACCACATGTGTATTTTCAATTTCATATACCCACACTACTTTTAAAAATAAAAAGAAAGAAATTATTGTTTCGGTACAATGTCTTGATAAACAATAAATACAGCTAAAGACCGCAATACACGAAAACTTTATTGTGAGCAACGTAGTACATTCTCCTAACTAATCCATTTTTACTTTCGAAGAGACCCAGGCATTTCACCGAGCATAGTTTTTTTTTTTTTTTTTTTTGCAATAAAGCAACAAACGTTGCAGAGCTTCCGATTTGTGCACCAAAACTCTGCAAATCATGATTGTGAGGGTACGCGATCTTCTCTACGGAGATACAGGATACGAAAAGTGTTCGATAACGTACTAAATTTTGTAGAGTAAAGAGGGTAGTGTGTACAAAAGAAAATGCTTGCCTTTAAAAGGCGGAGACCGCTTTCTCGTCCATTATCAATCGCGTAAAAGTATTTACAAAAAAAGTGTACTAACAGAAACCAATAATGAGACAAATGGTTGCAGCATAAGAAGAAGAATTTCAAAGTAAAAAGTTATTTTAAACAACGCAACGTGACATAATCTCATATTTTCGCATCGTTATTTTTAAGGAAAATCCAAATCCAGGTTCTGTAAACAGACCTACTTATTTATGCATTGCGAAACATTAGTAACAACAAAATTGCGGATGTCAAAATCAAACGCGAAGCCTCTCGAAAGTCAAAAATATGACCTTCCACTTTAAGCGGCACAGCAAACTTAGAGATGGAGCAATGATGGCACACAACAGCTTACTTGTCGAGAAGGAAAGGTCACATATCCTAGATATCTGTCAAGAGATAGGCAACCCATGCCAAGCGAAGATTTAGGCGGTGGTCCACTTACTCAACGAAAGTTGTTGTTTTGTCAACTTCTAAGCAATATGTTTATACCTACGGATATAAATGTACCCTTGTATGTTGACTATTTTCGGTACTTGTTTAATTATTCGATCACCGACGATATAACTTATAGATAAATTAAGAACAGAATGATTTCTTATAATTATTGTACTGAATATGACGTTATAATGTTCGCTATGTTAATTGCATGGTATTGGCAAATTCAGCCCACACACATAATATTTCCCTGCATTAATGTTTCGGAAGATGGTCCATTCATGACGGATTTTTATTTATTAAGTTGTTATTGGCAGCGCGAGCTTTCGCGAAAATATTCCAGGACTGACTACCTGTACTACAAAATATCTGAATTCAAACTCACTTTCGTGATTGGATGATTTCGACTGTCAAGTGTCTCAGGTGTATGCCCACGAACCACGGGCATCCAGCAAGCATAGTTACTTACTTCTGATTGGCTCAATGGCTGCTCACAAGGAGATTCGGCCAGTAACCAATGTGAAGCCGCTGGTCTGCACGTAGGATATTGAAGACCAGCCTGAGCGCGTATCTTTCCGCGAGAAATCGTCAGCCCTAGTCAACACATTACTACGCTCTGTTTTACGCGGTTCATACGGTTTTTCTTTTTCTGGACGCGATGTTAGACACGCGGTCAGCTCGAGACTATTTCGGCTTGAAATTCCGCTTCACCTGGCCAAAACCGTCAAGTGAGGGTTCTCTCAAAAGCTCTGCATTTCAAAATTCCGCGCGCATTAGGGGCCAATTCCTCCTCCTCCTCCTCCTCCTCCTCCCTTAGAAAAATGTTACTGCTCATATCTGCATATATTTTAACGGGCGAACTGAGTGACATGCGCCCAGTAAAGTTGGTAACGTTGAATGGAAAGTAGTTCCACATTAAGTCGAAATAAAGTGTAATGTAACTATTTGCGATAACTTAAATTATTACTTTCACTTCTTTTTTTTTTACTTTAATTTATCGAAGTGTAAAAATAAGATTTGCTAAATATCTAATTTTGTAATATTTTGGCATTTTCACTTGACCGACGCATGAATAAAGTGATGAGGCACACGGCAACGTTTATTTTACAGAAGGTGAAAGAAGACACAACGCTCATGCAAGTAGATCTTAAGCAGGGTTGTCGAAAGTGTTCATTTTACCGTGAACAGCCTATAGGAATCCTGGCAGCGCACATTGAACGCGCCTCGAGGTCACACACGGCCGTAAGGAAGCATTTCAACGACGATGGAAAATAGCACGAGCTTCGCGTGTGTTCGTTTCGTCAGAATTCTAGGCGATGACTATAGGGTTTCAATACAGCGATCTGTTTTTGAAAGATACAGCATTATCGCTATATGGCTTAAAACAATGCTTTACAGAAGAATAAACATATCGCAAGCAGAGCGCTATTTACAGAGCGAATTTCGCTGACTCTGACACTTCTCAATGCCCACATTTATGTTTCAGTAACCAAATTTATGAACAGGCGACAAAATATCGACTTTCATATCTGTCCTGAAAAAAGATTCACGTTAAAATATTCCATAATTTTTTTTAGACAGCTGCTTAAAATGTGAGACACGATATTACTATAGACTGTTCACGGTAAAATGAGCATTTTTAAAAGTCCTGCTTAAGATCTACTTGTATGTACGTTGTGCATTCTTCCACCTAATGTAAAATTAACATTGCCATGGGCCTCATCATTTTATTCATGCGTCGGTCAAGAGAAACTGCGAAAGTGTTAAAAAAAATAAACATTTTATAAATATGCTATTTTTTACATACTGAAGCGTAAAAAAAATCAGAAAGTGTAAGAAATAATTTAAATGATCACAAATGTCTACCTAACAATTTTTGTTCGACTTTAACAAATAGAACTACTTTCAATCCACCGTTACCAACTTTACCGGGCGCATTTCACTCAATGTGCCCTTTATAATATATGCAGGCAGGGGCAGTGACATTTCTCTAAGGTTGATTTCAAAAGTTCTCACTTTATCGTGAACAGTATTTACTAGGAAGACTGTTAACAAATCCACTGCAGGCTTGCATTAGCTTACCGGAATGAAGGACAGCCAGACGGGGTGGGCTAGCCGCCGCTAACCTGCGTCTGAATTTTGTGATGAGGGAATGGGGGGAACAAAGGTCTCCCACGGAGACTTGTAACTCCCTGACGTCGAAAGGGTAGCGCCGCGATGATGATAAACAGCAGCTAGTCCACGACTAGCTCGAACTTTTGGACGTACGAGGGGACCCGAAACGGGGGCCGTACTGGGTCAACCCCTCGTCTCCTTCTTCCTTTTTATCGGCCTCTTGCTTGCGGGTTTCCCCGAGAAGCGCGGGAGCGATAAGGGTGACATTGCCAGGCGCAACAAGTGCGCCGTTGCCGCTAAGCGCCACTGCGTGTGCAGGCTATCCACCCTAAAGTAAACACTTTTGAAATCAACCTTAGAAAAAAGTCACTCCTCCTGACTGCATATATTTTAACGGGCGCATTGAGTGACATTCGTCCAGCAGAGTTGGTGATGACGGATGGAAAGTAGTTCCATACCTGAACTTCTAATAAAACGTGTTAGGTAACCATTTGTGATAACTCAAATTATTTATTTTGCTTTCTGTTTTCTTTAATGCGTCGAAATGTAAAAACGAGCAGATTTATAAAATATTCACTTTCCTAGTAATTTCACAGTTTCACTTGACCGACGGATGAATAAAGTGATGAGGCTCGTGAAATTGTTAATTTTACATATTGCGAAAGAATACGCAAAATGCATACAAGTAGATCATTTGCGGGACTTTCAAAAGTGCTCATTTTACAGTGAACAACTTGTAGCAAAGTTTACTACAGGTTCCTATCGTAGTTTTACTTTCGTCCGAGTGTGTTTTACAGCAGTCTGGAAAAAAATAGTTTCTAATGTTGGAGGGCTCCAAAATAAATATATATATATATATATATATATATATATATATATATATATATATATATATATATAGCACTCGTGATATCTTTAAAAGGACCAATCCGTCCTCGTCCGTGGTATGTTTTCTTTTCGTGGGTAAACAGAGTGAGGGCGCGTTTGACTTTTTCGTCAAGAAACCCCGCATGTCTAACCAGGCCAAAACTTTCACGATTTCTCATTACTCAAGCTCAGCCTGGGAGGACAGGCAGCCCTTTAGGTAAACCAGTTTGGAGTTTTCCACACCGGTTGGCCATCCAACGGTGCCGCAATGAGGGAGTGGGTTTCCTTGAGCTAGCAGAGGCTACATGATTTCACATGACTAGCCCTTCCTACAACTGTGAATACAGCTGGTCCCTGAAACTACGGCTGGCAATAACCCCGACACGCACTCCACTAAGAGAAAATAGAACAAAATATTTTTTTTTGTATAGGGGCAAATATATATTTAGTTGCCCTAACAAAATATATTGTTGAGCAAAAAAAAATATGTTTGAATAAATAAAACCTCTGCGTTGGTCCAAAAAAAAAAATTAAACTGCCAACTAAATATTTTTGGCGCCCTCCAGTACTGAAACGTTTGCTACCCTTGTTCTAAGTGATTGCGACACAAAAAAAAATGACAGTATTTGAGCTATTCTAAGTTCCTTCCCTGTAAGCCCGACAGTGGAAAAAATTTTAGTTTCAGAAATGAGTGTCTATCTCAATTTTTTTTTTACTGCCTTATTACTATGTGTTAAGTGTATCCGGAAGGTAGGACGAGAGCTAATTGCGTCATATTTTCATGATGACGGGGGATGATATTACCAACCCCAATTTCATACGTGTAAGATCTCCGTTCTACAATTCACCGATCTGTTGCTTGATAGTGAGTAGTTTCTGATATTTTTAACTCAATCACACTCACGGCCGTAGTTTTTAGGTATGCGTAGCTGCCTCAATAATCACTTAAGGAAAAAAGTGGCACAGACATTTTTGTCCTATTTTTTTTTGGTCAAGAATAGCCTGCCAAAGTTCGTCAATGTTGTTCGGAAATACGTATATCAAATGCCTATATATATATATATATATATATATATATATATATATATATATATATATATATATATATATATATATATATTAACGTCTCACTTATTTTAATTTGCTAATTTCAAGAAAAATAGTGCCAAAAAATGTTTTCTAACGAAAAGTACATTATTTTAAGAATTTCTTGGATTTTAAATTTAATACTTCATATTTTACCTTTATATTCAAAATGTTAAGAAATGGAGCACAACAAAATAGCAACATTGCACTCTTAACATATGAAAGTTGATGTATTCCAATTAAAACCTTACAAAATACTAAACGCGAAATAATCGCAAACCCATTGGAACACGGTCTCACTCACCGATATAACCAATACGTGTAGTAATGTAACAAATTACGGTTTTAATTTTGGTTGCCGCTTACCAAATTAACTTTATTGCATGAGTTACTTCTGACCGTAGTCTTACAACATATATAGATAAGACTTCGCTGGAGGAAATGGGATTACCGCGAGAGAACGCACCGAACAACGGCAGAATACGCCAGGTGTTCCACATGCGGAGATCCGGCAGGCACTTGGATCGCCCTGGTGGAAGGAAAGCGATCCGACTACTACATTATGTGTCCTTACAAACGAAAAGTTAACAAGTTATGAAACTGTTGTAAAATAAAATTACTTATTTCCGAATACTTTTTGTTACAATTTATCTATCTAGAAATTAAGTGGGCTATACCAATTTCGTTAAGGGATGGAGGTCTCAATCAAATAAAAGAATTAATTATAATTTTCAAATTTTATTTACAATAACTAGAGCAAAGTTCTCTGAACTCAAAATCTCACAATAAATTGATACCACTGACTGTTCACAACTAATTACTCCAATTTCATACAATTTATAATTACCACAAAGAAATCGATTAAATAAAATAATTAAAGATCAGTCCCAGTAGACAGTGTATCAACCTATTCAGATATTCTATAAACTATGTATCCAAAGTGACAGTCCGAATATTTACAATACAATCCGCATCACACTTCCATTCAGTCCATGTCCCGCCAGTCGCAATGTTCTAGAGTCCTCCAAGAGCCCTCACGCACAGTAGGCTTCACTCGTCATTTTCACACCCTCTCGTTCATTAACTCCACGGACAACACCTCACTCGCCGTCGTCCCGCATTCTCCTGTCGTCGTCCACAACTTACTTCGCTCGCGCACATTCAGCCAGACGGCCTCCGTCAATAACTGTCGGCCGCTGGGTTGCGGCAGTATATATAGTGTCTTAGGTCGCCACCTAGAATATTCCCCAACTCGCGTGATGTGTCGCGGAGGGCCGGGGCACCAGCCAGTCTCACCAGAACATTCTTGCGTCGTCGCCAGTCCTGTCGAAACCTCCAGCAGGGGGGAGGGGCCGTGACGCATGCAAGACGCCGAGCAGTGCGACAGCCCGACGTCCTGTCCATTATTCACGGGTTTCCCAGTAAAGGAAGGGGTGGGGGTGGGGAAGGTGAGGTGGATCCACCGCCACAGTGCCGGGCAGCAGCTCGTAACAATATTACAAATTACTTATTTCCCAAATACATACTACAATTAATTTTGTTTAAAAGTTTTAAATGGTATATATTCATAATTTAATATTTTTGTATGTAATATAAAATATTTATCAGTCTTCATATTACGTAATGAAATACAAATAATCTAGGTGGAGCAATAGTTCAATTTGAATAATTTTATGACAAACTATATATATATATATTTAAAATATGAACGTATATGTATGTATACGTACACATGTATGTAAATATACGTACGTATGTATAAAAGTATATATATAGTCATATGTGCGAATATATGTATTCGCACATATGACTATATATATATACTTTTATACATACATACGTATATTTATATACATGTGTACGTATACATACACATACGTTTATATTTATAAATACATGTGTACGTATACATACATATACGTATATATTTATAAATACATGTATACGTATATCTACATACATGAACACAAACATATACATGAGTCTATGTAAATATACACATTCGCACACTCACTGCATTCAATAAAATATTAACTTTGAATTTATATCTTTATGTTTATTTATGCGTGCTTTCATGTTATAGCAAAATACAACTTACATGCAATAGTCATATCCCGTTTCTCAGGTTTGTGAAAAAAAAAAAAATTATAAAATACTTCTTGACGTTGATGTGTAGTCCCCACAAATACTGCAGCCATTGACGCAGTTACCACACAGATGAAAGTTAAGGAATCGTGAGAAAATTGATGGAGTAGCTCCAGCCTTCAAGCGAAAACGATCCACTTTGCTGTACATAATGAGTGCTATGGAATTGCTTTCTATTTTTTTTTTTCACTTGTCATTTTTCCATAACTTCCGTTAATCATAGCGTTTAGAAAATACATAAATGAAAATATAAATTGTAAGAATTATATCAAACATTTGATTTTACTTCCGTTAATTAGGATTATTAAAATTGTTTGTCAAACAGTACAAAATTCAATTAAATTTTGTTTTCATTCAATTTTGAATCAGCTATGTAATGGATAATATATACCACAAACTAATCGATATGTGTATATATTCAAGCCGTTTCACGCCAAAAATTTTTGAGTAACAACTACGGCCTATATGTCCGCCACAAGGCGAAATTTACAACCAAATAGTTCTATGTTCTTGTCTGTAGAAAAGGGTATTGATTGGTTTGGAATCCAAACGATTTGTACAGCCGTATGCGGTGCAGGAATTGACCACGCTCTTCAAGACACAAGGTGTATACCAGGGTGGCAACAGCAATGTCATTAAGCGGTCGCAAATTTTTTTTGGCTCTCTCCACGCATACCCACTTAAGTTGGCACAACTACTGCATCACTTCGAACTACGAAGTTGGCGCTACTGAGTACTTGCAGCGCTTCTGGTGAATAAACCTTGAACTTCTTAAAACTGATGTGCAAATATTATTATAATCACACGTACCATTCAATATCTTTAGGAAATTTGAAACTTGTGGACCACCTTCAACAATGGAATAAATTAATTATGGGTGGAATCAGAAGATAACGATGTTCTGGCAAGAATTAGAACGCATTTCAGAAATCCAACATTATCCTGGCGGTACGCTATCGTCAACAACAGAAATATATTTTTTTGCGGAAATCTGTGAGAATGCATACATTTTTTTAATGTATAAAATGTGTAACAAATAGGAAACAATTTTTAATTGCTGTAATGGGTATCAAATATTTCACTGTAATGAGGGTATGCATGGAGAGGGCCTGAAAAAATGTGATTCGTTGTTCCCTATCCTGTGAACATCCCCTATCAAGGACAAGGTGGCTGTGTTTGCTAGAAATGCGCTCTCCTCCTCTCCGTTTTCATCCCTTGTTCACCTCCGGCCGACTTTGCCCCCACCCTAGTAATGTCCCCTCCAGTTATTCTTACATCCTCCGTGATGCGAATGCGGTCACGGTCAGTCCTGCCACGCAGGGTTGTCCCAGATGTAGCAACCCCGCCGACGACAGTGCATGGGGCGCAGCCTTGAGCCACGTCCACCGCCGGCTGTGAAAGGCGCGGATAAACTACCGAGCGATGACCGCGCGCTTTTTGGAAGCAAGCCAATTAGAAGAAACATTTAAATTGTCCGAAGCGGTCGAGGCAGAAAGTTTCCACACGTGCCGGCCCGTGTGATTGGTGGGAGATGCGCGGGTGAACATAAACGCAGTATTTCGACATTCGGGGAGCGAGTGCCATGTAGGAGCAATACTTTACAGTAGCAGTGACTGCTTCGGTTTAAACCAGGTTTGGGCAACCGTTTACTTCAAGTGCTGCGGTTGTAAATTTCGCTCTGTGTCAGTGTCTCGGGCTGGTATCCAGCTTTACGTACACAACCACATATTATCCTTTTGTAAACCCAGGCGACCTCTGGGTCTGGGAGTGCTGAGGCGTAAACTTCACGCAATTACGTCAAGCTCGAATCCTTTATGGGACAAGAATATGCGTACGTTTAAGGGGAATGGTGCACGAAAATCGTATGTTTATATAATTTTTGTCACAATCAGTTTTACAGAGGATTTTTTTAGATTTTTGGTTCGACAAGACATAGATAATTTTGAACGCCAGATTACATGGTTAAAATTTCTCTGTGTTCACTATTCTAGGAGCTCTGATTGAAGATAAGAAAAAAAATCCCTTTCTTTTCTTCCATCAGTGCTCCGAGAATAATGAAGGCAGTGAAAATCTAACAACGTAAAAAGGTGTTGTAAATTATTACTTACGTCTTGTCGAGTCAAAGATTTCGATAAACCCTTTGACCCCCCTTGTTCTACATCATCCGCCTGTCTTCATTCATTCTCTTTTTCCCGATAAACACATGGGCATATGGTAGGCTTTACAATCCATGAAAATGCATCATATTTATGTTTTATTTGCCAGATTTTTATTTTAAGTTTTGTATGCAAGAAATGTGAAAGTGTTTCAGGTTGTTTTGATTTTAGAATAAAGGAAAAAAAAATTGAACAGGCAAACAATTTCCATAGTTAGCAAACATCGTAGATAATTTTGTGAAATAAAATTTTATAGGTGATTTTGGAAACAGTAATAATATTTTCTCAACAACTTTATATCTTAGGAGAAAATAATTATGGTTATTGCCAGCGTAACGATTTTTGTCCCCTCGCCATATATTTGCATGCCAAACAGGAACAAAGATGTGATGAGCGGAATGTAGTACTATACACAAAAAAAATCCATACACATAATACCTGCGTGCCTATATAAATTGCACATTACAGCATACACCATTTAGCTTATGATGTATCACAGTGGTATTCGCTAAACACATAATTCAATACTGTGTGATCTTTGAATGAATAATGCAATAAGGGTAAATGATAAGATGGAGAATTTTGGGCATTCGCCATTGCGATGCAGATGTCTGCCATGGAAATACAAGACTGAGCACAATAAAAGTACGTAGGTAAGTATCCTATGCACGAGAAAATAAATTAATACATACAACACTGGAAAATTCCAAGAAGGAATAGTCAAAAAATAGTACAGTAACTAATTACGAGAAATATATGTATATACACAAAACCAACCAAAAAATGTAGAAAACGACACATGCTAGAAACCTGCTTGAAATGTTAGGACAATACTGGCAAAATAAATAGGAATGAAAATAGGACAACACAACAAAGAAACACAGTGAAACACGACAGTAATATCAGACACGACAGAGTGTAGATTATTGACTACAGCATACCTGGGAAAAAGTTACAGAAAATAGGTAAAACATTTTGTGCGGAATGTATTTTTATGTGACTTTTTCAAATTTGCCGATTGGCATGAATTTTACATAATATAAGGATAACACGCCATTGAGCGGACAGTTTTGATCTTAGTGTACCTAATAACTTTCAGTTGATGTGTATTTCTTACCTTTTTTGCAACTTGACAATAGTTACAATTGTTTGCAGAATCACAAATAAACAATAAATTCACAGGAACTGAAAAAAAATAGCCCTGAATTTGGAACAGGCAAAAACTTACCGCCACACGCTTCTAGAACCAGGCCTGTAATTTTGTAACGTTAGCATTTGGTACGCGAAATGTTTGAGGCTATTCGTGCCTTTTTTTTTTTTGTACAGAAACTAGTTAAAAATAATTTATTCATTTGAAAACACTAAGGCAATTTTTTACGTATTTGAAATTATAGATTATGCTTTATAAATTAACTTTGAAGAAAAATTATTCACGTGTTATTTGTAACAGTTATTGTCTTATCTTTTGTACGCATCTGCCGACAAAAACATTTCGACATTTGCTTTGTGCATGTATGCGTTAAAATGCTTTTTTTTTAAATGTCGTACGAAAATATATACACTGAAAAAACTAGTCGAAAATACACTTATCAGTACATCTGTATCTGGATCAATATAATTTTAATAGCTGCGTATCGATCAATTTTTTTGGCCACGAGTTAGTGCAATGTGCTGTGACCTGTTCTGTGGATGAATCAGGCCACACAAGGAAGATATATGTCAGCAGCTAGATGATAAAGCACTCTTACAGTTTCACTAGGTTTTATTAATCACAGCTAGATTTACAATTAGCAATACAAATAGCCCTTGGCTAGTACAATACTTTACTCTTTACTTTATAGCGGCAATCATCAATAATGGTTAAGACGTTTAATTCAATTACAACACAGACAGCTGTAGAGTGCTCGTGACTTGAGGAGTCTTATAAGTATTTATGCCGAGGATCCTAATCCTGCATAACCTCAGGTGCCCTGCTGGAATTACATTTACCCTTAACTGTCGTGGCGGCGTCGTCTGTCGATACTCCCTCGACAGTGGCAATGCTGGGCGTCGAAGTGGGGACCACGGGCCGGTGATCCTCAGTACTGGCGTCTCGCTGGTCCTTCTGGAGCAAGATGGCCGCGAGTCACCATCGTCCCAACCTTATATACCACTCCGCCTAGCCTCGTGACCTTCCTCGGCGGGGAGAGTGTTTTCAAAACAGCGGGGCTGGCTCGTCGTGGCCGCACCGTCCCAGGTGCTCGAGCCCCAGCTACCAAGCTTGCAGCAAGGAGCCAATCTGGCTCGTTGCACCGTAAGCGTGAGTCCTTAGCATACACAGGAGTAGGTAGCGGATGTCTCCCTTCATGGCCAATATGTTTCGAAAGTGTTCAAATGGCGTAGAATATTGATATTCTTACGTATTATATCTTTTTATAGAAAATCAAAATATTACTTTGCCTATGTAACTCACCGCTTGAAAAGTTTATAGCCCCGTGCCCATTTGCCGAAGGGTAAATGTAATTATATAATTTTACTCTTGATTTGAATTGAGTTTGTTGACTTTGAAAAAACATTCGATAGAGTTAACAGATACACAATGTGGACTATAATGAAGCAGAAAGGCTACCCTCCTCATTTAATAACAGTCATTAGAAGCCTATATAGTGGAACAAAGGTACGCATGAAGTTAGACTCCCATTAGTTTCAATAAATAGAAACAAGTCAAGGCTTGAAACAAGGTTGTAGCTTATCCCCTAATTTATTTACATCTTATGAATAGTATCTTAAATGACTGGATGTTAATAACTACTTCAGGAATTAAGATGAATAGCAAAAGATACGTCAATACTTTACTGTTCGCAGATGATCAACTTACAATACAGGATAGTGAAAGCGACCTTCAAAGATCTCCACTCCATTTAAATCAGTTGTGTAAGAGTTACAATATGGAAATTTCAAAGAAGAAGACAAAGGTTATGACATTCAAAGGAAGAAATACAGTTAGGACAAAAATCTGTTTAGGTTATTTACCCATAGAACAGGTTTCGCATTTCAACCATTTAGGTTGTGACATTGGCTGTGATGGAGATCATGACATCGACAACAAATTACATAAATTTGGATATATATATATGCGGGATAATACAAATTATATTTAAAAATAAGACAGGGAAAGATACTATGCTAAAAAACTACAAAACAATGGTAGTACCCGTTCTTACTTACGGCTGTGAAAACTGGGTCCCCACTCTCAAGGAGAGGTCTAAAATACAAGCCACTGAAATGAAATTTTTAGAAGGGTTTAAGTATATTCAAGGTTGGATCGATTGTAAAATGAGGACATAAGACAGGAATTGAATATATATATAGACTTAATGATAAAATTGATCAGTATAGACAAGAATGTAAGGAACATATCACACGAATGGATGAGAGAAATCTTACAAAGGAGATAACACTCCATAATTCTAGAGGCAAGAGGGATGTTGGTCAACCAAGAAGACGATGGAACGAAGTATGAAACCGGAACAGGCAGTGACCTAATCCATGAATTGTAGAAGAAGAAGAAATAACAGCGTAAAATTGTTCATATAAATTACCGAACGAAAATTTACTCTTGTCAGTATAGAACACACGATACCCACGCGTCATACTCTCAATGCAACTGCTTTTATCCATATTTGAAAAACCTTCGTTT
Source organism: Dryococelus australis (assembly GCA_029891345.1). Lineage (NCBI taxonomy): Eukaryota > Metazoa > Arthropoda > Insecta > Phasmatodea > Phasmatidae > Dryococelus > Dryococelus australis. The sequence continues at coordinate 57,912,741 of CM056999.1, forward strand.
ATGTTTTTAAATACCTTTTTTTGTAACTTGTGAATGTTTATATGTCATTTAGAAGTTATTTTGTTGTTTTGATTTATCTGTTGGAAAAACTGCAATTTTTATTGTTTTTATCATGTTGGCCGTCATGAATTGAAAGGTAAATTTGTTAACTGTTTATTTTAACTTTGTAAGATGTTAAAATGTTATATTTTATGTGAAAATATGGTTTTCTATAAGTACTTCATTTAATAGTAGCCTGGTCATCAGTACTTTAAAGTTTTGGAGCGAAGGTGTCTGCCAGAGAGGAGTAGGGGTGTGACGTCACAGACGCGCACTATGAAAGTATTTTGGTTTCCACGTTACATAACAGCTGTTTTTTGACGTGTGTGAGATAGGAGCATATCCGTGCTATTTCAATTTCAGGCAGTTCCTTTTTGGAAACTTACTGTGATTGGATACGCGGATATCACGCTGGAATCTTAAAAGAACGTTACTGATTTAATTTAAATCGCTTTGTCAGGGTTTAGGCTTCCCAGGGTGAGGACGCACCGAGGGTGCGGTCCTGATATATATATTTTTGTGCAACAAAGTGTTGTAAATTGTGTTGAAATATATATATATATATATATATATATATATATATATATATATATATATATATATATATAAAAGTGAGTAACTACGTGTATTATAACAAGGTATGTGAAGAAGAGGCCTTGGTTATTGGTAATTTTGCAAATAGGAAGACTTATGCAAATGCCTTAACCCTTGTTACGTCGGTTAGCTGTAGACTGGTATGCCCAGATTATTGCTGAACTCTGCTGAAATAAAGAACATCCCTACTCGCTCACAAATGATCTACATCAATATAGTGCATGTTTGACAAGAAACTGTTAATGAATTTTAAACATTTTTCTCTTTGGAATATTCTTAATAATTAAAATATAATTTTGGCGGGACACCAACTAGAGTGTTGCCCCGTTATAAGGAGACAGTAAAATTTCTACTGACAGGTGCTCAGACGGACACATATTTTAATGAGCTTAGTAAATTGTCAAACGGGCATGTACTTTGCTAATGAAGGTAGTGCAGTACTAATGACAGGCATAATGTGTTAGGACACTTAGAAGATTAATTGAACAGGGCTATTTTTAATTAACTTTAAAAAAATTATAATTTTTATTAAACAAGTGAAATTAAAATATGAGTGATTTTTTTTAAGAACAGCAAGACATCCCTGTCACACACGTACTTGCATACAAGTAACTCATTATCTCTTTTGACGTGGAACAACTTTAAGATAAATTTGCTAGTAGTTTATCTTTCAATGCAAAAGCAAACCAAAGTGGCATTAACTAAATATAACACTTTAATTCCAACAAAGGTGTATTGTTACCAAGCGCATACACACACACATTTTCGTAAGTGAATACTATCCATACCAGCCCTACCTATGTTCAGTATGGTAAACAACTGTTAGTGTTTGAATATAATTAACCAGGTAAAAGGTAAGACGCTTGTTTGTAGCGTGATCTCTGTTATTTCATGGTTGGACGAATGTCCGGCAGAGTTTACATGTAGAGAAAATCGAAAGGTATGAGAATATATGGAAAACAGAAATGTTACCAAAACTTACTCAATTCTATCGTGGATGTTTCCTCCCCGTAATTGTGGCTCCAAATGCTATAAGAGGGAAAGCTATTAGAGAGCCAGACTATACATCTGCAAGCGTAGAAGAATGTGTGGAAAAAAAAAAAAAAAAAAAAAAAAAAAAAAAAAAAAAAACCAACAACAACAACAACAACAACTTAAATAGCAATAGAGGCTATATATCTGACAATTTTTTGGTGTTGAAAATTTTTATCACTCTAAATTTTTTTACTGTCCATATCTTTGTCATAATAGTTGGTACTTGGCCACTTTTTTTTTCATTGGAGGTAAATATATTTTTCACCACTTCGAAATTGTGTATTACCTTTCATTTATATCGTACAATAAATTCTAAGTTTGTATGTCAAATAGTTTCCACTTAGAAATTTTCGTTTGTGAACATTTTGGGAGCAAAGCTATCAAAACTAATATTTACTTTAGATGCATCCCAGTTTACATGGCCATGTTTGTCGATTGTATATAAGTGTATAAATTTAGAATACGTAATTAGTGTGATGAAGTTACGAGTCATTAGAAAGGGTAGTGAAAGTGACTAGTGAAGTAATGTTTGGTATTGTAAATTATATATAAAGAAAATTTTTTTTGTGTATAATGTAAATGTTACGACATATACCACTGTAGTTTTCTGACGACACATAGCACACATTTTTAGTAGCATAAGAGTAATGGATACAGCAAAATTGTTAATATTGTATAATGTGTTATGACGATACATAATACTTTATTATTCTTTAGTTATTGACATACAAATCACGGCGACTAGAGGCAACTCAGATAATTTCGCTACTTGTTTCAATTTATAACAGTAATACATGACAAAACAACAAATAAAATATTTGACAAGGAGACTTGAAGTATTACCCGACCGACACCTCTAACTGCAGGACGACCTTAACGGTGGACAAGTACCGATTGTCCACCGTTATAATAAAATAAAATTGTCCACCGTAAAAATAAGTTACTAAACAGTAACTTATTTTTACAAGCTTTTATTTAACTTGCCTTGTTAGTTAGTTTGTACGTTCGGGTGAAATATTGCAAGTCGATTTTAAACCATTTCCCGTAATCCAATTGAGCTGAAATTTCGCACACATGTGTAGTTCCCATGACAATACAATGCGAAGGTACCACACTGAGCTAATCTGGTGATGGAGCCGGAAGGTGGCCATAGAAACTCTACAACTACATGCAGTAAACGTCGTATCGAGTTTGTTTTACAGAATCGAATAACAGTGAAAATGGAGATTGTAAGTGTCAATACTGTTGTGCGCGTGCCTTTTTTTGTAGCGGCAAATGGTTCTGAAAACTATTATTATAGTTTGCTCCTACATTATGTCCCGTATCGGAATGAAAGCGAACTACTGGTCGATCACGATACATCATGCGGATCTTTCTTAGCAAGGGAAAATCCATGTTCGTGATACAAACACATAGTTGCAGACTAAAAAGTGAAAAATAAAATAAATGCAAAAACACTTTTAAAACCAACCTTTTATTTATAAATTCACTAAAAAGAGAAAAATAATTATAATAGTTACACAATTTGTAGAACTTTTAAGGTGTGGTCGAACAGCCGTAATAAACTTCACTACTAATTAATATGTTTGAATGAATTTATATTTAGTATATAAAAGGTTGGCGCAATGTAGAACGTATACCTCGTATGCGTAAACGTAGTAAGCATATATCTTGTGTAAGGCTCTTAACTATTTACAATCAAAAAAGGAAAACACATTTGTGTAAGCAGTGGAAGCACATATCGTGCGTAAGGCTCTTGACTATTCGCGCCAAGCTTTTATATAATTAATTTAAATTGATACAAACATATTAATTTGTAGTAAAGTTTATTACGGCTGTTTGACCACATATTACAAGTTCTACAAATTGTGTAACTATTATAATTATTTTTCTCTTTTTAGTGCATTTATAAATAAAAGGTTGGTTTTAAAAGTTTTTTGACTTTATTTTATTGTACTGTAATATCCACTAAATAATTCAAACAGACTATCGAAATGGTAGTGCCCATAATAATTCTATATAATATACATTCGCTATAGAATATTACTGGACAAAATAAAGTTATATTTTGTGGCATTTGGTAATAAATACAGTAGCAAAATTGTATAATGTCTTACATCAATAAATATTATTATATCGCTTCACAAAATGGAATATGTTATAATACTGAGCTTGCAATGCTGAGTTTCTCTTTAGAACATAATAATGATAGTATCTAGATATGCTTTTGTTATTAATCTTTTATACTAAAATGATGATGTTATTTTGAAGCGAGTTTGGGCGGCATTATACTGATACATTATGAACAACTATAATAGTTCTTTTTCGCTTCATGTTACATACCATTACTAAATTATAAGAATAGTTCCATCCTTGACTTTATAATTTTCAATTAACTTCCGTATTTTATAAGAAGTAATCTTTCTATTTAGAAGACAGCAAACTGAGACGGAAGATATACGGCGTAATCTTCGTTCAAAAGTCATTATCACGTACCAAATGTCAATATGGTTAATAAAATTTTATATTTTTCCAACAGTTAAATATGTTGTTATATTTTTATAGTAGCTTTCGTTTGCCCTTTCAAAACTTCACAAAAACTGACTAAATTGATGGACCTAACTAAAAAAATATATATATATATGCCCAAAATAATTATAATTGACTTTGTCGTTGCATCAAAACTTTTTACGTTCGGTTTCTAACCATGCCATTTTACTATAAGGAGGCTGACAAAATATTTATATAAGTCGACTATAAAGACTATAAAGACGATTCCGTGTTCAAGAACCGTAAAATAATTACGAGCTATGCACCAATAGAATGCTGTTAGATTTTTGGGCATAGAAACAGCCAAATACTGTTGTTTTCATAATTCTCTATTAACAAAAGGCATTAAACTTTTTATAGGAAAGTGTGAACTACAGTAAATACATTTTTATCGATGCCAAAAAACTATCGTGTTATTAAAAAAAGTCTAAAAGCTGTTTGTTGATATTTTATAAGACCGCGAAGCTATGCACATTACAGTGAGTTAGTTGTATATCGTTGTCATGCCCTCTAATTTATAAAGCCGCTGATAACTGCTGCTATAAAAAAATCATTCTTAAACCCCTCTCTTCCTGGCGACAATAGGAGCTATATTTCTTATCGAAATGTGAGGCAGCCTTCACTGGCATCTTCGCGCTAGAGTACAATGCATGTGTGCGACTTACGGCTTGTCCGAGCAGGTAAAGGCCGTTCACGTTAAAGTGAGCACTCTAGAAATCAACCTTTGAAGAAAAACCACTGCCTGCTACTGCGTATGTATAACAATGTGTGTTACCGCACAGGCTGGGGATGAACACGCCCAGTTAAGTTGGCAATGAAATTTGAAAAGTAGTTCTAAGAAATAACGCTGTATTGCAAGTGTAATGTTTAAATTGATAGTTACTTAAGTTGTTTGAATTTTATTTTGTACAGTTTAAAGTAATTATTGGCGTAAAGTTAATGTATTTGCTGTAACTCATAATTATACTGTGTCACGTGATCGGCGCAACGATCGAAACCAACGTTCATGCTTGTTGCTTGGTTTTGCGTGTGTGGAGTGGTTGCGATGCAAGCTACAAATTTGGAAGCTGGAAGTTGTTGTGTTTTAATATTGCTCATTTATTTTTCAGAATATCTGCAATCATTATTTTTTTATTATAGGTTGTATAGTGTTTAAATACATTGTAGTGATTTTGTGTAAAGACATAAATTCCAGCAAACTACGTACGAATAGTCAGCGTCAGGAAGACATTATAAATCTCGCAACTGCCCGGAGGTAAGTGTAAATATGTTTTTACGACGTGTTTCCCCACAGTTTTTACGGCCTGTTTTCCCCGTTTATCGCCAATACGTTATTGAAGTAATTCGTTGAAAAAGAACAAGTAGGAATCGACAGTTGGAAACGTGATATTATAAACGGAAAGTTAAATAACAATATTGAAAGTAAATGAACGACAGCAGAAATGCGATATTAATATATTCATGTGAGTTTGCGAAGTACATGTTATATCTCCTAAGTTCGACAAATAATATAAAAAGTTATGTGTACCTATGTACCTACGCCCATCTGTTTAACCTTTCTTTTAAATCTGTCTTGATAGTAAGTGAAAATTTTGCCGTCAATAATTATACGTCGATTTCACACGTTTTTGTATCACTGTGTTGTTTTGTAATGTAGGGCTAACCTCAAAACATCTGTACGTATCTATTTACGTCCAGCCATGTAACCTTTCTTAAATCTGCCTTGATAACAAGTACAAATTTGGCCGTCAATAGTTATACGTTAATTTAACACGTTTTTATATCACTGCGTTTTTTTGTCATGTAGGCCGAACCTCAAATGCATTTGTACGTATCTACTTAAGACCAGCCATGTAACCTTTCGTAAATCTGTCTTGAAAACAAGTACAAATTTTGCCGGCAGTAATTATACGTTAATTTTACACATTTGTATATTACTGTGTTCTTTTGTAATGTAGACCTAACCTCAAATACGTCTGTACGTATCTATTTAGGCCTAGCCATGTAACCTTTCTTAAATTTGCCTTGACAACAAGTGCAAATTTTGCCGTCAATAGTGATACGTTAATTTTACACCTTTATATTTTCTGTATTATTTTGTAATGTAAGCCTAACCTCAAGCTTGTATTCATGTCGTTATTCATCCCAAGTTACAGTGTTAAGTTTTACTTTTGTTAACATAACATATACGTCACAGTTTGATGCTACACCAAAGGTGTTCCAACAACCTATAAAATCACAAATCTTGAAGCTGGTTTTGTTAATTAATTAATTTTTTATTTATTTATAGACCTATAGCTGTGTTTGTTCCCGATATTCTTTCTTGATTCAAGTGTAATTTTTTTATTTGGTAATGCTTGCCGTAATAAGAATTAGAAAGTATTTACAATTAATTGTCAACAGTTATAGATCAAATTCCATGTTTAAATTTCGAAATAGGTGTTTGACAAGAAAACTTGTTGCCTTTTGAGAAATATCAGCGAAGATAGTATGCGTTCTTGAGTAGGCATAATTGTTTGTTATATCTGCCACTTTGGCCGCAAAAGTATTGTAGTTATTGAAATTTAATGTAACTGTAGATTACACGGCATAGTCAAGACCCCAGACTCCCAGAGCTCCTGTTTGCTTGCTAATTACATTCACCTGTCTGTGCTGATTTCTACCTGTCTCGAGCAGGCGGACAGGCGTTAAAATTGAACACTGCCTGTAAGTATTACTTTTATAATTTGTCCTTTACATTAAAATTTTGCTGTCATTTGTGGATATGTATTGGTTTTACATTAATAATAAGACATATTTCTTTCAGCTTTGTGTGTGCATGCATGAACCATTTTTTGTAAGTATAGTAATTTTCTTTAAATACCTTTCTCATTTAAGCTTTCAGTTTTGCTGTTTTGCTTGCAGTTTTGCTTTCATCATTGCAATGAAGGAACCACAACAATGATGAGAGTCCATGCATTTTACCTGTAAAATTGGTTTCTTGAAGTCTGTGTGTGTGTTTGACAAAAAGGAAATGTCGCACCCAATTAGGCCACAAGAGGCACCGGAAATGTGGCCATCACCAGATTGACATTTCACTTAGCAATAAATGATATACTTTATTTTTAGAATTATTTTGTATAAATGAAGGTGGTGCCAGTTACAAGCCTTCTATACACTTCCGTTACCACTTCAATTCACAGTATAAATGTACAGTTCTTTTTTGGAGGGTCTCAAAAGGGCACGAACACAGAATCATGGTGTCAAAAAAATGTATGTATACACAAATGCATTTTTATATATGTTTATATTTTTAGTGAAAATTATTTTAATTTTATAAATACGTAATATGCCTATGTTGAAATAGGTTTCTCTCCATTTATAGAGGTACATATAAAACTACCCTTAAAAATATATATACATGCACATATTTTATATATTTTATATATTTTACTTTTTTTTATATATTATATATTTTTATGTACTGTCACATTAGCACCGTCATATCAAGTTTATTAACACCATCTGCTTTTGTGCAGTGGTGTACTCTTTGCTCGGCTCAGATCCCCTCGTTATACCGCGTTGTTCTGCCTCCCTGCATTCCCTTTCCCCTTCATGCGTCATTATTTTTAGATTTGTCGTGGTTGTTTATTTAAGGACTTGCACGGCCTCGGTCTGTCTACTTTATATGCTTCAGACGTCTGCTACGTTACGCCGCTTGCTTATGCCTGCAGGATGTAAGTTTTTCCTTATGGCTTAGTTGCACTTCACTTCGGTCAGCTGAGGCCAAACACAGCTACTATGTTTTCTAGCTGACGTTTTACTAGTCATACTACAGGGCGATGGGGCACTTAGAAAACAGTAAGTCGTGGGAAAAGTTAAGTTTGCGGTACAATTTTTAAATGTTTGGTAATTTGTGTGACAAGTGGTGTTGTACCTTGAGTGTGCAGTGCTAGTCTATTTAGAAATCTTGATTTGGCTGCCCTTCCAAATTATTTTTCGGCTTAACTAACGTGTGTCCTTTTTTAACGTGTCGTGTTGGTCATTGTTCACCGCTCAAGTGTAATGTTCGCTATTTCACAGTTTCCATGCCTTCATCACTAGGGCGTTCATTTTTCAATTGTTTGTCGTGTAAAGTTTTTGTCTATCGGAGCTTTGACATGACCCAAACTATTGTATATGTTACATATTTTACATATAGTATATTTTAGTATATATACTTATATACATATATATGCATACATATATATACACATATATATTGTGTGTTACATACATCATATATATTACATGTTTTATATATAATATTATACATGTTACATTTAGCAGTCCTGAAATGTAAACATTGAGTTTATAAAACATGTGGCAATCGCATGGCAATGTTTGTTTACATGTGGCGGAAGGATACATAATGGGCAAGAAAGTAGAACTTTAGCAGCGCTTTCAAAAGTGCTCACGTTATCGTGAACGGCATATAGCTAATGACTGACCCGCCAGGCGTGCGAGAGGGGTCAGGCCATCCGTGTCACACGAAGCGGTGTTGGTTGTGAAGTTTTCAATTACAAAATAACATATGGCTCCTTGGTTTTAAAAGCTACAGTAATAATGTAGAAACTTTATATTTTGCAGCTCGTCACGGGCAAGGCAGCGATTAAGCTTTAATTAATCTTCCGTGCATAGCCTGAAAACTATTTGACTTTAAATATTCAAACACATGATATCACATAAACGAAATCAAATTACATTTTGAAACCTTCTTCGCTATTGTGCTCTTCAAAATCTCCAAAATGGTTTTTGTTTGACGTCGATATCACGAAAAGTACCAAAGCAGTGGCAATATTTGTTTAACATGTAAAAGCCTATCCCGCAGTGGAGGCCATTCTTTGGTAAAGCCTGGCCTTCCTTCTCCTCCATTAGACTGCTGACAAAAAGCAAGGGCGTTAATCACCTATAAACAAAAATGATAAAAAAACATGCTTCACGTAATATGATAAAGCATTTGCGAACGACGCAAATACAAAAACTGCATGTAATATACCGTAGACGTTGACAACATTGCAAAACAAAGTAAACAGAACATCTTGAGTTGTTCCGTCCTGAGGTTAGGTCACAAATTACATTAGTAACTATCCTGGCTATGAAATTAGTTGCCTTATGTACAGGACAGTCTGTCTTTCCCAACCAACTTGAAAACTGGGGGAAGTGAGATGGCAGAGGAATGAGGAAATTACGTAAAACTTAATATTAATTTAAATTATTTTCATTGCACGAGATTAATCAGGATCTAAGTTTATTGGGTGAGTGACTGTAACATTGCATGTATTAACGAATACCACCTGCATTTGCTTGAAAAGGAAATGGAGAATCAATTGGGGAAAAATAATTCCCTACTGCAACCGCCCGGGATCGAACCAAGTGACTTAACGGAAAACGACAAAGGAAACAGGAGCACCCCAAGATAACTTATGCGCCATGAATGCCTCCGTCAAGCTATTCATGTAAGAATCCCCCGCGGAAATTTTTTTTTTTTCGGCCTGCCGATTCTGGAAGCCGAACGTGGGACCTCAACATTGAGGGACTAGTGATAATGGATGTTCAATTTAAACTATAAATAAGTAGGCCTATTATAATTTATATTAAATTTTTTTTCCAAGTTACAAATTTTTTAAAAATGTTTTACGTTGGTGATGGGGAAAATAAATTTAACAACGTTGCGTTCTGAAAGCCGTTGAATTCTTGTCACTGTTTTGCCGCGGCTCTCCTGTCACTTGTTACGTGGAAAAAATTCACAAACGTCTATTGGAAACTATTGCTGCTATGATAAACATTTAAACCGATATTTCAATCACCTGAAAGGTCGTCTTTTGACATAATCTTGTCATTTGATGCGCTGGGAACGGGAAATGGGTGGACTACATCTTTATGTTAACAGATAAACACAGCAATTAAAAATTGCAGTTTGTTAATATGAACGTTTATATAATTAACTTCATGACATTACCAATCGACTCCTCTTTTCAACGCCTGCTTACGAGTAAACCAGTTCCCCAAAATGCACTGCATTAGTTGTGATTGTAGAGGCAAACAAAAACCTCAAGCGTATAATCTGGGTTAGCATATAATAATGCAAATTTAAAATCTGTTGAATAGGTCATTTCACTTCGCAGAGTAGATAAGACCTTTAGATCCGAAATACCTGACGGCTCCCCTAGTCGATGATTGATTATGCCAACTGTGAAGTTGAAGTTGACTCTGCCTGCGTTTGATAAAAAAACCACCCGAGGATGCTCAGTAGAAAGCTCACGACCAGTCATCTTCTGAAACGCCCGAGCATTTCCGAGCACTGAGAGTCGACCCAAATTAGGCCTAGATAAGGCACCACTAGCATTGCCACATTTGAAATGCATTGCCCCAGAGCTCCCATTTCTTTACTTCAGACGGAGTTCTGATTTTTTTATTTATTTATTGATTCTGCTCAAATTCTACTCCAATTAAAAAAAATACATTATCAGTTACTATTTCACGCATAGGCCTATCTATTTACCATATGAGTCGGCCTAATTACCATAAACAGTTAGTAAAATATTTTACACTTTATATTAAAATGTGCTGAAGGTAAATCAATCTTGCTAAACGCTTCCCATTACCAGGGGTTGAGCGGTTAGCCTGCTCGCCTCCCACCACGCCCATCCTGGTTCAATCCCCGTTCGGGTCACCCCAGATTTTCTCATGTGGGAATCGTGCCGGACGATGCCGTTGGTCGGTGGGTTTTCTCGAGGCTATCCAGTTTCCCCACCCTTTCACTCCGGCGCTGCTCCATACTCACTTCAATACCCTCATCGACTCTCAAGACCACGATGTTAAGAGCCGTCCAAATCTCTTCAATCACATTCACTCACTCTTCCCATGACCGCACTGTCGAATAGGTTGTATTCGTATCCAGTGCCCGTCTAGAAATGGCACGGATATTTCCCACAGTCGTGACGCACTCGCAAATCCGGGGCCCACGATGTTTCGCTGACACACAAGGTCTTCCAGCACTTAGCACCTCTGACTACAGTCGCTAGCTGCGAGTCCGTGGTACACTCGCTGCGAGTGCAGCGTCTTTGAGTCATCGTTCTCCGGACCATTCTTGCCTTACCTAGTATACGACATACGTCTGTGTCCAGATGTTTAAAGACTATTCACGATAAAGTGAGCACTTTTGAAATCAACCTTGGAAAAATAGTCACTGCCCAGGCCTGCATATTTTTTAACAGGTGCAATGAGTGACATGCGCCGAGCAAAGTTGGTAATGATGGATGAAAAATTGTCCCATATCTTAACGTCGAATAAAAGTTAATAAGTAATAATTTCTGACAACTTAAAATATTTTTTTTCGTTTTTCGTATTTTTCTTTTAATCCACCAGATTAGTAACCCATTTACTTTTCTAATAATTCCACAGTTTTCCTGCCCTACGCATGAATAAAGTGATGAGGCCCATGTCAATGTTAATTTTACATAAGGTGGAACATCTGTGGTTGCGGTCTCTGAGCTGCTTAAGAAAGTAAGGTTTGAGGTCTGAATCACCGAGTGAGCCGCGGGTGTGTGTGTGTCATTTCGAAATGCAAATACTTTGTTACGTGAGTCGCTCATCTATTGGACTTTTGGCACAAAAGCAGGGACGTTAAAAAAAAAGGCTAATTAAAAAAAATAATTACATTGAATTTCGTCAATAACGTTTTGTTTGGTGACTCTTAAGTTAATTATTTTCATATTCAAGTTATTTTCATATTATCAGAGGACGTCCCTAACGTGTGTCTGAGATTTACTCGCACGCGTAGTGCACACATGCGCCAGGTTATTGGAACCGATGATATTCTGCTACGTTAAACGTTACGTAACTCAGCTACGCCAAGGAGGTGGGAACAGCTGAGATATGATAAACGATGACAAAACAAGAGGATGGGGGGAGGGAGGGGAAGTGAAACATCGCTGCAATATATTCCATACATCCGGCGTTATAAATCAAACAGATGAAGAATGGGACTAATATGTTCGTTCCAAAACACGCCCACATGAAACCGACGAGCTTGTATAGAGACGCGATTATCATTCTGAAATCACAATATCGAATGGCTGTGGGTAAAACCCGGAGGCTGCGAAAGGAGTGGGGTTTCCCCAAATGGCTTTACATTGGAGTTCCAAGCGTGGTTTCTTCTAATAAACGCTGAGAGCCATTATTTGCCAATTTGTTAGCGATCGGCTTATCGCCAGGTGTCAAAAGAACTCGTCGGAGAAGTTAGTGTGGGTGAGACTGGAAGTCCAAGCTTCTTCAATACGTTTGAATGTTGCGGAATAAAAATAACTACGACATGCAAGCAAATCACTTCGCCTTCAGGACGGATGCACTTTTCTATGTCCTTGGAAGCATCCTGCTTGTTGAGGAGTTGCGTTAGAAAAATCAGTCAACGGTTGAGTGAACGATTTCAGAAGCATTGCCTTGTTCAATTCAATTATCTTTATTTGTGAAAAATATGTATATAAGAAGAGAGAAGAGACGTCGACGGCTCTTAACATCGAAGTGTTGAGAGCCGACGAGGTTGAAGTGAGTATGTAGCAGCGCCGGAATGAAAGAGTGGGGAAACGGGAGATCCCCGAGAAAACCCGCCGACCACGATTTCCACATGCGAAAATCCGGAGTGACACGGCCGGGTATTGAACCCAGGTCGCCTTGGCGGGAGGCGAGCGGGCAGGGACACCTATAGGAGATACGACAGGTTTTCCTGTTTTAAAAATGCCGTTAAGGCAATGATTTATAAACGGATTTGGGCAAATACTAGCTGGTTATTAGGATGGCTCGCGGCTGAGTATATGGCCTCAGGCAACGTCACGGTTATGGAATTCGTGGCGCACACAAGGCCTTCGAGAGAGGGTGTCAGTGCCGTGATCTATCGTTACCTCCCGCAGTGTGGAAGTGAGCCAAACCAGCCAGCCACTTGAAAAGTCACGTTAAGAGGCAACAAACACAGTTAGCCAGTACACAATGGAAGAGGTTACTGATAACTTACGAGTTGGTTTTTACGACCGGAGTGCCGGGTGTATGTCGAGGCAGCTGTACTGTCGTGGTAGCGGCATCTCGGTAAGATTTAGTGGCTTCCGTTGTATTTCACGATCGGCCAGCTAATTTCGCGCGCAGCATGTGGCCAGCTTTCTCTTATAGTGCGTGAGGTTGTATATGTGCCGCGAAATTAACAATTTCTACTGCAGGGAATTGTTATACACGGATGTTACCTTGTGGCAAAATTCCCCGGGGTCCACATCGGGCTATCTCTTCAGAGCTGTAATTAGAACCTTCATAATCACGGTAAATCATAATTCATTTAAATACAGCAAAACGATTTAAGAGTGGGATGGACCCCTGCATTTTTTTTGTGAAATAGTTGTTTGCGCGAATACGCGTATCTCATAAATAAATGTTCTGCAAATACGACTTTTCGTCCAAAAAAAAAAAAAAAAAAAAAAAAAAAGATATTATCTATGCCCCAATTTTTTTACTTTTGTCACATTAAGATTATTCTTGGAGAAACAAAACTTGAAAATGGTAAAATATCGCATTTTTAAAGCTTGCCTATGCAGTTTCCTTAAGCGGCGAGAGAAAAGTACAGAAATACGGGCGTCTTTCATCGCGTGTAACAAAACCTCAATGTTACATATCGAATTTGCACAGTACAGGACCACGACGGAAACACTGCACGCCTTGCGCGTAGGAGCGATGATGCACTAACGCCTCATCGCTCCTACGCGTAAGGCGTGCAGTGTTTCCGACGTGGCGCTGTACTGTGCAAATTAGCTCTGTAACAGTGGGACGTGATTACACGCGATGAAAACCCACAGATTCAACTAGGCTTGGATGATCGTACTTTTCTCGTGCCGCTTAAAAAAAAAAAAAACTGCCTACGCAAGCTTTAAAAATGCGATAATAGACCCTTTTCACGATTTTTTCTCCAAGAATTCACTTAATATGACACACGTCTAAAAATAGGACCATAGATAATTGTTTTCTATATTTTCTGACGAAAAGTCGTATTTGCAGAACATTTATTTACCGAAATACGCGTATTCGCGCAAACAGCTATTTCACAGAAAATGTTTCAGTACACACTCCTCCTTAAGTATGTTCCTGTAAGGTAGGAGCAATGAATAAGAACCGACATAACGTACCACAAAATTAAGTGACCTGAGCTATGGTTGAAATTGGCCGCCTAGTTGACGTGCATTCAAATTACTTTTACGCACCTTGATGCTCGGCAAAATTATTTGCAAAAACGCCCTGTTGTATAGTCTGTTCTCTGGCTGGAGTCCAAATGACTCCCAGTCATCAAGTTGCTCGGAAATAAATGGCCAAAATGCACACTGTTCGCTTTCATTCTCTCTGTCTTCTATTTGTCTGGGACCGAAGGAATCGTAAGTAACATTTGAAATGGCGTGCAGTGTTCTAGTCCCACTGCGTGTACCTATGCGACTTTCAGCGCTGACTCTATTATTTATTGGTGGAAGGTTCGGGGCATGGTCCTTGAGTAACTTTGTATGTATCTGATGCATATACTTTGAGATACAGCGTTATGAAAAATCCGTTTCTAACCGTTTTGGAGTACACTGAGGAGGTGTTTCTAACGTGCGTGACATGACATTTTGAAAGTACTCAACAGCCCTCGCCTGAAGTGTGTGTTCCTTTCGTAGGTCAGTACATTGGACGCACGTTTAATAGTTTCGTGAAAAAAAAAAAGTGCATTTCAAACACACCGCTACGCAGTTCGGGAACCAGGCAGGCAGGAGTCTTGACGGTTTGGAAAAAAGGAAGCCTTCATACCATTTGCAGTGTAGCCGCAGATATCTTACGACTTTTCACAGTACCTTGTGTAACATGTCGGATTACCTTTGGGCCACGGTGGCTGAGTGGTTAGCCTGCTCGCCTCCTACCGAGGCAGACCGGGTTCAATCCCCGGCCGGGTCACTCCCGGATCTTCGCATGTAGGAATCGTGCCGGACGTTGCCGTTGGTCGGTGGGTTTTCTCAGGGATCTCCCGTTTCCCCCGCCCGTTCATCCCGGCTCTGCTCCATACTCTCCTCAATTACCCTTATCGGCTCTCAAGACCTCGATGTTAAGAGTCGCCCGAGTCTCTATAATCGGATTAAGTTTTTATGGGTAATTTTGTTGCATGGATTCGAACGGTGGCAAAAACGTATTGTAATATGGTAAGCTCGTGGAGCGAAGAGTGCATCGCTGGTTTGAAAAATTGGGTTTGGCTGTGTTGGGGACACGGCCGTTTGTTTTGCGCGAATACGTTTACGTTGACGCGCCCGGACGCCTTGATGTTTATTTTACGTTCCCGGCACCGCTTCACTCGATCATATGGGGTTTTATGGGTACCACTGGATTGCTTTCTAGATGCTCTTTCCAGCCGTATACGATTTCTGTGTTTCGAATTGGCTTTTTGACGAGTATAGGCCGAAATTGTGTTACGCTTTCTTATTATTTTACATTAAACGCAACCAATTTCACCATAACCAAGCCACACAAATGTGTTTATACACGCAATCGATTGATCTTGACGAGAACTGTCGATTGAAACCCAAACGAGCGTCGTGGCTTCTCCTAGTCAAAAGTTATACTACGCGGAAGTTATGAGACGTGGCGAAACGAACTCAAATTTGCCTCCCCTCGCCCTCCGTCACCCGCGATGTTTCGTAGTCCTTACTCAACGGAACATGTTCTTTGATCTTTTGGCAATTGAGTGGTGCAATTGAATTATGAATGTAGGCAATAGATTCGAAGCTGCAATGCCAAACTGTGTCCCCCGATTTTCTTATCATCGGATTTTCTGGATTGCCTCCCACTGTGGTCGCAAATTTAAAGACGTATTCACATCAAAAACTTCGTACTGATGAGCAGTGTCGCCAAAATGAGGAACCAGGAGTGCGTATTTACGCTTTAAAGGCATGTTTGAGGACAAATTAATGCTCCACCGTCAGGGAAATTATCCAACAGGTCGACCATTTCCGACCATCTACAGTAAACAGGAGAAGTGAATAAAATCGTGGTGTAACTGTATCCGGCATAGTCGTGAGTTCAATGTGAATACGTATATGCTAGCAGGTAACATTTTCTTTGGGCTATTCAGAATGAAACGAATGAAATAACGAAATGGATATTTAGCTTTGAGGCTTAAATCGATAGGTATAGACGAGTTCTTTCGTTTGGCAATCATAATTAGCACTAGCTGCATGTTATCACGTCATATTCGCGAGATAACCTATACTGCCCGGTAATTTCCGTCCGCGCCCAAGATGACCTGTAGCCGCGGGCCCCCACCCACGGCTCGCGTGTACGTGCCGCCAACTCAAGGTCACGTTTACATCGTATCGTGTACCCGATCTAATGAGATCACATTTACTTCAATCGTGTTGTTAGTTACGAAGTTATGTTGTGGGAATGGATCGCCCTGCAAACGTTACTTCGCCGTTTCCGTCTTGGTAAAATCTATTCACGATAAAGTGAGCACTTTCGAAATCAACCGTAGGAAAAAGTCACTGCTCCTACCTGCATAGTTATTCAACGGGCGCACTGAGTGACATGCGCCTAGTAAAGTTGGTAACGATGGAGGGAAAGTAGTTCCATATCGTCAAATAAAATGTGTTAAAGTAACCCTTTGTAACTACTTAATTAATTTATTTCGCTCTGTTTTTTTTAATGCAGCTAATTGTAAAAATTAACAGATTTGTAAAATATTTATTTCTATAATAGTTTCACAGTTTCACTTGACCGACGCATGAATAAAGTGATGAGGCCCATGACAATATTAATTTTACACAAGGCGGAAGACAACACAACACGCATATAAGTAGATCTTAAGCAGGGCTTTCAAAAGTACTCATTTTACCGTGAATAGCCTATACCGCATGTGTCGGTCTGATTTTAAAGATGTATTCACGTAAAAATTTCGTGCCGGTGACCAGAATATCCAAGACAAGGATGGAGGAAGACAATGAACAAGGGGCAGAGGGGGGATAACGACGCCTCAAAGGCTTGTGTGGAGAGAAATTAACTCTGCACCATTACGGAACTTGTACGACAGTACATCATTTCCATTTCAACGTCTCCAACAATCTACAGCAAACAGAGAAAGTGGGAGGGGAAAAATGGACAGCTGGGTACTGCACGAGTTGACATAACATCACAAGCAGCAGCCAATGGACGTCTACAATAACCTGTTTGTTCCTCACCACAGTGAGTCCTACTCGATTGTATCGTGAGGAGTAATGAGATATGGGTACTGCACGATGATCGCAACCAACGTGGGCAGTGGCTGGACATTGGTGGATCCTCTAAATAAACTTGAACAAAACCAAGGTCGATCCGCACTCAGTGACACACAAGGCACCCAAAACTCGTCCCTGCTCATCAACCAAAACATCAAATTATGGTGTTGACATGAGACATAATTGTTTCAGTGGTTAAGCATAAAAAACCTAACAGTACATAAATAATTATTTCTTTTCTACTTTATTTTTGAGTTCTCTCTCTCTCTCTATTTTTCTCTCTTTTTCTTTAATACATACAATTATTTTATATTATAAAAGGCTAATATAGCCAGTACAACACTTCACTTATTAAATGTATAAACAAGATGTATCAAATTGAACTCGAGCCAGTATCGCTACTAAGAAGCTCTCTCCCATAGTATTAGAATGCAATATCAAATAGGCTCATTACAATTTTCAAATAATTGGACAATAAACACCTTTAAAAGTTCATTTTACCCCATACAGTTTTTCCCCTGATTACTTTAGTTTATTATTCTTTTACACTGGATGGCCCGTATTTATATTTAAAGTCAAAATAGTTGTAATTCAAACACTTACTGCAGGTGAACCACCTGTAATATGCCACTCCTGGTACTTAGATAAAAAAAAAAACACTTTAGTTGAAATCAAACTTTGTGTTAAAAAAACTTCCTGAGATTTGTACGAACTTTAACTTCAAATGCTCACATTTCAGCTGAAAACGTTATGAATATTAATTAAAAATGATTCGGTATTGTTATTAAGTTATCATTGTTATCATTTCACGAAACGACTGCAGTATATAACCTCAAAATCCAGGGGCGAAAAATTTGATTCCTGAACAGACTTTTGACATGTGGGAAATGACATTGCCTAAATGTTGACACTTTACTTATACTTCCGGGAAACTAACAACATACTAATGACGTTTCGGCGTGATGGCCTCAGTATTTCAACTTCTGGCCCGTGACTGTGCTGTCTGCACAATTGTTCGCATTTGATCTCTACACTGAACTTTTGGATTTCTTATTTTATATTTTAATGCTAAAGAGGTATCGACTGTTCACGATAAAATGAGCATAGTTGAAAGCCCTGCTTAAGATCTACTTGTATTCACGCTGTGTATGCTTCCTCATTACGTAAAATTAACATTGCCATGGGCCTCATTACTTTATTCATGCGTAGGTCAAGTGAAACGTTGCAATAAGGATCTTGACTATTCGCGCCAAGCTTTTATATACTAAATAAGTATAAATTGATGTAGGCTGTTCACGATAAAGTGGCCAATTCTTAAGACCCTTCCAACAGGCATTAATCGCTAATAAATATATCTTATTGCAGCCTCAGGCATTAAATTTTGATGGCGGTGAAATATATACTCTGTGTTTATTGGTCACATTTGCAATGTTTATATTAAAAAACAGAAGTAACATGGAAATTGAATGAAAGGAAAAAGTGCTCACTTTACCGTGAACAGCCTATACAAACATATTAATTTGTATTAAAGTATATTACGGCTGTTCGACCACATATTACAAGTTCTACAAATAGTGTAACTATTATAATTATGTTTCTCTTGTTAGTGCATTTATAAATAAAAGGTTGGTTTTAAAAGAGTTTTTATATTTATTTTATTTTTCACTTTTTAGTCTGCAACTATGTGTTTGTATCACGAACATGGCTTTCCCTTGCTAAGAAAGATCCCCATGATGTATCGTGATCGACCAGTAGTTCGCTTTCATTCCGATACGGGACATAATGTAGGAGCTAACTATATTAATAGTATTCAGAACCATTTGCCGCTACAAAAAAAAAAAAAAAAAAAGGCACGCGCACAACAGCAGTGGCACTTCTAATCTCCATTCCACTGTTATTCGATTCTGTAAAACAAACTCGATACGACGTTTACTGCATATAATTGCAAAGTTCCTATTGCCAACTTCCGGCTCCATCATCAGATCAGCTCAGTGGTACCTTCACATTGTATTGTCATGGGAACTACACATGTATGCGAAATTTCAGCTCAATTGAATTACGGGAAGTGGTTGAAAATCGACTTGCAATATTTCACCCGAACGTACAAACTAACTAACAAGGCAAGTTAAATAAAAACTTGTAAAAAAAAAAAAAAAAAAAAGCCAAATAAATCATTTATAATTGCAAATATGGTTACCTACCTTACACTTTGTATTCGACGTTGAGATATGGAACTACTTTCCCCTCCATCATTAAAGGCTGTTCACGTTAAAGTGAGCACTTTTGAAAGCCCTGATAAAGATCTACTTGTATTCACATTCCGTATACTTACGCCATATGTAAAATAACATTGCCATGCGTCGGGTCACATTATTCTTGCGTCGGTCAAGTAAAACTAGGCAATTATTAGATAAAGTAAATAATTGACTATTCTGCTCATTCAGATCACTCAAATGCATTAAAATTATAGAAAGTAAAACTAAATATTTTAGTTTTTTTAAATGTTTTCCGAACGCTTTTAATTCAGCGCTAAGAAAGGGAGCTACTTTCTCTTCGTCGTTAACAACTTTAAAGGGCGCATGCCAGTCAGTGTACCCGTGAATATTCATGCAGGGAGGGGGCAGTGACATTTTTCAAAGGTTGATTTCAAAAGTGCTCACTTTATCGTGAACAGCCTGCAGTAAAACTCTGTTAAAATGTGTTTGAAGGGACTGAAAAAATAATGCTTATTTACCAGGAAAACTCCTTACAGGGGTCAAATTACACATGTGTTTAAGACAAGGTGCGAAATTATTCAACTTATTAAGCAGGAAGATTCCTTAATTGGGAAGTCCTTAAAAGTATTTCACTGTAATTACTTGCGCGTTGTCGATTACTGGTGCATTTACGAAAGCTCGCAGGTATGCGAGCTTCATCAAGGTGTGGTGACTTTAATTGGGCCGTTTTTTTTTGGGTGGGGGAGGATGAGGAGGGGGGAAACACTTCATTCCCCCCCTCTCACCCATCGAACGTACATGCTCCACGTCTGTGCTATGCGAACTTCCGTGGACGACGTGCGTGGCACAATACCGAAACTCTCAAGTGCTGCGAAGTGCCTTATTGCACAGCCGGAAGCGAACTCTCTCGCCTTGTTATTTTTGTTTTATGGATTTCATATTAAGGTATAATATTTTATATCATAAGTATTCGGAATAATTATTCAATTAAATCACATCTCCTACAGAGAATTGATAGTCTTACCCTGTGTGTGTCCTGATGTAAAGGTATTACACATAGGCCTATACACAGCAAAATTTGGCAACCCAATTGTGTAGCCTGTTCGCAAACATTAAATTATGAACAAATACTTCACAATTGTTGCATAACGCATGGGCCTACTATAAAAAAAATATTACACTTACAATACTATGTACTCCACAAAGAGCTACAACATGGAGCTTCTTTTGTCCTCCATTTTATAAGACAGTGTCACACGAATAAATAAAGTTTTTATGTCATTGCGCGGGAAAAATTTTTTCCGACTCCTACCAAATATGGCAAACAAGTAGATACCTACTGCGGTAGGTAATGTTAACTGATATGTTTGAGGTATGTCAGACACATATTTACAAAATGGCGGCCATACAACTATTTTAGTTTTGCATTATTTCGTCGAAACGAGGGACCACAATGTGACCGTAGTGATAGGCGACCGTACGTAAATGTACCTACAGCTACTGGCTGCCGCACACTGCTGTCTTTAGCCAACCGGGTGAACGTCTTGCCATTCAAAAGTCTGGTCAGTAAGAACAACTTAGGCTTCTTAGATGTCTGTCCCTCTGGATTTCTGACCAATAGTGTTAAAAGTACTATAATACGCGACTTATCAGAGCTTCGTGTAAAAACCGTGCAACTCCAAATGGAAAAATTGAGAATTTAAACCCCGAAATGCGCCCACGCGTCGAGTGTCCGTGCCGCGCCAAGTAGTTGAAGTGTCGAGTGACCGTACAGCTTTAGCTCAGAGGAAGAACGGACTATGCCAAGCAATTTCTAGCTTTTTACCGCTACCTGCTCCTAGCTCGTGTATGGAGTGGATTTCCAATTTTGCAAACGCTTGCACATAATTCGCCCCACAGTTTTTCTTTGATATTGCGGACAATTTACCCTAATTGTTTGTTATAAAAATGCGGCCTTCTTTTAATCTGTGATATTACGCTGTTAGTATCACCAACACTATTTGTGATGCTACCATCGCCGTGTGCTTCTTGGTCAGACACGTTTATCGACACCTCACAACAAACTTCAGACAAGCTACACACGACACTTAACTGCAGCTAACCTTCGACTGAACGGCTGCAGGTATATGTATGTCCAAGTAACTCATTCGAGGTATCGATAATCGCATCGCCACAAAAACAGGCTTTGATTGCAACTTTTTATTCGCTGCGATTGTTTAGTTGCATGTATATGCACTCGTACATAAAACCATGCTTTCTAATCTTTTGGCTAAACAATTGCGCTATTAAAAATCGCAAATGCGTGCCTAGCTTTAGATGGAACTAATTATTTTGCTTCTGAAGGTACCCAGGTAATTGGTAGCCTGGCAGATACTCCACTACATTTGGAAGAAGAATTGGTTCAGCGTGTATTAGACACAGAAAAATGTTTGTTTAGTATAACTACCACAGATTTACGGCATTTGGCTTTCCGAGTTGCAGAGGCAAATTATATTCCTCATAAGTTTGATAAGGACAAACAAACTGCTGGTAAAGAGGGGTAAAGGTTATTCATGCAGAGACCTCCACAGCTCAGTATTGGAGAACCTGAATATATATCCTTGGCACGTGCATCAGGATTCAATAAAGACAGAAAAACCTACGAAGATAATTTCTCAGAAAGGAAAATATCAACTGGGAGCAAAATCCAGCGGGGAGTGAGGGATAAACACAACAGGTTTATGCTGCATCAGTGCTGTTGGTTCATACATCCCTCCTATGTTGATATACAGACGTGGAATGGCATGTGACGATTTCAAAGACGCGGAGCTGCGGCTGGTACTATTTTTTAAAATTAAATACTGAGAACAGTTATATAAACGATTTATTTGTTAAATGGTTGCCGCATTCGATTAAACGTGTTAAGCCTAGCGTACAGGTCAAAGTTCTTCTTTTGAATGAAAACTTGAAACACACTAAAAAAAATCGAAGCTTTGCGCATCGCTCGTGAGAATGGTACTTTAATGTTATCATTATCAGGTCATACCACACACTGCCTCCAGTATTTGGATGGATGTCGCCTTCCTCAAGCTCTTGAACACCTACTGTACAGATGAATTAGAAAAGTGGTTTAAGGCAAATACGTCAGTGCATCACACAGCAAGAGTGGCAATGTTGGTCGGTATTGTATATGAAAGAGATGCTGCAGTGGGAATATATATATATATATATATATATATATATATATATATATATATATATATATATATATATATATATATATATATATATATAACAAATCATCGGCCCTCCAAGCCCTCAGGTCCTCCTGGTCTTCTATCGAACATAAAAAAATGTTTACATATACATATAAAATTATCGTATCTTACTTAAAATTTGTATTTACTATTAAATTATTGAACCACTGCCAAGGAAACTTTAACTTTTAAAATATTCAAAACGTCATTTAATATCCACCAAAATGTTATATTAAAATAATATAAGGCTCATATAAAATCTCATAAAATCTCATAAAATATTACAATCGTAAACTAACACAACATATTAAAAACTTGATTAAAAAAATTTAAATCAGCTAGAATTTCATCATAATGCTTGGAAACATCAGTGAATGATTTCAGAGCTACAGGAGTATGGCCAGTTAACAGATATGTATTTCAGGAACATCATTTTGTTGCTCCTTTCGTCGGCCACCCGGTGAAAATTCGCTTCCATTCACACAGCATGCCGACACAGATGAAAATACTAACTGCCAGCCAAGTACAAGCACAAGCCAAGTGATTGCCGCCCAGCAATAAGATGGATAAACAAATCCTCCTTCACCAAGCTCAAGGCATAATCCATAGTCGCCCTTTCCGTCAGTGAAACAAATATCTCCACAATACAAGCAACTGCCGTTGTTTTCAACAGCAAGAATACGAGAGAGAGAGAGAGAGAGAGAGAGAGAGAGAGAGAGAGAGAGAGAAGTGGCTGTACTCACTTCATCCTCCTACAAAGCAGCACTTGAAGGACTACCGAAAAGTGTGCTGCTAATCCAAGCCGTGGACATCCATCCCCTATAAACCTGAAGGGAATGTGTACAATGGAAGTGTCTTGATATCGTGTTATTTGTGAGACTGTGAGGAAATAAAAACACGATAAAATATGTATCATGCAAAAAAAGTGGTTTCGTGAGGATTTTGTTTGCGTGCAAAAGACAAAGAAAAGGTTCCTCAGTAACACTTGCCAATAACGTCCTTTTTTCAGTTTTATTTAACTTTTCGTAATTGAATAAGGGTTGTTATTAAGACAAAACTTAAATAATAGTTAACAGGTTATATTAGTAATAAGTACCTAAATTAAAAAGGGTGAAACAATTAGAAATACTAAAGCTGCGTCACTGCAATTTCTCTTGCTTGTACCTAATTTGTATGCAGAAAGTAGGCCTACACGTTTACCGTTTAAATTGAGCAGTTTATTAACTAAGCAGATTTATTGAGCGTGATCCATTGAGGGAATCGACGTGGTTCTTTTAAGGAAACTTATAGCCATAAAGGAACCAGTTGCATGTTTTAAAAATATCTTTCTATCGTAAAACGTGGGAGATTTTAAAAAAAATCCTTAAGGGTGGTAAAGTGTATGTTTAGGGCCCACATGATTTGAAATTACATTATTTTTTTCAACGATTTCGGTTCATAATTCATTATGCTATAACAGAAAATGCCCACAAGTTTTAATTATGGCACCTTTCTCCTACTTCTGCACCAAAGTTTCAAAATTAATATTTTTCAACAATTTAAAAAAAAATTTAAAAATATATATCTTTTATATAGAAACCATACCGTTTTTTTCATTACGATAACCTTTAGATAAGTCGTTCTCCTCTTTGTGCCGTTTTGAGTATAAGTGTAGCCACTGCGAGCAAGGAGAGATAAACGGGAAATTCTGAGGGAAAAGGGAAATGCTGAGGGGGGAAGGTGACAATGATGTGAGAATTCACATTTTTAGGGAAAACCTGTTGAAAACGAGCGGTTTTATTTACGGGAGGGGGGGGGGGGCGCACTTGGTCCCCGAAAGTCAGTCGCCGCCGGGTCGCAAGCTAATTCTGAATTCTGTGCCTGGTGACTTTTTCCAGAACTTTCATTAATATACTACCGAACTGCTTAGATGGCATTTAAGATGAAGGCGTTGAACATAAAAAAAAAAAAGCGACGAATGCTTTCGTGCCACTTCTACAGGCCTCCTCGTTATAATCTGAATGATACATAGCCTACATTTTGAAAACATGTCCTTTAGCATACTACGTTTGTTTTGCCTTGCGTTGCCTCAGCGGAACTCAGCATTCATGATTAGGAGACCCGTCACACTGTCTTTATGGGGCCGCGGTTGGTGTAGTGGTTAGGACGCTCGCCTCCTATAACAGCGAACCGGGTTCGATCCCCGGCGGAACCACCCTCAGATTTTGGCAACAGCGTTTTCGTGAAGGATGATACCGCTGGCCGGCGGATTTTCTCGGGAATATCCCGTTTCCCCAGCCCTTGCAATCCCGGCGCTGCTCCATATTCGCCTCATATAACACTCATCGGTTCTCAAGGCCGTTGCTGTTAAGAGACGCCAAAATATTTGCACTTAACAATGCCTTTTTCAGATTTACAGTAACTTGCAACATTTATTTAATGGACGTAATCAGTATTATTGGGAAAACAAAATGTTAATGAGAAATAACATTTATTGTACCCAAACAAATAACAAGTTTGTATGTGGAGGAATCAATATACTGTTGATGGAGCAAGATAAAATGTCCCACCATACATGTTGCCATTAAACAAGCGAAATATTTGACTGGAATAGGAAATATATAATGTTATGACCGAGATTCGGTGCCATAATCTCCCTGGCCAAGTTTTAAGCTTTAGCGTCCACGCCCAAATTGGTAAATGACGAGGGAGTAATGACACTGGAATAGTATGTTTGAGGACAAAGGCTAGAGGCTTGAGGATCAGGGATCCAACATAGTGACGGTTTTTGTGATGTTCAAGCAAATGAGCTGGCCATCTGGTTTCCATCCGCCATTTTTGTAGCCAGTACGGCGCCATATTGGGCAACCATATTGGTAGCCAGTATGACATTTATCCTGCTCTATTATTCCGTCTATATTTTTCTTTTAAAATTGATTGTTTTTCCCTCGATTTCTCGTTTTTTCCATCGAAACGTCTACTATTTATTATCTACAGTAGTTTCTCGTAAATTAATGTTTCGCTTTCCCGCCACCCCAACTGCATATCCGCCATATTGACAGCTCCCAAAAATACATCCCCATGATGTTGAGCTGCTGAATTAATAGCTAAAATTAAAAGTGTTCCACAATTTTCCGCAGTGACTCCATGTTTTGGCCGAGGAGTCAAAGAAGTTAGGAGTCATCTTGAATTCGATGTGCTATAAAAATGTAATGTATAAATAATATTTTTTATTTAATTTGTAAAACATACAGATATAAATGTATCGTGCAACATGTCTACGAACTGGTATTTTCAAGAAGAATTAGATTATGGCGTCACAACCATCGATTTGACAAATCATAATTTTGTAAAATAAAAGTGATGTATTTCATTTTATATATTTTTATTTAACTTTTATAAACAAGTGTATCGTGCGACATGTCTACTAACTAGTACTTTCAAGAAGAATTAGATTATTATGTCACAACCATCGAGTTTGTATATCATAATTTCATAAAATAAAAGTTATTTATTTCCTTTTATATATTTTTATTCAACTTTTATAAACAACGGCATCATACAACGTGCTTACGAACTCGTATTTTCAAGAATAATGAGATTATGATGTCAAAACTGTCGATTTCGTAAAGCATAATTTTATAAAAATAAAAGTTATGTGTTTCATTTTATGTATTTTAATTTAACTCTCACAACCAAGTATATCGAGTAATATGCCTACCAATCAGCACCACACCTAGCATCACAATTAGCACCACAATCAGCACCACACATAGCACCACACTTAGCACCACACCTAGCACCATAATCAACACCACACTTAGCACCACACCTAGCACAACAAGCACCACACCTAGTATCAAAATTTTCACCACACCTAACACCACACCTAGCACCACAAACAGCACCACAATCAGCACCACACTTAGCACTACATTCAGCTCTGCACTTAGCCAGTCAAATATTAATAGGATGATTTTAAAAATAAGAGTTATGCATTTGATTTTATTTCCGAACTATTTGGGATACAACTACCAAATTCATAACATAGACATCACCCATGACGATGAGAAGGGTCGAAGGGTCAAGTATCTCCTATGTCAATTTATCAGCATTGTTAGCTATAATTTCCGAACCATTTAAGGTATAATCATCAAATTCATAACATAGGCATAATCCATGGCGACGAGAAATGTCGCAGGTGTAAGTATACCCTATGTCTACTAATAAGCATAGTTGTCTATAGTTTCCGAACCATTTCAGTTATAGTTACCAAATTCCGACTCTAGGCACTGCTTGTAGCACTAATTATTATGATATAGCTCATTATGCCTTAAGCTCTTTTATAAGTGTAGTGGGCTGTCATTGTCGTCCTTTCAAAGATATGAAATGAATTCTATTTTATGCACTAGAAATGAAATTTAATCATAAATTAATAATATTTTATTCGCAATATTAAAGTTAAAATAACTTGTTACAGCACGTAGTTTAAATCATCCAGATATCCTGACACAATGTTCTCTTCCCGAATGTATATCGACGCCTAAATAAATATTCAATATTGCTAATGTTTATTTTTACCTTAACTACAACCATTTACGAAATTCTCGCCTGTACCTATATGTGGATTGTTAGTACGTTTTTATTTTATTTTTATTTTTAATTTTTTTTCCTTTTTAAATTGTCCAATAACTACTTACTTAACTATACCTATACCTACCCGCACCTAGGTAACATATGAGCCTAGATGGGGCTTCCCTACTTGAAGTTAATATGGCATGTTCCTAGGTGTGCATGGCCAAGTCAAGATGTTAATTGATTGATTATGTGTGCAAGGTGTTTCAGTATCATAATAAATAAGATATAAGAATCATGCATAACTGAATTTATAACATCATAGATAGCAAATAATAGCATTTAACATAACAAAGAGGATAAGTATCATGCTTAATTTAAATAATCATTGTACAAGGTGTGATAGTAATTTTGACCTGTGTGGTTGTGTTGTAAGTGCTCTATTTGTTGTATGTAGGGTAGAAGCTTGTGTTTTTCTTTTTATTAACTGTGTACCTACTAAGCTAGTTAAATGATCAATAAATTTAAAAGTCTACAGATTTATGTGTATTGTGTGTCTGGTGCCCCAGTTGTCTGAGAGCTTTCACAAGTTTTCAGGGTACATGCTGGGCCTCTCCGGCTAGCGTGGTGCTCGAGGGTGATACTCACAACTGCCACTAGCCCCAGCAAGCAATCCCCTACTTTAGATCCCACCCCCCAGATCGTCCTTGTTTTTGGTTTCTGGTAGAACTTTTCGCTAAAATACTGTATCTTTGTAAGTATCGTGTCAATATTTGCTTTTTCTTGAAGGGCCTTTACATTTGTGTTTTTCTTCAGATGTAGTATGCTTCTAAGTATTTTATTCTGTGTCCTCTGAAATGGTATATATGTGTCAGTGCAGCCATTCCCCATATCTCAGCTCCATTTAGCATTGCTGATCTGATAATTGTATTGTATAGTATTATTTTTGTCTTGGTTGGTAGCCTGTTTGCTTTGAGTAGGGGATATATTTTTAAGAACTTGCCAAAAGCTGCATTCCCTGCTTTCTTGATATGCTGCGACCAAGTAATTTTTTTTTATCGAAAGTGATATTTAGATACTTTGTTGTATGGGCTATCATCAATTCTTCCCCATATAGTCTTATTTTCTTTGTGTCTTTCTTAATACTTTTACTAAATATCATTAGTGTCCTCTTTGCAGAGTTTATATTTATAACCCATTTTGCCCAGTACTCTTGTAGCTTTTTTGCATGTCCTTGGAGCAGTGTTTTTGCAAAGGCAACTTTCCTGTCTTTTGCATAAATAACAGTATCATCTGTGTATATGGTAAATGAGGATCCTTCACATTTTGGTGTATCTCTTGTGTATAATGCATAGAGTAATGGTGAGAGCACTGAGCCTTGTGGGACTCCCTCTTCTATGTTCTTCTGTGATGATAGCTGCCCGTCCAGGGGTACATGGAATTTCATGTTGCTCAAATAGCTTCGTATTATTCTCCAGTAGACGGAAGGAAATCCTGCTTCGATTAGTTTGTGTATTAAGAATGTGGGGTGAACTTTATCAAATGCTTTTTCTATATCCATGTATAAAGCAGCTGTCAGTTTCTTATTATTGCACCCAGTAATAATATATTTTGCGACTCTAGTAGCAGCATGCATGGTTGAATGATATTGCCGAAAACCAATTTGTTGATTCGGTGATTGGGTGATTGGGTAGTAACTTTTCTTGTGTTACTATTTTCTGGATTCTTTTGATGAGTATCTTCTCAAATACTTTGGCCATTGTATTCAGGAGGCTTATTTGCCGTCTGTTTTGGGGAAAGATAAGATTTTTCCCTGGTTTGGGTACAGTGATTATTTTTGCCAGTTTCCACTCTTGGGGAAATTATGTTTCCAACAGCTTATTATGTATGGCCCTCATATGTTCAATTTTCTGTAGTGGAAGTCTTTTAATCGCCTCATTTGGTATCCTGTCAGGGATAAGGGCTTTCTTTAAAAACAGGGTTTTGATTGCCAGAAGCATCTCTTTCAGAGAAATGGGTTTATGATTGTTCCCTGTTTGTTAGCTAAGTTCTTCTCTTATTTTTCTTTTGGACCCTGTAAGCTATATTCGTCTACTAGCTGGTGATTCGGCTCAAATTAAAATATAGAGGTTTCTGCTACTGCTTCTGATTTTTCTTCTGCGCTATAGACTATTCCCCTTTCCCCATGGATGACTGGAGCGTAAGTTTTTGTTTTATTTCCTGTCAAGATGTGGTTCAGTTTCCAAATTCCATTTCTTTCATGTTGGAGGTCATTTACTGGTTTTTCCCACGCCTGGTGCTTGTGTTTTTTTCCGCAACTTCCTTTATCTGCTTATTTAGGCTGTCCAGGGCTGTCTTAGATTCTTGTGTACGAATTCTTTGGTGATTTTTGAATGCCTTGTTCCTCTCTGTGATGAGCTGGTCTAATTCCTCATTTACTACTGTGCTATTTGTTTTTCTTTCAATTTTTGTTGGTTTTGTAGCTCGCTTTATATGTTCTTAGATGGTTTGTGTTAAAACCTTTATCTCCCAGTCAATGTCTTCCATGTTGTCTGTGGGGATTGTGGGGTATGTTTCTCCCATGTTTTCTTTGAATTTTTCCCAGTCTACTTCTCTGTTGGTTCTTCTAAACTTCTTTTTGGTAAGTATAGCTAGACTTACTGTTATCGGGAAATGGTCTGATCCGAGTTCCTGTTTCACTGCCATATCAGTTATATAGTTTGTGTTTGTAAGAAACATGTCTAGTATATCTGGATTCTGCCTGTAATTTCCTGGGTAAAATGTAGGTTCTTCGGTGCCTTTATATCGAATTCATAAGATTCGGAAAGGTGGTGTAATACTTTTTCATTTTTGTTTGTGGCTTTGTTCCCCCAGGCTGTGTTTGCTGTTAAAGTCTCCCCATATAACAAAGTTTGGAGCTTATTGTATAGCAAAGTACAATTTTTCTTGTACAGTGTTACATCCTGGATGACAGTACATGGCTGTGATACAGATATCTCCATTGCTATTAGGTATGATGACACTAGCACAGTCGGGTGGTGCTCCTATTGGTTGGTGGTTTATATCTTTTTTAATGAAAATTGCAGTTCCTCTTCCTCCTTTGTCCACTCTATCTGTTCTACATATGTGATGTGTTGGTAAGGACCATCTGTGAGTTGTTTTAAGTTTAGTTTCAGTTATTAGTGCAATGTCTATGTTTTCCAGTTTGAGGAACTTTGCAAATCCACATTCTTTAGGTCGAATGCCTTTTGCATTCCAGAGGAGAAGTTTTAGTGTAGGTTTGGTTACTGTCTTGTTTTCGTTCTGTGTTTCTTGGTTATCCATTGTAGTTTGTATTTACGTTTCCTTTTGTGTTGTATTTCTCTTTATTGGCTTCATATTCTCACTCGCTGATATCCGCCCATTTTCACATTCATCCATGCAGCTTGCTACTTCAATTTCCTCTTCGCTTTCTTCTTCCTCCTCTTCATCTTGATCTTTATGATCAGGTACATTTTCTCTGCTGCAGTATTCTTTCCTCGTATCTTCTGGTGGAGTAGTGAGAGCATTCATTAGTCCTATTAAAATTTAATTCTGTTTTTCAACTGTAGTAGCGCATTTCTCTGCTTTCATATTTATTTTTAATATAATTTTTATTACATTTTGAAATTATGTTGTGTTCAAAAATTCCATTACTTCCTGTGTCTCTTACACTTTTCGTATTTGTGTCATGACTGGAGATAGAGCTTGTGGTTTTGACTGATTTGCTTGTTCTGCCCATGTTAACTGTAGGGGTGGGAAGTTGGCAAGTGTTTGTTTTATCTTCTGGCTGTTCTGTTTGGCAGGTGCTGTTGCTTGTTTGTTGGTGATATCTTCATTCGAGTATTTGGTGTTTTCTTTTTTCAATATTATACATTCCTTTGCATGTTTCTGGTAGGCCACAGCAATTACTGTGATGCCCAAAGCCTTGACATTTGAATCATTGGAGTGGCTTTTCGGGTTGCCTGTATTGTTCAATGTGTACTCTAAACCCACAAATGCTTGTGAGGTTGTTCATCTGGTTTTCTGATCATCTACTATGTA
Organism: Dryococelus australis; assembly: GCA_029891345.1. Lineage (NCBI taxonomy): Eukaryota > Metazoa > Arthropoda > Insecta > Phasmatodea > Phasmatidae > Dryococelus > Dryococelus australis. The sequence continues at coordinate 57,944,310 of CM056999.1, forward strand.
CAGTGGCATTAGAACTTTATGTTTCCCCCCTCTGGTGGAGTGACAGTTTTTTTTTTTTTTTCATTTATCGGATGTCAGTCACTTTCAGTCCTTCTTCCACCATTTCTTTTGCTTCCTCCTCTGTAATGGAGGAATGAAGTCCTTTTATCATGGCTTTGTAGGTTCTTGTGCTTGCTTGGAATGTGTAGTAGGAAGCCTGGTCTTGTTTTAGCATAGCAAGAACATTGTCATAATCCTGCTTCTTTTGTGTTTGAATTTTTTCCCCTTCTTTTGTGAAAGTTAATGTTTCCTCTTCTTGTGTAATTGGTGCTATTTTCTTTGCAATGATGCGGAAATTCGCAACGTTTGTAATGATTTTCGGTGATGGCCTCGGTTGTCTTGTCTGCTGGGATTCCTCGCTGGTTTCTTCTAGAGTTTCCTTCAGTGAGACATTTGGTGTCGTTTTATCATCCCTCTTTTTGGTGACTGCTTCATCAGGTGTTCCTATGCTGCTTGGTCTCTTCATTTCCTGCTGTGAGTGACTGGGGGTGTCAGATTTAATGTGAGTAGTAGCCTTCTGATCTTCAGTGATATTTCCTGTACTTAATTGCCTGATTTCTATGGATTTACCTGACGGGAGTGCTTTGATTTTTCCATTAGTATTTACCTGATAAGTTTTATTAAAATTTAGATTTCCTAAGATTTTTCGGAGGTTTTGTTGCTTGTGTGCCTGTGCCAACCCAGGGGCTCTCATTGCGCAGAGGGGCTATTCCCACAGAGAGTGTATCACCTGAGTTGAGGCCTGGTATAGGTGCTGACTGTCCTGCACAAACTCGAATGCATGTGAGCCCGAAGCCATCGCAGCCATTTACCTTTGAGAAGCTATGGCAAGGGGGACTGTCCCTGGTTGCAATGACTTGGGTGATGTTTTTGATACCAGCCCCCCTTGTTGGCACCGTTAGGTTTCCAGAGGGCGAGTTTTCTGCTGGGTTGGTTCTGTCTTTCTTGTCTATGCTGCTGGTCCAGCTGCTACTGGCTCTGATGCTGCTGGCTCGGATGCTACTGCCTCGGATGCTGCTGGTTTAGCTGCTGCTGGTTATTTTTCTTGCTGATATCCTACTGTTGCTTTGCTTATTTCTGTAGGCTGCTCTTCTGCTGCTCCCCCGACTTCGAGTCATGTGGCTTCCCCGACTGAAGGAGGCCAACTGCCTGTTTTTGGCCTGGCGGCCCTTTTATCCCCCTCAGCCTTGCTGTGATTGGACTGGAGTCTTGGCCAATCATGATGCGCCCCTCATTGTAGTGCTAGTTAGTTATTTTCTACTTGGTATGTATTTTATTACTTAAGTGTAAGTAAGATGTGTGATGTGGCCTACAACCTCGCCAGTGTAACAAACGAAAGCACTAGGTATGTGCACTTATTGGTAAGTCCAGCAACTACAAGCACCCCAGATCGACATAGGACTCCAGGGTCCCATGGGCCCGTCGACCGCACGACCCTCACTAAGTCATGCTCACTGAGATATGGAGCCGGGAAATTTCAACAGTTTTCGCCTTAACCTGGAAAGTCAGGTAAGGTGGGGTCCCACATCAGCAACCTTGGAACCCCTCACATGTTAACAGCACTCGGTGGGATGATTGCGGGGTGAGAGGAGATTTTAGGAACGGTAACATTTCAGGTTAGGAAATATTGGGCTTGGACCATTACCCTGTCTGCTTGTCTTTCGATGAAATCGATGCAGACAATACACCCATTCGTAAAATTAAAAATTACAGGCATGCGAACTGGCTGGGCTTTCGAAATTATCTGGACGACGAAATTAATCTCCCAGCTCCAATTAGTACTCCTGACGAATTAGACTCTGCTGTCGAGCACATCACAGATTTAAATTCAGACAGGAATTAATAAATTTTTCCTGGAGAAAACACAGAGGACTAGCACAGATAAGCTTCCTGATCAAATCAGGGAGATTATCTCGTGCAAAAATAGGCTGTGTAGGCTCTATTCCCGCACTAGATCTCGGCAATTAAAAGCCCAGATTAATAATATTAGAGAGCGTATTGATATTTAAATCACTGCTTGGCAAGCTGAAATTTGGAATAATAAATGTCCCTTTTATGTTCACAGGATAATAATCTGTGGCACATGACAAAATCGTTTACAAAAAGCGTGATCCAATCCCGCCTCTTCAAGGCAATGCAGGGGTGGCTTATACGCCTCAGCAGAAGGCTGAGGCTATGGCCAATCAATTAGAGCAGGTTTTCTAAACCTATATAAATCCATCTGATCCAACTCTTGTAGCCCGTATCTATAGGGACCTCCGAGTGTCTGAGACAGCCCACAGTGGCTGAACCAGGCCCCACGCATGCGGAGGAAGTTAAGCATATTATTAAATATATGGAACCCCGAAAAGCACCTGGGTTCAACTCCCAGCAGGCTATAGTACTCAAGCAGATGCCTGACAGCATGTTCGAGGCTATAGCAGAGTGCATTAATGCAAGTTTTAATCTTGCCTACTCCCTGGAAATATGCCTTAGTAATTGTATTTCCCAAAGTTGTTTTAGAGTTTCATCCTTTAATAGGCCAATATGGTCGCAGTGTGCTCACGATATGCATTTTTAATACATTTACTTGACACATTCAATCAGGTGCACCCGAAACAATATGTGAGCCTAATAAATGCATCTGATTGTAAAAAGGACAAAAATATAAAACTTAAAAATATTCTCTATCATACTTACTTTAAAATCGGGCGTTGGAATTCTTGGTGTCTATTTTTCAGTAGCTTTTTATGTAATGGAAGTTGGGTGCACGATCTAGTAGAATATGGTTTTGTATATTTGCTGTGTGTATTTGAGAAATCTCGAATGCGTAGTGTAGTCAGATGATCATTGCCCCATTCGGCTCGCCCAGCCCTGGTGTTTGTGTGTTGCCTGTTCACGGCTCATTGAGCTGTGTCTCAACTGGCTAGCAAGTCATTTGACTTCAAAGTTAATGACAAAATTTACAAACGCCTGAGACACACTGAATGGCAAGTTCAGCCCGGCAGGACCGAGTGTAGATGACAGTGTTATCAGCATAAATTCCTGCATTGATATGGCAATTAGGGGGACGCGGAATATCGTGGGTACATACATATTATAAAGGACTAGCCCTAGGATACTGCCCTGGGGGATTCCTGCCCTAATATTTTTCTTATGAGATATTGCTCCTTCAATGGAAACAGAGATAGGACGCCAGAAGCTTGATATAGCAGTCTGGGAAATTATTTTGGTATGATTTATAAAGAAGCCCGCGTGGAAAACCCTGTCAAAAGCTTTTTCCACATCTAGGAATACTGCAACAGTATATTGGCGTCAATTGAATGTATTAGTAACATGTTCTGACAAACGGACTAACTGGTGTACAATAGAATGATTTTTCCTAAAGCCAAATTGCTCATTACGAAACAAATTAATATAGAGAATATGAGTGTTAAGGCGACGCAATAAAACTTATTCATGAATTTTAGAGAGCTAAGCAGACTAATCAGGTGGTAGTTTTGTAATTGAGTCGGGTCTTTCTGAAAAGTGTCTATTTCGCAACACAATTAAAATCATTGTCAACACAGCCACTGCCATTAATTATTCTCATGATACAGTAAAACACAAAACATCGAACAGTGATGTGTAATGAATAACCGGTTAGAAACCTGTTCGCCGAGTGTCACTATGCCAAAAAACAGTTTTGCCCCCTTTTACTTCGGGTATGGCCCCATTAGGTCTAGCAAGACCATCTTGAAAGGCAGTCTGGGTAGCTTCGACTACCATTGTGCTCTGTCCACCCTGCATGCTCTGAATTTATTACATTACTCGAATTTCTGCTCGTATTTTCTCACTTAAAGTGTCATGCCGGGCCAGAAAAAATGCTCTTTAACATTTCTTATGGTCTGGTCTGCACCTGGGCGACATACTGTGCTACTCCCATGCGCATGCCAAGTAAGCGTTCCCTGTAGTTAGGCGGCACTAATAACGTCCACGTGTGTGGGAAGTGCCTTTGCTGTGACTTGAGGCGCATGGCAGCAAACAGTTTCAAAAGCCAGGGGGGGGGGGGGATATTTAATGCCTGCCACATTCCCCTCCTTTTAGACAGTTTTCTCGCCGCACACCATCTCCGTAGTAGAGCACAGACCAGCACTCTACTCATGTGTTTTCACTGTCCTCTCGAAGATCTTCTCTGGCTCGTCGCGTCCGGGAAGGGGGGGGGGGGGGAAGAAGAGATAAATTTTTGGTCCGGTGTTTTAATATTAGTTCATAACTCCATTACATCCAATTCCGCGAAAATACTGCAACTTCAGACACTTGAGGCTGTGGGTGTCACTATTAAATTAGGGAACCAACATATCGCTATTTACTCAGTTTATTGCCCGCCATGCCGAACGCTTCTACGTGCAGATATTGATGAATTAATTAATTCCTATCCTGTTTTACTTGCTGTGGGCAATTTAAATGCTAAACATCCCATTCTGCATCAACACGTACAATGACATCAGAGCACGGTGCACTGGATAATGCGTCTACAAGCTGGTTCTCCTTCCCGGGGGCTTGTTCCATGACAAAGTCGCAGGCTTGGATGAGCAACGCCCACAAGGACAGTTTGCTACGTGCCTCTCATATGCTATGCAGCCAAACGAGGCAACGATTTTCGATGCACAATGTGAACCTTTGATACGAGGTATGCACAATACTTTTTGATTGCCCACACTACAGCCAAACACTCGCACTCGTTTACATTGTATCTGCGTTCCGTCTGCCCTAGTTTTCACTCGCAAAATCTATCACTTGGCATGCGCCGTCATCATTGCATTGGTAGAGAACTGCACCCAGCCCCTCCTAGATGGCGTCGGTCTGCAAATATAGGTATTTGGTTGGATTGTATCTGGCCAAGGTCGAGCACAACAGGAAACTGCTATTAAATTCCTGGATTGCTACTTCTGCTTCGTTGCTCTACAGAAACACTGTTATGGCGATAAAAAGATCGGTAAGTGGTGCCGTGATACCCCAAAGTTCTCCATATATTCGTGCAGCCAGTTGATTAACCCAAAAATTTGCGCAACAGCTTGTACGTGCGCGGTGGTTAGTACTCGTCAATTAGATGTAAATTTTCGGGGTTCCGCTTGTTCCCTGTCTCGTCCACATGGCCCAGAAAATCCATCTTTGCTTTTCCTAAATGACATTTGCATGCGGCAAACGTTAATCCATTGATAACTGGTCTGCCTAACACCATAGATAAGTGATGCATGTGTTCTTCACAGCTCTCTGACCACACGACCACATCATCCAAATATGCGAGCATGAAGTCTCCAATAAGGCCGTCTAGTACACAGACCATCACGGACTGGAATGTAGCTGGGGCGCATTTTAGGCTGAAAGGCATGGCACCAATCTGAAATCGCCTCCATCAGGGGCTGTGAAAGCAGTTTTCTCATGGTCCTCCAGCTTGACCGGGATCTGCCAACATCCACTTTTCAAGTCAAGGGATGACAGTAATTTGGCCTTTCCTAGCGAACTGAAGGCACAATTTATACTAATGTATGATGGTGGCACGCTACATATCACCTGATTGATAGGGCAGAAGTCCACACAGAACCTCCATGTGCCGTCTTTTTTCAGTGCTAAGGTGATTGCTGAATTAAAGCCCCTGCACGTAGGTTCAGTTACTTCATCAGCTAACATATATTTGATCTGTTGTTGGATTACTCGCGTTTGGTGAGGCAGGTAACTACATGGCGACGTGTATATAGGCCCTTCTTGCATAAAATAAATTTCACGTTCTGCTACAGTGGCGCATCGCAAGGCATAATGTCGTGCAAACACTTCCCTACGCTCGTCTAACAAACTCTGAAATGCTACCTGGTGTTCTAGCAAGATATTATGGTCAAGTTCTTTGAGCAAAATTTTGGGCGCATTGTCAGCTGATCGCCGATCAATATTCTATACCGTGCACCTCTCCTTCGCACCAAAATGAATGGTCTTGCCGAGGGTTCCGCAATAGTGTTTTGTTCGGATAACCAAGGCACTCCTAATACTGCATCCTCGCGAATGTCAGCTGTTATTATTGCAGTTGCAATGGTTTCGAGATCTCACACTCTTATTGTTAATGCGGCCTGTCCAATAGCTGTGCTACTGTGTTTACTAGTAGCGAGCCTGATCACGTGATTGTTTGGTGTTATATCACTCTTGTTTACAAACTGAGGTTGAAAGAAATTATGGGAGGCTGCAGTATCAATGGGGGCGTCGAAAGGCTGACCGTTTACAAACACAAGAATGTGGATAAATTGTGCTTGATTACCACTAACCTGGTTTACGAAAGTTTGCTTTGGTGTCACGCTTGTGGCATGTTGCGGGGCTGAGGCACCAAGGGCACCAGGCCCCCGTTTCCCCACTTCCCATTTCTCTGGTTGCTAGTTGTGGGTCTTTTTCTGTTGTTGTTGTTGTTGTTGAGGTGGGGGTTGTTTGGGCACTCACTGAGACAATGAAAATCCTCTTTCTTGCAATAGTAGCAAGCTGTTTATGGCATCTTGCTTTTATCCCATTGCACAAACAGTTTTGCACCACTGTTCCCGTACTGTCACTCTTTTGCCACTGTTTACATTTCATGTGCACTGTTGTGGTTTGGTCCTGAGGCGGAAATTTTGTCTGGTTTTGGGCCGAAAAATATTGTTTTGTATCTATTTGTTGGTTCACTGTTTTTACAGTCACTACCACCTTGCTGCTCGTGCCACCATCGTACAGCACCAGAGTCGCGGTGCGGTTGACATGCATTACGCTCCAGGATAATTGCTGCAATGAAGTAAACTCTCCCCGAATTTCCACTGAAACGAATGTAGGAACTCTTCCCATGCTAGGCCATAGTGGTTCAGCGAACTACACCAAGCCTTTGTGTTACCTTACAGTTGATTTCTGACACACATGCCCATTCCTTCTCACAATCCGTGCCTTTTTAGACGCAATTTGGATTCCTTAATAAGAGCTGTTGGGTCTTTGTTCGGTTCTCCGGCGAATGAGGGTAGAGTTTGAAAACGTGTCGGTGTTGGCTTCTTGGTGGTTTCTGAGTTTTCGGTGTCTGATATTGCTGTGGTTTCTTGCTGCCTCTCGATTGCTTGTGGCCAACTGTGGAGTGGTGTCTATCCATGGCTGCCGGTTGAAAATGGTGTCACTGGTGTTATGGCAGGATGTGGGGTAGGCAGTAGTGTTGGCAATACTGGTTGTAAATTCTGTAGGAATATGGGTGTGAAATAAAATGTCGGTATCTGCGGCAGGTATTGAGCAGATGGTATGAGTGGGAGAAGTGTTGTAGATAGGGTTGGCAGGCAGGGTGTTGACTGGGAGCTCGGCGTTCGTTTGTTTACATCCGCCACATATGCACTGTAAGAATGTGAAAGCTGTTTGTTGACATTTGCCATGGCAGTGCAGTCTTGACACGTGCATTGCGCTCCCTGTTCGGACAGTCTCTTAGTTGCAGTTGAACACTTCTCGTGTACCATTATCTTGCAAACATGACACTGCTCGTTGACTTTGCATCTTTCCCCCATGCAGCTTGCTCTGTGATGTGTGCTGACTTGTTGCAGTTCTGTAAAACATTTTCCCAGACGTAGGGTGTGTTCTGTGGTATCAAGTTTTCATTGCACTGCTTGCACACAAAATTGAGTCCCGTTACAGTTTCGGTTTCGTGTGTGTCTAGGCACTCATTGTGGAATTGTACTTGACACTGAGTGCAGCTAAGGGAGAATGTTCCCTGACCTGCACATAAAATGTTATTGCACCAGCTCGGATGATTATAATTTGGAAAATTCTGCGTTGCTTTATTGTCCAGAATGTTTGTAGGTTCACTGGCATTGGTGTTCTCAATACCACATCCACAGTGAGGATGCGCGAGTCATAGAAGCGTGGTGTTGGAAGGGATGTATCACTTACCCTTTCTGCAGCTGACCCCTCTGCATGCGCCATTACGGGAATGACCGACCAGCGGAGGAGGTGGGGGGGGGCATGCGCACCCATCAGTGCGACCGATTGATACCTCCCAGCTGTTGTGATGTGACAGAAGGATGGGGAGCGCTGGTACACTTTCCCTTTTATTCCATGTGAGGTGGTGGGTGGGTCTGATGTCACCCGCCACCTCAAGATGGCCATATTTCTGCATGCTCCTGTTTCCGCTTTCACAATGGTCGCTGCAGTTGTTGTTCGGCAAACTTTTCCTCGGGACATGTGGTGTGTTTTCCAGGTGTTATGATCACATCTGGAAGGTGTCCAAATACTGTTGTTGGTCCTTTTGAAGTCCTTCCTGACATTCCCTGATTGCAGGTAAGCAGGAAAAGTTGAGAGATAATTCTCACAGAAAAATTTATCAGGTAAATTTTAGTGTGGAATTTTGGCTGGTTTTTGAGTTCATGGGATTGGTGTAGCTGTAGGATAACGCCAAAAGAGTTTGACGTAATTTTGAGGCAATCGGCGGGGTGATTGTGGGTTGACGGGAGATTTTAGGAAAGATAACATTTCATGTTAGGAAATGTTGTGGAAAATTTGGAATTACCCGGTAGGCATCAGACATCACTCGAACAATGTCGATATTATGGTAGAGCTGACTCTTGAAGATCTCTGGATCGTTGGGCTGAATCACCATCGTGTAATCCTGCAGCGTGAAAATGATACTCCTCCTTATGAATTATTACCAAATTGAACTTACTTTCTTTGTGAAGCAGTAGCCTATTTGGGCTGGCAACACACCCCAAATTGATGAAAAATTGTGTAATGATACATTAGAACACTTGGAGAAACACAGAAACGGAAAAGGGTGAGGGCCCGCACCTTTAAGTGACTGAAGGCAAGATGGAATAAATCATACGAGTTCAGTTCAACATGAATTTACTCGTCGTAATGTTACAATGCTCTTTTAGGAAGCCACTCACAAAGCTGCTGGGTTTAAACTGCCGACAAAGCTTCCACTGAAAAATGGCGTGAAGGCGTGAAAACTTATTATGTAAAAATTATGCTTCTCCAGGTGATGCAAGCACTGGGGAAGGTGAGGGGTGGTGTCTCCGGGCGGCTAAACAAAACAAGTTTCCAAGAATTTAACTATTGTAAACTAAATTACCAGTGAAACAAAAGGTGCTGGCTGCCCAGAGCGTGGCGACGCAGAGCACGAACACGTGCAAACAACCCTTTAAGATGCTTAGAGATGACTAAACTCTTTGATGTGGTGCGCTGGCCAACTTGGCAGGCCTGAGCATCACATTGATCTATTTGCTGACCCACTTTTGCATAAATTAATATAAACATACTGCACTTGCAACTTTAACATGCACTAAAAATTGTTCAGCTTATCATTAATAAAACAAACACACTGCACTTCCATGAAATGAAATGTGGATGAAACGTGTGATATGAGAACATAACCCATGCACAAATAAACACTTAAATGAATAACAACACTCTATATGAATTATGATAGGGACGTCTCTTTAGTTTCCTTCATCAGGGTTTCTGTGGCATCTTCCGAAAAGCTCTTTTATGTGTGGGCGCCCTATTCACACACTTCTGTATTATGACATGCTGCATCGCACTCGGCCACTCTTGCCATGCAATACACTGGTTGCACCATGCTACACTTTCCGTGCGTTGTACGGATGCACAATCGCACTACAATGCACATTTATAGAGGGCTGGTCTGTGCTGCACTGCGGAGATGGTGTGCGGTGGGCAAACGGCCTAAGAGGAGGGGAATGCAGCATGGCTCAATGTCGTATTGCTTTTCCAACTTGTGGGGCGATTTTCTGACACGCCATCATCCTGTTGTCATATGGCTTTCCCAACTAGGGAGGCTAATCAGCGACAATGTCAACAGGAAACATGAGTACAAGTCCAATGAACCAGAACATTGCATTCTTGTCACTTCCCTGGAATCTCAGTGTACTTGTTTTCCCATGCTCATTTGTCATGGCATTTTAGTGTACTTCATGCCCTTTTTGCACGTCACTGGATGCTCAGTGTATTTTATAGCCTGTAATGCCAATAAAATAGCAATTCACTTCACATCATTAGCACTACAGTGTACCTATAACTGTACCTATATGTGTTTCACATATTTAAGAGAAACTTTTGTATTCAATGTAATGTACATTTCTGTGTGCTTATTTTGTATGTACACCACGTAAAGTTCAAGTGTAATTTTGAGTACCTTTAAAGTGTTAAGTACTTTGCCAGAAAGGACACTGTTCCAAAAGCCTTCTGCAAAATTTTAGTAAAAACAATTTCGGCATTCAAATAATAAATTCAAGTTTCTGACATTCATCCATGCAATTTTGAGATAGTGCCGGACAAAGTGAGCATCCATGAGCACCGCCATTGTGTACACAGGTCAAGCCAGGCAAACAGGCACCACCTCCTCCCATATTCCGGGCATAGGTGTTTGAAGCGACGGACAACCTTTCGGGCATGCCCAAGCATGGTCACAACCACCCCCCAAGCTGTGATTGTATCATTCCCTCCAGCATGGGCGCGAAGGGACGTGGGTCAACAGCCGTGGCATCAACACCTGTCAACATAACAGCCCGTGCGCTGAACCATATGGCCGAGCTGGAAATCAGGCGATGTAACCTGAACTGGTGTGCGCATATAATGGAAAATACCGAACGTTATGCCGAAAGTGTGCGCTGCCCTTGCCCGGACCCAACCCATTCCGGGACACAAGTACCCCTCTCACAAACCAAAGAACGTGGGATGTCGAGGACAATATTCGCGAGCTAACACAAAACACATTGGATGGGCATAGAGCTGCACCTCTGACGGTAAATGGGCGCAATTGTGCGCGGACTGCTCTAGAACGCGAATGGTCCGGAGCAAAGTCGGCCCTGTCACAAGTTGTGTGTGACAATGTGCACCCCCTCCAGTAACAGAAACTTTTTCGAAAGCAACTTTACAAGATTTGCACAATACACGATGTGCTAACGACATCATGTGTGCAGGCATCGGAAACGGGACAATTCTGTGTGTGAACTGCACCAAAGTTTACCACACTGAGTGCCTGACCGAGAGTGAGCACTCAACAACCATCCGAAACGGCCAAATTTTGTGCACAACATGTACACAAACATTATTACCAATAACATAAGCACTGGCTGATATTACCACGGGAACAAGCCCATCACCATGCCATTGTCACAAGGACTTGTGCAGAAACAGTGACATGCGGGGACTGTGGACGGATCAAACATTGGCATTGTGTGACAGAATGGGACATGGTATGTATCAGCCAGAAAATTTCGATGTACACATTGAATCGCAGCAACACAACTGACAGTGCCATGCTCATAAGCCACATGCGTGGACACAGCCAGCAATTACAGCAGTACATGGGTACACTCCATGGGCCGGCTAACAGCTGCAGCACCTTGGGTAGTACAACATACACCATACCCAACACCTGGCTTCATGTGGCCGCAGCCACACTGCACAGCCCCACAGCCGACAGCAACAGAAAAGCAATATTTCAGCCTGCTTCCAATCACTGCCCACATTATCTGGGCTGACCGTCGATGATCCACAGGCATTCCTGAGATTGCACAGGATATTTAACCATGTATGGAATTTGTGAACAAGAGTGGCCAAATTATGTAGGAGGGAAACTTATGGGGGATGCATGTATATAGTAGTGCACAATAAGCCACTATGGCATGCAGTGGAGTAAATTTTGGAGCGGATTTCAGAGCCACTGTGCAAACACGTACTCCTCCCTGCAAGTGCAAAGTCGTGCAGTGCTAGATATTCAAAATGCTGAGGAAACACTAACTGCATTCACAACCCACAATATCAACCTCATCAAACACTTTCACCCACACATGAGGGAGACTGAAGTACTGGAGGTAGTAGCAGCCACAGTGCAGGGAGAAAACAGGCCAGCTCTAGCCTCCTTAATACATAACAGCACAGAGGATTTTATGCGATCAGCCACAATGTTAGACCAAACCACTAGGGGGCATAAAATGCAGCGATGGAAACAGGAAGGGTTTTTCTCACGCCACGCACATGGCTTAGAGCACGGTAGCAGGGCCACACAGCCATAAGCTGTTTGTGGTGTGAACGGGTCCGAAACTACGACCTGCAAAAACCCTAAACACAACCACACAGCTGTGCCTACAACTGTGGCCCCAACAGCACTGGGTGTGGCCCCAGCAAGAGGCCAAACCATGTATGCAGACAGGTACTGCGAGGGGCAGCAATTTCATTGGCACAACGAGTGCCCAAAGTACACTTACAAGGAAGAGAACACTGCAGAAAGCAAAGTTCCACAGACAGGAAACAGCTCGTCGGGGGTAGGAGGGTCGGACGCTCACTGTCCACCGGTCACAGGAGCAGACATAACAGCAACACCTCAGCGGATCCTGTTACAGCAAATCATGAAGGGAAGTCACAAAATGATAAGAATAGTAAAACATTAAATACTAAGCTATGTCATGCCTTAGTTTTTGCAGCAAGATCACACAACTTTATGCATGTCAGGTTCGTCGATGTGAGCAAACTCACACAAACAACACACATACTACAACTTGCTACACAGCATCATACGAGGGAAATCATGGGAGAGACAACAATAACTGTCCGAATAAATGATGTGGAGACCACCACCATGGCCCTCGTGTCAGCTGACCTACATGAGAATGCCATACTAAGTATACCCTGGCTCATGGAACAAAACACCATTGTGGAGCTACCAGCACATAGGATTCATTTTGGCAAAAAGAATGGCGAAACGTGTTTGACCTTGGACCATGACCCGCAAGTTGCGCACCCGACATCCAGCTGGACGAACTTGACCATGAGGTAACACTGGAGATTTGCAACACCGTGCAAGCTCTACTGCTTGAAAGGCGCGACATATTTGCGGCAGCTGACCCATCAAGTCGCACTACAGTATACACTACTGTGGCCCAGCACACCAGTGGCACAGCATCCCACTGGAACATGAGTAGCTACTCTATGCTGTCCCACACAATTACCAATCACACCGATGGATAATAATCAAGGAGCAAATCACAGAAATGCTGGCTGAGGGCATGATAGAACCCACCCACAGCCATTACAACAGCACAATAACACTGGCATCTAAGAAGGATGGTGGACTTTAGGACTAGCAACCTAATAACCAAAAGCAAGCCATCCCCATATATCAGTGCCAAAGCTGCATTACACACACTCGACAAAGCAAAAGTAATGACGAGGACAGGCACAAAACCTCTTACACCATACCAGATAGGAGGAGATTACAATATTGTGCATTGCCTGCCAGGTTAAAATGTGTGCCAGCCACATTCCAGACTATGATGGTCCGAGTACTCGATGGGTGTATAGGTGACTTTGCCATCGCATACTTGGATGATGTAGTGATGTGGTCGGAGACATGGGAGGACCACATCAAACACCGTCCACTAGTCCTAGAAAGACTAGCCATCAATAAAGTAACCTGCACCAACCGAAAGTGCCATATTGGAAAACCATGCATTCACTTTCTCGGCCCTTTGGTGAACAAACAGGGCAGCCGGCCAACTCCAGAACAGCTGTCACACATCGACAACTACACAGTGCCATGCATGTGAAAGTGATTTGTGCAAGTTCTTTGGTTTAGTAAACTGGCTGTTGGAAAATATCAGTGACTTTACAACAGTCACAGCACCACTCACCGACATGCTATCACCCAACCGGAAGTACCAGGGAACCACAGAACATGACACTTTTTTTACAGAGATGAAAGTCAGATTCTGGCAATGCACCACACTAGCCCGCCACTACCCGAGCAGACACCTGTATCTGCAAACAGATGTAAGCAATTCTGTTCCACTCGGGAAAGCCAAGAGCAGCACATCATCTATTACAGTAGAGCAAAATTTGGAGCAACAGAACACAGGTACGATGGGAACGAATGCAAATTCTAGCAGTAGCGTGGGCCATTAAGTGGTACCGAGCTTACCTCAAATATCAGCGCTTCACACTTAGAACTGACAATAGGTGCATAATGTGACTCCATTCCACGAGTGAGGTACGAAGCAAGTTGACACGATGGGTATTACTTCTACAGTCATACGACTTTGAATTGCAGCATGCTCCAGGGGCCGAAAACCATCTCGCTGACGAGCTATCACACATGCCTGGCGAAACAGTAGCGGTGGACGAGGAGGAGTGGGATGACCTGCTGCTCCCTACTGCAACCACCTGCCGAACACCTGGCGAGGGTGTAGCGAACTGCACTAAACATCGAGGCTCTGGCAGGAGTTGAACCAAGGCTTGACGAACTCCAGACCCATGTGCTAACCACTCAACTCTGCCCAAACACATTGTCGCCTAGTGGAGATCACAAACAGCCACAAAGAATAGTGGCGAATAGAAGGTATGTGCACAAAAACCAGGCAACATCATCCGGAAGCTCAATGGAGCCTCTAAGTTCCGAAGGACTCACAGCAGCAGGTACTACGCCATGCACATGACGGTCAGTTTTACAGACACCCAGAAGCACTCTAAATGAACAGGAATGTGCAAGCTCACGTTCACTGACCAGGGGCAACAAGAGATGTGCGTAAATATGTGTGTGAGTGCAAACCTGAAATCGCTTCAAAGGCCTTAGGGCGGATGGAGTTACACAATAACAGCCCAGGGTACCAGATTAACTGATGGGCCCTTAACCACGCATATCAGCTGGAAAACAATACATCCTAGTCGCTAGTGACTCATTTTCGAGGTGGACAGAAGCATACCCAGTCTCCAGTGCACCTGCACGTAACCGTACGTGTACTGCAGACCGAGTTCTACCTCTGCTGGGGTTACCCCAGGACACTGTTAACCAACAATGAGATACAGTTCACAGGAAAATAGTGGCATGAAACATGCATGAAGTGGGGGGTGGTACATCATACCACGGATGTTTACCACCCACAGGCTAACTCACCTGAGTGTCGCAATCAAGACCTCAAAACTCAGTTGCACCTGTGGGATGGGAAAAATCATAAAACTTGGGCTGAACATCAGCCAGCAGTCCTCTTCACCATTAGACAGCGAGTGAACCTGGTTACAGGCCAATCACCAGCCGCCATACTCCAGGGACAAGAACTGTCCTTAACTGGAGAGTTCACAGGCCGACACAGGGAGAGCATGGGCGAGGAGAACTGTGCAGCCCGGCGGCAGTGCCGGGAGGCTGACCTGCAGAATGCCCGCAGTAACGAGGCGCAAATATAGCACAGTGGGTACCAGCAACAACGCACCCACCACGTAAGCTCACACTCGGACAACTAGTCTGTCTGAGAGCACAAGCACAGCAGCAGTGCAAATAATTATTGTGTGGGTTTCACCCCAAAATAAAGTGAGTAAAACACAATTAAGATGCTTGGGTACACCACCTACTTGGTAAAGGTAAGTATAGCCGGTGGAAGGTAACCATTCACAGTGACTAACTCTGCCTGGACATACAAGATTCCCCATCTTCGCGACGCCCAACCAAGAGGGTGCAACAGGTAAGCAGCAACACCAGCCACCCCACACTGCAATATAGGGATGTCGAGTACCGAAACTGATGGGAGCACCCTCCGACGTCTCTTTCCATCTGCCACGCCCGGCATATCAGTGCCCATGCGGAACACAGTGTAAGTAGGGGAGCCCAGTGGAGAGTCACCCCCACCAGTCAACACACATCGCACACTGGGAACAACTGCAGGGACAACTAGGTCAGTTCGCAGTATCCCGATGCCCAATTTCGTGGTGCTGACCTCCGAGGACGCCGCCGATGGCGAGCCTGTGGAGACACCTGTGGGTGCGAGCTCCCCGCTGGTAAGCTCCCCGCCAGGCTGTGCCGTAGCGCCTCCGAGGCCACCCACCATGGCTGACACCACATCGGGGGACGACCGGCAAAGTGATGGGGAAGTGTATCAGGCTACAACAACCTGATTACCGGGCACCCTTCTCCCCTCTTGTCTACATTGCAGACACGTCGGTGTTCACATACCCACAGCAGCAGTGGAGAGGGAATCCAACCCCCTCTCCCCAGTATCACTTAGTGGCCACACCACCTGCACTGCCTGGCATGCCCTGCACACGTGCTGCAGCTCATCACCACCGCTGGGCCCACAGCCCTGAGCCAGCAGTAGTCAGCACCATGCAGTGCTCACGCGAGCCTTACTACGTCACAAGCCACAGCCACCCGACCACCTGTTGCGCCTGATGGCATGATGGGTCACCTGGGGGACTGTGGGGTCAAGCAGTCACCAGAAAGGGGGCGTTCGATGTGAACCATGCGTCCACATGTGCCCGCGTGACCACTTGCACCATTTCAGTAACTTACAATACCTAGCTGACACCAGACCGAAGTGAATGCTCGGCCACGAGTACGTTAGTGCAGATCGACAAGAACGGAACTTACACCGCCTTGCCGACGGGTACCACGTGACTCAAGTGACCATCTTGCTTTATTTATTTCAAGAGGCAACTCTTGGACTCTTGGGATAAATTAACAAGCGGTCCAACACGGTTTCCCCCTGAAAGCCACAGCCGTCAGGCACACCAACAATTGCAGGGAACGTCTGAGCAGCTCGCACTGCGATGCCCGATGTCCTTTTCTGCAAATACGTCGACTGGCCTGCTGGCCAAAGCAAAAGTGCTACGTGGCCCCAAGTATTGTCAATCAATGTGGATTAATATTCCTAACATAACCGCAGTGTTCATGAGCCAAGCGAAAGTAATACTTTTCAAATAAGTGAAATAGAGCATGATTACCCACACCCCTTTTTAGGAATGGGTTCGTCCAATCCCTCAAGTTGAGACCACTTGAACTCGCCCATTGGTGAAATACAAAGTGTGCACAGTGACGTCGCAGGAAACGAAATACGATGTGGTAAACAGTTATTCGCATCAAATTCTAAGTACTAATTTAATGCAATGCTTTAAAGGGTATAATTGTGTTGGTTTTCCAGCAAACTGCCTATTAAGGCCCAATCATTTATAACATCATTTTTAAAGTCATTTATAACATCATTTTTCAAGTGTGGTGGCATTCCCAGTGACGTCACATTCTCGAGCATAAAAACACTTTATTAACCACGGTCATGTCACCTATATGTTTGTAACCATCAATTAGTAATGTTTAGCATCTTTATTAGCATTTGTCAAATGTAATTTTCACACAATTTCTGACATGAGCCCCGGCAGCCATGAGCGGAAATCGACGCCATGAAAGCAGTCTGACTTCAGCACTCGGGCGGGCTGGCCAAGTACGGGAGTTCTGCTCCACGCGAACGCCCTCGGCACTCTCAACTATTGCTGTAATCATATTGATCGTCAATAGTAAGTTATTATAGTACACAGTAAGTGAGCCTTCTTCATCACAAACGCCCGGGGGTCGACCGTTCTGTCACCCTGGCATTCAACCAGGGCGTAATGCATTTTGCGTAGTACAAAGTAATTTCATTCATGGCTTGTGACCTTTTTGTATCTGCATCAGTTACCGGCATACCAAAGTGCCAGGTCCGTTTAATTTAAACATAACAAAGTAATTGTTTATGTAAATCAACAAATAAGTAAACGCCTCAAAGGAAACAACGAGTGTATTATTTATTTAATACCCTGGTATACTTCGGGTACTGTGCACTTTAGCAGAGTTCATTCAGTGTAATTAAGGCGTGGGAGGTGGCCTACAACATCGCAAATGTGATATGTATAAGTTCTCAACACATGCAGTTTATTGGTAAGTACAGTGCCGGATCTAAGCGGGAGGGGGGAGGCAAGAGAGGGCATGTGCCCCGGGTGGCAAATCTAAGGGGCGGCAAGCTGGCAGTAACAACCTGCTTTATTACACACTTGCAGACATGTTGGCCAACATAACTCGTGATCCACCAATATAACTAACATGAAATTTCCTTTCCTGAATTGCACTTTACATCGTATAATTTTAAAGTAGAGGTTTTTGAATAGCTAAAATATTCAATTTTTTATTTACTACAGCAAAAATTATATTACCTCAGTATTAATTATGGTCTAACCCAATACTTTACTTGCCTTAAAGAAAGATTTAAAAAGGGAGGGCGGCAGAATAACACTTTGCTCCCCCTTACCTGGATCCAGCACTGGGTAAGTTCAACTACAACCAGCATCCAGATTGACAGAGGACTCCAGTGTCCCACGGCCCGTTGGCCGGACGACCCTCACTAACTCGTGCACCACGGAGTTATGGCGCCGGGCTATTTCAACAGTTTCCACCTTAACCTGGTGAATCAGGAAAGGTCTGCAACCCTGGAACCCCGATCACGTCAATACTTTTATGTTATTTTTGGCAAACATAATTTCGCAATGACTTTATTGTAATCGTCGTTAGAATAAGTTTTAGGGATATATGATTACTTATTCGATTAGTATGGCAATCGATCATTTCGTTCGAATTAATCGATTATTTGATTTCGATTACTACCCATTAATTATATTCGACGTTTTTTCGATTAGTGACATTAATCCACAAACTTTGCAAATAGCAGTCTGGTATTTTGGAAAAATATTCTCACATTGCGGTAACAATAAATGTTTGCAGCATTTTCAATAATGCTTGAATTTCTTCTTTGAAGTGCCGTGGTATGTCGACAGGGATATATTCCGCCTGAAAGAGTTGAATTCCAAACAAATTAGTTGAGCATTATGTTCCACTGTAACACACGTATTTACTTTTTTTATTATTTCTCCCCATAAAATTTTTTTTGTTGACATTAGAAAAAATAACTTGTGCAAGCATCCCTACAACCAGTCAGTCGTCTGTCGTGTCAAGTTAAGAGTTTGATCGGGAGATTATGAGCTTGTAGTGGGAAGAAGAAGAAGAGGGGAAAAAAATCTTTTGAGAGTGTAGAAATTTGCGATGTGGGTTCAATTTTCATTCGCGAAATAAGTATACTCCTTTTATTGCAGTTTGTAACTGAATTTCAGAACTCAGCGAATTTCATCACTGGAAGTCATAGATAAAGTCTGTAAAACTGCCGAGCTCCTCCAATTTTGTTTTTACAATTAATGCAAACAGTAAAAACATGTAACTGTGTTTGGCTTTGGGTGTTTGTAAGCAAGCTATATAAATAGAAAAACGTTAAGAATTTAAGTGCAAAAAATATATAGCTGTCATTAAAAGGAAATTTGCAATTTTCTCCTTTCGTTTACGGAAGTTGCGAAGGAAAGTGCTACAATTGATATTTTTAACCATCCCACTACTTCATTTTGCGATTTACTTGTGATATTTAAAAAAAGAAAGAAAAAAAAATAAATTGTTTAAGACTACGTTTTACTATATCCAATTTACGACAGAACATTTAACAATATGCAAATATATTTCGTTACATTTCCATTCTAGTGCGAAGAACAAAGCTTATTATTTATGTAGGGTCTAACACAATACAACTCAGAAGATTTTTCACAATTATGTACATTCATTTTATGAAAATTGCAGTAACATACGAAATGGAAAAATCCAGTACACATGCGACACCAATGATACCCGGCGGCAAAAAAAAAACAAAAAAAAACCCCCGGAGAGTGTTGAACTTCGAGATGGTCATGGCTAGACTATAAATTCCACAGCATGCCTCTGGACCGGCAGTTTTTGAGTTGGAGTGGCAGAATTGATGACTGGCAGGACCGAGAGGGCAGCGGATCAGCTGTGGGAAAGGTAGTACGTGAGTGAACTGATGGAAACAGATAGACTGGACACGTGCTAACAATGGGCATGAGTAAATTGACTGTAATCAAGAGAGACATTAAGAAGGGCATTAATTAAAGTTAAATGGTGCGCTCACTTTTAAATAGAAAGAATAAAAATGGAGACGGCTAATTGATATTGCACAGAGTAGCAGAATTAATAAATTAGAGATAAGGTTTATTTTATTTTATTAATTTTTATTACTAAGACCTCCATCTCTTAATAGCTCAGATACGCCCCGCAGGTGTTTCTGCAGATTGTGACGGAATCTAAGTCATTAGCGATCACCAGTAATTGAGATAGTCAATACAATTACTCGACATAAAACATGCCACCAATTACAGACTAAAAATAACAAAAACATTACAGACGCCTGCCGTGCATTATAATGGGAGTACCCTATACTCGTGTCGGATTCAGTTTTCTTGCTGAACACACAGTTATAGTGAATTGGATTTCCATCTCGGACGTCGTTTTTTCAAGTCGTGCACAGTTTCTTGCATGAACTTGGCATATTGCAAAATCTAGCTTCTTCAGTGTGTCAGTACGTTATTCAAGCAAGATACGCTGTACTTTAAATCTGTGCATGGTTCCAGTAAGATGCCATGGACAGAAGTCCGAAGACACATGGCAAGGGAAAAACTTACAGTTTAAATAATCAGTTATGACTTCAAAGACTGATAATTCCGAATTTTCGTTTATACTTTAAAGGTTAAATAAACCAATACGGTGGTGATCTATCTGACTTCCGTTGTTTCGCAAATTTCATTACGTTCTTGAAACTAAAGAGACGTGATCGTTTTTGTGTATAAAACAGGGACACGTGTACATTTGGGTTAGCAAAAGACGGCAGTTCGAATACGACTGCAATAAAATACAGGCAAATAACATCTATTTTGTTGCCCCCCCCCCCCCCTTCGTAGGCAGTGGAGAGTGAGAGAAGAGACAGGAGAATTGATTAGGAGGGAAGGAGGGTTAAAGAAGGAAGGATGCTGCACACATACCTGCGTAACTTGCAAGGGCACAAACTGACGTCCAGGTGCGCAGCTGTGCACTGCTGTCCAGCAGCTGGCGCGGTCGGGTTCCCGTCACACGGAGGGGAGAGTAGAGTGCTAGTGGTGGGGAGGCAGAGGGGCGTGGACGGGACCCCATTAGCTCTTTGCCCATCCCTACTGTTGACAGTCTGGTCGCGTGGGCCAGCGGCGAAGGGAGTTTGGTGTTGGTGCGCGTTTGTTTGTGTATGTTCCTTGTAGCAGCGTGCTCCGTCCAACGTGCAATGCGCTTTTATCCACCAGCTGCTCTCCAACGCTGACGTGATAGCGAAGAAGCGCTTCTTCGGGAACACCTGGCCAGGACCGAGCATTCCACCCTCCTCCAGAGCTCCGCACAACCGAGTCGCAAGAGGGACAGCTGCTGCATCGACCACAGGTACGAATTCATTCGCTTTCTTAGACCCGTCACACACGAGCCAGAATTTACTTCGTAATCCCTTACATTTTTTTTTTTTTGTTTTGCAAATATTTTCTGTTATATGCCTAAATATTTTATGCGATACAGTACGAAGGTTTACACGGTCGTACAGACTATCTTCTAAAATTTAACCACGGGATCATGCAGAGAATTATGGTTAGTGTGTAACGACCCTTAAGTAGAATAGTATTTGTTGACTGCAGTGGTGTAAATAGGTAGTGACTTCGGAGGTGATAATGTTTCCGGGTATGTGGGATGTGGAATACCTCCAGGCGGGAGGAAGTTCTATGGTCCTCCCGCCGGAAAATTTTACCTCCAAATGATGCGTTTTAATGGAATTTCTATACCCTATTGAGGGAAATATTTTCATCAAGACAATTAATGTAATATTTTCCCCGCCGATAGTCGTCAGTGACGCTGAATATGTCAACTGACTAGTCTCTGTTTAAAAGAAACTGGGTGGGGGGAGGGGGAGGTAATTTAACCATCCTGATCCCTCCCTTCCCTTCTACGACTGTCATCGGTAGTTATTCCACGGGTTGACGCGCACTATTACCCTTGAGATTCGGTCATCTGCAAATCCTTATGTGCAAAGCTGCAGGACTAAAACTAACTTTAGGCTGTTCACGGTAAACTGATAACTTCTGAGGTTGCCTGGTTACTTTTCCTTTTCAGCCATTTTTTTATCCTTTAACCAACTCTTTAAAATAAATATTGGCATGTAAGTAATAAACACAGTGTGTATATTCCACTGCACTCGGAATTTAACATCGAAGGCTAAAATAAAAAATTTATTTTTGAATATTATTCCAAATGAGACTACTTTCAAAAGTGCTCACTTTACCATAGTTAGCGTATACATTTTACTCTCGGGGGTAAAAAACGCAGTGGGAATGAGCGTCAAGGCACCAAGCTGATACGTTAATTTTTCCAACCCCCCCCCCCCCTTCCCCTTTAAAAATAACTCAATTTTTCGATCACTAGGGCGTGCGTTGTTGGAAACATGGCGAATTCTGACAATAACGTTTTTGACCGTTCTGTAACCACCTTTTTCCTTTGTCTTAAGTTAAAAATAAAAAGCATGGTTATGACATTTGGTACACCGACGTTAATTGTCAGGTATGCCATGCCTACTTAGTTAAAATATTTTGAAGGGCGCTGTATGGACTTAGTATAAAAATAAGTACATTTTAAAGATTAAAAAGAATCCTATGGCGATTAAAGTAACTAATACCAATTGCAAACCCTGCATTTAAGCAACAGGCTCTTATATGTTAATAATCCATTAGGACACACAAGATAAAAAAATCGCTTTAAAGTTTGAAATTGTCAGTTCCAAATTGTGTATGTGTAATGGTACAGTACATAAATTACTGCCCGCCATAATTTTAATTTGGTAATTAAGCCTTTCATCTTTCTTTCCCGTCCCTATTGGATAATAGTTATGAAACTGTAAAAACCGAAATCCTCAATGGATTTTGTAAGCTTGCTAATGCTTCATGCTTAACTTAATTTTATCAGCTTAATTTCCTAGATGAGTATTTCAGTTGTTACCGGTTATAATCCACAAGTTTTTACTTTCGTAGTACTTCAACCACGTATTATTAAAATTAATATTATTCCACTGCGGTTACTAATCAAAAATGCTCCATGTTCTAGCGATTATTCTATCATTTTATCTTCAGTATTTTGTTCTGCGTTCTTAATTTCGGCCACCTTTCAGCATAGCTTGAAACATAGCCCTGGCAGACGCATGGTAATGAAACGCATTACTGCTGAACTGAAAAATGCTTGTAGGCTGTTCAAGGTAAAAAGAACATTTTTGAAAGCCCTGCTTAAGATCTACTTGTATGCACCTTGTATATTCATTCGCCTTATGTAAAATTAACTTTGCAATGGGCCTCAACACTTTATTCATGCGTCGGTTAGGTGAAACTGAAATTATTAGGAAAGTAAATATTCTATAGATCTGCTCATTTTTGCCCTTCGATGAATTAAAAAAAAAATACAGGAAGCGAGATAAATAATTTAAGTTATCACACATGGTTACCCAACACTTTTTATTCGACGTTAAGATACGGAACTACTTTACGTCCATCGTTACCAACTTTACTGGGCGCGTGTCACTCAGTGCACCCGTTAAAATATATGTAGGCATGAATAGTGACATTTTTCTAAGGTTGATTATTGAAGTGCTCATCTTATCGCGAACAGCCTTTACGGATAATACTGCTTTACCCCTACCCTTGCTCAGATCCACTCTGCGACGTCCACGTCGCGATGTTCATTTCAACCGTGCGCGATTTCACCTTTGGGCAGTTCAGGTTGATTATTTCGGACGATAGTTACGTTGGAATTATTTTTTATGTCGTAATCTCTTAACGTCTCATCGACAGTTCGGATTCGAAATTGCTCCACGGGACGGTATAGTTTTTTGTAATCGTTGCACATAAACACAGTATTCCAAAAGAAGTAGATAATGCAAACAAGTGTATATTTCTAATGTTTAAAACCATTTTCGCGGTATCTGATTTGTAATTTATAACATCCGTCACGTAAAAAAATTCTATATACGAATTATTTTATTTTTAGAACTTTTTAAGAAATATTTTAACACAGCTTAGATTTTTATGCATTATATCCACGATTCTTGCTGTAGGTAGTTCTGCTTAGTCCAGCTTAGGGTCCACGTATTTCCACCTGCCCTAGAAAAATGCACCAAGGTCATGTCGTCACTTTGTCGCTGCCCAAATGGTACGAATGCACCCTAGAATGCCTGCTTCAGCCATTGAAACACGACACACACTCTTTCTGAACCCTTGATTGATTTTCGGTGCTGGGGTCGATGTTAGCCTACTCACTTCCCACCAAGGTGAACCAGGTTCAATCCCTGGCTGGGTCACCGGATTTTCGGATGTGGGAATCGTGCCGGACGATGCCGTTGGTCGGCGGGTTTCCTCCGCCTTTTCATTCCGGCACCGCTCCATACTCAGCTCAATCACCCTCGTCGGGTCTCAAGACATCGCTCTTAAGAACCGCCCAAATTTCTTCACGCGCTCATTTTCGGTGCTCTACTGCTTAGTACTGTATTTCATTTATCGTCGTTTACAACTCCGAGAACAATTGCTTTAGGCTGTTCACAGTAAAGTGAGTACTTTTTAAAGCCCTACTACTTTCTCATATAAACATTACTGTCTAAAAAACACAGTATATACATTTTATCACTCTCAAAAGTTAATGTGCGAGGCTGCAATAAAAAATATTTATTAGTGGTTAATGCCTATTGGATGGACCTTAAAAAGTGCTCACTTTACTGTGAACAGCCTATAGTCAAATAGACAAACGAAATTCGCATAGAGTAGAACACAATGAAACATATATTGAGGCGGAAAGGAAGAAGAGGGTTCTAATTCACAAATTAGCACTTTGCCAGCGAGGATACAAGGCATAATTTCACAGGAAGGGGTCGAGGGCAAGCGGACGAGAGCACAATTCGAATAAGCCAAGGTGTAGTTCAGCATCGTCCCCAGGGTGATAGAAACAGCAGTAAAGCGCCGAACGAAAAATAAAAAGCAACGGTGAGTGAACGTGGGTGTCGGCTCTCTTACCTAACGACCAGCGCGTGTACATGTAAGCAGTCAGCTTTCCATACACGGCGTCATAAACGTTACCGACGAGCGTGAAGGAAAAAGCTTCGTTCGAGTCCTTCAGCTTGGCCATAGCAGCAGTCGAGTGCAGTCTACCTTGGGGGAAGGCTGGGGAACCATTGACGCAAGATATTTTTACTCCGTGGTAGAGCAGTTATCGGTCTTTATCCCACCCACTCCCTGACGAACTCGACGCGGGGATGCTCCGACTACCCGCAAGGCAGTCATAACTGTCGCCTAGGGATGCACCTCACTTTATTTAATTTGGTTCAGATTAAAAATTAATGCAGGGCCGCCGAAAGAAAAAAAAAACATAGCTAGGGTTCCCTTGTACCTAATATTCAGCGATTTTGTAATAAAAGTTCACAAGCCGTTGTAACGTTTTTAGACTTAAGTTGTATATAATCGATACAAGGTTACTCCACACTTTACTGAAGCCCTGCTAAAGTTCTACTTCCGGGATATTCCTTCGCCTCTTGCAAACCACGCTTAAATAAGCCTAGAAAATTGCACCAAAGGATAACGCACGTAATTCGTGTGCACTCAGTGGTAATAATATTTTGTATGGGAGCTTTCTTACTAGGCGCTACCAATACACATGTTTTCAAATGATTTTTTGTAAATATTTACTATAAATGAAATATAATTTATAAATAGAATATTGGCAAAACTTTAATTTTATGATAAATAGGATACTTTTATGTCAACAGAGATATAAAAGGCTTTTGATACATGGCATACTTATAAAATAACTAAATACGTCATACATGGGGGAATTTTTCAAAGGTTTGATTCAAAAAATGTGAAAAAACCTTGAATATACTATAACAGTTAAGTGTGTCGGAAAATAAATTAATCCGTAAACTGCATAAGGCGGTTACAAACATATGGACAGCATGTACCCCTTAATAAAAGTTGATTTATATTAAGTAGAAGTTTTCAGATTCTTTACTTAACAATACGTGATGATTTTTTTTCTCACTTGGTTAGGGCAGTCACTAAACAAGGCCAGGGTCACAATGCATCCCACCTGTCCCGCTCACCTTTGGGCGGGACAGGTAGGATCGTGTTAAAACAATAAGTTGAATCAATTTTAGAAATTCATGTTTTCCTTTTTCACACTTCACTTACTTCCTTGTTCATATCACAAGCTTAATGGCATTCAAATGGATGTACCTATCGCAACCAAACATTGCAGTTGCTGTTTCTGATGTATTGTCATTTCCGGCGAAAAGGCCTTCGAGTAGGCTATATTTATAGAAATAATTAACAAAAAAAATAAAAAATCTAAACTACAGAACTAAAAAATATATAATATGTAGCGAGAAGTTTAATTTTATTGTCAAATTACATCACAAACTTTTAGTTAATTCGTAAAAGAGTTAACAAAGTCACTATTTAAACACATATGTCACGCTGTTGTTCTGTACCTGTTTCGACTCTCCGTAAGTTTATTTTCACATGGCATCACTAACGAATAAACAGGATTGTTACATGTGACGCCTGAGATGTGTATCTGAGTTCGTGAGGAATGGAGGTCTCAATAAAAAAAATAAAATAAAGTAGATTTGATTTCTAATTTATTCACTCTATCATTTACAACATAAAATCATCTATCCCCACTTTTACTCTACTCTTATTTAACAGTGAGCACAATATCTAATGTATATTTAAAATACAATTAACGCCCTTCTTAATTGTGTCTGTTGATTACAGCCAGTTAACTAATACTTATTATTTACACGTGTTCAGTCTATCTGTTGCCGTAATTTGTAATGTCTTTCACTCACGCATCTAGTCGAAGAGTCCAGCCTGCCAGTTGCGCCCTTCACTGCTTGACACTCGCAGTCGCAGACTTCCCTTCCGCTGGTCATTTCTCTCGCCGCTCGTTCTTCTATCGCTCCGAACTCAGCCACTCATTGACTCCTCAACTTCAACACAACGAACTCAGCCACTCATTGACTCCTCAACTTCAACACAACTCTCGGCTCGGAGGCCTGTCACACTTATGCAGCGTTGCCCTGTTCATCTGGAAGATTCGATGCACTCAGAGTTACGCTGAGAGAACACGGTCAGTAATCCAGAGCCTTCTTCAGATAAACGCAGAAATCAATACAACCAGGGTCAGCAGCGTTCGCCGCATAAGATATTATCCTGTCAACTCGCTTGTTGTAACGGATAAGCGGCTCTTGGTTCAGCGCACGCCTGTAATTCAAAACACGTCATTGATCCGCCGCCGCTGTCGCTAACATATAACAACTCTCTGTCTTCTTCGCTCGCGTGGGATGCGAAGAAGTGAGCCCATAACAGTATTTTCAATGCAACAACCCACGTAGACAACAACAGCATCTGTCTTCAAGAACGTGTAACACCGGACTTGCACTTGCTACTAAACAAATGAGAAAGCAGTACCCGTGCAGCTTGAATGGAAAAGGGAAGAGGCTGAGTGGGAGGGATGTGCATGGCGTAGAGGAGGGATCGTACCTGCGTCACTGCTTGATTGTTCGCGGCAAGAAAAACCTCGTGGTAACGCCGACATCTTGCACACCTTCTAACCCTCATCATTCTGCACTTGCAGCGCTGGCATTGATTAAAAATAATAATATGTTTTTACTTGAATTTGATGATTCTATTTGCTGTAAAGATTACGGTAAGTTAACAATGCATTTATAAATACCAAAAAATGCCCAAAATCTTTAAAAAGACATTGTCGGGGGGGGGGGGGGGACTGCTTAATGTGATACCGGCATGCTATAAAATCGTCGAAGATTCGTTTAATCTGTATGATAATCTACTCATCATTATTTCAGTGTTTTGGGAGTTTTTAGTACTGATACTAATAATAAATAAGTGGAAAAGTAAGCAATGCCTTTTGTGAAATAAATCAATGCCATTTTAAAAAAGACACACTTAGCTATGACGGCAATCCGGGATTCGCTTACGGGACCTTGTGTTCGCGTAGATTAAATTGCATCTTTGTTGAAAAAAAAAAAATGCGAAAAGTAAGTGTCAACATCAACAAGGAAGTTAGGATTCTCTTCCGTACTAGTGACCATGCAAGAAGAGAAAAAGAATCTACATTTCTGTAGTACAAGTGTTTTCAATATTCCCCTCCAACTTGCCTTTTTGCCATTTACTTCCCAGCAGGCAATGATACGTTTGCACGTAATTATTATAATCCATTCCCAATTGGAAGCGACTTATGAAAATCAACCTTTGAAAAAACACTCTAGGCATAACATGTCAATCTGTTTTTTCAATAACCTGTATTTCACAAATATATAACACTATGGTTAACTTTAGCGTACTGTATTATTGAATAAATGAAACTTTACCTTAATATATTCTATAACTTGTAATATTTATTTCTTTTTAAATATGAATTAACAACAGCGAGAGCAGCGACGTGTTGGCAACGGCCGGTAAGAAATAGTTCACAGTTAAAATATTATTCTAACCTAGGTTTTTATATATTATTTAAAATTAAACGGTGCCTATTGCAATATTTAAATATTTAGGTAGCCCCGATGGTAACATATCTCATTTTCACAGTTTAAAATAACAGCGGAAAATATTGTGAGCAAGCCGTAATGGTATGGTGTTGTATCGAGCGAGAGCAATTTTTGAAGCAACTGTCTGCTGAGAGCTCTCTCTCTCTCTCTCTCTCTCTCTCTCTCTCTCTCTCTCTCTCTCTCTCTCTCTCTCTCTCTCTCTCTCTCTCTCGCTCTCGCTCTCGCTCTCGCTCTCGCTCTCGCTCTCGCGCTCTCTCTCTCTCTCGCTCTCGCTCTCGCTCTCGCGCTCTCTCTCTCTCTCTCTCTCTGTTTCACATTCGGGAAGTTTCACTTCGCTAGAACGCGTTAAATTATATATGTTTTCAATTGTAGCATATTTCATACTTATTACAGCAAAATAATGATTT
This sequence comes from Dryococelus australis, assembly GCA_029891345.1. Lineage (NCBI taxonomy): Eukaryota > Metazoa > Arthropoda > Insecta > Phasmatodea > Phasmatidae > Dryococelus > Dryococelus australis. The sequence continues at coordinate 57,973,063 of CM056999.1, forward strand.
TTGAATTTGTAATTTACAACTGAAAAGCGATTTTAATGTTTGAATACCTATTTTAATATATTTAGATATGATGACGGGGCAGACATAAAGTGAAGTTGGCAGATGTGGCGAGCCATGATGTCATGGTGTGTTGCTGTTTTACCAAACGAAGCATAAATTATACTTACTCCGAAAAATACTTCAAATTACCACATTACGTTTGTAGACGTTGTGTTTTTTAAACCTACCTAAGCAAGTTACAATGTTCTGATAAATCTGTGTTTCCGTAGCAGTAATAAATACACTGTTACGGTGTGTTTCGTTAACCGCTGCGTGTGAAATAGCGTGGGGTGGCTGTTTGGTGATAGTTATGCTGGATCTGTATGTGTGATTTCAAATATTTGATGTGAACTATTTATACGTTGTAAATGTGAACTGTTTTTATGACGAAGTTATTTATTTACATCCACGTATGTTTATTTATCACAACGTTACCTTTGCCCGGGGATTTGAAACACAGTCTTGTAACGTGATTTACCACCAATCCCAACAAAATAATCAAGCCCAGTCCCAATAAATTTCAATAAACCTAATACACAGTAAGTAGCAATACATATAAATATGAGTGGAATAAAAGTTACGGTAGGCTTATTTGTGTGCATGTTCACCGTTATATTTTAAGTTTCTATAACAAAAAATGAACGACACGAGTTGCGTGATTGATTTTGTCGCATTTTCGTTGGATTGTCTATTCCTTCGTTATTTGAACTGAGGCCTTCCTTTTAAAGAAATAACCAAACACATATCAATAACAAAAAGTTAAATACTACAGTTCATTACCCCGCAGTTGTAACAGTGTTTAACACAGTCGCGGCAAAATATTAACGTGCATTACGTGTAATGTGCTATATCGTGGAAAACAAATATGTTAATGTAGCGTAACCGTAAGAACTATCGTTAATTCAGACATTTTTAAAACGTCATAAAGCTGACCTATATAATGTTATAGGCCTAACCTGTGAATATTCCTACGAAATGGTTTTTGAAATAGACCTAAGACAGAATTCGTTGAAAAGCTGTAAACAACACATTTGACGGGTATAAAAGTAGAAGTCACATTTCAATGTTTATATTTATGTGTATATGTTTAGGTGTAGCGAAAGTATACGAACATATGTACACACACACACAATGGCATGTAAACATTTATTTTGACAGATGCTACACGGCAATGTTTGTTTACATTTGGTGGAAGAATACGAAACGGGCCTGCAAGTAGATATTTAGCAGGGCTCCGAGAAAGTAGCTTCCAATGGGGAATGGACTATAGATAAGTTTTCCGGTCTTTCTATTTTATTTTTACAGTTAAGGTTTTTCTTTCCTTCTGCGAATTCAAATTAAAGATTTTTCTTTTATTCTATTTCCTGTCATTTTTCTCTCCAGTAGACACTCCCCACTATGTTTTTTTCTTCATAGAATTTTTTTTAGAGGATTTATCAAAATTTTTGACACGGCCTGAAAAAAAATAATTCAAGACACATTTTTAAATTGTTAGGTATTTGTTGCCTTAAAAATTCCCAAAGCTTTGATGGAAGATATGATATAATATATTGTTTTTATTATCTTTCATCAGTTTTCTTAGAATAATAAATGCAGTAAATTTCTAACAATGTAAGGTGTGTTTTTTTAATCTTCTTTTTTTGTCGTCCCTACAGTTTAACTGTGTACCGGCCTAAAAGACCGTTTCCTAAAGGCAGTGCCTAAGGGAGGCTGTCGTATTCGAGTCATCAAGACTCTTTAAAGATTAGAGAGGCCATCCTCCCAGCACCAGGGCTTGGTGTTCGAAATTATTTGAACTTATGACGGAAATTAGGTAAATATACGGTTGTCGTGCGCCATTACCTTGAGCAACTTTATTGCTTAACATGTATGTATCTTACCATAAGTCACTGTAGCGTAGGTTTGTGGTAGTTAAGTCATTTTATAGGGTGTCCATAAAATGCATCACTTAACTGACAGTACGGCATTTGTGGAGACTGTGAAAATATCTATGTAAACTTATATCCGTTAATGCCATCTAGGAGAACAAGATGGCAATTGAAATCGGCGCAGTTATGCTGGGAGTACGCAGCTGTCAATACGTATATGTAGAACAAGTTGCCTGTTGCAAGGCGGTTATAACAGCAAACTTCTTTAAAATAAAATAAAAAATATCTGGACCCGTTCTTACTAACTGCGCAGTGTGGTAGAGGGAATGTTAACATTCTGTGGCGACGTAAATAGTACTGTAAAAGATAACAGTAGCTTTAAAATATCATGGGACGTCACTGAGTTTACAGTATGTTTTGAACTACGTACCAGTGCTAACATCAGGAAACATGGTAACCAGTGAAAGTATATTCAGAAAATAACGTCACTTCCTTCACTAGCCGAGGTCAGTGCGTCTGTGTACTTCGTTCGCTAGGAATTTGGAAAGAGTTAACATGTACTGAGTGACGTCACTCATCCTTAGCGTCTGAGGGGGAAAAAAGAACCACTCTTAAGAGCTGCTAATCGGGTAGGGGAGGGGGGAGGGCAGGAATGCTCACTTCCTCAAACATTCGACTTCCTTTTACGTCTTCAACGCAAGGTGCGTGATCCGCCTTCGTCAGCAGATGCCGCGCGCATTTTTATCATCATGGACGTCAACTGGACACCGGAAGGCTACGTCATTGAATATAAAGAATATAGGCTGTCTACCGTCGATTGAGCATGTTTGCACCAACCTTTGAAAAATGTCACTGCACCTACCTGCACATATTGTAACGGGCACATTGAACGACATGTGCGCAGTTATGTTGGCAACGACGTAGGGAAAGTAGTTCCGTGTCTTAACGTCATCTTAAAAGTGATAGATAAACATTTGTAAATACTAAACTTATTTATTTTGCTTTCTGGTTTTAAAAAGCAAGTATTAACAAATTTGGGAAGTATTTAGTTGACTAATTATGTCACCGTTTCACATGACCGACATATGAATAAAGTGTTTAGGTACATGGCAACGTTAATTTTACATATAGTGTAAGAATATACAATCTGCATACAAGTATAACTTAAGCAGAGCGTTCAATAGAACTCGGTTTACCATGAACAGCCTATACTATGAATGGCACGAAACTATCTCACACCTTTTTGCGAATATCTGTGTAGCCCGAAACAAAGTAGGTTTATAACCGCTTCGTTTTCCAAGCCTTTCAAGAGTGGACCATTTTTCGCTACATTTTAAATCGGTACATTACATATATTTTAGTTGTGATAAAAATGATAGCCTGAACGAAGAATGGAAATGGTGGAGAATTGATTAAAAAAATAATTAAAGAAATTACAGGTATTTGAAAGGAAACGTTAGGCCACAGCTTGAAATAACTGTCAAAGTGATCAGAATGGCATAAAACATTTTTTTTTGGGTAGTAGTTCGTCCCTATTTCAATATTAACTTTTGAGATAAAAATTTTAAAATCTAAATTATTTTGAAGTTAAACCCTTCCGCAAGCGAAAAAAGGGTCGGATTTCAAACAAATTGCAACATGACACTCTCGAGACTTCAAGAAACAATTTAGCTGAAATCAAATTTTGTGTCAAAACAATTTTTTGAAATTTGTATGATCTAGGATTTTAGTTATATTTTTAATACTAACATCACAAATATATATTAATGTTATTGTTTATCAAATCATCTGGAATATTGTATCTATTTACTATTGATATACCACGAAACCGTGAAATATCCTTGAATCAAAAATTAAAAAAAAAAATTGTTTTGAATTACTTTAAAGCTAAATATCGCTCCTTTTTCTGGGCGGGCCACACACGTGTGACATAAGTGTGCGAGACGGAAAAGGAGCGAGAGATCCGGGCGATGGAGCCGTGGAATGCGATGGTGGGAGGAAATTGGAACAGATCGACCCAACTGTAACGTCCGCCGGCGTTGACTCCACCGGGAATCTTCGGGGTGGGGGACAAGATTTCAGAATAAAGGGGGGAGTAAAGGAGCAATGACTAGTGTTGAATCACGTAGCTCGCCACACGAAGACGCCACGGGCAAACAGAAAGATTACAGAGCTGCCTAGTGTCGGGCGTGGAAGTATCTCCAAAAAACGGAGAACATCTCTTGTGTCTTCGTTCCTTCTGTAGAATTATTTATATCCAATAATAGCTCTGAGAAGATCATGTACAGGCCCGGAAAGAGTATTGAGACCATGGGAATCAAGGTTCATAGAACGAGTGGAGATGAGACTAAACATGATAGGGGAGAAGAGGATGAATGATGAGAGGGTAAAAAAAGGCGAAGGGGAGATGACAGAGAAAGGAGTAAGGAGGGTGGAGAGAATTAGAGGAAAGGGTAGAGGAAGAAGAAAGTGAGAGGAGAATGAGGGAAAGGTAGAGAGACGAGAAGTGTAAGGAGAAAGAAGAAGACTGAGTGGGAGGTGATGAGAGTAAAAATGAAGATGTCGCGTTATAGGAAGGCCGATGAACCTAGGAGGGGGGCGGGGGGAGGGCAACTCACCTTTCCCCCCACCAGAGTGGGATGCCCTCCACACTGAATAGTCCAGCGCCAGAAACATCAAGGAAAACTAGATCCACCTCCTCCTACTAGAATTTCTCTTCCTGATAATGAAGAACACAGTACTTACCCACCCGTTTCCTGTAGCATTTTCTAATACTGCATGTAATAATTTTAAATTCTTTTCTGTCGACTGGGTTTTCACGGTGCCTATGCAGGTTATTCCCAGCCTCTTCTTAGTTAGAGTTCTAACTATAGGTGCACTAAGGGAGGTGGCCATGGCCCAAAACAACGGTGGCAATGGCTGCCCAATCCTTCTCTGCCGCGATGCAAGCCTCCTTGCATGGATCCCCCCCCCCCCTTGCAGGCGTAAGGGGCTCAGTCCTGAGACGCAATAGCTCCCGTACCTACCTCACACGCACTACTAACACGTGTGGCCATGTGCACAGACTCACCTAGAAATGAAGCACCACTACCACTTCCTGTAGTGGAGATTCCAAGCGTCACTAGATTTCGTATGCTCAAGACAGTTTTCATCTTAGTACTAGTGCGGATTCATGAAGTTTAGTATGGATGGTCACTAAATACGAGTATACACGAGGTTGCCCGAAATTAATGACGTCGGTAGAACTCGGCCAACGGGAAGTGGCAGAAACTATGATGTCTGATTCTTCTCCTAAGATATAAAATTGAGAGGTTTATTCCTCGAAATACGCATATTATTCTTATCCGGTTTAAAAATGTAATTTATATACTGGAATCGTCAGAAAACGCATGTAGAATTATAAATACTGACAGTAAACTTATCAATATAAACGGAATTGCTGTTTCTAAAATGCCGTTAAAGAAAGTTTATGAAATAAAGTTATTACGAGGTTTTTGAGGGGTTATATGTGGCAAGGCATTAATTAATTATTAGCCATACTTAACACACAGGCACTCCAGTGCCTTTTTTATTGCTATTTTAACTAATGGACAAAGTTAAAAACCACATACAAGTAAGATTTTCAAAATATAACTTACATAATCTTTATTATACTAGCTTAATATACTCGATGTTAGAGAAACGTAGTTTATTTCGTAAATGTAGACATTCTGTAAACTTTCCTATTTTTTGAGAATTAAAGTGTACACATTTAAATAATTTACACTTACATACAAAATCAATTAAAAACTTGTTGAAATTAATACAATTTACTATCTTTAGCGCTATCTATCGATGGCAACGCGTTTCTTATTGTTGCATATAAATTAATACGTGAATTTTACGAAACGAATCTGGACGAAAAATTACAATATAATTGTATATGTAGTATTCCAGTTCCATAAATACATTTTCTTAACCAGAATGTGTGAATATACAGCCCCGTACACATTAAAAACTTCAAATCTTAGTCAAATACGGTTCGTTACCACCATCTTGCAAAAAATCTACACTAGATGGTAAATTAGGGAGGTTGTTCGGCGACTACATTTCACTACTTAAAAATTAAAGGCCACTACAACTTAACGTAACTGAGCATACGACCAACTAGTAATCTAGTGCCGATTTCGCTTCGGCTCTAGTTCTAGTGGCGTCTGGGTACTTCTCTGCATACAGGCCTTTTCGACACTTTATAAACAAGGATGACTAATATTAAATGTGACTGAGGATACGAAACGAACCATCTAGTGACGATATCACATTGCAGTTTCAGAGCGTAGGCGGCGCTCCCAGTGGCTACTACTCGAAACGAGCTGGTGAAGAAACTGAAATGACACCTCCGTCTTGAATTTACATCCGTGAGGTTGAAACTCTTTCAAATAAATCTAAAATACGACAAAATTGGCGATGACAACTTTTAATTTACTGTTTAAAACCGTTTTGATTACTTTTAATTTTACCTACTTTACTCGACATTGGGTTTGTGAATTGATGGTACAGTGGTAAAGTTGCGGCACCCGCGTGTAGTATGTAACTTTTGGACTTGAGTTCGAAACTCCGTCTGACCCAAACTTTTTTTATAATTAAATTTTGCATGCGGATGATATCCCAATACATATATTTAAAAAAATTTTGCAATCGGTCAGTAATTTTTGTCAAAATTAAAAATAACACACTTGTACTCTGGTGACTGCACGTCATTTTCAAGAAAATGAATGAAACTGTACTAGTAATAAAGTAGTTTATGTAAAGGGCGGACAGTAATATAGTAATATTAAGATGTGCTAGCTAGTATTTGTATAGGCCTACGCAAGTAACTAACTGGTATAGGCTGTTCACGATAAAGTGAGCACTTTTGAAAGCCCTCTCATTTGGAATAATAGTCAATGAATATATTTTGTTTTGCCCTTAGACATCAACTTACGAGTGGGCTGGAATATACACACTGTCATTATTGCTTACGTGGCAATATTTATTTTAAAACCACGGTTAAAGTTTAACAAATGGTCGAAAGGAAAAAGTAACTAGGGCCTCAAAAGTGCTCACTTTACCGTGAACGGCCTATAACAGTTCTACGAATGGGGTTCACCTATACTACAAAATACACACTGCGCACTGAGGGTGCCAAATGCTAGTACACGAACTGCTATCGTGTAATATGAATCTTCCATGGTGGCTCATATAGCTGCTGGTATACCGGCTCGTACACCAGGGCTTATAGAAGCTTGTACAAGAACCAAGTGCGGATGCAGGTATCATGTAATATCCGCTTTAGGGTAGGTTAGAAAAAAAACGCAGGAATGCCAGCCTCTTGGGGAGGGCGGGGGCATACCAGGGGCAGCAGCAAGAATGTGGGAGTATTTGTTACGCCACGCCACGTCGCGCCGCGCCGTTTGTCTGCCGGTGCGCGCGCAGAGGCCGTATCCTCCTCTGGAACAAAAACCAGACTGGATCCGGCTCTTCCCTCCCCCCCTCAAATTTCCAAACGATCCTGTCGACGGAGGGCAGCGGCGTACTGGACGCGACGCCGCCTCGGGGAGAATTGAAAACGCGCGCTCCGAGCTGTAGGTGAAAGTGAGCTCGTCAGAAGCGCCGCTGCAGATCTCGCTGCGCACAAGTGTGTTTCCTCATTTGTTTACGTTCCCATCTCGACTGCGCCCCTGGCCGTTCTCGCGTCGCAAGCGTCGACGACAGCAGTGGACTCTCTTACGAGAACATGGCATGTAAGGTAGAATGCGCTTGCCAACTGCGCGGTATCCACTTACTGCGTCACCGACCACTAATAAGCTGTTCACGATAAAGTGAACACTTGTAATCAACCTTCGAAAACATTCGGTGCTCCTGCCTGCATATATTTTAACGGGTACACTGAGTGACGTAGTAAAGTTGATAACAATGGATGGAGAATAGTTCCATATCTTAACGTCAGATTAAAAGTGTTAGGTAACAATATGGAACAACTTAAATTATTTATTTCGCTTTGTACTTTTTTAATGTATCGAAGTGTTATAAAGAAGGAGTAGATTTGCGAAATATTTACTTTCCTAATAATTTCAAAGTTTCATTTGATCGACGTGCGAATAAAGTGGCAAGGACCATTACAGTGTTAATTTTGCATAAGAAGGAAGAGCATTCATACAAGTAGATATTAAGCAGGGTTTTCAAAATTGCTTATTTTACCGTGAATAGCCTATACTGAATGATAAATGCCGTAAACACAGGCCTACTTACGATTTTCAATGATTTTGACATTTTTCAACCATCGCATTTATGTTTCAATAATAAAATTCATGAAATAGCAACAAAACTTTTACTTTCATTTCTGTCCTAAAAAAAAAGATTTACATTGCAATAATTCATTTTTTTTTTTAAATTAGTATAGACACGACTGCTTACAATGAGGCCCATGCGAGAATCTGAAAATCCTGTATGTAAAGATCTCGTTGTCAAGCGTACATGCCTGCATGGAAAAATAAGTAGCTGTTGCATACCAGAGAGATGAGCTACACCAGGTTTATCCATGCATTGACGCATCAGCAATTGCCGCTTAAGAAAGGCAGCTGTTCTGCCTCCGACGCGTAATCTCACCTCCTGCTCGTGAATGGCTGGCAGTGTGGTAAACCTGCCGTTTTTGCAACGCCTTCACTGGTTATCAAGTCCACGGACAAACACACGCCCCACGTTGTGACCTTTCGCCAACTGCCACTGCCACTGCTGTCGGTCAGCCTTTCCGTGTGCAGATGCGACTGCTTTACTGCTACGGACCTCCAGTGTTTGCAAACGAGTTCTCTCTCGCGACAGTGCCTCTGTCAGGGACAAATAATTGCGTTCTTCTCGACGCCAGAAAAAAGTTTTCCACGTGGTAATTCAAAATCCGCGTCCACCCCGAGATAACCTAACGCTGGTGAAGTGACCTAAAGCCGGCGTGTTAGTGAAATAAAGCACAATTCTACGCCCCCCCCCCCAAAGTCCCAAGTTAAGTTTTCTGGTGTCTTTCTTTAAAATGTGTGGACTTATAGAATAGCGGATTCCAGAACGTAGTCGCAGGAATTATCATCTCACAAGTGCCAACAATGTCAGAATTTGTCGCGATGTTGAAGTTTTGATGACTGGGTTGTCGCAAGCTTACCGAAAGACACGATCGAAAATAATTGTAATGTTTAATAACCGGCTTTGTGTTCTTAAACATTTTCATCGCAGTTTCCCCTTACGCCTCTCGGCGGCGCAGTGTTAATCATTAATATGTAACACTCCTGAAAGAATAAGCTGAACTGTAGCAAAAGTCGTGTGCGTAGACGCATCTAAAGTCAAAGTCTAAAGTCAAAGTTTGAATACGTATGCATGTTCGTTCTCTATACTATTCTAAATCATTTGACGACCTGGACCAAATTTGGCAAGGATGTTATTCAATACCCAATGTAGGACAAAATGGGCTGTGCTCCCCCCCCCCCCATTTTTTTCTGAGAATGAAACAGGAACCCCTAACACGGGGTCGAGTGTCACTATAGGCTGTTCTCGATAAAGTGAGCACTTTTTAAGGCCCTCGCAACATGCATTAACCGCTAATAAATATATCTTATTGCAGCCTCAGGCATGAAATTTTGATGGTGATGAAATGTATACACTGTGTTTATTGGTCACATTGCAATGCTTATATTAAGAAGCAGCAGGAATATGGTAATTGGATGAAAGAAAAAAGTTGTAAGGGCCTTAAAAAGTTCTCACTTTATCGCGAACAGCCTATACCCTCTTATATTCTGGAAACTCCTGGTAATTCAGACTCCAAGCGCTATTACCGACTGATCACAGGTTGCAATGACGGAATCGGAATAAAACGATGGAGAAAATAAGTGCCACGAGAAACTTGAAGAAGACTTAGTTCTGCGTACTTCCATAAAAATATTTCATCATAAAAAACTCCATGGTAAGAAAAAAACTCTGAAAATAAGCCAAGTATGTGTGTGGTTGTTGACAGGTAGGGACAAAATTAATGTCGACGATTCCGCAGAAGTAATTAAGTGAATAATTGCAGCAAAGTTTTCTTCGTGTAATTACTTACATCGTTCCACCCCCACCCAATTGCAAGAGCCACCTAATAGTGCGTCCGTGCTGGGACTCCAATCCAGGTCGCCACTATGGGAAACCAGCGGGCTAGCCGGTCTGTCATCGGTAGTGCTGCAAAACACTCATGATAAGAATAGGACGTTCAATCTGGAAAATGACATCGAAGAAATGGACAATGCACGCTCATTAATACCGCATATTATTTCTACTGAAGAACCATACATTAAATTATTTTTATATAAAGCTTAATATTAATAATGTTCAAAGAAATATTTCAGTTATGTTACTATTTAAGTCAATATATTTGATAAAGTTTAATAAATAACATAAATGAATGTTCCCATTAGTTTATATAAACTATGAAAACGAAGTAAAAGGAAAATTAACCTATTTTCTTAGTTATTTTACACAACAAAATGTTTTAATGCTCACACTGCAGCATAAAAATTAATCTAAATGATAAATTAAAAACTAATTCGTCAACCTAGAGAACATCAAAGAACATTCAGATGGTTTTAATGTAATTAACGAAGTTAATATTGACATCATAGCTATAGCAAGTTTTGTTTCACAAAGACAAATATCAAAGTAATTAAAATACAAATATTGCCTTTTCTAAAGTCAAAAAAGCCCGAGGATTTGGTTACTATGAAAAATCCGACCTACTACAAAAATAAGATTAAAAAGTAGAAAATTTCCTTTTGCAGGAAGTACGATGCCGCTAGTCGGCGGGATTTCTTGGCAATATTCAGTTTTCCCACCTTTGTATTTCGGCTCTGCTCCATCCTCCCCTCACCCTAATCGGCTCTCAAGACCTCGATGTTAAGAACCAACAAATCTCTCTACTCCACTTTTGCAGAACGTCTTGTGGTAACCCTATAGTCTTACGAGACACACACGCATTTCTTACTACTGTTAAGTAAACACGGCCCTTGTGAAGTTTGCGAAGTTGTTCACTACTTGGCCACTTGTTATTTCAAAATTCTCAAGAGGAAGAAAATACTTTAAGGGGAGAAAAAAAGGTGGCATTTTCGCAAGGTGGACTCGTGGAACTATTACAATGTAAGCAAGATTAACGGAACCCTTAGCAAGGTAGGAAAAGTAAATAACATTAAGTTTACTTCGGAAGACGTCAAGGACTGGGCCACTGAGAGATTACAAACCTGCGAGCTTAGTATCCACGTTATCACGCGAACATCGACAATGTACTAGGCCGTGCCGTTCTTGGCAGTTGAATTCACGTCTGATTACTAAGTAACGACAAGTACGTGCTGCGAAACTTAATATAACCTGAGGTTTCGGTCCTGTAGCAGTATGCGAGTTGGGTTGCGTCCGTTACATGTTTAATAGCTTTGAATTCTTTCCGCATCATAAACATCAGAGAAACAGTTTCAAATATGTGTTCCAGTACCTTTTTAATGTTTTAGATTCTTGCTGTAGCTCAGCTGCATGGCTCACATTCCAGTCAACTTCCTCGCTCTTCCATTCTCTACATCTCAGAATACAATAACTACTTAGCAAAATGTTCCCGGCAAGTTTTTCCTTCTAGTTTTAAAGCCCTTTTTATCACGTCAACCACGCTGACCTCCCTTGGCGCAGTCGGTTGGTGCGCCACCGATCTTGGGTGCAGGAGGCTCTTGGGTTCGAATTCTGGGTAAGGCATGGGTGTTAATATAAGTTAGGTTATAAGTTAGTCTGTAAGCCGTCCCCTGCTAAGCTTTCAAGCGTAAAGTAGGGGAACTTTATAAAAAGATCTTTACAATACAATACGAGTACGTCAGCCAAGGCATACAGATTCTTGTAGAATTTTTCTGCTGTAGGATGTTCACAGTAAATTTAGCACTTCCGAAAGCCCTGCTGAAGATCTACTTTTCCTCTCATTCCGTATTCTTCCGCTGTATGTTAAATTAGCATGCTTCAATATAGTGTTAGTATGAAATTGTTAGGAACTTAAATATTTTACTAATATTGTATTTTTGTTCTTAAGGGGAATGGTGCACGCATACCGTATATTTATATAATTTTTGTCATAACTTGTTTTGCAGCGGATTTTTTTTTTTTTTGGCTCGACAAGACATAAATAAACAAAGAATTATTTAAAATTATTAACTATTTTAAATATCTCATAAATTTGGTGGAGGGTTAATACGTCGAAACACTTCTACTTATTCACTGCGAACTTTACCACAAATGTTGAAAATTGTGTTTACATTAAAATATGTGCAGTTGATTTCGAAGTGTTCAGTTGCGAGTAAACAACCTATACTTAAATTTAATACCTTTGCGCAATCCTACCTGTTGAGTAGATTTTTATTACACTGCCTATGTCGGTCCCTCCTTCCTTCCTCTCTTCAGTAGCTTATGTTCGCCAGTTTATTTGGGAGGTAGCCATGGCCCAAAATCGCCGCCATGTTGGCTCAGTCCCAGAAATGCTGCAAAGACCGTGCCCTGTTGTATGATATTTCCCTCTTGCCTCGGCGCATGGAGCTGAGCCCTTATAGGCGACTAGATCTCTCCTCATTATTTCCTCTTGAACATTCGACCCCGGTGTATTGGAACCATGGTGATGTGTAGATATAGGCTCTTCGCGGTAAAATGAGCACTTTTGAAAGCCCTGCTTAAGATATACTTGTATAAACGTTGTGTATTTCTTCGCCTTATCTGAAATAAACATTGCTATGGGCCTCATAGATTTATTTATGCGTCGGTCAAATCAAACTGTGAAATTATTGAGAAAGTAAATACGTTACAAATCAGCTCATTTTTACACTTCGATGCATTAAAAAAAATAGTAATAATGGAAGGAATTAATTTTAAGTTATTACAAACCTAACACTTTTTATTCGACCTTTAGGTATGGAACTACTTTCCATCCATAGTTACCAACTATACTGGGTGCAAGTCACTAAGTGCGCCAGTTGAAATATATGCATGCAGGGGCAGTGACATTTTTCTAAGGTTGATTTCAAAAGTGTTCACTTTATCGCGAACAGGTTTTATTTGTTATAATGGCTTCAAGAAAACAGAAGAATTTTGTATTGACATCAAATTATTCATAAAATATAAAGCGTAATTTTTTTTATTCGAGTACTATGTCATCACATACAATATGTACGAATTGAACCATGTTTGGTACAAACATATAAAATTATTTAATTTGTTGGTGTCCGACACACTTAAGAACGGCCCAAATTTCTTCACTCACTCACTCACTCACTCACAAGCCCATCGCTACGTTTCGAAAGCTCGTCGCAAGGCGCACCTCTACTTAGGCATTGCAAATCCAAACAATTGCATAACAATAACAAGGTAATAAATACCTTGTTTATGACACTAATCACGTGCCTCCACGAAGTCTTGCTCGAAGGCACTTCCTGGTAGGTTACATGTACAAGCCACCTCTCAGATTATTCGTTACGTCTTACCGAGTCACTTTCCGTTCTCGGAATTCGCTATACGCAAATTTTCATCTTTACGTAGTGATTAATGTTGCAACTCACGTCTGCTTTGTGTGTCACGCATCGAACTGAATAAACAATTTAGTTATCTAGAGGGACTTCAATTTTTACCTGAAGCTACTTTAAGATGTTTAAATGTTATGCTCTGCCACAGTAAAGTGCTGTTAGGAACGCAATATAGCCAAACTGCGGTATGGTTACAAATGCAGTATGTTTCAAAATAACACGGTATGTGATAAGGACAACAAATTGAACATTTTACGAGAGGAAATGTGTGGTTTGGCCACTCCGTGACAGGCGTCGAAATGTTACAGCACTCCGGACATAGGACATGCTGTTAGCTTCAAATTTAATCAGCAAGATGCCTCTCAAGACCCTATTTGAATTTCAAAAGAGGTTAGTATTGTCGACTTCCAGCTTCGTTACAAAGCGTGCATCGATGTCGCAGAGATCGGTGCACTTGCCTGGTTGTATATAATAGCGTTTATTCCATAGACGCAAGGTGAGCAATACTTACCCTATACGTATTGGAAATGTTTGATCCTTTATAGTTTTCGCCTTTACTTTAAACAAATTTAATTCTGGGTTTCCCGTTTTCGATTCGAGACACAGAGTTTTCGTAACTCCCGTACTGTACACGCATAGTGCTGCTGTCTAGTATTTATTTCCACAAACGGGAGCGACTAGCTATGAATCGAACTCGCAAGCAACAACACGTCACACGCTCGAGCTCCCCCGTCACCTACCGCGTTCCTTCAACAGGGTAAGCAGTCGTTCTGTTTGCGTCCTCCAGTCCTCCATTTTCCTTGGAAAGCGGATGAACGTATTCGGGGAAAACGGGAATTTTTGTATAATTTGTAATATGCTCTCTAAATAATATTGTTTAATTATTATTACATTCATTTAGTTTCCGTTTTTATAACTAATGTTAAGTATTGTAAGACGGTAAATACACATAGAGGGTAAACAAAGTTGGAAGTTGCGTTTTTAAGTATAAATTGAAAATGAAGCCACAGCCCGGCACTAGCAAATGTTATCTAAAATACTCAAATATGTGGGGGCCATTATATTGCTTATCATGTAAAAAAAAAATAAACTCACTACACGCCACTGGTTGTGTACTAAGTATTTCAGCTGCAACGTAAGATTCGTGTGGTGATACCTTCTTCTGATGGTATTGGAGTCTCGTTCACTGCACGTTAAATCAGTAGAATTATTTTAATGAATATTACAGAATATCTGCTGGGTTCACAGAGGAATACAATGAGGTTTTACTGCCAGGCCAGCGTGCAATTCACGAGGGATCGGTAGAGATCGCTGTTTAATCAGTGAATACGAGTAACTGAATTGATCGGTTGTATTTTATTGATTCAAGTGGAGCAAATTTGATCTCCAGTTCGCTGATTTGGAGCAGTTTTAACTGTTTAGATTTTAGAGTGCACGTACATTTTTCACAGGACCTCAAACAAAACAACCTTGAGGGTATAAGATCTGGTGACTGTGTTGGCCATGGAACACGCCCCCCCCCCACTTCCTGTCCGTAGATTTGGATACTTTACATCAGACGGTCCAACACGTTTCTATCAAAGTGTGCTGGAGCACCGACATGTTACAACCTGTTATACACGGCCCCGTAGTGCACCATCTGTCAAAACAATACCTATGAAGGAGGCCACAGGCGAGTTTAGTAAACTAAGGAATCATAACAGCGAGCCGGAGTATAATATCTAAACTATCGTAGCAATGTGCAAACAACACCAGAAAATGTGGGTCCAGCAAACAGCGGGACATTCCTGGATATTTATAACACACTACAAGCAGACTCCACCTCTAGTGCACAATGGGAGCCAATCACAATTCATTACGTCAACCCACACACGTGGAGGGTGGACTGTCTGCGATTGTCAAGAGGCGAGGTCAGCTGCTAGTCCTGGCGAGGCGACGTCCTACCTCATCTGCTTAGCTTACCCTTCTACAAAATACTATCATTCCTTTTCATGTTCTTATTATAAGTGGAAACATATCATAACAAACCATATTTCCTGTCAAATCCAGAATGGCGTCTCATCCAGTCGTAGCCCTTTGCAATGCCCTTCACCCAAGGGTAACACAAAGGTCAGCCACAATTCAAAATTAACCTCAAAGATCAGCAGAGCAAAGTCCCTTATTAAAGCAGTATCGGTTGGTATAAGAATGCCTAACAAACACCAAGCAAAAGCTTTTAGAAAATTCATAAATATATTGAAAAACATTCAATAGCTACAGTGGTTCAAAATACAAAATGTTACAAAATTCCAGCATACTACATTTTTAACTACGATTTGGTACTACAATTTCCATACTACAAAACAATACTGTTTATTCGACTTTCGAGGAAAAGAAGTCCTCTAAAAATACTAAACATTAAAAAAGATATACTGAGGGCCTAACCTTTATAAATGATTGATTACAATAAAGAATTTCTTCTTTTGTATTCCCTTCTAACTTTGTAGGCCCATTGCGGCCAAACCACG
The DNA here is from genome assembly GCA_029891345.1 of Dryococelus australis. Classification (NCBI taxonomy): domain Eukaryota; kingdom Metazoa; phylum Arthropoda; class Insecta; order Phasmatodea; family Phasmatidae; genus Dryococelus; species Dryococelus australis. The sequence continues at coordinate 57,989,044 of CM056999.1, forward strand.
CGGTTTCCGAACATGGGCTCCCTCCTCGCAAAATGTTTACTTTCTTGCCCTGTATAGCATACCGTGTGTTGTCGGCGTTTTCTGAAATATCCTATATATCGGCTCTAATGCAAAAATCCACACTGCTTAGAAGAGCGGTTCACTTTTTACCTGATGCCTTTCAGTTGGAATTCTGCTGTGGTCCTTGTATAATACGTATTTAATAACGGCAAAAATTTGCACTCTTTGATATTGAGCTTTTGTAGCAAATGTTTTGAAACAAGCAGGGAAGACCATGTGCCAGCGGAATTAACAAGATCTGGACGCTGTCGTCAGCTCTTGAGTTAAGTGGAAGGGTAAGTTTTCTTTGCGCCCGAGTACGTTCAGTGTTGATAATTTTCTGTGGCTAAAGTGTCTATTTAGAGCACACTAGCGTCCCACCATGAATGCAGCAAAGTATAATACCGTATAAAACCGCTGTAATTTGAATATGGTAAAATAATACCTGAGAGCGTAGGCTGCCGAGTGGGGAGATGTGCTGTAACTGTATCAGCGTTGAAGAGCCATCACTGGTGTGAACAGTATTTGTTCTATATTTCGATGGATCGATAATCGCTGGTATTAAACATGAATAATGATCATATTAATTATTTTGTAAAATATTCGTGTGTATCGGTGTCGTGATATGTTTGATATATATATATATATATATATATATATAAAGTGTGGCCAGTGTAATTTAGAAATGCCATGTTATAATTGCTGCTGGTAAATAGTCGTGATATTCATCATGTTGTTGATTTTTCTGTGTATTAATACACGAAATAATTATCACAGTTTAAATAATATCGATTCTCGATATTGATTACGTAATGTCAGCATTTTCAGTTGTATCAGATTTTGGAGGTATCAGTATGAACGTTACGGAGATACTAATGAACTCAAATAGCGATAACGAGTTAAAATGCCTTAATGGACAGTCGCATCGCAACACAAATATGTGATGTCCAGTAGACGGCCTGCGTGCCAAAAACAATAAAAATGAACGTGTAGCGGTGACTAGCGACAAAATGCATTGGTTTGGACATTCTCGCACTAGTAAAAGCTTCTAACAGACCCTATTTGTCACACTGAACTTTCTTTTACTGCTGCGTATGATTGTGTTGTTACAATAAATTAGCAGCATCCTTTCGTCATATGCAGCAAGTAAGGTAAGTGTTGACATTAATTCTCATTTGAGTGCCTCATACTGGCCTTAATCAGATCTGGGTGCGACCTTTCAACCAACAGACAAAACATGGAATTTCTGGTTTGGTTGTATTTAAATAGCCCTGGATACCAAACAGCCTGGAGAATACTGTAGCTAATCGTAAGTGCGCTGCGATTGTATTTTTACTACATCGTTGATGTACAGGCAGCGCCAAGCACGGCGTGGTAAAAAGTCTGTTACACACGGTTCACTTTCTTGTACAAGAAGGTGTACACTGTTCTTGTCCTAGTCAACTTGCATTGCGTGACTAACTAGTGGCGTGTATGCGAGGGCTTGCATGCTAGCTAGAATCGTTAAAGAGACGGTCCTATCTTTCGTTCACCTTCTTGTGCAAGTAGTTTGTTTACATTTTCGTTGTATAGGTTTATGTAGTTCCTGCTCATTTATTTACACCGATATTGCCTCCGTGATTTGTTTTGAACAGCAGATACTATTGCCAATGCACAAATTACTCCTACAGCCCCAAACTGAGCTCCCAGATCCGAATCTCTCGGCATGACGCAACATGCAAGTACTACTGTGTGTACAGTGTGTGCATTGTACTTGCATACAAGAGGATGTACAAGGAAGATGCCCCTCTGTATCAGGCTTAACACTTCCTAGCTGAAGACAGACGCATTGTGTCTGCAGACCGACGCGGGTTATAAAAAGAAATAGCACACGTGTTATAAGGTGTGTTAATAGCCGATGATGTCAAACGGGTTTTATGGACGGTAGGTACACAGTGGCGGCAAACGGAATCCCTTTTGATATGCTAATAAGGAAGTCTCTCACCTCTTGAGCGGAGTTCTTGTCGACGAAATTCCCCCTAAGGAGCACGGCTGACAACCGGAGTCTTTGCCGTAAAAAGCGATTCGTGGGACAACCCGTACTTGTCTGCTTCCTTTCCCGCATCGCTTTGACCCCCCACCCCTTGGTCACATGCCATAGTGTATTCACTGTAAGGGCACGTTTACATGGTGATAGTAGTTATCACGAAAGTATGTGACAGTCACTGCCACGATAGGTGCTGTTTACACACACGATCCAGACATGTCCGACAACACTTGCGTAGATACATTGATAGGCCCTACATTTATAACCTTTTGTCAAGAGTTTGATATTTGTTGGTGTGGTTAAATATCGTTACAGGATATTAATGATATGTAAACATATATTGTTCCCGTGGTTTATAATATGACAATCAATATGCTGTCAATATTGTCGTGTCATACCTATATGATAATGTACGTCCTGTCTTACCGCCACATAGTGTAAGAACAGCGACAGATATTAACAGAATCAAAATAATTCTGCAATGTTACTCTCAAAGTGAACACATGTACAAACTTGTGACTCGCACTATCACGATAGTGATGCTGCACTGTTTACACTACGATAGTTGCATGTTCTGTCACGACAGTAACTATCAACTGCAGCTCGAGCTGATATCGCGATAGTGCAATCGCGACGGTGCGACAGTAACTATCGTGAAGTTTACACGGCGATACTAATGCTAGAGCAGCTCTCGCGATGGAAACTATCGCGCATTTCTATCGTGCCCTTACCATACCTACAACTTTCCTGAAGTACTGCTGAAGTTCTACTTCCAGGATATTCCTCCACCTCGTGCAACAACACAGCTTAACCAAGTCTAGAAAATTACACCAAAGGGCCAACGCACCGCATTCATACGAACACAGTTAAAAAATGTTTTGTTTGAGAACTATTTCTTGCCAGGCACACCTATTTCCTCACTGTTTTTTTTTCCTGTTAATTGTAAATTAAATATTATAATTTAAGATAGAATTTAAATAACAGTTCGATATAATCCAAAGGGAGTTGGGGCCATGGTGGCTGAGCGGTTAGCCTGCTCGCCTCCCAACAAGGCGAACTGGGTTCATTCCCCGGGCGGGTCACCGGATTTTCGCAAGTGGGAATCGTGCCGGACGATGCCGTTGGTCGACGGGTTTTCTCAGGGATATCCCGTTTCCCCCGCCCCTTCATTCCGGCGCCGCTTCATACTCACTTCAATCACCCTCATCGGCTCTCAAGACCTCGCTGTTAAGAGCCACACAAATCTCTTCACTCCCTAAAGGGAGGCACTTTTATGGTAACACAATATTAAACGCTTCCGATATGTACATGTCATATTTAGGAAACAACTAATCATGCCATGCATGGGGTGATTTCTCAAATGTTTGAAGAAGACGCGAACGGACTATACACGTATTCCACTTCTTTGTCAATTTTAACGTGAATATGTCTTTATAAAGCCTGTTCGCGATAGTCAGCACTTTAAAAATCAACCTTAGAAAAACGTCACTGGCCCTGCCTGCATATATCTTAACGGAATCACTGAGTGGCATGCGCCCAGTAAAGTTGGTAACGATGGACGGAAAGTAGTTCCATATCTTAAAGTCGAATAGAAAGTGTTAGGTAACCATTTGTGATAACTTAAATTGTTTCTTTCACTTTCTGTTATTTTTAATGAATCTGAGTGTAAGAATGAGCAGATTTGTAAAATGTTTACTTTTCTAATAATTTCACATGTTCACTTGACCGACACTTGAATAAAGTGATCAGGCCCGTGACAATGTTAACTTTACGTAAAGCGGAAGAAGACACTGTGCATACAAGTAGATCTTAAGCAGGGCTATCAAAAGTGTTCATTTGAACGCTAACGGCCTATACCAGCGCGGTGTGACGAAAGCACATAATAAACCTCCTGGCTAATAACACGATTGAAATACTATTCATTGTCCCGTTCGACCGTGTATACGACTGCGATGCGAGCGTGACCTTGACCATGTGCCACGCATGCGCGAGGCACGTGTGCGGCGGCGACTGGCTGTTAACTTCCGGGCGAAGGCGAAAATTCCCGGTCAGTGTGTCGCGGCGCTCCGATGTAATAGCACGCCGATTTCGGTACCGAGTGAAAGAACTCTTCTAGATCGGTCGACCTGAGCCGCAAAAGCCAAGCACCTATTTCGCTATTTCGTAGACTACCATTCCCGTATTCCGGAGAAAATATCACCTGCCGGCGCAGAAGTATTCACGTCAAACCCACGGATGTCTCCTCGCCACGACCACGCCCCCGATTTTTTTTTACGCGCCGTCTTTGTGTATGTTTTTAAAACGTATTTTATAAACATTCGCTTCTGCATAGAAACGCCTATAAATGAAAGTTATTTTGGCGCCACTCTTAGAATAAATTGGAAACTTACATGAACATTCTTATAAATTTGCCATAGATATTGATTAAGGAAAAATTACAGAATGTCTGGAAATGTCAGCGAATTTGTTATAAGCATACTGCTAGCCATTCTGTACTCGATAAAAAAAAAATCCGTATTTGCAGTGTTAGATTTCTTTAAAATATTGTTGCACGCACAGTTTGTCCGCAGTTTCCATTACTATTGTAACGATGTTTGTAGAAGTATCAGCGAGTAGTGAAATGCTGTATCCCGTACAAAAATCCTTTACGAATTAGTTTCACATATTTTATCTTATTGCGGTGTATGTACTACGTCTGATTTTGTATAGCAGGCTAATCGAGGTCAGCTTAATCTTAAACTTACATCTAAAATTACCATACGCTTTGGTTGGATCTGTTCAAATAATTATGTGGATATGACTTTCCAACCAAAAATATTACATTCCCCAGTATTTTGAAAATTATTGCTTGACCTACTGAAATATTAAATGTTTAGGGTTGTTTCCCATGTTTACCTTGCGTGCCAAATCCCACATGACTGGCGACTTTAAAGGCATCCAGTTTAGTCACGAATGTTAATATTTTTGCAACTGCGTATAGGGGCAATGAGGCATGTGATGCGCGTAAGAAGTTCGCCCTTAGTGCTACCGCGCTTCTAGCTCTCGGAAACGCAAAATACCTTGAGACAGACGGCACTATAACTTTGCAGAGTTGGTGAAATTCCAATAACTAGTTCCGAAAATTTTACCGAGACAAACACAGGCATATACACATACAAACGCTGTTCACGGTAAAGTGAGTACTTTTGAAAGTCCTCTCATTCGGATTAATGGTCAAAAAATGAGTTTTATTTTACCCTTAGACGTTAAATTCAGAGTGCGGTGGAATATACACACACTATTTATTACTTACAAGGCGATATTTATTTAGAAATGTGGTTAAAGGATAAAATAAGGCTGAAAAAAAGTAACTAGACTCTCAAAAGTGCTCACTTTACAGTGAATGGCCTATACAAGGAGGTGAGTTCATAAACCTCCCTCATCTTCCGTCGCACGATGTAATCGCGTCCGAAGATGCCTCTGGTCGAAGGGTTTTCTCGCGGATCTCGCATTTCGCCCGGACTTGCATTCCAGCGCTGCTCCATACCTCGTTTCATCCTCATCGGCGCTCAAGACCCCGATGTTAGGAGCCGCCCAAATCTCTACACTCTTTCCTTCCGAAAATTATGCACTAGTAGTTTAAGCTGTTATAGGCTAGTCACTGTAAAATGAGCACTCTTGAAAGCCCTGTTTAAGATCTACTTGTATGCACGTAGTGTCTTCTTCCGCCTTATGCAAAATTAGCATTGCCACGGGCCTCATCACTTTATTCATGCTTCGGTCAAGTGAAACTGTAAAATTATTAGGAAAGCATGCATTTAAAAAATCGGCTCATTTTTACACTTCTGTGCATTAAAAAAGTAGAAAGAGAAAGAAATAATTTAAGTTATTACAAATGGTTACCTAACACTTTTTATTCGACGTTAAGATATGGAACTATTTTCAGCCCTTCGTTACCAACTTTACTGGGCTCATGTCACTCAGTGCACACGTTAAAATATATGCAGGCAGGCCCAGTGACTTTTTCTAAGGTTGATTTTAAAAGAGCTCACTTTATCGTGAACAGGCTTTAGGCACATGACAGTGTTGCTGTTGTTGCTCTGTCTAGTGGCAAACAAAATTGTAAAGCCACTCGTTGAAAAATTATACCCTTATCTGACAGTGTGGCATGGAATAACGGTTCTTAATCAGGTGGAAAATCCAGTCACCGTTTGCGTTGAAATAAGTGCGTTTGCGAGTGTAAGTTTATTTCAGAGGATAATTTCGAAATTGTTTATTTTGCTGCGGACCAGTTTTACTAGTCACATTTTTAATGATATCGGTACTGGTCTGTCATTGTAATCGCGTGGTTGTGATTCTACCTGGCTGGCTCTACAGAAGTCCGTGTAGTAATCTTTAAGCAGTATTTTTTGTTCCATTACGTAAAGCTCCATCATTAAGAATTCAGCCTGACGAGAGGAGAGAGTAGCCATGGGTTTCCTCATTGATACCAGTGTTTAAGCTTAAAATGGTACTTCATGTGACTAAAGTAAACGTCCGTGGTGAAATGGGTTAGGGAAAAATAACAGGATGTCTGGAAATGTCAGGGAATTTATTATAAGTATACTGCTATCCATCCTGTACCTAATAAAAAAATTCCTTAGAAAAAGTCCCTGCCCCTACATGAATATATTTTAATGGGCGCACTGAGTGGCATTCATCAGTAAAGTTCGTGACGATTGATGGAAAGTAGTTCCATATCTCAACGTCGAATAAAAAGTGTAAAGTAATCATTTGTGATATCTTAGAATTATTCCTTTCGCTTTCGGTTTTTTTTAATGCATCGAAGTGTAAAATGAGCAGATTTGTAAAGTATTTGCTTTCTTGATAATTCCACAGTTTCATTTGACTGAAGCATGAATAAAGTAATTAGGCTCATGGCAATGTTAATTTTACATAAGGCTGAAGAATACTCAACGTGTATACAAGCAGATCTTAAGCAGGCCTATCAAGAGTGCTTATTTTACCGTGAACAGCCTATACAGTCTACCACCCATTACGGTGAGTAGAACAGCGCTACGCTGAAGTTATGTATGAAGCATTCTTACGTTTGCTTGAGGTTGCCTCCATTCATTAATTTTATCCGCAGATCCTCCTTCGCGTTCTTTGGTGTGTTCTGTTTGAAAACTACTCGTACAGTATAAAGGTTTTCGAACCTATGTTTTTGAGCTTCTGTTATGGCGGTTGCCTATACTCGGCCCTTGAGCTGTGTTGTAGCGTGTTTGAATAACAACTTTTTTGGCGAAACTATTAAACGTTTCCCGAATGTGTTTTACTTAAGGAAAGAAAACACGCTAGACGAGGACGTAACTGTACTGTCAAGACATCCCGCGTGACATAAATAACATTTTGGATTCTTCCAACGTCGTTGAAACTACTTTTTTCAGGGCGCTGCATCTTAAAACATACTCCCCGGACACGAGCGAATCTGCGATAGAAGTTTTATTGAACTTTGCTGCATGTCGCCGGTTTTACATCACTGGGACGCTACTCCCTAAGCGCGGGGGTGGATCGGTCCCTTGTGAGGGACCTTGGCCACCCAGACAGTTCTCAGTTAGCTTGTGGAGGCGAGGAGATGCTAACCCCCTCCCCCTATCACACCCATCAAAATACTTAATGCTGCGGAGCAAACATTGTTTTACAGGATTCCCAGGGTAGCGCCTGGGAGCTGTTTCCATAGCTGCATTTTACTCTCTTTTTCCCTGCCTGTACGGGATAAAAGAGAGTGGTGAAGTTAATTGAATTAATCAGCGCGGAATTTTAAAGTTCAGGACTTGTAAAGTACTGCTACGAGCTCCTTGTAAGAGAGCTAGCGACAGTTTGGTATATAAGTGGAGGTTATTAGCCAAATGAAGTTAAATTATCGATATAAGTAGCTTTCCCATGACTGGAGTGGCAAGGATTATTATAGTTAAATTAATTATTTGTGTATTGTAGTGGCGAATTTAAGTTGCGCGAGAATTTAATCCAGTGTAGATGTTTCAGTATTTTACTTCATATCTAGTGAGTTATTGTTAAAAACGTCAAATAAGAAAATTTGTGAGTAAATGCACGTGTGAATTTACTGTGACGAGCGACTAAAAGGGTAGTAAGTCATGTAAAACATGTTGACTCGTGGATGTCTGAGAGCGATATGGCTGGCGCGATGCTGGCGCCAACTAGTTTTGTTAAAAGTGGGCGATTTGTCCCGGACCGATCGGAAAATTCCGGCCAGTTTCGGGGCTTAATTTCGATGAATTCGAGTTTCCCGTCTATAAAGTCATAGGATCACCGCTTACGCAACACGACGAGAACCGCTGCGCGCTTGTTCAGAGCCTTGCCTTTAGTGGCGATGGGACGTTTTGATACAAGTGGAAGTGTAGCCCTTATCACTCCGGTGCTTCTGAGCGTCAAATACGAAATATGTTAGTACCTACTGTGGCTGTATCGCCTTCTCATGTGGTAAGGTGCGTGCGCTATGTAAAGTTTCTTTGCCATCAGCGTAAACAAAATCTCACCAGCAAATAATGGCATGGAGCCACAAAGACATAACTACCATTCGGTCCGGATTTTGGTTACTGTAATACGCTTTGTGTTCCGTTTTATTTATTTGAATGCCATTAAGAGTTCAGCTGTTTTACATTCATGCTGTTATCTGTAGCAGGATTTTCCAAATCACGGATAAATATGTAATGACAAATTTTTATCTTAACCACGTTAGAGTTTAAAATTTAACTCATACATACACCTTAATACAATCATGAACACCCCGGAAGAGAAAGAAAGTGTGTGTTCGTGTACCGCCGAGTGTCGCGTGGTCCTTTGTCACTGCCCGTTGAGCGTCGTGAAATTTGTCGTCAAGGAATCCACTCGAGGAAAAAAACAGCGTGTGTGTTCAAGGCGAAGTTGATAAACTGCAGGAGGAGCCGAACAATAGTTCGCCAGGTCAAGGCGGCACAGTACCTACCTCTGCAGATAAACTGTGATTTGGCAAGGGAATTCACCTTGCCACGTGACGTTTACACCAACTCCACAAGGGCGTTGCGACATTCTCAAATCATGTATATAATAGCTGTACTGCATTGCTCGCAAACTTCACATCAATGGTCACTGATTATTATTTGAAATTAACTTATGATGCATTAAAATCATGCCAGTTTTAATTTTTATTTATTTGGTTATTTTTTTTTTTACAGTTAAGAATGTCACAGTAAATGTTGACTTTTTCTTTCTTTGGAATAACAGCTTTTAATATTTACGTGTAGTATGCGTTTTGCAACAGCAGATTTAAATACCAATACTTATAATATCTACTTTTTGATTAGTCTACTTTTGTTATTGTTAGTAAAAACATATTTTCATCCGCCTGGTTTGTGGAAGATGCTGTGGATTTATTAGCACTTAACGTACGCCATATTTTCGAGTAAAATAACAACCACAGTGTTCCGGCTCGCTCTTGTTAACCCCAAATGATCTCCGAGACGGTTAGAAAGTCGCAGATGACCAAACCAGAACAGCTGAACCTGTGAAACGGTGTCTAGCATTATTCGTTTTGCTATCGTAAACTGTAAAAACGGCTAGAAATTTTAGATTTCTTGATGCGATGATTTCCAAGGCAAGTAAAGTTGAACGTTAAAGCTTTTATTTTAAGGGTTAGGTGACAAATTAACGGTGGGTAGTATAGAGGTTAATCGCATTTGACAATTTTATAGAAGCCAATGGAGAAAAACGAAGAAAGGGCAAACCTGCACAATTGTTTTTCCTAATCACGAGAGCAAATATTTTACCAGAGTGATGTATTTCTACTGTGTTTGTTCTGATACCGTGTGCTATCGCGACGCAATTTACTATGCCAAATAAATGCACCAATATTGCAAAATAGTTGCTCGCAATGTTAGCAAATGCCGTTATCTAGGACTGCTCTGTTTTAGCTTAATTATGTCGACTTTCAAAAAGGTGTATAATTCACTGTCGTATTTGGAGTTAATTTATGTTCCACACTGTCTTCAAGTGCTACCAACAGAGAAAGGAACAAAATTGTAATCCTCTAAAACAATTGTGCAACCATCTTGTTCCATGCAATATCGCACACATCAAATATGCGAACGTAGCATTATCATGACATAATCTCACAACACAGAATACTGCAGCCACGTGGGCCGAAGGGAATGCTCGGCGGCAGAGGATATTTCCGTTAATGGAAATATCAACACAAAACATGAATGACTCCTTGTGGCTTCTCCGCACTCTAAACAGTGCAACATCGTGCACTTTGAAAGTCTTCGCGTTACAGTAACATTGGTTGGATGCAGTGACGCTTAATATCACTTGTTGCAGCTCAGGCCGAAGAGATAAGTACCGGCAAACTTTTTAAATTCCGTACAACGGATACCAGTAGGTCTGTAAGCAGTAAAGTAGTTTGGGTTTTCTGTGCCACCATAGAAACCTTTATTTTATTATGACAAGAAGATTCTTCTTGTGATGAACGTGCCCTCTCAAAACTGTACATTAGTGGCTAGGTATGTTAGGGTTCATGCGCCGTGTTATCATTGCGCAGCTCTAATTTGTAAGACTATTTCGTACAATTTCCTCCACTTTCTCGTCTGTGATCTACTGTTCTAGTAAAAGAACGCTAGTCATCGCTGTGATGATTTTCGTTATTTCATGTATCACGGTTCCCGTGGCATGCTGATTAGAGGCACAAGTGTAGCCCCAATGTGCCCCTCGGAGCGCATTTTCTGTTTTTCTTTTAGCGCCTGTGAAGTAGCTCTCTTCAATACCCCTGTGATCGATAAGAAAGACTTTCTCCCAGCCGGTGTATTTTATCCACAAATTTTGTCCCTGTCTAAATTGTAGCGTAGATGTCTCGCGAAGACCCGCTAGTAGCAGAACATAACGTGCTTTCTCATGATTGCAGCGTGTTTAAGGATACTGAGGTAACTGTTAGAAGGCTAGTTTGATACTATGCTGATCCCGTCATTACGCTGTGCATCAACGTAAGGTCTTTCCGTCCAGAGCGTCTTCTGAAATCAGTTTTCCCTTTACAGAATAATCCTGTCCAATTATGGACGTACAGAGATACGAAAAAAAAAAACCCATAGAATTGTCAGTATCGTCATCGGAAATGCAGCCATAGTTCAGCCGTTTCGATTATAGCTGTTACAATCTTTAAAGCACTATACGGGAAGAATGAGTGTAGAATGCATAATGATGTTGGAGTATATCTGAGATTTCACCCATATATTCTACTAGAGTTTTCTATTCTGTAGTGCCATATTCACTTGGCATGGAGTCCACCACCGAGCGATTGCTTGAATTGAAATCGACACCGCTAATTGCGCTGACACACTCTCCTTATTAAAACGTTGAAATGTATGTCCTGGAGAGTTATGCTCGCACGTTTCCCATTTTGTATACTAGACGGGGCATGCATATCGACATAGACGGACCAGTAATCACGCTGTGCCGTAGAATGCATGAATGATATCCCAGATAATATCGGATCTAAAGTGTGTTCAAATTTTTCTTGGTACTTGGCCCACTACCACGCGTTTCTATATTCGTTCAGAATGCTGCAATGTTTTAAATACTGCATTTGGGTAAGATGAACTTCTTGCAAGAATTACACACAGTTAGCATGGACTAGTATTGTGTAGCATAAGTTTGATATTTGTATGTTGCCTCCAGTGACACAAATGTAGAAAGTTGCTATCGCCGGCAGGCAGGTCATACGGCAGGCAGACTCATCTCTTGTTGGAAAAAGAGCTTTGTGAGTCGTTCTTGCGCATACATGTTACCTGTCTTAGTAATTTCTTCACAGCTGTGCGCATTGTGACTCGGGACTCTCCGAAACAATTTGTCACGCCACAGATAGTGCTTTTATAGCCCTCTTTTTATCCCTTTTTCCAGGGTCACATGTATCTGCACAGAACGCTTGTTCTTCGCTTTTTCTATCCTGGCCCACGTATCCTAGCAGACGATCAATTCCATTTTGAATAATTTCGTGTATTGTGGTTCCTAGCGCAAGTAGGTAATGTCAACGGAATTTCTGAAGCGAGCTCAGTTATCCAGTACTACTTACATGGTGACGCCTAACGGTATTCCCAGGTAGCATTTAAGTTTACGACAAGCTTGCATGTGCCTTGAATTTAACTCGACGAGCAAGCTTAGATTATGCATGATCCAAGCCGAATTTCTAGTGGATATCACATACTTTACATTCGCAGATTTGTAGATGGCTTGAACTATTCTTTCTGCCAGCCGAGACAAGCTTCTTTCAGCAAGCTTTACTAATCAAGATTGCTACAAGCTTGATACGTGGAGCCTAGTTGGCTTTAGTCAAGTTTGAATAAAGCTAGCTCGCTAACACAGCAAGGTTACTCGCTAACAAAGCATGCTTGCTTCAAGTTTACAGGCTTCTCATGACAACCTTGATTTCTTCTGATTAGGCTATCAGGGATTTGAATCATTAGTTTCATAAATGAAACACTCCGGGTGTAAAATTTCACTTTTGGCAATATTCCAGTCGCGCTACCTTCATCTCGTGCGCTGTCCACCAGCGAGTGTTAAAATCTACATTTTCGAATTTTACTCCCGGAAAGTTAGCCATACTGTGCTGGTTATGGTTGCAAGTCTTAGGTAACACGTAAATTGCAGCTTTCAAGGTGACCGCCTACTAGACGCTTAAAATGTTTTGCAGTGCGTTACGAAATCAGTTTTTTTTTTTCTAAAATATTCCACGTGCGCCCGATGTGCTAATTTACGCTAATAAAACAAACCTCAGGCGTTGACTGAATGTCGCTTTCAAGACATTACTCATGCAAGCCTTCCAACATAGCTAAATACTGCATTTTAAGACAGCCGTATATCAAAATATGTTGACTGGATGTACGTGGAACTCAGATACAATCCTGCATTGAACTTTGCATCAGACTTTTCATCCGTGAAATAATATGGTCACCGTTTAGAGTCCCATAGATAAAATGGCTCGACAAAAAGAATGCACGCTAGTTTAGTGCTTCACGCACAGTGGCTATGCGGCACTTGACGTGCGTGCCAGTGTCGCCCTTAGCGTTCGCTCGCTCCTGTGACATGTAGCGTCAGGTAGGCGGCCCCTTTAACAGCTACCGGGGCTGTGTTAGCATGTTGCTACAAGTACGATATTACAAACGCATATATCGCACAACGCGGTGCGTGATTAGTAAGATAACCTACTTTAGTAGCTCGACTCCCAGTTTGCCTGTGCCGAGCTCTCTGTCGCGTTTATTGTAATTCTAACCATTAGTACGTCCACTACACCGTATTTTCCCGTGACGTCACACACTATATGCAGCCGCGCCTCTCGTCAGCACTTAGAGCCGTTACACATGGTCGCGGATTGTCCGCCACCCGCGCGCGGAGGACGGACAATCCATGGCGTTCTTTCACATGTATGCGGATTGCACTACGGATAGTTGCAGTCAGTGTTACATCAATAATGGCCACATATTTGTGTGCCTCCAGAAAACGGAGAAGAGAATTACGGCGGTATTGGGTGCATCCGCTAATTGCACAAAGAAATCTCAAAGGTTTGTTTGTGACACTGTACGTAGACTTTGGGGTCGATGAAAACAAGTTTTGAAATATTTTCGGATGTCGGTGCAATCGTTTGACGAACTGATAGGGAAACTGGAGCCGGAGTTAAAATTACAACATGTTGTTAGAATATCCGTGTGTTCGACGGAACGTGTTGCTGTTACTCTAAGGTAAGGTAAAGAACAATCTTCTAAAAGAGTGCATTTGAGGTGTGTGGCGTGGAATGGGAAAAGGTGGCCTCTATTCGGCTCTATAAATGTCGCGGGAGAGCGAAAATGACATGAGTGCCTGAACACAATGCATGATTCGCTGCTGATAACATTGAATGTACTGTAATGAAAAGATATTTTAGTAATGACCCGAAGAAAATGGTAAAATAAATAGCAAATAGAAGATGGATTTGATTTAAAATAGAAATTATGTTTGCTCATGAATGTATTTATGACTTAAGAAAAGTTCAGACATTCATTATCCCTGTTAAACTGCGAAACAAAAGGCGATTATTAAATATACATTATATACGGTTTAGTATTCAAACAAAATGAATCCAATAATAATTTCCTGCATCAGCCGGCAAGATGCTTAATTTCCCTTTTCTCATTAGAAATGTGTTCTTTTCTTAAAGCAACGCCAAACACTACGTGTTACTAACGTGTACAGATATCTCGCAAGCGGCAACACTTTCACCGACCTCCACTACTCCTACAGACTTGGCACATGAACTACTTCAGAAATTGTTCGAGAAGTATGTCAGGCAATTAGGGATAACGTCAAATACGAATGTATGCCTGCGCCTACATCGGAGGTATGGCAAGAGATAAGTAATGGTTTTCAGATGTCAGCGAACTAACCAAACTGCATTGGGACCGTTGACGGCAAACGCATTCGGATCATCAAACTTATCAAAGGTGGTTCACTTTATATGAATTACAAACATTTTTTTTTTTTTTTTCCAATTGTATTGTTGGCAATTTGTGATGCCAACTATTGCGTCTCTTACATTGAGCGTGTGGAAGAAATTGTTATTCGAGTGTGTTCAAACATAGTGTATTTTGGGACAATATGGAAAACAATTATCTGGAAATACCACCACCAAAACCTTTGCCTGGTTCTGATGGACCACCAGTGCCACGTGTCAAAGTGGGCGATGAGACTTTTGCTTTAACAAGAAATGTTTTGCGACCTTTTGCTAGAAATAATTTAACATATAAGAAGAAAGTCTTCAATTACAGGCTAACCCGCGATCGCAGATTTATCGAGTGTTCTTTTGGTATTCTCTGCAACAGGTGGCGCATTTTTCATAGACCAATTAATGTAAACATAAATACTGCCATTTCTGTCGTAAAAACGTGTTGTGTGCTCCACAACGTTGAGAGAAAGGGAGGGATACACCTTCGAATATACACTTTCAGTTGTTGGTTTTCAAGATATTGAAAATGTAGCCACGGTACCTGATATTTCCTGCAAGACAATTCGGACAATATTTGCAGATTATTTTGTAGGTGTTGGAGCGGTACCGTGGCAAGATGCAAAAATACATTGAACTGTTGCACTTCGTGGTGCGTAGAGTAAAACGGGTTCCTAATCTACTAGGCCTATATGTATCACGTTGGTTAGTAATATGTTCCTACGTTTAAAGCTCGTTTTACACTAATACTGTAATGGTCATTTTTGCGACAGTATAGTACCAGACTGTTTACCTACACTCATAATTTAAAAAAACAATGTTAATTTCTATTTCCCTGGACATTTGTTTGCCCCACCTGTGTATTCTAGCGACTTATGGATGAATGACAATGACGTAAACATCGTAACAATATGCTACATATTTAGTCGCTGTATTTGCTGGTGACTTAATTGTCATTATTAATTTCAGTTGCCTTGTAATTGTTGTACGCCACTAGCTGTATGATTAACACTGAAAAACAATCATTAATAAAATGTTTCCCAATATATACGCAGATGTCATTGTTACACACTATCTGTCATAATCACGACATTGCTTACAACCTGACAGTAATATTTCTTATTTAGAATATTTCACTATGTTGAACAATGTGTATTAGCCTAGAGAAGGACATGAGTGTACTCTTTGTCATGACGTGGTGGCTACGGGGGAAAATATGTGCGTATTCATATTCGTAAACGGCGTGTTATTTATTATATTGCATGTACCTAGTATTCAAAGGAAACTGTATATGTTGGTTCGATACTCACATATTTTCTTTGGTTGACCGTTAATTTATACAAGAATGCAAAGATACTCCCAAACCCACACCATTATGTAAACGTACCAATTTGCTGTTACTTACTTATTCCTTTCTTCGTCGTCTCATCCTTTTCCATAAAGCCATCTACCACGAAACAACAATTTCCTGCCAAGCCTTCAGTCTCTTATCCCTGTTTTTGTACTCTACATTTGATGCATCCCGTATACAAAGATAGGATTCCACAGTCGTTATTAACAATTCCGTATCGATATCCATAGCTGAAGGGACATGCACGCTACAAGGATATGACAGTGTCTGCACAGCACGTGTAGCGGTACTCCGCGCCGCACCTCTGCGCGTCATGCGCATGCAGTAATTTGAACCAATGGGAACACGCGACGCGGATGGCTCCTACGCGTACGGATAATACGCGTGCATCTGGACACCGCTATTCGACTACAGAGACTCCGCTCCACGCGCGGGTGGCGGAGGGCGGACAATCCGCGTCCATGTGTAACGGCTCTTAGCGTGCTCTCTGTGCTAACGTCTGCACGTCACGCAGCTTTAAGCGCATTCTTGCCGTGCTTGCTTCTGTGCAGTGTCAGGTGCTCCCGAGATACAACAGTTATCCTTCACTACTTCATACAGCCTGTGTCTGAGTGAGTCTCGGCACACCATCACACGGCTCAGGTGCGCGACGATCCATCTTACAACTACAGGCTGTTCACAGTAAAATGAGCACTTTTAAAAGCCCTGCTTGAGATCTGCTTGTTTACACGTTGTGTATTTCCCCGCCTTATGTAAAATTAACATTGCCATGGGCCTCGTCATTTTATTAATACGTCGGTCAAATGAAACATTGAAATTATCAAGAGAGTAAATACTTAACATCTGCTAATTTTTACTCTTCGCGTCATTAAAAAAACAGAAAGCAGTAGTATATAGGTAGGTTGAGGACAAGGCATTTAAGGCCATGAAATCCATGAATTTCAAGCTTCCCCCTCCCCAAATTCAAGCTTTTTACCTAGGAATTCAAGCCAAAAAATAACCTCAAAAATACCCAAAAAACCAAGGTTTTTTTCAAGTCTAGCCGCATGAATCTACACGCAAAATTTAGACCCAAAATCATGCATATTTACCTCGATTTTGAGCAAATTTTTCATGTTTTTTTTTTTTTTTAGAAATGTAAAGAATTAATCGTATTATTAAAGCAATTTAAGCTAAAAACAAGTGAAATAAGCTAAATATCAAACGATAAAAGATAATTGATAGAATTGAAGAGAATTCGATATTGTGCATAGATTGGCCATTTTTCATTTCTTTTAAGATTTTATACATTATAAAAACTTCTTTCTCATTTATTAGTTTTAAATAATTTTTATCAAAAATCTTTACATAGCGATCAGGTAATGTAATTTTATGTCTATACTATCTAGAATACAATTAATTCTTTTACCAAATTTAAATTCACAAATTTGAAAATCTGTAGCAGCATACCATTTATTCTGTTCAAGATTTCCTAGTTTAGTAAATTCATACGAATTATTTAACTTGCCGATCAGAGATTCCATTTTTTTGTATTTTTTACAAGGGGAAAGTATTAATCAAGAAAAAATTTTCTCTCTCTTAATAAATTAATTTTTCTTATTAATAAATTTTTTTTGCTCCTCTAGCAAAATGGAAACCAAGCAGTGCAAAAAGTGTGGCGAAGTATTAAACATAGAAAGTTTTCCATCACATAAATACACGAAAGATAAACGTATTGCCCCTGTAAAAAAAATTGCTACAGTGAATATGTTAAAAATCGTTATGAGTTAAATAAAACACTATGCGAAAGTGGAAAATATATTTCTAATGCAAAACTCAAAAATCATAAAGATAGTAAATTACACATTGCAAAAGAAATTCGTGATTATTCAACTAAGACATGGCTAGTATGTAATAAGAATAAATCTATCGATTCAGTTTATCCTCGTAAAGCTATAGACAAGCATACAAAAGAATATTTAAAAAAATGTTTTAGTGAGTAAATATTGTGCGAATTTGGAAAATATGTTAATAGTGCATATATCAAACAGCATAAAAAAAAACTAAATCGCAAAATACAACATTAGATATAATAAACTAAATTCAACATGATGATTGCCCAACAAAAACATGTACAGTATGTAATGAGAATAAATCTGTAAAATTATTTTCTCTTCATAAAAATACTAAGTATAAATATACAACAATATGCAAAAAATGTTGTAATGAGAAATATTATATCATAAGAAGTTAAAGAATTATCAATAAATTAAACACTTTTCCAACTTCATTCCTATATTTGTATTAATTTATTTCTTTATATTTTTTGAAACGTGTATAAATTTATTTTCTTTATAAATAAATATGGTTATGAATTATTCAGTAGCAGATCTGTGCGAAAGGAGTGAGTGAATTGAGAAGTTAGAGAATTAAATACAAGCTATTTATCTAAATTACGCAAAGACGATCTTATTACAACTATTATTCAAATAAGAGAATAGAAATTGACAAAGCGTATCGAGTATAATCTAAAAACTTTAACAGTTGCGGAATTAAGAACTAAAGCTAAAAGCTTTAACATATCACCTATATCAAATTTAAGGACAGATGATTTAATTGCAACTCTTATGCCGTTTATTATAAATGAAGAAAGAAAGAACGATTTTTGAAAATTACCCTTTAACGTTTATTAAATAAACAGAAAAAAATTAAAAAAAAGAACTGAAAGAGATATTCCCATTTTCTAATAAGATATTTGTACAACCGAGAAATAAAACTAACGAAAATTCAACTTTTCCAGACCCCAAAATTCAAGAATAAAATAAACGTTTACGTGAAATTTTTCCTTTCAAGCAAAAAAATTTTTTTAATAAACGCATAAAGAAGACAACCATTCGAAGTTCACGAAACAAGTCGTAATTTAATTGAAGGAGTCAACATTTGGCAAACAAAATACGGTATTCCCATAAATAATTTACAAGGAACTCCGATAGAAATCAAATGAATGCTGCTCAAAATGCTGTTCACGCAACAATGAGAGCAGTAAGATAGTTAACTGGTTATAAACAAGGAGATCAAATGAGGAAGTTTGCAAATAATCAGAATTTTCACCACACTATCTCGGCTGCACAAATGCCGAAAATTTAAGCAATCAAATTGAAAGAATAATTAAATCGAATGAAAATGTAGATATAAATGAAACTGCTTTCGATATTGATGTTTACAAAGTACCCAGTGGTAATGGTACAAGAGGCAAAAAAAAATTGCCAATTTAACTAAAGATATAAAAGCAAAACAATGTATTAATCAAATTAACAACGATGATAATTTCTGTGGACCCAGAGCGATAATTACAGCTTTAACATGCGAAACTAATGTCATTTTAGATAGAGAATTAACTAATAATGAACTGATTCACATTAGAAAAGGACGAAAATTACAAGGACAATTAGCTCGTGAACTTTGCGCACGAATAGGAAAAAAATTGCGAAATTTGCTTCAGTTTTGAGAGGCAAACTACCCCCCCCCCCCCCCCCCCCGATAAAACGAAGGGGAATTTAAATGTTTGCGATAGTAGAATTGAATTTGATAGTCCTATAGGAGATGGCTTTTCTTTCCCAAATTATGCTATGTTTTTGAGCAATTTCAGTTACTAAAGAGAGACAAGGCTGGAGATGAAGCAAAATATATATATAAAAAAAAGACAATGTTGATATTTGCTCTAACTTTTTTCCATTTCAGTTTTCTAGAGTAGAACTCTCAAAACATGGTAAGATTATTGAAGCTGTTGGTAATCCTGGATTAACTTCAACAATGGTGAATCTTTTGTTAGGATCTCCAGGTAAAGAAAATTATTTAGAGGCTACTGGTTTTGATAATAAATACCGAGTAAAATCTGTACATAGTCATTCACTGAATGAAATAATTTACCCATTGTGATATCTGTTTGGCTTTATCAGAGATAATACTGAAATTTACTGGGAAGGTGGTTATAAAATCACTTTTTCCCGTAATTCATCTGATAACAATTGACGCAGTTGTCACACCTCCGTCAACTTATGCCGATCCAGGTAGAATTTATATTCAAAAATTGGAAATTATGTGGCCTATTGTTGAATACGAATCTAACACAGCCATTGCAATTAAAGAAAAAAATATACAAAGAGCCTAAAATTCCTATTAGTTTTAATTACTGGCAACTCTTAGAAAAAGAAGTACCTAAAGGAACAACTCTTAACTTAGATGTAAAAGATCAGTTTAATAATTTACAATTCGACATGCCTGATTTTGTAATTTGGGATTTCAAAATAAAATAAAAAATCGTGCTGATGAGCAAAAGCACACTTCTATGTTTGATCATTGTGATTTACGAAATATTTATGTTAAAAATGGACGAAATGAGATTTTTCCAAAGGAAAATTGGAATCTAGATATTGAAAAGGGTCTTTCCAGTAAACAGTTTCTTGCTTATAATGACTAGAAATTCTAAAACAAAACGAGATAAAATAATTAGAAATAATGAACTTTATTATAAACCTACTTCGAACTACCACGGCATAATCAATTTTTATTCATTTTGGAGGCGAGGGCCATCACATTTTATTGATTGTTCATATAGAAAAAACAACTGTAGATAAAGATAAAACAAACAGAAAAATTTGTGTTGATTTTAATAGACAGATTAAAGAAGTAGGTACTATTCGTAATGTTGTTCTAGTTAGCCAACGGAATTTAAATTATGACTATTTGAAAGAGAGGATTACTGAAAAAAAAATATATATAAATTTTTTTATTTTATGAAATAGAAGAACCAACAAATTGGTTCGATATTTTAATACAATATTTTAGACTTATAGCTGAGTGGTTACGTTTAGAACTTTTACGAATTTTTAGAAATATAGATTAATTATTTGATCGAATAAAAAATCGTAATTCTAATTAAAATTTGCTTATAGTACCGGTTTTTTTATAAAACATATATAAATTTTTAAATATTTTAAATGGATCAAATTATAGATCTTTTAGAACTTTATGATATTGGATATGAAATTATAAAAACAGCAGCTTCCATTGATAAAGAATTGTACATTGTACATTTCAAAATTGTTTTAAAAATCAAAAAAATGATTTAAGTTCCGATAAATTTTCTAATTTTAAAGAAGATGTTTATGATTTGGATTGTTGTGATGGTCGGGATTATGGAATCAGTAATGGATATGCTTCAGATTTCTCTTTATTTTTAGACGTTAAAAAGCCTTATCGGTGTTTTATTTTTATTGAATAAATTTATAAATTCTATTAATTTGTATCTTTTTACTTAATTTTTAGCTTACTTCACTTGTTTTTAGCTTAAATTGTTTTATTTTTAAGAATAAAATTAATTTTTTACATTTCAGGAAAACATGGAAAATTTGCTTAAAATCGAGGTAAATATGTTTGGTTTTGGGTCTACATTTTGCGAGTCGATTCTTGCGGCTAGACTTGAAAAAACGTTTGTTTTTGGCGTTTTTTTTAAATAGTTTTTTTTAAAAGACTTTTTTGAGGTTATTTATGGGCTTGAATTTCGGGGTAAAAATCTTGTAAAAGGGGGGGGGGGGGTAGGAGGAAAGCTTAAAATTAATGGATTTTATGGCCTCAAATGTCTTGTCCTTAACCTACCCTTATGCTACTGAAAGAAAAAAAAATCATTTAAGTTATTGTAAATGGTTACTTAACACAATTTATTCGACGTCAGGATATGGAACTACTTTCCATCCATCGTTACCAACTTTACTGGGCGAATGTAACTCAGTGCGCCCATTAAAATGTATGCATGTAGAGGCAGTGACTTTTTTCTAAGGTTCATTTCTTAAGTGCTCACTTTATCGCAAACAGCTTTTACCCGTGGTTGAGCCATCTGCTTTGTGTAGCCACTGATAAATGACTCCCAACCCTTACCCCCCCCCCCCCAATAAAAAGAAACCTCACACATTGACATTAAACTATCCTGGACTGGAATGTTTTTAAAACCGCAATAGAAAAACATCTGCCATGTTTAAAGTACAGATTTCATTTTATTAGTTTAAAGTTGTTTCCTAAAATTGCGACGAGACAGTGCTCCTCTCCCATATACGATGGGGGAGTACCATCCCCCCCCCCACCCAAGTCATATCTAAAATCCAATAGTAGTGATCCGTTCCAAAGTCCAAGGCAAGCATATGGGATTTGAATAAAGGGATATGTTAGTAAAAATAAATATAATTACACATCAGACAAACGTCGCGACCAGTGTTATTCAGCATGTGGGATGAGACCATAGTTTATTTTGTTGTTACCTAATTGACTAATATGGAGCCACGAGTTTCAGTTGGAGGCCGGATGCTGATTTGGACGTGCGGTTACTATGGTCGACACATCAGTCTTGTAGGAGACTCCTGGGTCCAACCTGGTCATCCGGCGTCATGTAGAGAAAGGATCCTTTCTAAGGTGCTCCATTGGCCTATATTGTCTCTGGGCCTCGCGCAATCGTACTCTGGTTCCCAGTTCAGCGGAGAATAGTTCTGCTGTTTCAGCCCGCAGGCTTGGGCAATAGCGTCCCAAGAGTTCGCTGCCGCTACCGTTATCACACTTCTATGCGAGATGACTTACCACGTGGGGCTCGTGTCGGACGATGCTGCTGGTAGGCGGCTTTTCTCGGGGATCACCCGTTTCCCCCCGCCCCTGCACTCAGGCGATGCTCTATACCCGCCTCGCCTCAACCTCATCGGCTCTCAATACATAGTTGTTAATTCACCCAAATCTGCCCTCTCCACTCGTCGTTCAAGCACGCCGTCGAATTGAGGCCTGACCACCCTGTCATAGCATCATGCACACTTCACCGCCATAGAAATTAGTCTGCGCAGCGGAGACGAACGTCTGTCCTACCCAGCACAAACCGCGGACACGAGAAATTACGCGGGAATGTATGCGAGGGTAAAATTGTGGTCTCCGTTTGATGAAAAAATTAAACTGGCTACTGATGGGTAAAACGATTTTTCACCTCCGAAGTGGTTTTTTTTTTTGGGCTTCGTGGCTGTACTTCTATATTCATAATTGGTCATCCATTATTCAGAATCTAGAACAAACCTGCTGCTCTCCGCTATAGCCATAGGCGTAAGGTCGTCACCTTAATATTTATCAATGAAAGTGATTGTAAATTTTCCTTTTAATGTACCCAGGTCTTAAATAAATTCACGTAATAATGTTTCTCCATCCCATGTTTACCCAGATGGTAATCGATGAGGTGGACGATGTTTTATTGGCACGGGATTCAAATTTCAGCTGAACAGATATATTTAATACGTCGAAAATATATATATATATATATATATATATATATATATATATATATATATATATATATATTATATATATATATATATATTTTTTTTTTATAGGAAAACTTCAGAAATATATTAAATGTTTCTAGTTTTAAGATTTATGATCTTAGTATAGAAATATTGCAGGTGCTGAAATAAGCAGAATTATTTTTCACTTGTAAAAGAATAATGACAACATAACAAAGTAATATTTATTACCAATATTGTTTTGTTTGGTTTTTAATTGGGTTTATTAATGTAGCCTACTTTTGGTCTTCCTGCAAACCTGATACGGTGGCTTATGTTGAATAATCTCTTACAAAAGGGACACCAACATCCATGGCTGAGCGACCTTTGCCCCCCGATGCTGTTTCTCGTGTATGGCTACTGTATGGTAGTTACATAGAGCTTATATAAGAGAGCTTAACATTTCCACAGGAAGGTTATTAGAGAAGTTACAACTTGCTCGGGGAAGAAGGAACAGGGAAGGATCGGTCACGGCTTGTAGTGTAGTAACTAACCAACCCTGGAGTGATTTCCGAGAACTAACTATGGGCAATCGAAATCAGGATCGCCGGACCGGGAATCGAACCCAGGTCCTCTCGATAAGAGTCCGAAAGCTCAACGCTGTGCCACCTCGTTCGATGTGCAGTTGCCGGAAAACCCGTAATTTGTTGAAAATATTCGTGTGATTTCACTCATCACTTATACTTACTGCTACGTTTTCACAATCAGAGAGACAGAGAGAGTGAGAAAAAGAGAAAATGAAAAAGTGTGTGTGTGTGTGTGTGTGTGTGTGTGTGAGAGAGAGAGAGAGAGAGAGAGAGAGAAAAGAGAGAGAGAGAGAGAGAGAGAGAGAGAGAGAGAGAGAGAGAGCTTCTTGCTTTAGTTTCGCTAAAACGATGTAGTAGAATTTCATTCATTCACCCATATTTTTATGGCCATTAATGAATATATGTGTGTTAGCGTCATATTAGTATGATTATTTTAATATTTTTTTTGCATCTGCAACTCACCTTAAAAGTTTAATGTCTTCACCCTTGTGAACGAATTTAATGACGTCACACAAAAATTGCTATCACAGTTAGTGTGATCACGTGTAACACAACATTCGATATTAACCTCGAAGTTTAGTGGCAATGTTAAAATATTACAGTATTTCTACTACAATCAATTAAATTGAATGTGTCCATTGCCAAAAATAAGTAAAAAATAAGAAAATAACATCACAAACAAGTCGCATCCACAGGACACGACAAAGAACTGGCAAACAAGGGGGATCCTAGTAGCTATAGGCTGTTCACGGTAAAGTGAGCACTTTTTAAGGCCCTCCCAACAGGCATAAACCAATAATAAATATATCTTATTGCAGCCTCATGCATTAAATTTTGAGGGTGGGGGAAATATATACACTGTGTTTATTGGTCACATTACAATGATTATATTAGAAAGCAGCAGGAAGATAGAAATTGCATGGAAGGAAAATTTTAGAAGGGCCTAAAAAAAGTGCTCACTTTACCGTGAACAGCCTATATCAAGCCATCGACAACAGACAATAAATTGTCTAAAAATAAAAAAACTGAAGAGAAAACGACGACAGCAGAAGACAACCACAGTGCGACCACGTCAAGGAAATACAATAGTGGAGAGATTCAGGCGGCTCTCAACATCGAGGCTTTGAGAACCGATGAGGGTGAAGTGAGATGAGCACGGAGCAGCGCCGGAATGCCAGGGCAGTGGAAACTGAAGATCCCCGAAAAAACTCGCTGACCAGCGGCATCGTCCGGCACGATTCCCACGTGCGAGAAAATCCGGGAGCAAGCCCGCTCGGAAGCGAGTAGCCTATCAACTACACCACCGCTACCCCCCCCCCCCCCCAAAAAAAATAACCTGACCACTGTATGGCCATAATTTTTTTTTTTTAATCTGGTATGCTTCCGAGCGGGCTTGCTCCCGGATTTCCGCACGTGGGAATCGTGCCGGACGATGCCACTGGTCAGCGAGTTTTCTCGGGGATCTTCCGTTTCCATCGCCCTGGCATTCCGGCGCTGATCCATGCTCACCTCACTTCACCCTCATCGGTTCTCTAGACCTCGATGTTAAGAGTCGCCCGCATCTCTCCACTATTATATTTCTCTGCACTATTATATTTCTATAAAGCTATTGTTATATAACTAACCAGGATATAAGATAAACTAATTTTTAGAAATTTATGTTGAAAATAAATGAAAAAGTGGTAAGGTTTTTCATATTTTCTTGACTGACTTTTACTGTGGTACCTAGTTCTCTCTTGAAATTATTTTCTCTTCATTTTTTTTTAATGGCTTTCCCTCTTCACCTTACATCGCCTTCAGTGGTGCTGAGGACCAGAAACCTCTACATTCCTGTCCACGTGACTTGTTTGTAATGCCATTTTTCTGTCGGTTTTATTTTGCACGTACGTCGAAGGCGGCGTCTATTTAAATTTTCAAAGTAAAGGTACGACCCACGCGTGGGCTATGAAGTCAACATCGTATGTCGTACATTACTTAGCCGTGCATTACTTAGCGCGGGCAAGGACATGCTGCGGCTGGGCCCATTTTCTCGTCGACTGCGCTTTGCGGCCGAGCGTTAACGAAGGCCGCCGCTGGCGACGTGCAAGACGGCGTAGCGTTCACGTCGCTTGTTTCGACGCGACTGCGTCCTTAAAACCAGACCGACACATGAGGTATAGTCCGTTCACTAACACTGCAAACTTTTCTGAAGCTCTGATGAAATTCTACTTCTATGCATAGTATAAGACAGAGTCGCCCGGCCGCGTGTGTCTGTGTATTCGGATAAGGCTTCTAAACTATTTGGTGGATTTTGATGCGGTGTTCGTCATTATTTAGAGAATTTTTCGAGGGAGGTTTTGCCATATAATACATTAATATTTAAGGTAAGGATAGTAGAAAAATGTCGACGGTTTATAATAAAGTCGGGGAAAAAAGCCGCTTTTCGGGCGCTTGCGCGGCTTACGCTGACTAAATCATAAGAGGTACCTACACCAAATTAATTCACTACAGAATTGTAGATCCCAGAAAGATGTACAAAAAAGTCCGCGACATCGTATGTTTATCTTTTAAGTATGACCCACAGTAACCATTTTTGTCGTTTAGTGGTTCACTTACGAAGACTTTGTGAACAACACAGTATTAAATGGCCATCTAACACTTTATTATATTTTGCCATGAACAGCACGAGAAATTTCTAATACGCCATTTATCACAAGCGTTTTATATCTATATTAACGTAAAAGTACCTTATATTTAATTTAATTAAAATTTAAAGTAATATTTTACCTATAAATTGTAATAGTTAATTTACAACTAATATGAATGAAGACAGTGAGAAAACAGGTATGTTGGTAATGCCTAGTAAGAAATTGTTTTTATGCGAACTATTTTTACACTTCGTGCGCACGAATGCTCACTAATTGTTTTAATAATATAGTTTTCCAATTATTGAGCATCAATAGATGCATCTAAAAACACACTATTAGGCTACTATGCTAATTGTCACAAAAAAATGCAAGTTTGTTCAACAAAATATTTTCTTGGGGCAACTAAATATATTTTTGGCCCTATACAAACAAATATTTCGTTGGCGTTTCTCTCAGTGCATAATACGGATTACTTGGCAGGTATCACGTGTTCTAATATACTTCCCTCCCCCTCCCCCTTCCGCCTTAAGGTGCTGCGTACTGAGGGATTGGTCGAATGGAAGGACGGGGTTTCACATTAATGGCTATTCACGATAAAGTGAGCACTTTTGAACTCAACCTTAGAAAAATGTCACTGCCTCTGCCTGCACGTATTTTAACGGGTGCACTAACTGACATGCGCCCAGTAAAGTTGGTAAAGATGGATGGAAAATAGTTACATGTCTTAACGTCAGATCAAAAGTGTTAGGTAACAATTTGTAATAACTTAAAATGTTTATATTCGTTTTACTTTTTTTAATGTATCGAAGTGTAAAAAAGAGCAAAATTGTGGAATATTTACTTTTCCAATTCTTTCAAAGTTTCGCTTGACCGATGCACGAATAAAGTGACGAGGTCCATGGCAGTGTTAATTCTACATAAGGCGGGTTTATACACAACGTGCGTGCAAGTAGATCTGAAGCAGGGCTTTCAAAAGTGCTCATTTTACCGTGAACAGTCTATAAGTGATTTTAGGAGTCTTTTAACTACCTGTCTCAGAACCACTTTCAAATAAAAACACTTTGTGCATTTTGAAGAGGGAAACCATACTACCAAAGAGCAAGTAGCAGTGAATTAATGAGAGTAGTGGGAGGCAAGCCAGAAAATCAGATGATAACAAAATCGGAGGATACAGTTTGGCATTGCAGCTGCGAATCTATCGTCCACATTCAAAATTCAATTACACCACTCAATTGTCAGAGGATCAAAGAATATGTTACGTCGAGTGAGGACTGCGAAGCATCGAGGAATGGTGCGGAGGAGAGAGGGGGGGCCAGCCGCAATTTTTAGTTCGTTTCGCCGCGTCTCATAACTTTCGCGTTGTATAACTTTTAACTAGGAGAAGCTACGACGTTCATTTGAGTTTCAATCGACAACTCTTGTCAATGTCAATCGATTGGGTGTATGAAAACATTTGTGTGGCGTGGTTATGGTGAAATTGTATGCCTTTAATGTAAAAAACTAAGAAAACTCAACACAATGTCGGTCTATACTCGTCAAAAAGCCTAATCGAAATACAGAAATCGTATACGGTTGGAAAGAGCATCTCAAAAGCAATCCAGTGATACTCATAAAACCCCATATAATCGAGTGAAGCGGTGCCAGGAACGTAAAATAAACATCAAGCCTTTCGAGCGAGTCAACGTTGACGTATTCACGAAAAACAAACGGCCATGTTCCCAACACAGCCACACCCCATTTTTGTATTTTTATTCAGTTTATGTCCTAATTTATTTGCAGATTTCAAGGTATTAAAGTGGAGGGTGGGGAGATTCGGGCGTCTCTTTAAGGGTCCTATGTACCTGTGCGTTCAAGGTCAAGAAGCGAGGGAGCGATTCGGGCGACACTAACACGCACGCCTAGCGCCTCATCGCTCCTACACGGACGGCGTGCAGTGTTTCCGTCCTAACGCTTTACTGTATAAACTAGATCTGTAACTGTGGAGTTTAATGAGACGCGATGAAAGTACACAGTTCAAACTAGCTGCGTATAGTACTACTTTTCTCTTACCGCATAAAGAAACTTCATACGGAAGCTTGAAAAATGCGATATTTGACCCACATTCACGATTCTTTTTCCCCATTAATGCACTTAATATGTTAAAAGTAAAAAGATAGCTATATAGACAACAGTTTTTTTAAATCCTTTCTGACAAAATTTCGTATTTCCAGAACATTTATTTACCGAGACACGCGTTTAGGCGCAAACAACGATTTCACGGAAAACGTTTCAGCAAACAGGACCCTTAACGTCGACTTCTTGAGAGCCGAAGCGGGCGAAACGAAGCGAGTATGGAGCGGCGCCGGAATGCAAGGGCGGGGTGTGATTTGGTAGACCTGGTTAAGCTTAGTCTGCGCGATGTGGAGGAATATCCTAGAAGTAGAACTTTAGCAGGTCTTCAGTAAAGTTGGGACTAACAGTGAATGGGCTATAGTGATATTTTTATTTTAAGGCGCTCACTCTACCGTGAACAGCCTATACAGATCTCATTTGCATGGCGCAGAGCAACCGACGGAAACCCTGTACGCCTTGCGCGCAGGTGCAATTATCACCCGTATACAGGTTCCTAGCTCCGTGCCCTTGTACTCTTCATGAAAGCAGCCGCCGCTGGCGACGTTGTCTTGGCGTGTTTAATTGCTAGGTTTTTTTTTTTTTGTACCGCCGCGACGCTGTCGACCACTCTCCGTGGCCGCCAAAACGATAATTTTACCCCACGAATATTCGAGTCTTATAGCTTTTTACACAATAGAAAACTTTAGCATTTGACTTTACGTTTCCTTTCCTCTGACGAAACCACCAATACAACTGTAGAATCAGAGTTCAGTCAATTGAACATCGGTTCTGCGAGCTTCTTAGAAATTTGTATCTTGTTATGTACATAGTATTATGATATTACCCAGGAATGCATTTTACGTGCCTTTTTTAAAAATAGGCTTAAAATGTATCTTAAAAGTTTATTTCAAAACAAAAAAAAAACTATTATGTTTACTTTATTAAAATATGTCTATTCATGTATATTCTCTTCACATTATATTGATTCTCCATTTATTTAATTTAAGATGAGCTTTGCTTAATACACCGTGATTAAAGTCGCACTACAGTAAAATAACGCACTTTCCACATAACCCCTGTTAGATTCTCGGCAAAATGGCTTCTTGACTTTGACTTTTCAACTTTTCGAAATCGCAAGAGTGCCTAACTTTACCTTTGCCAGCTCCAATGTGCCAAACTCTCATTTGTGATAACTTAAATTATTTCTCTCGCTTTCTGTATTTTGTAATGCATCGAAGTGTAAAAATGAGCGGATTTATACAATATTTACTTTTCTAATAATTTCACTGTTTCACTCGACCGACGCGTGGATAAAGTGATGAGAACCATGGCAATGTTAATTTTACATAAGGCGGAATAATACACACCGTGTATACAAATAGATACTAAGCAGGGCTTTCAAAAGTGCTCATTTTACCGTGAACAGCCTATACACACATGACGTCCTTTCCCAGTTGGCGCTTTTTGTTAACAAAATGGATCGCGTGAGTGATTTTTGTCTGCAAAATCGAATACATATTTTTTAAATTTACGTTTTGCACTAGTTGAACACTGCGAAAAAGGTTTCGTTGAATCAAACAAGATTTGTTTGGTGCAACCGAATTAGTTTGTATAGGGCAATAAAATATTTTGTTGCTGAAACCAAATTATTTAGTTGTTCTCATTTGGTTGCAGCCAAACTGTAATATTTGGTTGGCGCAACTAAAGATTTGTTTGGATACACGCACGTTACACAGTTTGGGCAGATATAAAAAAAATGTACAAGTTCGACCGAGTTTCAAAGATTACCTAGATCACTACGCCTTAGTAATCTCGGCTAATGTGACAACTGATGATGCCGGAAAGCTTTTAAATAGTTATACTGCAAATATTGGGAAACGTGTGCAAACAAATATTTCAAGTTT
Organism: Dryococelus australis; assembly: GCA_029891345.1. Lineage (NCBI taxonomy): Eukaryota > Metazoa > Arthropoda > Insecta > Phasmatodea > Phasmatidae > Dryococelus > Dryococelus australis. The sequence goes on from CM056999.1 coordinate 58,019,430, forward strand.
TACAGCTTTACTTGTCAGTTTCTTGTTGCATTGTTTTATTAATATGTTTATACGATTGTTAAGCATCAGTAGATGTACTAGCAAACACAGTTACTACTCAAATTGTCACGATAATACAAACAAACTTTCGAGCTGTATTTTAGAACGAAGGCAGTCAAATGAGTGGCCAAACAAATATGTGCAGTTGATTCATCAAAATATTTAGCTGACAGTCTAATTTTTTTTGGCCCAACACAGAGATTTTGTTTATTCAAACATGTATTTGGTTAGACGAACAAAAGTAATTTTGTTGCTTTTCAAATTTTGTTTGCTCAACAATATATTTTGTTAGCGCAACTAAATATATATTTGGCCATATACAAACCAATATTTTGTTCGATTTTCTGTCAGTGAAGCTTAGAAATTAAATACCAAATTGCCGCCTTGTTAGTTTTACCACTGTTGTGTATAAAATACGCAGACAACAGGAATACTATTTAGTAAAGTAAAAATGTTAAGTTATTCATGAAATATGTATTTGTTTTCCTACTCTTAATTATTTTTCAGTGCCAATTTAACGTATTCATTATTCTATTCTGACAATGCTAAACGTTAAACATCGTTTATTGAAAATGTGTGGTTTATTTAATAACACCCAGATTTTTTTACAAATAAATTATTTCACGTTTATCTGGTATCAGTCAAGCCGTGTTGTGCGTTGCATGATGAACAGTTGACTGTAGATGTTTCAAATCAGAATCCTTACAAAATTAAAAATGCATATAAATAAAAAATAAAAACAAACTAATTGTAACACGGCCTGAATAACTTAGGAAATGTGTTAATATCCCAGTAGGCAGTATGCTTCCCTTGCCCAAAGGTTTCCCATAACCAGGAAAATCATTAAAGATTCAAGTATTTTTCGTAACTTGGAATGTTGACGTTTTGCAGGTTACCATCTCACGTATTTGTTGACGTAAACTTCGACATGTCATGGATGTCATGGATTTGTATGTAACGTGAAGATCGCAGACTACAAATTAAACTATCGATTTTCGTTTCCTACGCACGTCCTCAACACTGACTCGCCCATGGCCAATACAACTGTCAGTCACATGGTCAACGGTGATGGGCGTGTTTGCTTACATTTTAGAGTTAAATGGACCCACCCCTTAATATAAATTAAATACTTTTGACCAACCTGGATACATTTTAGTTGCATTTAAACTGGGATTAGAGGAGACGTACAAACATCTCAAAACACGTAGGTAAACAGAGTTATAAGTTCAAAATATACCCAGGTTGTTTTTCATACTGCTATTAGCAGAAAATGAATCCAATGTTGGAACACGTAGACTGGCTACTGCGCAGCTACAATGAGCACTTTTACCGCATTCCATTTCTACGGTTACGATGCGAAACACTAAAATGAAATGATTCAAAGTGGAAACATTTTTCTTCGTCGTTCGTTCCAATCATTCTGTTCAATTATTGTTGCTTGCTGTAGATGTGACGAAACCAGCGAGTGACCTGCAAAGAATAATTGACGTTTTTGTGAGTGCAAGCATTAACGTGTTTGGCAGCAGTTAAATCTCCACATACAAGTAAACTGCATTTAATCACATAGAGCACTTAACCCAGCATTTTGTTTGTTCGCGGGAGTTCCGGGTGATAAATTTCCAGTGCTTTAAGCCCCTGTCACATTGTCAAATTTTTTCCGTCGAACTGCTTTCAATAAATTTGGTCAAATAAAGTTAGACAGTTATGACGTCTTAAAAACGTCACAAACGCCGCCATTTTGTCTGAGAAAGTTGAATGGCTTCAGTTTCCATCGAACATTTGTAAATTGGACCGGTTCTAAAATTTATTTGATGTTTGAAGGTCTCAACCAATCAGAATCGTGCACAACAAAAATGGAAGTCAAGAAACTTAAAATAACGAACAATTGATGGAAACGAAGTAAGTTATGACGATAATTGATTAATTTACGTAGAAGCTGTCTGGGCATGAATGCTATTTTAAGTGAATATTGCACATAATATTACGAATTCAGAAGCATTTATTTCATTGTGCAGGAAACATATCTTTTAAATAAAATTTTACTTTCATAAAGAAAAGAAAATAAATTACAATATTATTTACATTCCTTCCTGTAATTGACTGCATGGAAAAATAAAAGCAATATCTATGAAAAAAAAAATTCAAATTAGATTCTCCCAGCAAAATAACTTATTTGACAGTGTGAGATTTTCTAACACATTCAAGATTATTTGATAAAATTTGTTGGAAGGGAAAATTCGATGGCCGTATTTTGTCTTCAAATTTTACTATCAAATATAGTTGAAGGTGAAAGTTTGGCAGTGTGGCAGGGGCTTAATAAGTCGTGTAAAACTGCCGTGGCTCTCGGGTAATATGGGCGAACGGACTCTTTCGAACCACATGAGGTGTAGGGAAACGGCAACTTGTAAACAAGGCAGTGAATTAAAATAATTGATCAGTAAACAATATCCTTCTAATGCTGCAGGTCGTGTTATTTTTATTTCAATTAATTTATTATTTTCGAAATTTTATACAAACGTTATTTACAGAATTTCTGATTCCTGTGAGCATGGCTCCAGGTTTATATTATGTACCAATTTCAAGTCAAGAGGAGAATGGAAAAATTGTGGCATGATAATTTATTCTACATACGTTATTGCTACCTGATGACGTGATGGTAGATTTATTATTTTCATGATATTTCAATATTTCACAATGACTTTAATTGTTGAATGCATTTATACATGTTCTGTATTGTTTCCCCTTTGGGCTTTCTGGGAAGTTGTAATTTTCAACTGGAAAACTTGATAACGCCAGGGGACTTTTTTTTTTTTTATCCTTATTAGCTGTACATCCTGTTGTAAGAAAATTCATCGAGGGCGTGCGTTTGTTAGTGCCAGTGGTAATAAATCCTTTGCTAGACAGCAAAAGGATTTGCCTGTAGCTACAGGGAAGATATCTGTCTGTGGATATATGTTCCAAAAGATCAGATATCCCGAACGCTAGTGTGATTTATTTTTACTGAACTCGCAACTCCATTTCGCAATGCAAATTGTACTCCTCCTGGAGGTTTTAATCATTCCGGTCTGAGGAATTCGTTCTGAGTTCAGCCTTCACTTGCGGAGTTTTTGAGGTTGTACATCAACACCAGATATCTACTTAGTTATATCTAGCTTCCGCTTGGCACGAGTTCGGGAGTTCGATTACCGCTTTCAGTGTTTTTTTACAAAGATGCGACAAAAGGGACTAGCCAATCAGAGGCCAGCCAGCAGACGATGGTGATGTGACAGTGTGCGATATAACTTGTTCTAACGCACCTGCGACGGTCGCATGCGACGAGGAAGAAGATTAATAATTACGCATATTTGTAAACTAACACGTGGGTGTGCGTGTGGTCAGGATTTGAATATAATTACATTGCGTGTTATTTAAACGGTCAAATACATATTGGTATGCCAGTAGCCCATTCTATAAGTTGGGAACATTTTGAGAAGTACATACAACTGATGATAATTATTTTCTTTAGGTTGCAAACAACGCGACCACGTCACGCTATTGTAAAATCGACGGACAAGTAGCGTGCGGCGGTCGCAGAGTGTAGTTCGCCGACAACCTGTCGCACTATTGTAAGAAGGCATAAATACTTTTATTGTTTTTACAACAGTAATATGAAATAGATTAGTAGGGCATCATGTATTTTAAATGGGACACAGAGGGAATGGGGGAGTCAGAGCCAAAGGCCGGCCGCCATGTTGTGACGTCACCCGACCACACGTTGGATCCAGGTGACCTTCGACCTTGACCCTGTATCCGTGACCTTGAATGCGTTGAACCTAAAAATCTCGAAAAAAGACCAAATTATAAAATCCGGAAAAAAAATCATAAAAATTTCAAAAATTGAAAAAAAATTAATAAAAAAAATTATTTAAACATTTATTCGAAGATGTACATGTAGGAGGTCCGGGATTCGATGACTGGTAGATCGACTAAGCTCCCAACACGACCGACCCTCACCAGGTCAACCGATGTCCATCTCTGCAGCCATTTTACATGTCGATGACCTTGACCCTTGAGCATGAACCCATTCCCATGACCTTGAATTATCTTGAATACAAAAAATCCAACAAGTTCCCAAAAAAACTCTTGACACTTGACTAAAGACCCACGCAAGACCCAAATACCCTTGACTGAAAATCATTGACTCAAAACCCTCGACCCAAAAACCAAGACCCTTGACCAAAGACACAAGACCCAAGGCCCTGACCAAAGACACAAATCTCAAGACCCTTGACCCAAGACATTAACCTATGTCATCTTGTTAGTAGAATTTTCCACTTCATGCTCTGTCAATTCATGTTGCCTATCTTCTCTTACACCTTCTTCGTACATCATCTTGGATGACGTATGCTTTAGTTCCCTCACTGCCTGTTAGGGCCGCTTAGGTCAGCCACGTTGTTGTTTACTACACTAGAGTGCACAGGTGTAGCCGATCGCTCTACACGCCAGTGTGTATATTTATT